>OV277868.1:33221715-34421715 GCA_922989275.2 Gari tellinella | reverse complement strand
ATTTTACAGCTAAAAACGTAGTTTTTTGTGTTACTTTGGTCACTGGTTACCATGGTAACAGTGAGAGCTACGTTTCGGTTTTATCATTACAATATAGAATAAACACACCAATTTATAATGCGGCATCAGTTATGTCACAAATGCCTATCTTGACTTAGAAAAATAACAAAAATGCACAATGGGGTCCAATGGACCCCAAAAGTCTCAAAAACGCAAGTTTTTGCAAGGTCCGGATGAGGGTTAATCATGATGGCAAACAATTTGGTGTCCGATTGGGGTCCATTTACACTCCGTGTATGATCGGTCCCCAGTCTGTGTCCATGGTCATAATAATTTTGGATAAACAAGTTCATTGCAAAAAACTATTATTATAGGATTCCATCTAAACTCTTCATCTAGGATAGGAATATTTTCCCGAGGGTCAGAAATTCTTCTTTCAGCATATATGCTCTAATTTGGACATACATATAATACTGGCTTCCATCAATGTATCAAATATATTGTTTATTTCAGTCCAATAAAAACAGCATGGTGTTACAGATTGGGCCTACGATATACCATGAGTGTGAGGGGATCATACTATTGATGGAGCGCTACAACTGGACCGACTTCTCTATAGTTACAACAGAGTCCGTCGGTCAAGACTTTATAGACTGCATGGCCTACCAAGTGAACAAAACCAGTATTACCCAGGGCTTTCTAACCAAACCTAGGTAAATAACTACTTTCACTACATCATTGTTAACGAAGAAATGAACGGTAATGACTAAATGTTGTCTACTATACCTCAGTACATAACTACATGTACTAAGTTTATTACATCAATATTAACACATTGAACCCTAGCGACGAGTATACTCGTCATTAACAAATCATATACCTGTCATGAATACACTTGTCCTATACAAACAGTGTAAACCCTGATCAGAGGGCTCCTTCTGAAGCCCTCTCATCAGGGTATATAATATTTGTCATTTTGTAAAATATTGTTAAAATCTATCCTAATTCTTCAAAAATTGATTAGATTTAATTCTAAACTGAAATTGTCTATTTAAATTTTCAGGGGTGAATGAGTTAACAAAGAAATGTTATAACACTTAAGAGGGTAAACACTGCTTGTATTGCGTCCATATTAACAAAGTAAAGTTGTGCAGGCAACTTACAGTGGGAAATATCGTTTAAACACAAATGCGTCTACAAGAAAAGATAAACCTATCCCTGACTGCTGTTGCATCTTATTTAATACGTGTAAAGTAAAAGGAAGTGTTGATCGTATAATATACGATCTTTCACACTAAGTTTGTTATCTCTTTGTTAAAGGCAGATACATGTAATGTTGTTCATTTGACTTTACCAGTATTTCAAGCTGCACTCTGTCGATTATCTCACCGAAAAAAAATTTAGTTCTATCAATCATTATAGATGGAATTTTATGTTCATAAACCAAAAACGAACTTACTTAGAAAAATGAAATACAATTATGTTTTGAGGTGAACAGTCAGTGTTTGTAATTTGACCTCCGAAAATAAAAATGATAAAGCCAGTATTTGGCAAGCCAAAAGTACTGGTTTTTGTATTATTCCATATGTGCCCTCGATCACATATACAATGCATCAAAAACTAGCCTGTGTGGATCCTGATCGGACTCGCATCAACGTACCGTATGAACATAATCCAAACAATGTTGCTGGCATATCAATGTTTCAAAATGCTTTATATAAAACGAGAGATACAAACATAAAGCAACATCTAAAGAGACATCTAACTAAGAACGTGTTAAATATAATAATATTGAAACAGTATTCAGCGGGGACTATAAATGCAGACACAAGACAACTTTAGAGATGGTATGTCTATATTTACATTAAAAGTGTGAAACTCTATATATAAATACATATACCTTGTCTGGTACAGTGGAGAACACGTACATATATGTTCAAATACAGTGGAGAATTCGTAATCCTTCCCGTTTAAACGCAAACGAAACGCAAACGCAAAACACTAAAATGTAGAAAAGGATAACTTTTTGACAATTCTGACTTTTCATTTTCCCTCAGTGGCAACCAGTTTGGAGCCTGATCAGGCTCCAAACTGTTTGCAATGGAAATAATAGTTTTAGCGTAAACGCGTTTATTAGTAAAGAATAACGTTTTCTCCACGGTAAAACGAAGAACGGAGCGGCACAGTCGAACATTGATATCTTGAAACTGTAATTTATGTACTTTCTCTATAAAATATTTAACAAAGTTAAGCTGTTAACATTTCTAACCTTACTTATTCAGGAGAATGAACTATGCAATTTTGCAGATACATTAGACGATTAATTGATTTTTATGGTTGTTAAAAAGATTTGATTCATATCATGTAATATAGCACTGACATGGCATACATACATTAACAAACATACAAACACTTGATCTATAAGCCTATGAGTAAATATTTTCTCATATTGTTGGCCTTTACTATGTATTTACTTAATTTTATCAGTTCAGCATTGTTTTTTGACTTGAGCAATTCTGTAAACTTTTGCATACTAGGGTTGCTATAACAATAACGTTTAATGAATTTAAAGCGAAGCTTTGTATATGCCGAACATTTCAAAATAAAATGAAACTCATCTTCCAAATCATTACTGTCACATAGTTGACATATTCTTTCATGTCGTTCCAAGCGATTTCGCCCATACCTTCCAAACTCAATACGTAGTTTATGTGCAGACACGCGCAAACGTGTTAAGGCAAACCTTGAGGATTTATATTTTAAAGTGTTCAAATAATCTTCAAGGCAGAGATCTTCTTTAATATATACATATAGGTGACTTAAAACAGTATTGTTTTCTAAATCAGCGTGCCATTGTTGTGTAAAACAATCTTTAACTCTCTGTTTGAATACTGGTAGAAAACGTTTAAAATCAACTTGTTCTTGGAAGTCCCAGACGTCTGTGAAACCAAAATCATTTAGTAAACCTTTCACTTTCGAAGCCCAATTTGTTGCTCCCTTCTTACATTTTATACGGACATCTTGATATATGTATTTCAAAATTATATTGTTAGTGCTTAATAAATTGTTCCAGTATTTAATTATTTGAACAAATCTGTTAACGTACAAAGGATATCTTCCCAACTCTCCGTATACCGCCGCATTACTTGTACTTTGTTTAACGCCCAGTATAGCCTTACAATATCTTAGATGTACCCGCTCAATATCTTTTGGCTTTGAAAACCCCCAGACAGGGCTAGCATAATTTAGAATAGATCCAGCAAACGAATCAAATAATTGTAAAGCTATCAAAGGGCTAATTTCATATTTGTTAATATTACACAATAACGTATTAGCCGCTTTGTTAGCTTTACCCACAATATACTGGTTATTTAATACAAATGAACCCGTGTAATTGAAAACTACGCCTAAGTAATTGAAGTCGTTTACGATTTCTAGAGGCTCATTGTTATAAAACAAACGTTCATCCTGTTTTATTGGCCCTCTTTTGCGGAAAACAACTACTTTTGTTTTACTTGTATTTACCTCAAGACCCCAATATTGGCAGTATTCATAAAGCTTATTTAAGCTGTACTGTAAGTCTTGTACTGAATTTCCTATTAAAATCATATCATCAGCAAACAAAAGAATTATTATACAAATATCGTGAAAAGATAATCCAGATGTGTTACTATCCTGCAAAAAAAGTTCTATGTCCTCTAGAAAAAGCGCGAACATAGCTGGAGAATTGTTAAGTCCCTGACGTAATCCAACTGATATATTGAAGAAGTCAGAGTAAGAGTTACAGTGTTTGACACACGATTTTACGACAGAGTACATAGCTTTAAACATTACAAGAAGCTTACTGTCTAAACCCATATTATACAATTTAAACCATAATGCATTGCGGTAGACAGAGTCAAACGCCTTCTTAACCCTTTACCTGATAGCCTATTTATAGTACTTAAGATAGATGACTACTTAAAGCAGGTTGAAAGTAAAGCAGAATGCGCCTTAGGGCGCATTCTGCTTTACTTTCAGCCTGCTTTAAGCTATCTTGTGCTATAACATAGAAATATTCCCTATAATACATATTCATTACTGATTAAATTGGAACTATTTTCTTCAGCGGATGAATAAAATGAATGCGCTAAAAGTCGCTTCCATAAGGTAAAGGGTTAAGGTCGACAAATGCACACGGTAATCTTAAGTTTTGTGTTAGTACATGCTCAATTAAATTGTATAAAACAAATATCGCGTCGACTGTACTACAGCCTTTTCTGAAACCAAATTGAGCGTCTGATAAAACGTTGTGGTCGCTAAACCATTTTTCAACCCGTGCAGTAAGTATGCCCGTGAAAAGCTTGCCGAGATTACTCAGTAGCGTAATACCTCTGTAATTGTTAGGTGAATTCTTATCGCCCTTTTTATGTATTGGTACAATGAAACCTTGTGCCCATATTTCAGGAAAATAACCAGAGTTAAAAACTTTATTAAAAATATCAGTTATATGTCCGCCTAAAATATCTACTGATTCTATGAAATACTCATTGAGAAGATTATCACTTGGGCATGGGGACTTATTCCTTTTAAGTCGCTTAATAGCAGCAATTACCTCATCTTGTGCAATTGGAATATTCAGTTCTTCAAAAGTTGGTTCGTTTATGTTAAAGTCAGTGTTGTTATTAAAATTTTCTACATTTTCAATATTCATAGTCCTAATATCACTGAATAATTCAGAAAAATATGTCTGAAATTCGTTTACTGTAATATCACACCCAGATTGTTTATTCTGTTTGAAATGTCTCCAAAAGTCACGGGGTTTTCGTTTTCTAAGTTCGATGAGCTCCGACGCCTGTTTAATCCTATACGCACGCTTCTTTTTGCGAACAGTATACTTAAACTGACGTTTTCTGTCACATAATGATATTCTGCTTGTCGCAGTTTTACAACAATTGAACTGGTGCATTGCATTTTTATATGCATTTTTAAGTTCGATACATTCTTGATCAAACCATGAAGAATCGTTTTTACGTTTCAAATTATTGGACCTGTTGAATGTACGCTTAAATAAAGGTTCAGCCGTATCATAAATAATAGTGGTAAAGTCATTTATCAGACGATCGATTTGATCGTGCTCGGCCGAGCCTGTATTTAAGATAATACTGTTCAAGGCAGGTAGTTTTCCAATAAGTCCACGCCTAAATGTGTCTTTATAATCAACATTCCATTTAAAATGTATATGCGAGTCGCTATTAACACTATCGCTATTAGGTAATTGACATGGTTTAACACCGTCTATAACAAAATTCAATGCAGCATGGTCACTAAATATATTGAAAGGACAGACTTGAAAACTGCTCACTATAGGAAAATCGGACTCTTTCAACAGCAAATAATCCATTATGCTATTACATCCACGACTAAAATAAGTATATGCACCAAGGCCAAAATCTCGCCCTAATCGACCGTTAGCAATTCTCAAGTCTGTCGCTTTACACAGGTCCAACAATTTTACCCCTCGAGTATTACAAGTAGTATCGAGAGAGGCCCTATCTAGGTACTGGTCTGGCAAATAATAGACATCGTCATAACTGTTTACATTTCTATCACAAATAATAAAATCGGGTCTTTTTGCTGTACGACAATTCCAGTCACCTGCTAATAAAACATTTCCCTGGTTCTCAAAATGAGATATGTCTTGCATTAACAATTGAAACAAATCAGCATCAATTAAACCTGCTGCTGGGGAGTCACCTGACCATAAGTATAGCCCACATAAATAAACATCAGTCTGAAAATTAAAGAAATTACAATTTAACTTAAGCCAAATTATCGAATCAAAATGGTTTTTTACCACTGATATACCCTGTTTACACGAATTACGTATATAAATAACAATACCACCGCTGTTACGTTTAGCCTTTTTGTGCTTAAATTTACGGTAAAAATTATGACAGGTGAATCCATCTAAGTCAATGGCAGAGTCTTTATCAGTCCACGATTCACTCAAAATTATTATATCTTTACTTGTTATAAGAGACACAAATTCAGGATCTTTCAATTTACTCTCTGTCAAGCCATTGCAATTACATAACGATAAGACACGATTGACTACGATTCTTGGGAAGCCCTACGGGGAAAATTCATAATAAAAGCGCGCGTGGCGATAATCCCACTGCTGAAAGCAGTGAAATTACCAAGTGATAATCCACTGCTATTTCGTGGTAATCTACCGAAAAGCATAAATAATTATCGATCATTATTCCGAGTTAGGTTTTCGTTTATATCATCTACTATTATTTCTGTATCTTGGATTTCAAGTGTTTTTCAATGGAAGTAGATCTATTCAAAATATCGCATAATGAAACTAGCGACGAAGGACGGTGATAAACGTTGCAAATAAAAATAGTTTTGTCTTTATACATATTATAATCGTCTAATGTTATAATGTCGTTTTTTATATCTACAGAGAGATGAGTCACTGGTAGGCATATGATATCAAAGTTTGCTAAACATGTCTCTATAAAGTTCATTTTGTTCCTTAAAATGCGCATGACCTGAGTTAAATGTGTATGCTCGTACAGTGGAGAAAACGTTATTCTTTCCCAATAACTGCGTTTACGCTAATAAATACGAAAGACTCAAGCAGGAAACGTAACACAAACAATACACCCACCTCTCAAGCAGAACACACACACACAGTCATACCACAACAAACACACACACGCAATACCATTCCTTCATCTACACACTAAATAGAAAACAACACGCAAGACAAACATAAAGCAATGTGAATATAGGAGCCCGCCTTGGAACGGTCAGTAGCAATCAATAATTAATTATAAATTAATTAATTATTAACAACCACTGGGGGTTAAACCTTGGTTTAGGGGCGCCCAACCTCACTCTTATCTCCTATACTCACCTATAAAGACAAACAGTGTACATAAAATATAAAATATAAACCCTGTTTCAAACCTTTTATTCCCATTGCAAACAGTTTGGAGCCAGATCAGACGCCGGGAAACCCAGCGTCTGATCAGGTTTCAAACTGTTTGCCATCAAAATAAACCTTCAGAATTGTCACACAGTTGTCATTTTCTTCATTGAATTGCAATACTTTGCGTTTCGTTTGCGTTTTTACGGAAATTAATAATGTTTTCTCCTCTATACTACGAACACTCAGCGCGGTAAGTCATCCTTGTGTTATCCTTGGTTTCTAGTGCGCATCACATTGCTCTTCTATGATTGCTTTAATTATGCTTTGCCATGTTATGTACACTTTTTACCGAAATAAATCTATCTATCTACAAATATATCTAAGTGACGGATACTGTCTGAGAGAGACATGTCTATTTCAAAAACATTGTCTTCAACTGTTTAGCCTCATTCCTTGTCCTGTCGTTGCATTCGCTTGCTTCGGGATTTTTGTCAGCACGTTCCCCCAAAAATCTTGCTTTATTTTAAAATTCGTAATGCTCAATTGGTGACTGTCTGTCAGATTTCTTCAAATAATTGTGCTAGCCTAAATAACAGTGCTGCCACTAGATGGTGCATAATATCCTTGTATTACTGAACAGTAGAAACTTTAAATATCTTCTTCTCTGAAACTAACGGTCCAAAATAAGTTTACACATTTACTTAACGCTTTTATGCTCAATTTATTATTTCCATTGCAAACGATTTGGAGCCATATCAGAGGCCGGTAAACCCGGCGTCTGATCAGGCTCAAAACTATTTGCCACTCAGATTTAAAGAAGTAATTTAATTTGCATTTTGTTTGCGTTTAGACGCGAAAGAATAAAGTCCACCGTAACCGGATTTAAAAGTTAAAACATGATTTGCAAACATCTACCTATTTCCCCATTTTAGCTTTGAAATACTAATATATCGGCTAAAGCCTGCTCGAATTATCAATATTCAATGTTAAAAATACCAACGAGTTCGACTAAAAGCAAATTCTAGTTGTCAAGTTTTGAGTTTTTTTCTTTATTTCAGATTCAACAACCTAGCCACCGTTGTGCTCAATCTTAAAGGAGCCGGGGTCTTTTTGAACGAGGCACAGACAGCGCATGTGAAAGAGAAATTCGAAATGTTGATCAAGGCTAAGAGCAGAATCATTCTATTGCATGTTAAGTAAGTAGACAATTACATGTAGGCATTGTCATGTACGAAAGTCAGGATAGTATGACTCATAATTCTTCACTAACAGTTTACCCAATACTGCCATGACGTCATTGATTTCAATCAATTGTCGTCTGCTTTTATTTCTCAAGTTCAAAATCTAGGTATTTTGACTTAAGAAATATTGAAATGAATGTCAACTAATTTGGACCCAGATGAGACGCCGCGAAACGCGGTGTCTGATCTGGATCCAAACTGTTTGCAAATGTTAGTGTTTTCGGCCTTGACATTGAAATGGTTGAATTTATGACGTCATAATCATTATAAGTATAGGTTAGAACATGGTTGCGAGCGAATAAACGATATAGTTCGAGGGGGCGTAGCCCCCGAGAACTATCGTACTTATAACATATCCATCATTGTTGTATCGTCTGCTTTTGTTTTTTAATGGTTCGAGTGTTAAACATTTTGACTGAAAACAAAATTGTGCTAGTAGTGTCAAAAGTTTTGATTTAGATCAGATCTAAATTACGGGTCGTTTGAATATGATCAAAACTGTTTGCAAATGTTCAATTTGGATTGAACAAAACAGCCAATGACCCTGTTCCCGTATGGCTTAAACGCAATTTTTTCGCTCCTATATATATTTAACAATCGGTAACCCTTCTTCTAACCACGTGGCTATACCATAGAAACAATATTTGTATTAAATCATTTGTTCTCCTAACCACGTGGCTATACATGTACCATTGAAACGCGGTTTGTATTAAATCATTTGTTTTCCTAAATATGACAACCTTAAAGGCGCAGGCCTAACCAAGTTTTTTAGCTCACCTGGCACAAAGTGCCACGGTGAGCTTTTAGGGTCGCTGGATATCCGTCGTCTGTCTGTCCGTCCGTTCACAATTGGTTTGTTAACACTCTAGCTGCTACAAATTTCATCCGATCTTCATGAAACCTTATTACAATGTTTGTTTTGAAGAATTCTAGGTCCAGTTGTAATTGTGGGCTACATGTATGTTGGGTCAAAAACTAAGTCACTAGGTCAAAACATAGAAAAACCTTGTTAACACTCTAGAGGCTACAAATCTTATTGGATCTTAATGAAACTTGGTCAAAATGTTTGCCTTATTAATATCTCAGTTAAGTTTGAATATAGGTAAAGTCCGGTTAAAAACTAGGTCACTAGATCAAATAATAGAAAAACCTTGTTGATACTCTAGCGGCTTCAAATCTTATTGGAGTTTTGTGCAACTAGGTCAGTATATCAGTCGCCTAATTGATATCTAGGTGAAGTTTGAATATGGGACATGTCGGATCAAAATCTAGGTCACTAGTGAAATAAAAAAAAACATTGTTAACCCTCTAGAGGCTACACATCTCATAAGATCTGAATGAAATATTGCCTGAATGTTTGCCTACATCAAATCTAGTTCAAAATTAAATATAGATTGTTCCTAGTCAGAAACTAGGTCAAATCACAGACAAATCTTGTTAACACTCTAAAGGTTAATTGTGGCTCATGTCCAGTCGTAATCTAGGTCACTATAGGTCATGTTTTACATGGTGTACCAGGTGAGCGATTTATGGCCATGTTGGCCCTTGTTTCATATTGGATTCAAGTCCCAAAAACTTATGTCATATGCAATAAAATCAGCTTCAACATCAAGGACACAGTAGGGGTGTAATTATTTCCCGTTTAAACGATTTTAGCGCAAACTCTAATCAATAAAATATATAAAATGAAACAAACGTTTTGTGCCTGAATAGTACCCAGATTGCATGTGACCGGTGTCTGTTCTGGCTCTAAACAGTTTTGCCATTGTACATCCAGTGGAGAAGACGTGATTCTTTCCCGTTTAAACGCAAACGAAACGCAAACGCATTCCAATAAAATAAAGAAAAATCAACTGTTTGACAATTCTATATGTTTATTTTAACCTGGACGGCAAACAGTTTGGAGTCTGATCAGACGCCGGGTTACCCGGCTTCTGATCTGGCTCCAAACTGTTTGCATTGGAAATAATAGATTTAGCGTAAACGCATTTATTGGGAAAGAGTAACGTTTTCTCCGCTACAGATCTAGTGATTTTATCATAAACATGTTTATTGGAAAACAAAAACGTCTTCACTGTAGTCCTTCAGAATTATGAGATATCCGAAGGCAAAACTTTCTGACAAAGATGACGTTTAACATAAATCTATTTCAATTTATTTAACTGCCAAGTTTTATCGACTGCTTTAAGCCTGTTACCGTCAAAATATCATCTGCATTGGAAGTGTCGTCTGCAATGTTTATACAGACACTTTTTGGACTGTTTTAACTGAAAATATATCGAAACCAGTGTCAACACTTTTGGATTTTGAACTGACGCCGTGTGCGTCTGACCATGAATCAAATTGTTTGCACAGTCGCCTTTGTGCGCCGTTGAGCAGTAAAAGAATCAAATGATTTACGATTAGGAACTCAAATATGACAGTTTCTCTTTTGTATTTTACTTTGCACTTTTCCGTCAATAGAGAGTACATAGCTGAATTGATGGTTGCTTATATGTGACCTACATGTAGGTTTGACTTGGTTATCACAGTATAAATTTCTTCATCTCTCCTATATCACGTCGAAACATTGGCACTGTCACAAATGTAACTGTACTATTGGGCGTAAATATTAATCTCGTCACTTTCATGACGTCATCCGGTTTAAACATTTGTCGTTTGCTTCTACCTTTCAAATTAAGTGTTAGATAAATTGCTTTCATTGATATTGTAATAATTGTCAAACAGTTTGGATAAGACTCCGCATTACGAGGCATCTGAACAGGATCCAATTTTTTGAGAACCCCCCCCCCCCCCCAAAAAAAAAAAACCAAAAGAAAAACCAACACTGTATTTGGGGTAAGGTAGTGAATAGGTTAATATTTCGCCTGATAAATTTTACTGGTGTCATCTGTTAAATTGTATCTAAATTCAGTTTAAATTTAATCTTAACTATTCTTAAATTCAATTAGAAGGCAAACAGTTTGACAATAATTAATGATTCCTTTAAAGCAGTACACCCCTACATAGCGAGGGATCATTATGGAGTGAAGTGGCAAAAATGTCCGATCTCTCTATAGGCTGTTCCAATATTTTTTCAACATTCCGAGTTCGCCAAAAACTGAATTTGTCTTTCAGGTATGTTCTTTAACAACGATGTGACCACTAAACCCATTACTCCGTAGATAATGCCCTTTTACACTTTTAATTAATACCGCAACATAAAAAAGCTCAATTTTTATACCATAATACATATATACGTATGCACAGCATGGTATCAGCAATATATGCTGACACGAAAAAGAAACTGTGCACTTTTATATTGAGTGTAACTGTTTTATTACTAAGTTTAGATTTATGAAATTTAGCATTATAAGTGATAAAATAATTCTACACACATTGAACTAGTTTACCTAATATTAAAGCACCTATATATCATTCAAACGTACCAATGGCTAACATGCAATATTATGCACGTGCTGCCTGTGCAACATGTTTACAAGTACAGATTTTCACTGACCGATATATTTACTGATTGTGCAATAATAAAATCACAGTACATTTGAATTAAACTCGTTAACAAGCTGCCATGGCTTCATGAAAACGAACGAATTTAGACACGTCGGCAACTTTCATCCGACGTTGGCGTCTATAACGTCGCTGGGTAGTTTGATTGCTACCGAAATACCAACATGACCCTTCGACAACGTAACGGTCAAAATGTAAGCTTTAGAGATCAGTCAGGATTCAGCAAGCCAGCTTGTCAGGGTAGATACATGACGTTGTCGAATTTACGTCACAAGACGTCACGTCAGGTCAATGCGTCCGAGAACTATTGCATTGGTCAGTGTAAGATGAGGACAGTACACATACCGATTTGAATCCATTTCCATTTTTCACAAATTAAGGAAACTATACCGATTTGCAACTTTTACTTTTAACCTCTACTCCATTAACGCGTCAACAGTGCATTTATATTTACACGAATTTGACTAAAAAACAAAGCATTGTGTAAAAGCAATATTTACAAACATTTTGATACCACATATGCCTATATTTCTTTAAAAAAAAGATGGAAATTTTAATTCCTAAACAAGTGCACAGTTTCTTTTTCGTGTCAGTATATTTTTACCCTAGCAGATGGCATCTTAAAGCAGGCGAATAAATAGTACCAGGCATGTTCAAAAAGTTTTGAACCAGTTCACACACAGAGTACATGTAACTATATGTTTAAACAGTTTGACATTTATAACACTATTTCTCGAAAAGAAACAACCCCAAAAAACTGACTCTAATAGCTTTAAAACAATTGATACACTATATATGAAAACATACAGCAAATCGTATCCGTCTTTCGCTACAGTGGATAAAACGTTATTCTTTTCCGTTTAAACGTAAACAAAACGTAAACGCATTGCAATAAAATGAAGAAAATGATAACTATTCGACAATTCTTAATGTTGATTTTGACCACGGTGGCAAACAGTTGGTAACCTGATTAGACGTCGATTTACCCGGCGTCTGATCTGGCTCCTAACTTTTTGCACTGGAACGAACAGATTTAGCGTAAACACGTTTATTGGGAAAGAATAACGTTTTCTCCACTGCACGGGCGAATTGTGATACAGTGGGAGAGGTGGTTTTCTCGCCCGTTTCAACGCCAATGAAACTCAAACGCATTGCAATAAAATGAAGAAAAAACAAAGTTTTTAAATTTCAGTGACTGTGAATATGTTTAAACATGCTTTTTCAGGGATTCGGATGTACTTAATATAGTAGAGATAGCTACTGGAATGGGTCTAACAGGAGCTTCATACGGTTGGATTCTCACCACCTCCTCGGTAGGCAGTCTCAACAATAGGAGGACACACCTTCCGCTCGGATTTCTAGGTAACTGCTGATAACCCGTTTATAGTGAAGAAAACGCTATTCTTCCCCATTGCAAAACGAAATGAAGAAAATTACAAATTTAAGACAATTATGAATGCTTATTTTAACCTGGACGGCAAACAGTATGGAGCTTGATCAGACGCCGGGTTACCCGGTGTCTAGTCTGGCTCCAAACTGTTTGCATTGGTAATTATAGATTTAGCGTAAACGCGTTTAATGGGAAAGAATAACGTTTTCTTCACTGTTGTGGAGAAAAACGTTATTCTTTTCAAACAAATTGTATAGCATTTTATGCTTGAATTAAATATGTATATAATTGTAGGATATAAGAATAATGTATGATTACATCGTTAAAGCTAAAATTATTAGATCTATTGTATTGTCTCTTGAACATATACATGTACAAAAAATATGAGATTCAATATAACAACTATCTCGTTACAAAGACAATTTTGTTTGGAACGAATTGTGTCCTTTTTCGAGTCCTGACTGTATGCAAAACAAATATTTCTTTTGTAAACTGGTTGGAGCCAGATTAGACACCGGGTTACCCGGTATTTGATCAGGCTTTTAACTGTCTGTCACTCAGAAAAAACATAGAGTCAGAATTGCCATGAACATGTCATTTTCTAAATTTTATGTCATTTGCGTTCCGTTTCGCTCAAACGGAAAGCAATAATATTGTTCATCCCCTCACTACAGCCTCTATTGACATACTAAAGGGATAACATAAACAATCTTAGTTAACAGTGGAGAAGACGTAAATCTTTTCCAGTTTACGCTAAGACTATTATTTCATTGCCAACAGTTTAGAGCAAGATCAGACGCCGGGTAACCAATCGTCTAATCAGGCTCCAAACAGTTTGTCAGTCAGATTACAATAGATAGTCAGAGTTGTCTAAATGTTTTTTATCCATTTTAGCGCACTGCGATTGCATTTCGTTTGTGTTTAAACGGGATAAAATAACGTCTTCTCATATATAACATATATCTTATTTCTCTTCTAGCATTAGGAATTAATACTAACAAATCGGTAGAGGCCGTTGAAACCGGTATTCGAATATGGGCCGAGGCAGTAAAGTCTATAGTGTCAGGACCACTTCATAGATACATGGATTTAGAGCCTTCAAACTCATGTAGTGGACCACAGAATCCAGATCCGTGGAGAGATGGACAAACTTTGTATGAGTAAGTATGTTATTTTTTACCCAAAATAAACATATAAGGTACTTATGATCCAAAATGTTTGACACTCATTTCAATATACCTAAACTTTAAGTTTTAAGATATGAAACAGACGACAATTGTATAAAAAAGATGATGGCATGACATAGGGGAATAATGTAATGTTGTTTGTTTCCATTACATTTGGTTTAGCAGTAATTGACTGTATTTTATTTTGCAATACCCTATGACAAAATATGAGGTCACTCCTGTCGGGACTTCTTTCTTTTAGTCAAACTGTTCTCTACAAGTGCTGCATGAAGCAGGGCGCAAAATGGCGTGCAGTGGAGAAAACGACATTCTTTCCCGTTTAAACGCAAACGAAACGCAAGCGCATTGCCAAACAATGAAGAAACTTACAACTGTTTGACAATTCTGAAAGTTGATTTAAGCTAAACCTATTATTCCAATTGCAAACAGTTGGAAGCAAGATCAGACTCCGGGTAACACGGCTTCTGATCAGGCTCCAAATTGTTTGCCATCCAGGTCAAAATCAATATTCAGAATTGTCAAACAGTTGTTATTTTCTTCATTTTGTTGCAACACGTTTGCGTTTTAAACGAGAATGAATAACGTTTTCTCCACTGTATCTGCGAGTTTCGAGAAAAGATGACGTTTTCTCCTGTAAGTTCAAATGTTTTCTTGCACAAAGTCAATATACAAAATTGAGTGCTTTTGAGGTTAGAAATGTAATATTGTCACAATATTTATAACTCAAGTTTAGGACAGAGTCGAAGAGCTTGGCTGTCATATTTAAAGTAAAGAGAAACTATATAACATTCTCAACTGACATATAAATGATCTCCCCAACTCTCGCATTCTGCCAAGAGCATACTGCCAACGATTTCAAATTAATGACAACAATGATTAAAGTTTACGATGGATGAGCGTTGTTCTTGCACGTTTTAACTCTTTGAACCCTAGTCCCGCATATAGGCGTGCTTTTCATACAGTGTACATGTGAATAGTACACATGTCCTATACAAACAGTGAAGACCCAGATCAGAGGGCTCCGAAAGGAGCCCTCTGATCAGGGTCTTCACTGTTTGTCACAATGCCAAACATTGACA
Organism: Gari tellinella; assembly: GCA_922989275.2. NCBI lineage: Eukaryota > Metazoa > Mollusca > Bivalvia > Cardiida > Psammobiidae > Gari > Gari tellinella. Next base: position 34,406,389 of record OV277868.1, on the reverse strand, counting down.
AAAACGACCCTTAAAAGTCAGAAATGGACCAGCCTAAAATGGAAACTGGAATTTTCCATTTAAAGTTTCAGGGAGGAAAGAGTTAACGAAGCTGAATGCAAAAGCAATGCAATAATATGATGGCAAGGCCAACTATTGAAATGCATATGTACATGAATGTTCCCGATTCTGTTACTTGGCGTCTGATCTTGCTCGAAACTGTTTGCAATGGACATCCAGTATTTAGAATGAACGCGTGCATATGGAAAGAATAACACATTGCCTACTGTAAATTCACAATCTGTTTTCTAACCTATCAAAGAAGAGCTGAATGTCACCAAAATCAGGAACATTTTCCCCAGAAATGATATTTGATCTCCAATTTCAGTAAAACCATTATCCCTTATTCTATTTGTCACATTTAGACTTTCATTTGCAAGTGCATTATTTTGTTTACTAGATCAGACTCCGGGTAAGTCGCCATCTGATCTGGATAAGAAATATTCAAAGCAAAAATATATACAACAACTTACACATGTTATTTAAATACAGTGGAGAAGACGTTATTCTTTCCCGTTTTAACGCAAACGAAACGCAAACGCAAAACACTAAAATGTAGAAAAAGACGACTTTTTTTGACAATTCTTTCTTTTCATTTTTACTTGAGTGGCAAATAGTTTGAAGCCTGATCAGACACCGGGTTACCCGGCGTCTGATCAGCCTCCAAACTGTTTGCACTGGAAATAATAGTTTTAGCGTAATCGCGTTTATTGGGAAAGAATAACGTGTTCCCCACTGTACATTTAATACGATTTTTGGAACAGACAATATAAATAACAAGATTATTGTTAACATTTGACAAATATCCTTTCAGGAGAATCTTCTGTTAGGAAAGGCGAGATTTCTTGAAAGTATGACTGACAACGTAATATGCCTTAAAACTTTCACCCTTAATGGAACCAAAAGGCGCGTTTGCAAACAGTTTGGATCCTGTCCAGACGCCGCTTAACGGGTACAAGCTGTTTGACACTCGTATCGATATTTTTTAAGTCATACTACATGTATATTGTATTTTACTTTGAAACGATCTTGCAAACAACAAAATTGAAGCAGACGGCAATAAAACGGTGAAGGGGTAAACCTCTCACGAATAATTTGGCAGTGGAAGAGGTATGTGCTAGTCGCGAACGTTAACTTGTACATGTATCGTCAAACATTTTTGATTTAAGAAATAACAAATCCATACTAGTGTGTTATCGTGCAATAAAAGACAGGTAGGAGTTGGGATGCGTAGTAATTAAATTACGAGGCCGAAGGCTACCAAACGACTGCCCGTGTTTTATTGCACGATAAAACACTGGTGTTAATTTATTAGTTCTATTCTAACACTTCAATTAACCACAATTTGCACCGAAGCAACGGTGCTACATTTCTTGGCGTACGCAATTTCGAAGCTAAATGACGTCACGTTACATTTTTAGACGTTACAGCGCGTGCATGTTTTATTGAGAATTCAAACATAGATACGTCCCTTCTTTGTTTTTATAGGGCCGTGCGCGAAGTGTGTTAGAATCAGATATCACCTGTTACTTTGGATTGATCATTTTCCAAACAGATTAGAACTAGTAATCAGGACAAAAATGAAAAATTGGGACATATAGTGTAATATTATACAAGTTCATCGTTTGCAAATTGTGTACACTCATACCAGAGGGCGTAAGTCAAAATTTTAAAATACACATACGTTCTTATTTCTCCGTCTAATCCTTTTTAATGACATTGTTTTGGAATCGTCTTTTCACAAAACATGATTAGGTAGAGAAATAGATAATAACTGAGAATTTGCAAACCTGACTGACGACCGGTTTTTGTTGTACGACTGTTTAAGTTATTGGAGTTCTCTGCTCACGGTCTGCACATGTGCATACTTTGAACTATGAAGGAAACATAATTTTATGAAGTAATGCATTTATGCTACATTGTGCCTCCCCTGTCAATCGTCCTCCATGTTACTTAACACTCATATAGTTCAACCGTTTTTGTCTACAAAGATTGATGTCGATAAAATACATTCTCAAAACATTTTACCTACAGATCCTTCACACCAAACAGTCTGAACCCAGAGCAGACGTCGAGTTGCTCGGCGTCTCATCTGGAGCAAAACCGTTTTCAAAACGTATCAAAATTTTGACAATGTGGTACAACAGGTTGAGACTTGTTCTTTATCAACTCCCCCTTTAACATCTTAAAGAATACAGTGGAAAAAACGTTATTTTCCCCAATAAACGCGTTCACGCTAAATCTATTATTTCCAATGCAAATAGTTTGGAGCCAGATCAGACGCCGGGTAACCCGGCGTCTGATGAGGCTCCAAACAGTATGCCATCCAGGTCGAAATCAACATTCAGAATTGTCAAACAGATGTTATTTTCTTCATTTTATTGCAATGCGTTTGCGTTACATTTGCGATGAAACAGAAAATATTAACGTTTTCTGCACTGTATCTGCGATTCCAATCCCACAGTCTTCACTGTCGAATTGAGCTTGTCACAGTGTCGTCTGAGAAAGTACCTTGGGGTTGCAAACATCCCAAAGCAATACAACAACCAGGACGTTTTTCATATGGTCGTTCATCTTAGAAATTATGTCTCTATGTGACTTCTGACAAAGTACTTCGTTGAATAAGCACATACGTTGCAATACTCAAACCTGTTTACAGTGGTGGAAACGTTATTCTTTCCCAATAAACGCGTTTACGCTATTTCAATTATTTCCTACGCAAACAGTTTGGAGCCAGATCAGATGCCAGGTAACCCGGCGTCTGACCTGGCTCAAAACTAATTGCCTTCCATGTTATAATTAACATTCAGAATTGTTAAAAAGTAGTCATTTTCTACATTTTATGGCAATGCGTTTGCATTTCGTTTGCGTTCTACACTGTAGCTGCTTGTTGTCTGCAAACCCATTCTTGTCAATTTCAGTTTCAATATACAAAGTACGTCTAGTCCATTTTTACATAATATTATTCATGGTTGATTTGAATGATACATGTATGACATGCGCCCTCTGTTTCCTAGGTCTACACAGTTTGCATGGAACATGTGTACTTATCACAGATACACTGTTTGTAAACGACGAGTTAACTCGTTGCTTGGACTCGATTGGTTAAAGGATGTTTTGGATATTTTGCCTATTTATTGCATATTTTTGCAAAACAATTTATTATGTAACCTGGCGTCTGACCTGGCTCCAAACTATTTGCCATCCAAAATGTGTATGTATTTATAATCGTGAATTAGATCAGAATTAGGAGTTGAGATGTGGAGTCAATAGATCTCGAGGTTTTTAGGCCAAGTGGTCGTACATGTATTACCCACATCGTTAGGCCGAGTGATCTTATTACCCACATATCAACGACTAACTGTGATCTAATGCATGATAATGAACAACTACGAATTTGTTATTTTATTAATAACCCGACACTTTTTTATAAAATACTTTTCCAGTTTAGAAATACAAAAGTGTTATCAGTGGCTACGCAAGTTCGGCTGTTACACGATATTTACGAGTAAATGGTAATAGCCCAACACCAACACAAACACCAACTCTTTACACCAACTGACCCCAGAACAAAATGTTACACACCATTCATATTTCGACTAATCAGGTCATCAAAAGATGCTTATAAAAACAATTTGTCCTAAAAGTATCCCTCAATGGAATTTACTGTCGCAGCCCAAATGGCACAAACTGTTATTCACTTCAAGACAATTGTCACCATACCCGTTATAGTAGATCTGATCTAAATTACTTTATTGCTTTTATTTCTATCAATTCTTTCACAATTGTAAATATTTTTTATGACACAGCGCCTTCTCATAACCATTATTGATGGAGAGAAGTATAAAAAAGAAGAAGAAGAAACAACAACAACAATACAAAGTCAATTATGTTCCATCTTTCACGATAAAGTGGACAAAGATACCATTTACATCATGTCGGGGCATCTTTATGCTAGACCTATCGTGTTTACGGAAGGTCATTCATATATTATATATAATAAACGCATTTACGCTTAAACGTTCATTTCTACTATATTTACAATCGCCCCATTCAATTCCATTGACGAAAAGTGTGTTCATTTCATATAAACACCAATTTTCGAGAGGGCGGAACTTGTGGGGCATATGCAGTTTTCATGCGCGAATTAATATTTGGAACTTGGGGCAGCAAACGTTTGGCGGATTTTTTCAAAATTTGTTCTCAACCGATCTATGCCTTCCTACTAGTGGACACCATGATTCCCGACTAATATTCTTCTTTATAAATGAGATAAATTGCAAGAAAATTGACATAAGAATCTACCTTATAAACAGCGGCCTATATCTGCGTTTCTTTATGACAATTAAACCCCGATATATTTATCCTACTTTAAAATTACGTCACTTCTAATGACGTCATAAATCGGCATTTTTCGAGCCAAACTGTCAAGTTGTTGACAATGGAACTTATTTTTTCTGATTTCGAATGTACACAGATTCAGTAAATCGGTCATGGCTGTTCCTTATAGGTTACACATTATTTGTGTTATCGACCTCTATTATGGATTAAACATACCTGCGTACTGACAAAATGTTTATTTAATGTTAGAAATTACAGCAAATATATTGTAAATATAAGCAATGAACTGATTTTTTTCGGCGTTCAAGCGAAATGAACGACAGAAAATTATCGGCAAATTTAGCGCGATTCATGGTATTTGCCGAAAGTTTCTGTCGTTCATTTCGCTTGAACGCCGAAAAAATCAGTTCATTTCTTAAATAAACAGTTCAGACGCCGAGTAATCCGGCGTCTGATCAGGCTCCAAACTGTTTGCCACTCAGGTAAAAATGAAAAGTCAGAATTGTCAAAAAGGTGTCCTGTTCCACATTTAGTGTTTTGCGTCTGCGTTTCGTTTGCGAATTCTCCACTGTACAAGATAATACACTGATATGAATTTATTATTTCTAAAACTCATTCGTCGCTAGGATATGAATTTATTTATTTCTAAAATATATTCGTGGCTAGGGTTGAATGTATTAACATTTGAATTTAACATTACTCCTGGTTTTCACTGTCGGATTATACTTGTCAATATGTCGTCTGGAAAAGTACCTTAGAGGCTGCAAATATCCCAGAGCAATACACCGATATGTTTATCATACGGTATTTCATCTGAGAAATTATGTCTCGTAACTCCTAACCAGAGGTTATTCAGTAGAACGATATGAAACATTCTCAGTGGTTCTTCTTACGAAACGTCGTACGACAAATATTGTCGTAAGTCAGACTCTAAAACGCTCAATTATTATTTATTTCTACAAAATACCCTGTTTTCTTACATAGACGATCCCAAAGATATGTCACAAGACAGAACTAGATAGAGAGAAAATAAATTAGAAGTGTGTTAAACTTTAACGTACGACCGGTTTTGTCGTACGACATTTCGTAAGACGGGCACCTGGTTCTAAGGTGAATGTTGTTTGTACATTCTTACATGTAATGATCGCTACAACAGTTGACAATCCATTATTTTCCAAATATATGCGTGTATACAAAAACTATTACATTACATCATTTGCAAACAGTTTAGATAACCCAGCGACTGATCAGGCTCCAAACTGCTTGCAACTCAAATTTAAAGAAGTCGCTTTAATATTGTCATTGTCCACATTTTATTGCATCGCTTGTGTGTTTAGTTTCGTTTAAACGGGGATGAATGACGTATTCTATGCTGTTTTACGGACAGTCTCTCGCCGACGGTCGGCATTGCTCTTATGGTGGAGGGGTCGTTATTCTTTCGTCCGATCTGGCTCCAAACTGTTTAAGGTGGACATGATAGGTTAAGCGTTAACGCGCATTGGTGAAAGTAAAGTCTTCTCCTCTGTAAATGAGAGTTAATAGGTATACGCACAACTACTCTTCACTGCCAATTATATCGTTTGCTAGAAAATTGTCGTTTGCAGTTTTATGTCAAATTTGCATTTAAGCTCACCTGGCACGAAGTGTCAAGGTGAGCTATTATGACCGCCCTATGTCAGTCGTCCGTCGTCGTCCGTCGTGTATCGTCAATTTTTTCTTTAAAGATCTTCTTCTTGGAAACCACTGGGTCAATTTCATCAAATCTTCATAGGATTGTTCCGTGTGTAGTACTACATGTATGTCAGATTTCTCCAAATATATATCATCCAATTGAAATTGTGATTGCCATTGCAACCAATAGAATTTTTTTTAAAGAAATCTTCTTGTCAAAAACTACTAATCCAAATTAAATATATTTTTGCACAAATGATCTATGGGTGGCCCTCTATCAGATTTCTTCAAACAATTGTCCTAGCTTAAAAAACATGGCCGCCAGTGGATGGGGCACATATTCCTTATATGGCTAAATAGTGAAAACTTTAAAAATCTTCTTGTCTGAAACCGCTGATCCTGGGATTAGTTTACCGGTGATGGCTTATAGTGGAAATTTAATAATTACTGGTCCATTACCATGACCGTAAAACATGGGTACATGTACCAGGTGAGCGATTTAGGGCAGCATGCATCTCTTGTTGAAGATGTTGTTGCAAGGAATACGTGTGTCACACATTTTGAAACCTGGTCATATGCCGCGTTTCGGGGTTATCCGGCGTCTGATCAGGCTCAAAACTGTTTGTCATTCAGATTGAAATAGATGGTTAGAGTTGTCAAAGAGTTGTATTTTTATTCATTTTAGTGCACTGCCCTTGCGTTTTGTTTGCGTTTAAACGGGAAAACATAACATCATCTCCACTGTAAAATTAATTTTAAGAATATTGTAACCTTAATCTGATGTTATGTAACATCAAGCGTGCTATACAGTTTACGTCAGAGGTTTTGTCGTCTGTTGCATAGTCTACGAAATACACCAGTCATTTCTTTTATAAAATTTCTATTTGACAAAATCGCAATCAACAATTTTCAGAAGTTATTAAAAGTTCAGCATAACACGGGTTAAAGGGAGGTTTCCTTTGAAATTGGAGCTGAACAACATTGTAGTCGTCAATGTGAGATTAAGCTTGTCAAGGCGTCGTCTGAGAAAATACCATTGGAGCTATACACATCCCAGAGCACTACAATAACATACAGTAAAAACTCGATTCTACGAACTCGCGTTGCTTCGAACATATCCATATTTCAAAGTTAAAACGTGGCTGAGCCACGTTTTAACTTTGAAATACGGGTATGTTCGACTTCAACGAGATCGATTTATCAAAATTAAACTTAAGAAATACTGGAATAATCGATTTAAGCGAGTTCGTAGTATCGAGTTTCGACTGTATTTTTATGTGGTCGTTCAACTGAAAAATTGTGTCATCGAACTTCTGACCAGGTTATGTAGAGGAATAAAATTAGATACTCTCCGCGGTTTGTTTGTTTAAGAAACATATTGTCTGTATTGCCCACGATCCCGAATACTATATACATGTAGGTTTAAAGTCCATTTTGTGTAAATTAAGGTGTCATTATACATGTACCTTAAAAAATGGGGTGTTTTTAATTTGTTTGCAGATTCTAACAGCTGAAAATCTGTTCTACAAATAAGCAAAATACTCATCACCAAATAAAACGCTTTTCACGTCTTTTTGTCCAATAAACCAAACCCTGTAGTCCAGTGTGTTCGATACTCTGTCGTTGGGGATTTGTCGCTTTAACATGTTAAAGTCACTATTGTTACATGTATATGTTTGGTATTTTTAATTGGGTGGAGCTAATTGAAGAAGGAATGAGATCTCTGGAAATGAGTGGTTGCTACAGTGCAAGCAGGATAAAAATAATGCAGAAAGCTTCTATAAGAGTTGTCCAAGTAGGATTCACCCTGCATAAACCATTTAATGATCAAATGTATCTTGAATTTTTCCCACTCAACCGCCAAATTGTCTTCAATTGCAAACAATTTCGAGCCAGATCTGACGCTAAGATAAATTGTAAACATTTTTAAAATTCGTTATTGTCTACATTTTATTTCATTGCATGTGCGTTTGGTTTCTTTTAACGGGGAAATAAGTCCTTACTCTCCTCTGTAACAACGCCTGTATGTCAAACAGTTTATATGTAGATGACACGCCGCGTTACTCTGCGTTTTATTCCGGAACCAAATTGTTTACAACAACCATCACGAATTCTCCAATATTGTGTGACAAGGTTTTGCTGGTATTTTTCAATGTTTTCCTCCTCAACGTTTTTATCTGAATGAATATCGTAGTACCCTTAGCTTTCACTGCTGGATTACGCTTGTCAACGTGTCGTCTGAGAAAGTACCTCGGAGACTGCAAACATCCCAGAGCATTACTCCAACATGGTTTTTCATACAGTCGTTCATCTCAGAAATTATGTCTCAGAAACAGTTTATTTGTAGGAGGAGATGAAATAGTAATTTGGTACAGTGGAGAAGAAGTTATTCTTTCCCAAAAACGCATTTACGATAAAATAATTATTTCAATTGCAAACAATTTAGAGCTTGATCAGACGCCGGTTTAACCGGCGTCTGACCAAGCTCCAAAATGTTTGTCACTCAGATTAAAATAAATGTTAAGAAATTTCAAACCATTTTTTTCAACATTTTAGTGTATTGTGTTTGCATTTCGTTTGCGTTTAACCCTTTGAACCCTAGTCCCGCATATAGGCGTCCTTTTCAAACAGTGTACATGTGAATAGTACGCTTGTCCTGTGCAAACAGTGAAGACCCAGATCAGAGGGCTCCGAAAGGAGCCCTCTGATCAGGGTCTTCACTGTTTGTCATAATGTCAAACATTGACAAAAACAACCCTTAAGAGTCAGAAATGGACTAGACAAAAAAGCAAATTGGAATTGTCCATTTAAAGTTTCAGGGAGGAAAGAGTTAATCATATTACTCTCAAAATTATCAATGACGCTTAAATCGCTTTTGCAAACAGTTTGGAGCGTAACGCGGCGTCTGATCAGGACCCAAACTGTTTTACACTCGTATCGATATTTATTAAGTCATACAACCTTGACATTTACTTTGAAACGTGTCTTGCAGACATCAATATTGAAGCAGACGACAATAAAGCGGTGATGGGGTAAATATCTCCCGAATAATTTGATCATGAAGCTTTAACGGGAAGTAATGACGTCTTCTCTACTGTTTTGTGGAGAAGGCTGTCTATACAGCTGACAAGATGCTTATCTTTCCTGAAACGTGTTTGTGCTAAAACAATAGTTTTGTTATTGCAAATCGTTTGGTGCCTGATCAGATGCCGGGTAACCCTTTATCTGATTGGGCTCTACAGGGCTGCCATTCCTCCGAATTTTTCCTAAATCTTCGGATTTTTTCTGGTACATGATAGTTTAAAGCAGGCTGAAAGTAAAGCAGAATGCGCCGTAAGGCGCATTCTGCTTTACTTCCAGGCTGCTTTAAGTAGTCATATGTCAATAAAACTAGAAACAGGCTATGTGACAAAGGTACGATTCGTAAAATCGCACTTGAAAAATGCAAATTTGGAAATCTTAGGATTTTTCTTGCAAAATTATGGCAGCCCTGGCTCTAAACTGATTTTACTGAGATAAAAGTAGATACATTGTATTAGGATTATTTTTCTACATTGTATTACAATGCGTTTTGTTAAAGATTAAACGAAAGGAAGTGTCTGCTCTTCTTGTATACATGTAGTATTTTCCTCTTTGTCTGCTTTTATATTGCCTTTACCCATCACCCTATAGTCTGTTTCTAATTTTAAAAATATGTGACCACTTAAAGCAGTTTAAAAGTAACACAGAATGAGCCTATTTTAAACTAACTGCTAGGGTAGATTATATAATTATTATGGTAAACATTCATGACTGTATTAAATAGAAGCATTCTTAATGAAGGAATAAATAAGAAGTAAACAGGCATATTTAATTATTTATGGAGTATTCTGTTACTATTACAGTGTTGTTCAAAAGCATCAAACCCCTTCTTCTGATATAAGCTTTTTTCTACATATTTTAAAAACGATAGAGTCTCAAATCAGAGGCCTGTTTTCGATAGATTATGAGAAACAATATTAAATAATAGAACATGAGATAATTTTTATTCGAAACTTGAATTTACCTTTGACGTTTCCGGCTTGCATGCTTTATTTATTACAGTTGAGAATACGTTATTCTTTCCCATTTAAACGCAAACGAAACGCAAACGCAAAACATTAAAATGTAATAAAAGACAACTTTTTGACATTTCTGACGTTTCATTTTTACTTGAGTGGCAAACAGTTTGAAGCCCGGCGTCTGATCAGGCTCCAAACTGTTTGCACTGGAAATAATAGTTTTAGCGTAAACGCGTTTATTGGGAAAGTACACATTCACCTTGCTATTCGCACAGCAGGTGTGCACGAAAGCCTCGAGATGAAATGTCTGAAATTATACGGGAAATGGAATTAGTGTATGCCTGTGCATTTGTACTTCTATAAGCGTTTAATTTTGCCTGACGTTGGATTAGAAATTCACAATCGTTTGCAATTATTTCTTCAATCCAAGCAATATTTAAATAGACCCCTATAGCCACATACAGCGAGGAAAACGATATTCTTTCCAAATAAACGCGTTTATCCTAAACCAATTATTTCCACTGCAAACGGTTTGGAGCCATATCAAAGGACGGATTACCCGGCGTCTGACCAGGATCTAAACTGTTTTCCAATTAGATTATAATAAAATCGTGTGTAAAACGAATAGTTTGAAACGAAAGAAAACTGTCTTCTCCACTCTCTACACGTAGAACTTCGAGTGACCACCGAAACCGTACACGCCAACAGGTACAGTGGAGAATATTCTTTCCCAATAAACGCGTTTACGCTAAAACTATTATTTGCAGTGCAGACAGTTTGGACCCAGATCAGACGCCGGGTAACCCGGCGTCTGATCAGGCTCCAAACTGTTTGCCACCAAGATAAACAAGAATTATCAGAATTGTCCAAAAGTTGTTCTTTTCTATGTTTTAGTGTTTTGCGTTTGCGTACGTTTGCGTTTAAACGGGAAAGAATAACGTATTCTCCACTGTATCATAAAATGTTGAAGCATGGCTAACATAAGTCACATTTCCCTGATTACATGTAATATCATCATTAAATGTTTGCAATAGTAACAATAATGATAATAATAATCAACGAACAATACCTAGCGATCAGTACTCGAGCATAGTTCGGTACATACGTTAATTGATGATAACATGACCGATCCTTCTACGTAGACTATCTGTATTGAGCGACATTAACAGGGCTTCCATTTCTTCGGATTTTTCCTAAATCTTCGGATTTTTTTTCTAGTACATAATAGCTTAAAGCAGGCTGAAAGTAAAGCAGAATGCGTCTTAAGGCGCATTCTGCTTTACTTCCAGCCTGAGTTTAGCCACCACATGTCAAAAAACTCAAAAAAGGCGATGTTGTAAAGGTACCGTTCGTAAAATCGCACTTGAAAAATGCAAATTTGGAAATCTTAGGATTTTTCATATCAATTTATGGTAGCCCTGCATTAATCAGAACCAATTAGGGGTCTACTACCGTAATCTTTGCAATGCGGAAGACGGGTCTGTTTCTTACGAACGGATATATTCATAATGACTAATGCTATAAGAACCTTACTGCAATATACATATAGGTGTCTTGGAGAAGGTAGTTACCTGCCTTAAGGTACTTCGCAGGTGCGCTTAATTTCCATACAATGTGTATGAAACTTTTTTATGAAGAATGATAATAGCCTAAGAAACAATGTGTGAAAATATAGGCAAAAACCATCGTATGGTTTGTCTTTTAGGTCTCTTTTTCTGACAATTTCTGGAATTTTGATGATTTTATTTTCTCAATAATAAATAAAGCTAATGACTACACGTCTTGCCCAATAAGTAGTCCACAACATTCATTACAAGAAAAGCTAAAATTATTTTGAATAAAGGTATTCAGAAAGATGTTATCAGCTATTTAAATTTTGCATAATGGTAAAAAATTGAATTACAAAAAACTGACTCATTCAATGTACATTTGTTTTTTCATTTTATTCAAATATATGGGTCAGGATTTGTTGTAATAACAGTTTTTTCTTATTAAAATGTGTGATATTTGAAGTTGAGATACAGTTACCTTCCTTAAACTTATAATTCTGTCATTAAAATGCATTTTTATTTATTCATGGACTTGCACACAAGGTTAATTATATTATTTAAACATATAATAATGGGCAATATCGATCTTGAAAAGATTGACGTATTGATAAGCTTCAATGTGTGGCTTTATAGTTCGATCAAATCGTATACTTGTATACCGATTTTATTGACTTGTAAGTCATTAAACTAAAACGTACATGTAAGTGGAAATATAATTGGACCGTATATAACATCACTTATTCTAACCAACGAAGACAAAACGTAACATGTCCCTTGATCACTGCGTTATCGATTGAGAAGTCAACATATCGGACACTTAAAAAAATATTTGGATCGCATGGGTCTCGAACCTATGGCCTTTCAATTGCTAGTCAATCACTGTACTGACTGCGCTATGAAGGATTATACTAATTCGTATCAACATTTCCTTTATATAAATTTTCTAGTATAAACACGTACGAAAAAAGTCTGTGTCGTCCAGACGCATATCCGCTCGCCTGCAAGACCGACTTCCGGTAGCGAAAGGCCTTAAGAGAATTCAATGTGTCATATTTAACATTTTCGCTGCTAAATTAATCGTAATATTGATACCCCTTCGCCGTTTCATTGTCGTTTGCTTCGTGTTGTTTGCAAGATCGTTTCAAAGTAATATTCAATGTACATATACGTAGTTTGACATAAAACATGTCGATACGAGTTAAAGGACTCGTTACACGGCGTCTGATCAGGATCCAAATTGTTTGCAAACGCGCTTTTGGCGTCATTATGAGTGAAATGGCTAATAGGAGCTTTCTGCGTTATTGTTGTCTTGCATTACAGTGGAGAATCTGTTAGTCTTTCCCGTTTAAACGCAAACGTACGCAAACGCAAAGCGCTAAAACGTAGAAAAGAACAACTTTTGGACAATTCTGATAATTCTTGTTTTTCTTGGTGGCAAACAGTTTGGAACCTGATCAGACGCCGGGTTACCCGGCGTCTGATCTGGCTCCAAACTGTTTGTATTGTAAATAATAGTTTTAGCGTAAACGCGTTTATTGGGAAAGAATAACAGATTCTCCACTGTACCTAATATGTGCAAAGTGATCTGTAAATCGAACAAATATAAACAGTGCAGACTCAGACCAGGCTTTTCTGACCTGGGTGTGTTCCATTTGCTTAAAGGGATTTCTATCAAACCGAAATGCAAATGATAGTTTCGACCATACATCCCTAAAATGGATATGGACTCACCCGACATACATGTTCTACATGTACATGTAGTACATGTATACATTGTACATGTAAGTATGGAAGACTCCACTAGGCATACATGTAAAAGTGTTAACAGGTACCTCTTGTCGTTCCGGGTCTTTGTGCTTCAACGCGGCGTCTGATCAGGATCCAAACTATTTGCAACTGACATCGACATTTATTTTGTCAAAACTACCTAAAAGCTGATTATGAAAATATTGCAGACCACACTACCAATGCAGACTAACTTTTTGCGGAATGGAGGTTAAAGCAGACGACGTAATTTGGCAGTGAAAGAGTTAAATGTATTGGATTCTCTGAAAATTGTTTACGTTAATAGTTATACAGTCGACGCTCAATAACACACCCGCGCGTATGTCGAACTTTCCAGTATTTCAAAGTTAAAACGTGGCTTAGCCCGGTGACTGGTGAGTGACTTAGCCACGTGTTAACTTTAAATGCTGGTACAGTGGAGAATCTGTTATTCTTTCCCGTTTAAACGCAAACGAAACGGAAACTAAACGCAAACGCAAGGTACTAAAACGTAGAAAAAGTACAACTTTTGGACAATTCTGATAATTCATTTTTATATTGATGGCAAATAGTTTGGAGCCAGATCAGACGCCGGGTTACCCGGCGTCTGATCTGGCTCCAAACTATTTGTAAAACGAAAAACTAGTTTTAGCGTAAACGCGTTTATTGGGAAAGAATAACATATTCTCCACTGTACATGTAAGTTCCACTAAGGCAAGCTCGATATATCAAAGTTCAACTATAGAAATACGAATCCTTTCGACTTGAGTTATTTTGGCCATTATTGATTGGCTGTATATATTCTGATTGTCTTAATCTTCTAGCTACATGAAAAAGGTAAGCATGGACGGTGACGCAGACAGGCCACCGGTGTCATTTACTTCAAGTGGGATGATTGAACATGCCGAGCTGAACATCATGAACGTGAGGCCAAGTGTCAGAAAGATTGGACGCCGGTTCTTAGTAATGAACGCATGGGACGATGTAAGTCTCTTTTGTATTATCTTTTATTATATACATATCGATGATTTATAGCGATTTCTCAGTTAGATAAATTTGATATCGTCACTGTTGATATCATCACTACATGCAGTAATGATATCACTTTTTGTGACGTCACGTCATAATAAGTTGAGTGACGTCGTGGTAATCAATTTTGTGTGTTTGTTCTGTAAACACATCATTAAAATATATATAATAAATAGAATAATCAATTCCTTTGAATAGATATGAAAAATATATCACTCGAAAGGGTTGTTATCTGGTTAAAAAACTCGTCCTGCGGACTCGTTTTTTAACCAGATACATGTTACAACCCATTCTCGTGATATATTTTTCATATCAATCCAAAGAAATTGATTATCCTCTATATATTGAGCCCTTCACTGCCATGACGCAATATATTCTATTATCATTGTCATTATTATTTTCAGTTGGCCATATTCATAAAGCACTGTTAAAATACCATGTACAGTGGAGAATCTGTTATTCTTTCCCAATAAACGCGTTTACGCTAAAACTATTATTTGCAGTGCAAACAGTTTGTAGCCAGATCAGACGCCGGGTTACCCGGCGTCTGATCAGGCTCCAAACTGTTTGCCACCAAGATAAACAAGAATTATCAGAATTGTCCAAAAGTTGTTCTTTTCTACATTTTAGTGCTTTGCGTTTGCGTACGTTTGCGTTTAAACGGGAAAGAATAACAGATTCTCCACTGTAGCTGTACTAAAAGAGTAATTAAAGAAGCAAAACATTTGCAGAACAAAATTTAAAATAAAATTTATCAGAATTGCTTTACAAAAAGTCAAAGTAATGTTCAACAAACAAAAGTATCAAAATGTGATAAAACTTTGTTGATATTTTATATCATCTGAGTGACAAAAGCTTAGTTGAAATTCAGTCGATCTGGTTTCGTACTGTTAAACACTTTGAAATATGCCGTAAGTGGTTGGTAGATAAAGCAATAAACTTGAAGACTTGCAAATAGACACAATTGCAGACGGATATCATCTATCATGCCTTGACTACGATACCAGGGTCGTGAGTTCGATCCGCTGCTGGACAAATTCCTTCGGATGAGACTTTATGAAAAAACCGAGGTCAGATGTATCAGTGCTTTACACTAGACATCTAAAATAACTCCATAAAACTACTCACAGTGCTTACTTTATACCTTTTACATTTACTAACATTTTGAATCCATGCGGTATCTGATCCGAATCCAAACTGTTTGACACTCACACGAATGTCTTTTAAAACAACACGATTATAATTCTAAACTTTAGAAATAAAAGTGTTAATTCTGTTTTAGTTAGCAGAAAATAATATGGCCGTTAATGGCGTTATATAATGGCAGTCAAAAGTTAAACCAACTACGGCACAATACGATCATCTTTGTCATACAGGTTGGTAGAATATATCCTCAAATGATAAGACGAAATCTTGAGATGAAGATAGAGACTAAGGAGATAGTGTGGCCCGGCTCTAGGACCGTCCCACCCATAGGTCGACCGGAGCGCCGCTTCTTCCGTATCGTCACGCGTCAGGAGGAACCGTTTATGGTATACGTGCCGCCGCAAGAGGACGGCGAGTGTGGACATCATTCCGTACCGTGTTTCGTCAACAGCTGGAATACCAATGTGTATGTTAACCCTTTACCACATAGCCTGTTTCTAGTTTTGAAGACATGTGACCACTTAAAGCAGGTTGAAAGTAAAGATGAATGTGCCTTAAGGCACATTCGACTTTACTTTCAGCCTGTTTTAAGCTATCGTCTGCTAGGATTTTTTTCTTATGATACATTTTTATGACTATATAAATTGGAACTATTTCTTCAGTAGTGGAATAAATCAAATGTGCTAAAGGGCGCTTCTATGAGTTAAGGGGTTAAAATAGAAGATATATAATTAACAATACTATTCCTTTCAATATTCGGCAAATAGACTTTTTCCTTGCCCCAATGATTAGAACTTAAACTAAAATCTGACCTATCAAGTGGTTGACAACTATCTCAGGTTTTTTACAACATAAGACACAGGATTATTCTAGAAAAAGATCCATTTAGATCTTCTTAAATACAACTACATAATTATTAAAACTGTATACAAATATGTTCAACGTAAAATTACGCGGTGTGTGGTCAGGATCCGCACTGTTTGACACTCATTTTGATATGTGTTAAGTCAAAACACGTACATGTAACATTTAAAATTTCAATTTTGAGCAATAAAATTGTTTAAAATGTTGAGGACAAGGCAGTTAATAGCTCACGTTTATGTTTGTTGCAGGAATGACACCAGCAACAGTACTGTGAGCTACTGTTGTACGGGAATGTGTGTGGAGATACTGAAAGTCCTCTCCGAGACAATGATGTTTGAATATTATCTCTATGATGTTCCGGACGGCCAGTGGGGCGTGGAAGATCCCGTAAGAAAATAGCGACTCTTGTCTTTGTGCACTGATAGCGAAACTGTGATAACATGTACCATTGGAAATCGTTTTTGGTACCAGATAAGACGTCGAAAAACTTGGCGTTTCATCAGGAGCAAAACCTTTGGACATTCTGATAATAATTTGAAAAGAAATTTATCATCACTGTTTTGATACTTTGACAGTTTTTTAAAAATATTTTTTACATGTACAGTGGCGAATCTGTTATTCTTTCCCGTTTAAACGCAAACGTACGCAAACGCAAAGCACTAAAACGTAGAAAATAACAACTTTTGGACAATTCTGATATTTCATTTTTATCTTGGTGGCAAACAGTTTGGAGCCTGATCAGACGCCGGGTTACCCGGCGTCTGATATGGCTCCAAACTGTTTGCACTGCAAATAATAGTATTAACACGTTTATTGGGAAAGAATAACACATTCTC
This sequence comes from Gari tellinella, assembly GCA_922989275.2. Classification (NCBI taxonomy): domain Eukaryota; kingdom Metazoa; phylum Mollusca; class Bivalvia; order Cardiida; family Psammobiidae; genus Gari; species Gari tellinella. Next base: position 34,389,109 of record OV277868.1, on the reverse strand, counting down.
CACTGTATAATAATATTTCAACTGCAACAATCGACAGCTGTTGCAAACTAATTGAAATTCAGAATTGTCCTATCCGTAAGCATTTTAATAATCTGTAATGTTCTGTAGTTTATTGCATTGCGTTTGTGCTAAGTTTCATTTAACCCTTAACCTCGTAGCCTGTTTCGTAGTTTTGATAATAGGTGACGTTGTAAGAAAAGCAGAATGCGCCCTACGGCCCATTCTGCTTTACTGTCGGTCTGCTTTAAGCTACAATCTGCTAGAATTAAGAAAATACTCCTTCTGATACATGTACATATTCATCCCTGTATAGATTGGAATTATTTTCTTTCGCGTAGGATTAAATGGAATGCGCTTAAAGGCGCTTATATAACGTAAAGGGTTAAACAGGAAATTATACAATGGAGAAAACGTTATTCTTTCCCAATAAAGGTGTTTACGCTAAAAATATTATTCCCATTGCAAACAGTTTGGAGCCTGATCAGACGCCGGATAACCCGGCGTCTGATCAGGCTCCAAACTGTTTGCCACTCAGATAAAAATGAAAAGTCAGAATTGTCAAAATAATGTCCTTTTCTTTAATTTAGTGTGTTTTACGTTTGCGTTTCGTTTGCGTTTAAACGGGAAAGAATAACGTATTCTCCACTGTAACATATATCCGACTGTATCACAGGTAACTGGGCAATGGAATGGCCTTGTGAACGAAGTTCTGGAAGGGAGAGCAGACATGATTCTGACGTCATTCTTAATCAACAAGTTACGTAATGTGGTCTTGGACTTTACAGTTCCGTGGCTAGAGTCGGGAATTACTATTATGGTATCCATCAGGAAAGGCGCCATTTCACCGTATGCATTCTTAGGTGAGATTCGTTTAACTCATTCATCCCTGAAACTTCAAATGGATAGTTCCCGTCTCTTATTAGATATTGTCCATTATAGACAATTTAAGATTCTAAAGATTGATTTAAAATTATGTTGCACAATTAATCAGTGCAGATCCTGATCAGAAAACCCTTTGATCAGGATATTCACGTTTTGCATAGCCCAAGTGTGCTATTCACAGACACTTTGTTTGTTTATGGCGGGTATACGCGGTGCTAGGATTGAATGTGTGAATTTTAAATCTTATGTGTTATAATAGATATTTATATTCGAAACCTTCCTATACATGTAAGTGAAAACCATGATTCCCGACTAATATTCTTCTTTATTAAGGAGATAAATTGCAAGAAAATTGACATACCTTATAAACAACAACTGTCTGCATTCCTTTATGCCAAAGAAAACCAATATAGTTATCCTACTTTAAAAATGACGTCACTGCTATGACGTGAAATCGGCATTTTTGCGCCAAACTGTCAAAGTTGTTGATCTTGGAATGTAAACAATGACACTTTTTTTTCGAATGTACGCAGCTACAGTTATTCGGTCATGGCTGTTCCTGATACATATGTAGGGTACACATTATTCGTGTTATCAACCTCTAATATGGATTAAAGATACATGCATTGTTACAAAATGTTAATCTGATATTAGAAATTACAGCAAATACAAAATTGTCAATATAAGAAATGAACATATTGTTTTCGGCGTTCAAGCGAAATGAACGACAGAAAATTATCGGCACAATTACTATGAATCGCTAGCGCGATTCATGGTATTTGCCGATAAATATTTTTTCGTTCATTTCGCTAAACGCCAAAAAACCCCAATTCATTTCTTAAGAAAACAATAACATTTTCGAGGAGTCGAAACTTGTGGATATCCGTCGCAGAGGAGGCGGTGCTTATGGATCTTTTCTCCGCAAAATTAATCTTTCGAACTCGGACAGTAGATATTTGGCGGGATTGTTCAAATATGATTCTTAACCGATGTATGCCTTCCTATCAGCGGAAAACAATGTTTATCGACTAAAAATCTTCTTTATTAAGAGAATTGAAATACGTTATAAATAACATATGTCTGCATTTCTTTATGCCAAAAATAAGCAATATATTATCCTAGTTTGAAAAAGACGTCATTTCAAAATGACGTAAAACTCGTCATTTTCGCGCCAAACTGTCAAATTGATGACGTTTAATGTTAACTAAATGGAATTACTAATGGAACTTATTATGTTGTATTGGATTGTACACAGTTTTAGTAATTCGGTTATGGCTGTTCCTTTCAGGGTACACATTAGTTGTGCTAATATGGATTAAATATATACATGCTTACAAATAAAATATTCATTCAATGTTAGAAACTAAAGAAAATTTAATGTAAAAATAAGAAATTAAATGATTTTGTTTCGACGTTTAAGCGAAATAAACGACTGAAAATGGTCGGCAAATGAGCTATGAATCACTAACGCGATGCATGTCGTTTATTTTCCTTAAACGCCGAAAACATCAGTTCGTTTCTTAAATAGTGTCTGATCCGACTCCAATCTATTAACAACGCACATGCATGTAATTGTGTTACAGTAAAGGAGACGTTATTTTCCCAAATAAACACGTTTACGCTAAAACTAGTTTTCTATCGCAAATAGTTTGCAGCCAGATTAGACGCCGGATAATCCGGCGTCTAATCAGGCTCCGAACTGTTTGCCACTCAAATTAAGATAAACAGTAAAATCTAAGGAAATTGTAATTTTTTTCATTTGATGGCAGTGCATTTGCGTTTTAAATATGGGTAATAATAACGTTATTTTAACTGTAACTGTTTGCGCGTGTTTTGGTAAATATTAATGTGTTGCTCACCGTAAGTTACAGTGGAGAAAACACGGCCGTCATCCCTATACTACGATAACAGAGGATAACACGATAACAGAGGTAAACAAACAGCACGCGCTAAGGGTAAGTTCCTCAGTTTTTTGCAACTTAAGTTCTGTAGAGTAGCTTTTGAGATATGAAACCTGTTGTGGTCGATAAATGGTATATCTTTGCATACTGTGAAGACAGAAATGCACGGAAAAAAAACGATTGCTATCTGGCAATTTTTGAGTAAGTTCTCCCGGAAAGCAGTAGCAAATGGATATTGATGACATATTCCGATAAATTAACAACGATAAAACATATAGTAATTCAATGTTACCTATTTAAGTAAAAGATGGATATGTCGATTAACGATAGAGCATGTAATAGTTGTAGTTTATCAGCGTAATGGTACAAAGAATCAGATGCGTTATTATCACAGACACTTCTATAACCGAGCATCTCACTCGTGGTGACACTTAGATTCCAGAGTATAGGACACTTTATAACAGATAGAAATATTCTTTTAGTGAACCAGAAATTAATAATTCTCTCCAGAACACTGTTTAAAGAATAAAAAAAATAGTCGTTATCAAAAGAGGAGTAATTAGCAATTATTAGAAACAGTATTGCTTGTTGGAATTGCATGTGATTTCAAGTCAATATACCTACCTTTACAACGCAGGTGTGTAGTTGCAGATTAAGATTTTATCCATTGGTGAGGCTGTTTTGAAAACTCAATGGGAAATAAAGGGAAAGTAATGACATTTTAAAGCTGTGCAAAATAGAATAAAAAATGGAATGTACCGCTTTTCTCTATATAATGATCACAGACTGTCAGTCTATGTATCAAAATCGACAATATGCACTGTTTCTCAGTTCTGTTTAAACAAAAATTGAACTGGGATTTTCTAGCTCCTTACCAACCCCGGATCTGCGCATGGTACTTGCGCTTCGTTAAATATAAACTACTTTCTTTGTTACCGAACAGTTGACCGGAAGCGTGTAATGTATTTCCAAATCAAGGCACTTAGCACTTTTACTAATACATACTTTAACATGACCTGAAACAGCAAGCTTTTGGTTCAGTTCATTGCAAATCAAATTATTCCGAAGGGTATGTCCACCCGCTTACAACTCCGTTACAATGGGGCGCGCTTTAGAACGAGTTTCTAAAACGAATCTAAAACTGAAAGTATCAAGCGAGGTAGGCCTATATTGACCTAATGTGTTGAATGTGTCAGGGAAAACTCTTATGTATTTGTAAAATTATGCAAACTGAGAAAATAAAGAGTATTTGAATTGGAGTTTGATAAATAAACATATATTTTCATGAAGCCGTACATCACACATAGGGTAGGTTGTGCCTTTTCGGTATTATTTGTATAGACAAAACAAGAACCATCAACACATGATATCAACACACGTACCCTAGTATCAATATTTTAGTATTTTACAAACAGTGTACTTATACTTGTAGCAACTTCTCCATTCACTTCTACAGCATGCTACTTTAAGAACGTGTAGGGTTAATTTGGCTGTCGCTTTCCAATTAACTTAATGTATATATTTGTCCAACGTGTCACCTTGGACTATTCAAATATATTCGTGCGTTACAATGCTTTGTAAGAAGCGTAATAATCCACAAAACACATGTTAATGATTTAGATAAAACTCTGATATCATAGTGCCCATTTCGTTAAAATCTATGTTACATTAAGTGTCCTCACTCGGAAATCGAAGTGTCCATAAAACCACACATACCAGCCACTAAATCATTCTCTATTTTCGTTCCTACATAAGTATTAGCTACCAAAATATAACAGTTTGAAGCAAAATGATTACTATACAGGGTGGAAGAGCAACGATATATTTACTTTCATTTCAAATATTATTATTTGGTCAAAATATCTCATCAGTACACAGTTGACCCTGATTTTCGAGGAAATTTTCTCAAAATTTGGCAGAAAGCTACATTTTTCCCGTGAATTCTTTCTTCACAGCATAAAATGATATGCTATTTATCAATCCCGTTATGTTTCATTAATCTTCTCTACAGAACATAAGTTGCAAAATACTGAGGAACTTACCCTTAGCGCGTGCTGTTTGTTTACCTCTGTTATCGTGTTATCCTCTGTTATAATAGTATAGGGATGACGGCCGTGGAAAACGTTATTCTTTCCCTACAAACGCGTTTACGCCAAACCCGGCGTCTTATCAGGCTCCAAGCCGTTTGCCACTCAGATACTAATGAGAAGTCAGAATTGTCAAAAACTTATCCTTTTCTACAATTTAGTGTGTTGCGTTTGCGTTTCGTTTGCGTTTAAACGGGAAAGAATAACGTAATATTTACTGTACCCACTTTTATTTTTCAGAGCCCTATGACGTCTCCTCCTGGGTATTGATATTGATATTTAGTGTTCATGCTACTGGTGCCTCTATCTTCATATTTGAATGGCTCAGTCCAAGTGGTCTTGACAGAGGCAAGATTTCCACAGTAGGTATGTATACACAATAAACGTTAAAATAAGTTTTATTAATGTATTATATCTGAAATATAATCAGTGTCATAATATTGTTTAAATATTATACTGGGTCACATTGGTCTTTGAAATGTGGAAAAATAGACATAAACCACTAAAACAGGTGATTCAAATATTGTACCCGCAGCATGAAATAGCTGTACCCAAACAAGCAAAAATGAATGTTAGCGATATAAACAACTACAGTATCGTGAAGATTGCACGACCTGTGTAGTTCAAATGAGTTAAAACATCAGTTTTATTTAGATTTTCCTATTATAAATTGCGACTTTAAGTAAACATTTTTTTATGTATGTTTTCTTCGTTTCTCTTCGTACTTACATGTACCGCCCACTCACACTGTTTGTTATCAATAGATAATAATTATATTTGTATGTTATAGTCAATTCTATTAACAGCGTAATATACTATAATTACCTTCGTACTTTCGATTTCCAGAACACAAGTTTTCCCTGTTCCGATCGTTCTGGTTGATCTGGGCTATGTTATTTGGTGCCGCAGTGTCCATTGATATACCAAGGGGCGTGTCCAGTAGATTCCTGGCGAACGTATGGGCATTGTTTGCTCTTGTGTTTTTAGCCAGCTACACAGCAAACCTGGCAGCCTTCATGATAACAATAGATGAGTTCTATGATCTGTCAGGAATAGAAGACTGGAGGGTAATTATACATGTTACATCAATACTTTAATCCCTTGCTCAATCAAAATGCGTATTTTTACAATTTACTTTTTTCGCCACGAAAGAAAATACCTCCTTTTATGCAAAGAATGATACGCATTATAAGAAATAGTTTCTACACGTTGATTCTACCCAGAGGTGGTGAAATTACACCAACGGACTGGGGGCGATGCAATGGAATCAGAGAAATAAAATACACAATACGGGTCATTGACAGGAAATTGGTTTTTGTACTAAGTTTTCAATTAAGAAACTGCTACAGCATCATTCGGTATCACGTATTGTCTCATATGCTAAAGTATATTCCATCATTTAAAGGATCTTACCCGTTGTACACACATAAATTCTAACGTTATCTTGTAATCCGTCATTATCATGCATCGGTTAACTTTTTAAAACGAAAACAATTACAGGGTAGATATATCCAGTCTGCACTGTTATCTTATAAGGATCTGTCTCTTATAAGTTTTTGCGCTATTCATTGGTGGAACTTTTCGTCATGTAAAAGTGAAGATGATAGATATCAGTGGTACGCTATTATTTCCGAACAAATGCGACTTTTTCTAAACCTAATTTTTGCATTCAAAACAGTTTGGAGCCAGACCAGACGCCGGTGTCCCGAAAAAATTTATAAATAAATAGAATTTTCAAAAAGTTGTCATTTTCTACATTTTAGTGCATGTCGTTTGTATTTCGTTTGCGTTTAAGCGAGACAGATTAGCGCCTTCTCAACTGTAGCAGGAGGTGATGGAATTATGCCAACGAACTGCAGGCGACTCAATGGGCCTGTAGTCAGAAAAATAAAATACAGTAAAACATCGTTAATACGACCACTAAAACGAAGGCTAGTTAATTGTATAATAGAAAGGTGTTTGCTTAAAGCAATGTGACAGTGAAACAGAAAGCTCCTAAAGGAGCTTTCTGTTTCACTGTCACATTGATTTAAGCAGTCACCTATCGTAAACACCCTAATAATTAACCAAATTTAGTGGTCGTAATAGGGAGGCTTTACTATACACGATGCGGGTCATTGCATTATTGAGGAATTTCAAATACAATCACCACTTTTACAAAACCATTTGAAAGACACCAAAGTTTCATTAAATTGATTCCATGACAATTGTATCTTCCTATTTAAAACTCTACGATGGTACATGTATTAAAGGAATTTTGAGGTAAGAGACATGCTGTACTGCTGCGAAACAGTGGAGCAAGGAAGATTGTATTCTTTTCCGTTTGAATGAATTAAACCACAACACAAACCATATTGCAATTGGATATAGAAAATAGCAGCCAGAAAATGGTGAAGATATTTTAGAACCGGGGGCCCATTTTACGAAACTTCTTACGACAAAATTAATATTGTCGTAAGTCAGATTCTCAAATTCTCAAGTAATATTTTTTTTTATTATTTAATCATGTCTTTTTATATCTTAGTTTTGAAAATACGATTCCGAAGAGATGTCATAAGACAGGATTAGAAGGAGATAGTTTTCCTTTTTTGTGTTATCCTTGGTTTCTAGTGCGCATTACATGGCTCTTATATGTTTTGATTTAATTATGCATTGCCATGTTATGTACACTTTTTACCGAAATAAATATATCTATCTATCTATCTATCTAGATGCTTTGCCATGGAAGCAATCGTGTCTTTCCCAGTGTAACAATCTGCTAAGTTCAACCGCGGACTCGCTTGCATGTGTTTAATAGATTACTAGTACTGCTTAAAGAATGTTTCAAAATGTGCGTTTTAGTTTTGAAAAGTGCTCACAACTACTATATCATGTGATCAACAACTTTCATCCTTGCAGCACCCATACCTTTAGACAAACTATTTCTTTCCACATGGCAAATATGGCCCTGTGGTATTTACTTAACCTCAGCCTCTGATGTTTGAGTTTGCGAAATGTGCGACCAGCGAGCAGTGTTGTCTCTAAACAACTTCTGTCAAAATATACGGTTGACCTGGCAGTTTACATGTAAGACCCCGAAAACCATATATAATTAAATATATAAAATCCCACATATGGTGATAGAATGCACTCCGTTTTATCACTAACGGTTAGACCTGATACTCATTTTATTGTACCGAACATAATATCTTCTTATGATTTCAAAGCTCGACATTTCCCCTTTAACTTGACACTGACAAAATGATGTTTGTATTGTTGTCAGGTACTTATATATATTTTTTATATGTTACACAGACATTACTTTCGAAGCTGACCATATAATTCAACATGATAAGGGCTGATAAATTTTAGTCAACAATGTTTTCTCCTTATATATTCAGCTTATGCGACCCACTACACTGACACCCCACTTCAAGTTCGCCACCATTGGTAATAGCAGCACGGATGTAAATCTGAAATTAAATTACCAACGAATGAACAAATACATGGCCAAATACAACCAACCAGATCTGTACACAGCAAAACACAGTCTCAAGAACCAGTGAGTATGGCAATAGTGACGAGAACGTTATTCTCTACTGTTTATACTACAAGCGAAACGCACACGTAATGTAATTCAATGTAGAGTCTTATATTTATTTTGCAAGTTTTTACAATTTATTATTATCTTAGTGGCGGACAGTTTTGAGGCAGATAGGCGTTGGATAAAACGGTGTCTGATCAGGCTGCAAACTGTTTGCACGGGAAATAACTGCTTTAGCATTAACGCGTTTATTGTTCAACTTTTTATGAGATAAATATATATTTGTACCAATCTCATTCTGTCAAGAGCAATATGTTTATTTTAACTCATATCATTTTATGCAAACTTAAACTATTTTGACCTTTTGACTGAAGGAAAAATTGACAAGGTTGCCTAACAGTATAGGTCATAATCAGACGCCGCGTCACGCATGACGTCCAAATTGTGCTTCAATGGTTTCCTGCAAGTTGTTGCGAAACATGTTAATTGATACTACGTATTATTTCAGGGCCATTGAGCACTTATTTATTGTGATTTTTCAGGAGAAATAATTCATTATTTCTTGTTGAACAAAATCAGACGCAGACACGATATATATGTAAACGTTTCGAAATGGCAGTGTATGTCACGTGTACCAACACAGCTTATTTCCATTAATGACGATACACGGTTGCTTATTACAACAGGCTGAAATGAAGAAGAGTGCTCCTTAAAGAGCAGTTCACATTATGTATTCTCATCTTGGTTTAAGCTATCATTGCTAAACTTTAGGGCATATTTCGAATACTGCATTTGCATGACTGTATAATATAGATCTATGTTCTCAGTTCTTAAATAAGTTAAATACAACTTTTTATATCAGTTTGAAGGCTTTTTCAACATCGATTCACTGCGTCTGATATCGTTCCACGTTATTTGCAATAGACATGATCATTTAAGAACAAAACATTACCGTGTTTCTCATTGTTATTGTCTGGCTTTAAAATGGCTAGTACATGAACTATTATTGCATGGTCTTTACCGCTTATTGCCTAGTTATAACAAAGTGAGGTTGTTTGTTATTACGTTGCTGTAATATTACAAGATTATTGTGTTATTGGTACAATGGGTATTTCATTGTTATTATACCTTTATTGTATGGTTATTACAGAGTTGCTTTTTGTAATTATGTACCAATACATGCAGTAAAACACCTCTATTACGACCACTAAGAAGAAGGCCAATTGATATTATTAAAGACATGTGACAGTTGAAAGCATGTTGACTGTTAAACAGAAAGTTCCTAAAATATCTTTCTATTTTACTGCCTCTCTGCTTAAAGCAGCGATCTGTCTTAGCTGCTTGATACTTAACACAACGTTGTGGTCTTAATTAAGAGATTTTACTGTATTTGTTACAAGGGTATACCATTATAGAAACATTACTATTGCTTGGATTTTACATTTTAAATGCGCATTTTAGGTCTATACATGCTTTCATATATGATGCAAATGTACTGGAATATACAGCTGGTCGAGACGAGGAATGCACCCTTCTCACGGTGGGCCGCTGGTACTCAATGTCGGGGTATGGTGTCGCCTTTCAGAAAGGGTCCAAGCTGAAACAAGAGGTTGATGAAGTCGTTCTTAGAATGCAATACAACGGTGAGATCTTGCGAACACTAGAGTTCTAGAGTTTCTGTAATAAACTAAAACAGTGTCGAAGATGTAATTTCTTTACTATAAATGCGTTTACGTTAAAACTAGTATTTCCATTGCAAACCGTTAGGAGGCAGACCAAAAACCGGGATACCCGATGTCTAATCAGGCTTTTAACTGTTTGCCACTCATGTTAAGATGATTAGTTATCATTGTCTAAATCATCTCATTTTCCACATTTTATTGCAATGCAATTTCGTTTCTTTTGCGATTAAACGGGAAAGCATTATGTCATCTCTTAAGTGAATGTTTGGTAAAAATCGACTACATTCACAGTTCCTGTTTTTGATTCAAGATCGGAAATAGAGCACCTCGTCGTATAATCAGATTAAACCTTTTGATCCTCAAATTAACATGTGTTACATGTAGTCTGAATAACTGAAAGCTAAAAGAAATAGAATCAGCCTTCACTTTAGAAAACGGTTGTTTTGAGTTTCTTTTGCAATGAACAGAATGTAGCCACGGCAGTGGTCGGTTAATATGTAAACAGCAAAATAAAGTTACTATTCATACTGAAAGATATAACTTGCATAAAAGTATAAATATTGTGATAAGGGGCCCGTTTTACTAAACTACTTACGCAAAATGTTTGCGTAAGTCAATTTATATTTTTTATTATCACTTGCTACAAACAGCAAATAGCCAGATCAGAGGACGCGCTTTTCCTCTGATCTGGCTATTTGCTGTTTGCAAACGTTTATGATCGAATAATAAGAGTAAAACGATTTTGACTTACGCAAAAAGTTTGCGAAAGTAGTTTAGTAAAACGGGCCCCTGGCGTGTAAGAACGGTTTAAACAAAGAGCTGTTAACTCTTGCAAATATCAAACAACTTAACTAATGATGACAATATGGTTATATTTGATGCTGTACACCGATATATAAAAGAAACAAAGCGTTTCACATTTGATTAATGTAAACCAAATGTGAGTTGTTCTGTTTACTTTTAGTTGCTGTTATTTTTTCACATAACAACTTTCTGCATTGTTGTTTTGTTCTGCATTGAGCTACACCATCTATTAGACTACTTTGTTATCTTCTTTTGGATAAAAGACAAACTGTACATGTTCAGCTGCTACCAACTGATCCAAATAATGTCACTCAAATTAAATAAGTTATTTTATAAGTATCATTAGTAAGCTATTTCTTATTTCTTCTTCTTCTCCTTCTCTTCTCTTACTAACCACTCCTTCTATTTGTTGTCACTAAATAGTTATATATGTTTAGAGCCATTGTATATATTGTCTGAATGTTTACATACAAGGGGAAGGGCCGAATCTAATGTTGTGAGAACTTGTGGCCCAACCCCATTTCTATGTATATTTATGGAATAAAATATGTTTAAACTAAATATCAAACTGTATATATTCTACTTGTTAGTTAGATGTTTCAAACTTACTTTGGCGATCGATCTTGATCAACATACATTTAAGTGCATGTACCATCGAAGGGGTCAAGCGATCTCTAAAAGCTAATTGTTGTTTAACTCATTGAGGTCTAGTGACGCATATATGCGTCCTTTACCAAAAGGGTACCTGCTAACATTACACTGCTCTAATGCAAACAGTGACGTCCCTGATTAGAGGGCTCCTGTAGGAGCCCTCACTGTTTGTCAGTTTGCAATATATCAAAAAGCAACCCTAAATAGTCTAATATTGACCAGCCTTTATTGTACATTGGATTTGTCAATTGGAAGTGTCAGGGGATACTGAGATATTGCTGTATGAAGATAATCGCGAAAAGTTGAGAGGAGCTTTTTTACATTACTGTTGGCCGACGATTTAAAAACACATGAGATTTATTTGTGAAATTATTCAAGTCTTGCCAATCTAAAAGCTTATTGTTTTCTCTTGTTTTTTTCAGGTGATATAGAACGTATGCAAGCATTTTGGTTGTCGGGTGCTTGTCATGCTAAAAAGGACAAGAAAAACAAATCTAATAGTAGAATTGAAATATTAAACTTTATAAGTGCTTTTATACTACTCGCTGCCGGTGTGATGTTAGGTGTGTTATTGCTGTGTTTGGAACATTTATACTTCAAGTCAGGGAGAAAGTGTTTGAAGAAGTATGATAAATGTGGCTGCTGTGCTCTTGTAAGTCTGGTAAGTATAAACAACTTATATACTATTGTTTCCCTTAAGCGGGTTTAAAATGGTTACGGCATAAAGCAAGATGAAATTACAGCAGGGGTCTGCTTGTTATCCCTTTCCCCCATAGAAGCGACTTTTAGTGCATTTAATTGATTCCTTCACTGAAAACAATAGTTCCATTTCATACATAGCTTAATATGCAACATAAGAAACATTTTCTTTATTCTAGCAGATAGAAGCTTAAAGCATGCTGGAAATAAAACAGTTCGACTACCTAGTAGGTGATATCTTAAAGCATGCTGAAAGGAAAGCAGAATGCGCCTTATGCGCATTCTGCTCTGCTTTCAACCTGCTTGTACAATGTACAATGTAAGTGGGCGCCTGTCTTCAAAATTAGATTATGGGTAAAAGAGTTACGGTGTAAATGGTAATGGTTTCATCTTGCTCTCAGCAGCCACCTGCAAGAAATAATTAAGGCAAATCATCTAGGCAAGTGGTCTGTATATTGGCACTATAAGATATACAGTATAGTTATAGAAACGGGGTCGTTAACTGTAGTGCTCACCTGTCGCCACGTTCTAACATTGAAATACAGATATGTTCTAGTAAACATCGAGTCAATACCAACAGTAGAAAACAAGCCATTTCTACTTTAGCGACTTTGAGTAATCGAGGTGTTACAGTGAAGAAAACGTTATTCTTTCCCAATTAACGCGTTTAAGCTAAAACTATTATTTCCAGTGCAAACAGTGTGGAGCCTGATCAGACGCCGGGTAACCCGGCGTCTGATCAGGCTCCAAACTGTTTGCCACTCAGGTAAAAATGAAAAATCAGAATTGTCAAAAAGTTGCACTTTTCTACATTTTAGTGTTTTGCGTTTGCATTTCGTTTGCGATTAAACGGGAAAGAATAACAAATTCTTCACTGTTACAGTGGAGAATCTGTTATTCTTTCCCGTTTAAACGCAAACGTACGCAAACGCAAAGCACTAAAACGTAGAAAAGTACAACTTTAGGACAATTCTGATATTTCATGTTTATCTTGGTGGTAAACAGTTTGGAGCCTGATCAGACGCCGGGTTACCCGGCGTCTGATCTGGCTCCAAACTGTTAGTATTGGAAAAATTAGTTTTAGCGTAAACGCGTTTATTGGGAAAGAATAACACATTATACATTTGTTTCATAGGTACTGAGGGAACAGTCAAATCATTGACCCGAGGTGGCAGGGAAGACCTTTAGAACTGTTGCCCGAGGCCAACGGCCAAGGGCAACAGTTCTCAAGGTCTTCCCTGCTACCGAGGGACAATGGTTTGACTGTTCCCGAAGTAACTATCAAACAAATGATTTATTACCTGACTCTCTATTTAAGCAAGGCTGAATGAATGGCTAGATCTAGATCGATCTAGATAAACAAGGTTTGAACAAAACGTATTTGGATTCTACCTGTAGATGATTTTATATTTGATCTTTATTAAATTCAATACAACAACTGGATGTGAACACCACTGTTTTGTAAAAAGATTTCTCTACTCTATATTCGTTTTTTCAATTACGATACTGAAATTGATTGACACCTTGTTTGGTTTTCAAATTCGAAATTACGTCATGTATGATATGACGTCATTTATTTTTGTAACGTAATAATTTGTTTAAAAAAGAAGACGTTAGATCTTCAAGCGGTTTATCGATTTTATTCGGAGTTACTCTGAATACTAGATCTAGAACTATATAGCCTTTTAAGGGGATTGTTCGGTAGAGGAAAAAAGACCCGATCAATCCGCGATGCCAAAATCTTTTGCGCACCATTTTCGCGCATGTAACAGTGCTGTGTAATAGTTAACTGTTGCCCGCTGGCCTCAGTCTGGTAATTTTTTGCGGAAAACAGTCAAAAATGCTTAATTATCACTTAAATAGAGAGTCAGGTAATAATATGCACTGTTACTGAATGTTTTGTATTTCAGAGCATGGGCAAGTCTTTAACGTTCGAGCAGTCCGTGTTCGAAGCAATAGATATACAGCGAAAACACAAGTGTAAAGACCCTATCTGTGAGATGAACCTATGGAAAGCGAGACATCAGCTTGATATGGCTTTACTTAAAATTAAGCAAATCCAAGCAGATGTAGAGTAAGTATCAGTTAGTTGGTTTGTGTGTGGTTGGCCTTACTCTCATCGCTGACGAAGCAGGTTGTACAGTGGAGAATCTGTTATTCTTTCCCAATAAACGCGTTTACGCTAAAACTGTTATTTGCAGTGCAAACAGTTTGGAGCCAGATCAGACGCCGGGTAACCCGGCGTCTGATCAGGCTCCAAACTGTTTGCCACCAAGATAAACAAGAATTATCAGAATTGTCCAAAAGGTGTTCTTTTCTGCGTTTTAGTGCTTTGCGTTTGCGTACGTTTGCGTTTAAACGGGAAAGAATAACAGATTCTCCACTGTATTGCACACAAGTTTGAGTCCTGATCAGGGGCCCGTTTCATAAAACATCTTACGACAAATGTTGTCGTAAGTCAGGTTATAAAACTCTCAATTATTATTTATTTCTCCATCTAATCCTGTCTTGTGATATCTTTTTGGAATCGTCTTGAAAAGACGATTCCAAAAAGATGTCACAAGACAGGATTAGATAGAGAAATCACAGATTAAATGTTTTTTAAAGTTTTGACTTACGACAACATTTGTCGTAAGATGTTTTATGAAACGGGCCCCTGAAGCCGAGTAACACTTGACCCCAGTTTTTTAAAGCTTTTGAGTAGGGGTTAAGATCGCTCGCAAAACATTTGATTGGTCAGATTTGATCTTTGGACAATGAGTGAGTTACTATGAATATTCAGTATTTCACTGAGAAATTTTCTAATACATTTGTTCAGATGTGTGTTAAAAGATGCAAACTTTAGATGTTAATACACCCAAATGCAATACAATAGGCGTTTGACACTATTTAAGACGTTATTATTTCCCGTTTTAAATAAAACAAAACTAACGCAAATTCGAAAGTTGTAATTTTTTTTTTATCTGCGTGGCAAACTGTTTTAGTTTTTAGACTGATCAGTTACCGGATTACTTGGTGCCTGATCTTACTCAAAACTGTTTGCAATGGAAATAATTGTTTAAGCACAAACTCGTATTTGGAAAGAATAACGTCGTCTTCACTTTAAGCAGTTGGAATTTGCAAAATATGTGCCTTTTTGAAATGTTCAGAATAGGTATTCATTTCAGAAATAGTAAATTCATACCAGTGTATTATCGTGCAATAGAACACGACCAGGGGTCCGTTTCATAAAACTTCGTACGATAAAACAGTCGTAAGTCAAAACTTTAAAATACTTTTAATTTCTGATTTCTCTATCTAATCCTGTCTTGTAGTATTTCTTTGAAATCGTCTTTACAAGGCGATTCCAAAGAAATGTCACAAGACAGGATTATATGCAGAAATAAAAAATACTTGAGACTTTATAATCTGACGAACGACAACATGTGTCGTACGAAGTATAATGAAATGGGCCCAGATGTTTAGATGCAATATTTCAATATTATTGCAAATAAAATGTATTGTATATTGTATTGTATTCATGTCACCTTTTCATGTAGTCTTGCCACTCTGCCAACCGGAGTCAGTCCCCGAAACATCTTAAGAGTATTTATCTGATTTTGAATGAAATAAGTTTTCTAGCGTAGTTTTAATTCGGAACACATAGCGTTGTGTTCACTTTAATATGTACGGAACAGAACAGAACATACTTTTATTTCACATAAAGTTTACAGTTTCTAGTGATTACAACTGTATACATTTGTTGGCAAGAAATCATAGATGCTAGTTTTTTTAATGAATGAACGTTTAAGCTAATTCAATGTAAATGTAAACCGCTTTCGTTACGGCCCCATGAATGTTCTGCATAGGGTATGGTTCGAAAGCGGGGTAAATCTTTGGTATGTTTGATAGAT
This sequence comes from Gari tellinella, assembly GCA_922989275.2. Taxonomy (NCBI): domain Eukaryota; kingdom Metazoa; phylum Mollusca; class Bivalvia; order Cardiida; family Psammobiidae; genus Gari; species Gari tellinella. The sequence goes on along the minus strand of OV277868.1, from coordinate 34,372,987 downwards.
AGAGATGCTACTATAACAAAGTAAGTGTAATATTACGACACCAAGGTTTACAGTCTTTATGTACATATCCACATATGTACATCTATATCATACATAACATAAGAATATAACATACAATGTACTTTAATATCACTTCACATTAACTTTACACTTTTGCGTTTTACAAAATGTGTACTATACACTTGTATACATGAATAAGATAAATGAAGATAAATTTCAGCGTAATAATACGATATTGAAATGTGCATTTCTACTACAAGTAATAGAATAAGTAAACTTAATCTATTTCAACACAGTTTGTATTGTCCGATATCTATGTTTACTCCCACGTACATTAATCAAATGTACTTTATTTATTTACAGAAATGCAATGGCATGCCAGGTACCACCGTCCAATGCTGACACAGTCATAGACAGAACTGTATAAAATATCACGTACATATTGTACATAATGATACAGTGTAATTCAGATATTACGACTATCAAAAATACTGTTTCGGTTTGAATCTCTTATTATTGACACCGAATCGCGATAAGATACAGTGGATAATTCGTTATCCTTTCCCGTTTAAACGCAAACGCAAAACACTAAAATGTAGAAAAGGACAACGTTTTGACAATTCTGACTTTTCATTTTTACCTCATTGACAAACAGTCTGTAGCCTGAATAGACGCCGGCTTCCCCGGCGTCTGATCTGGCTCCAAACTGTTTGCATTGGAATAATGTATTTAGCGTAAACGCGTCTATTGGGAAAGAAAAACGTTTTCTCCACTGTACGTATCTATCTACAAATCATTAATTGATACCAACCGTATCATGAGAAACAATCCGTTAATTGCGTTAAAACAGTGTAGACCAAATTAAGGGCAGTTGTTGCGTCCTCTGACTACATTGGCCGATGTCTACATGTACATAATAGGACAGCACTCTTTTTAAAATACAAAATACAATAAATCATCTCTATTACGAAAACTGCAATGATGGCTAATCAATTGTATAAAAGAGAGGTTACAGCTTAAGCAAAGGTGTACGTAAAACAGAAAACTCCTTAAGGAACTACCCTTTCATGTTCACTTTGCCGTAAGCAGTCACCTGTATTAAACATGTGTTCATTAATAATATTTAGTGGCCGTAACAGAAGGGTTTTACTGCACTGTGCTGCCTAATTGTATTGTCAATTTATACAGTGGAGAAAAACATTATTATTTCCCAATATACGCGTTTACACTAAATATACTTTTCACATTGCAAACAGTTTGGACCCAGATCAGACGCCGGGTAACCCGGCGTCTGATCAGGCTCCAAACTGTTTGCCAATCAGTTCAAAATAAACATTCGGAATCGTCAAACAGTTGCCATTTTCTTCATCTTATTGCTATGTGTTTTCGTTTGCGTTTAAACGGGAATGAATAACGTTTTTTCCACTGTCTGTATCTCCTTGGCAAGATATCAAGTCTGACTTGGTGGCTTGTTTGGATCTACACAAATTTGCAATGTAAGAAGTCTGGCTTTCTCAATATATGTAATGCAGAATCAAACTAATGCAGAAAGCTACTTCATTTTGATTTCAAACTATTTGCAAAGTTGTTTGTCTTCAAAAGTCGATATGAATTCTGTTTTAACGCCTTTCAGCGCATTAAATTTATTTTTCCACTGAAGAAAATAGTTTCACTTTATACGGTCAATGCTACACGTATATATTATAAGAAATAGTTTTTATCTTCTAACAAATGATAGCTTAAAGCAGGCTTAAGTAAAGCAGATGACGCCTTAGGGCGCATTCTGCATTAACTTCAACCTGCTTTAAGTGGTAACCTGTCTTTCAAACGAAATATAGGCCTTTCAAACGAAATATAGGCCTATATGTGATATTAGTTTAAAACTGAAAATATTTTTGATGTATGTAATATCTGTAATTAACTGTATAATTTTTATATAAATATGGGGTGTGTGTTTTTACCTACAATTTACATGTATACACCATATATGGTTGTGTCCTTTTGAATATCTTAACCTATGTAAATATTTAAAAGCTTATGATTAACACATTCAACCCTAGCGACTAGTATAATGTCATTAACAAAATGTGTACCAGAGAAGTATTCGTATGTCATATGCAAAAAAGGCAGACCCTTATCAGAGGACTCCTGTAGAAGCCCTCTGATAGGGGTCTACAGTGTTTGTTAATTTGAAATATATTGTTAATTAACCCTTAAACCTTTCTCCCATAGAAGCGACTTTTAGCGTATTTAATTTATTCCTCCGCTGAAGAAAATAGTTCCTATTTGATCAGTAATGAATATGTATTATAGGGAATATTTTCTATATTATAGCACATGATAGCTTAAAGCAGGCTGAAAGTAAAGCAGAATGTGCCTTAAGGCACATTCTGCTTTACTTTCAACCTGCTTTAAGTGGTCACCTGTCTTCAAAACTAGAAACAGGTTATGAGGTAAAGGGTTAATAGTCATGCTGCAAACGGATTGGATCAAAATGAGTGAGCGAATAAGTCAAGGTCTCAGCGAACATAGTTGTAAACTGTCAGAAATTGTGTTGAAATGTAATAGTTATAATCCTTTTAACTGCCTTAACCCAAGTGTATTTACTATGATTATTTGGAAACAGTTTGAACTCTGAAACGGTATTACTTTAGTCAATTTGCCTAATATTTGAAGGTGAGACGTTAAAGTAGAGGACAACTGTTTAAAGCACAGAGAACGTCATGGTAGTGAATGATGACGTCATGTCAGTAAAATTTCTAATTTAACCCTTTCATGATCAAATTATTCGGGAGAGTTTTACCCCTTAACCGCCTTTTTGTCGGCTGCTTCATTTCTGTTGACTGTAAGACACGTTGCAAAGTTAGATTTAAGGTTGTTTGAATTAATAAATATCGATAAGAGTGTCAAACAGTTTGGGTCTTGATCAGGACTCAAACTGTTTGCAAATGCGATTTATGGCTTCATTGAGAGTGAAAGGGTTAACAACAGATACAAAATCTGGTTTAACCCCTTCACTGCCTTACCCCGAGGACAATATTTATTAACAAACAGTTTCGACTGCTTAGGCGCCGCAAATTGTTTGACACTCATTTCATTAATTGTCAATTCAAAATACCTAAAAAATTAAATTTGAGAAAAAAAGCAGACGACAATTGTTTCAAATTGATTACGTAATTGAAGTGAAGCGGTTAAAGCTCAAGAAGATTTATTATTTGTAAACAAAAATGCATAGCCTGCTTAAGGTAAAATGGACAAGAGCGTACATGTGTGTATTTCTAGTACATGTACATGTAGCGAGGAACGGTCTTGACCTTCTGTATAAAACGAGCGAAGTTGTGGGAATATTACAAACAGTTTGGATCAAGGTGAGGCGCTGGGTAACACGGCGTTTCGTCTGGGTCTAATTTATATGACTTTCTAGTGTTATTTGATTTAAGGGTGTATCAATGTCATAAGCCATCAAACTTTTTTTCTAACATTGTTTTTTTGAAAGAGCTGTGTATGATGAATGAAAAAATGAAAAAAAAATATATATGGTGGTGTCCTTTTTTTGAGCTACAGCGATTTAAAAAAGGTATGTCAAATTTTGACGATTTTTTCAAATTTGACCCATTCAGAGTACAAACTTCAGTAAAATTTATTTCAAAACAAAACAAACATGGTAATTTGGGTTTTCATTATTTATTTTATGTCTATGGTGGCATTTTCACATATAGAAACCAAATTTAGACAAAGCAGGCACTAGGTTTGAACAATGTGGATCCTCGAATATCAGAAATATGCTTTTTATAGGGCATGAATTTATTAGATATTTTATTTTATGAAATTGTTTTTAAAAAGTTTGAAAATGAAATAGTTCTAGTATTAAACTTTTTTTTATATTCTACCAGATGAAAGCCCATGCTAAGGCAGTTCAAAATATGAAAAGAAATCGAAAGGTTAGTGTTGAAAATTTTGAGTTATTAAAGTAAAAAGAGTTTTCTCCCCTTACAAAATTTACAAAAAAAGTACCATATCGATGCTATTTAGAGCTTTATAAATTTCACATTTGGTGCCTTTTTTTCTTAAATTAGTTTTTGTATGAAGAAATACTACCATAGATAGGAAATAAATAACACAAAACCAAATTATCATATCTGTTTTCATTTAAAATGGATTTTATTGAAGCGGGTTGTTTGAAAAGGACAAAATAAGAGGAAGTGGGTGGGGTACATTTTACATGGCCGTAGAGCCAACTGTTGTTCACCAAAATGTACACTTTTTCTATTTTTTCATTCATCTTAAATAGCTCTTTAATACAAAACCATCATAGAGTGTTTTCATATATTTTGAAAAGTTCGCAAAGTCATGACATTGATACACCCTTAATATAATAAACATATACATCCACTTTCATTATTGTTCCAGACGAAAAGGTTTGTAGACGTTTACATACGAATTGAAAATTAAACAGCATACATGTTTCCTAACTACAAATGTATCATGATTACCTTATAAATACGCCGTGCTTTCATGTATTACATGTAGGTCGACTGACATAATTAAACTGTTACAGTGGGATACACGTTATTCTTAACCAATACATGTAAACATATTTAAGCTCAAACAAGTATTTTCTTTGCGAACAATTTGGAAGCCAGATTTGACGCTTGGTAACCCGACGCCTTCTCAGGCTTCAAACAATCTGCAAGACAGAAAGTTAGGCTCAAAACTACTTTACACTCAAATATAATAAAACATTTATATTTACAAGGACCTACTTGTAATGCCCACGGTATCAAAGATTGGGCATATTGTTGTGGATGTCTGTGTATTTGCAGTTTTGAGTGTTTACGTATTTGTTGATTTTTCTGCGTGCGGTAGTGACTTCATTTTTGGTATGTGTACTCAATTCCTGAAATATTTGAGCTCTCTAAATACAGTGGAGAAAACGTTATTCTTTCCCAATAAACGCGTTTATGCTAAAACCATTATTTCATGTACAAACATTTTGAGCCTGATCAGACGCCGGATAACCATAACCCGGCGTCTGATCAGGCTCCAAACTGTTCGCCATTCAGGTAAAAATGAAAAGTCATAATTGTCCAAAAGTTTTATTTTTCTACATTTTAGTGTTCTGCGTTTCGTTTACGTTTAAACGGGAAATAATAACGAGTTCTCCACTGTATACAATAATGTCAGACATATTTCAGAGTCATTTAGGGCTGATGGTCACATCAGTGAGCAAGGTGTTTCAAAAACACATCTAAATATTACATTGTTTTCACGTTTAGTCAAGTACAAAAATATAGAATAATATAACATATTCTCGACTGTAGAAACGCTGTTATTGCGATAAACCAGTAGAATATTTGTTTTAAGCTGTTACCTTTTCGAAATATGTACCGATACTAAGCCTTCTATGAGTTATCCTATTAGCTGCTATTCCTTATCAGCATGGTGGTCTCATTCAGGAAAGAAATAATGAAAAAATGTCCATAACCCATTCGCTCCTAATGACGCTTACATGCGCTTTTGAAAACAGTACGGAACGCTGCGTCTAATCAGGATCCAAACCGTTTGACATACATTTTGAAATTCCTTGAGTCATACTGCCTTATTTTTAAACTTTGAAACGACATTGCTGATAACAAAATTGATGCAGACGACAATGAAACGGTGAAGGGGTAAAATTCTCACATAAATTTGGCAGTGAAAGTGTTAGGGGACCTTTTTCATTATTTTATCCTCCAGAGAGTAAACAATGACTGTCTATGAAATATGGATCTTCTATTGAATGGTCGCTTAATACAATGTTTAATAAAACGGTATTCAATTTCACCAATTACCCCATAAATACACCTTTTAACGCCTTTAATTTATTTCCCCAGTGAAGAAAGTAGTTCTTATTTATACAGTTATGAATATATATCATAAGAAATAAGAAGATGGTAGCTTAAAACAGGTTGAAAGTAAAGCAGAATGTGCCTTGAGGCACATACTGCTTTACTTTTAACCTGCTTTAAGTGGCCACCTATCTTCAATACTAGAAACAGGATATGGGGTAATGGGCAGTTCTTGTCGTCCTCCGGACGATGGAATGTAACCTGGAAATAATGACGAAAATAGCTTTATGAAGTGATACTATTTATGTTCAATGGTGATTATTGTTGTGATGATACAAATACGAATTGTGATTATGTTGTATAAAATGACGATATATTATAACATCAATGCTGGTGACAGATTATAATGATGATACGCGGGTTAGTGTCTTTAAGATTCATAGCTAATTGGAACTCTCTGAGCTTAGTCTACACTGTTTGCATAGGACAAAATTTATGTACATGTACTATTTACATGTATACTGTTTGTACAGGACGAGTTTAATTGTCTTTAGAGTTAATTTAGCTAGAGAAACACAATTATTTCGTAAATACTTGTGTATTAAGAACACGCTTTAAACATATACCGTGATCCCTCATTTAAACACATCATTGTGTTAAACGTACCCTCAAATTTTCTGTCAACGATAACCCACAAACACTGAATTGAAATAAAACATTGAACTGTTTAATATTTAAAGACCGAGTAAATGCCATCTTCTACATTTGACAAAACGTAGAACTTTCAAAACATTCTTTATCAAAACAGTGTCAGATTGTCAACCAGTTTGGATCCTAATACGACTCCACATTTGTGGCGTTTCAGCTAGATGAAAACTGTTTGCGAAGATGCAAAAGTTTCTACATGATCGTGCAAAGAGTCAAACACTGACGCCCGGAATTACTGTTAGCACTGTGCATAGCCTTTGTTAGCGTTTAAACGGGGTTATACGGTATTACAAAGCTGTTACTAACGGAATGGATCATTATTTTTACAACATAGGTCCAAGGGTTTATCGCAATTATTTTGTTTGTTTTTTAAAAGGAAGGTCAGTTTACCTAAATGTGGCGAAACAGTTTGACGCAGTTAGATTGACGGGAATCGCCATTTCATAGCCTATTTGTTGTAACAACCAAAAAGTAGAAAATGGGCGATTTTTATTTCTAAGACAATATTAATATGCCAAGACATTGCGGGTATATAGTTTTAGTTTAAGTGGGTGATACATGTATCTAAGCCTGTTTGGTGAAATGGTAACATTAACCCTTTCATTGTCAACATCACCAGTTTTAAACGATTGTCGCTTGCTGTTATTTATCAAGTTCACATTTTAGATAGTTTGACTCAAGAAATATAAAATTGAATGTCAAGTAATTTAAATTCTGATTTAGATGCCGCTTTATGCGGAAACACATTGAAAAAAATGTTATTCTTTCACAATAAACGCGCTTACGCTAAAACTATTATTTCCAGCGTAAACAGTTTGGATCCTGATCAGACGCCGGGTAACCCGGCGTCTGACCAGGCTCAAAACTGTTTGCCACTCAGATAAAAATGAAAAGTCAGAATTGTCAAAAAATGTTCTTTTCTACAATTTAGTGTGTTTCGTTTGCGTTAAATCGGGAAAGAATAATGTATTTCTCAACTGTACATGTACCAGTCTAACACAATTGCTGCAAGAGTATTGTCTTCCTATAGATTTGGTCAGTATTTACTTTTACAATTTTGAATCGTATGCGATTTTTGTTAATATTAATGATAAACAATTTGAATTCAGATTAGAGGCCGCGTTTCGAGGCGTTTGATAAGGATCCAAACTATTTGCAAATGTCAGTGTTGCAAATGATGTGGAAAGGTTTAAAACGAATGTAATGAAATAAAATGATCCAAGCTTAAGTTTTGCTATATACAGTTAAGGTACATGATAGCGCAAATATGTGGTCTGTGATATAGCTTAAATAACAGTTGTTATGTTTTATAAATGAAGAGAAATCGGAATGCGTGTGTCAAATGAAAAACTCGATTCTGATCTTCGTCGAAAGAGGTTGCATATGTCAGCAGATGTCGCACTAAGCATAGCATACTAATTGGTAAACGGACCAAAACAACATCAGATTTGATCATGGCCGGTTAGTTATATGTAGAAATATTAGTCCTGTTTGTTATTGAAAATATATGAAAAAAATAAAATATTTTCAAATGACATTCTGTGTTCATATTTGTAAACCCACATTTGGTTGAAGTGTTTTAGGTACGCTACCACTTAATCTTTTCCTAATAATGCTTGTGTAATTATCCCAGAATAATCAGATCGGTTTGCACAGTAAAACAGTTTAGGTACCATTTCATTCATATGTATAATGTTTTTCCTGATAATACTATAATGGCATAATTTTGTCCAACATCTTGATAGTTTAAACATATTTTATTTCAATTCGTAGCTTGTTGTTATGTGTTAGACCACACTTCATATTTGTATTATACAATTCTTATTTCACCTTATACAGTGGAGAAAACGTTAATCTTTCCCAATAAACGCGTTAACGCTAAAACTATCATTTCAAGTGCAACCAGTTTGGAGCCTTATAAGACGAATAACCCGGCATCTAATCAGGCTCCAAACTGTTTGCCATTCAGATAAAAATGAAAAGTCGGTATTGTAAATTATCATTTTCTACATTTTAGTGTGTTGCGTTTGCGTTTCGTTTGCGTTTATACGGGATAGAATAACGAATTATCAAGTGTATTGCAAAAGAGAAATTCTCTATCCTTAGGAAAACCGTTTAGGTTTCTGTTTAAAAGATGACAAGAAAACAAATTTGAATCATTCACTGCTAACCATGAATGCACTGCCATGTGCCCACAGTTTGGATCTAGATCAGACAGAAGGTAACACACAACTCCTGATCAGGATCCAAACGGATCCAAACGAGGATCCATACTCGTGCAAATGCATATCCAGTCACACCAATACTCAATTCCCCATTTGTAAACATGACAGACGACAATTAAATGCAGGCGATATTTTAGCAGTGGAAGCCTTTATGCTCTTTTCATTGCTAAACACTGAAGCAGAAAACACTAAAATATTTCACTTCAATTGTGGAACCATTTCAAGGGCTTTAAATCAATCACCGTCATAATGCCATTTTCTTAAAACTTGTATCAAGCATTCTTTTCATGAACTGTAACATCTAAGCATTTTGACTCAAACGCTTTAAACGCACGGTAAACCATGTTGATCCTGATCAGACGCAATTGTAGTCGTTGTCTGCAAAGAATCAAAACTCTTTGCAAATTTACAGTGGAGAAAACGTTATTCTTTCCCAATAAACGCGTTTACGCTAAAACTATTATTTCCAGTGCAAACAGTTTGGAGCCTGATCAGACGCCGCCGGGTAACCCGGCGTCTGATCAGGCTCTAAACTGTTTGCCACTCAAGTAAAAATGAAAAGTCAGAATTGTCCTTTTCTACATTTTAGTGTTTTGCGTTTGCGTTTCGTTTGCGGTTAAACAGGAAAGAATATCGAATCCTCCTCTGTATGCCAGTGCTATGACGATTGACTGGGGAAGGGTGAAATTCATTTTATCAAATCTTTGTCGGCTGATCGCTAATTGGCTGAACTTTACAAACAGTTTGGATCCAGATCAAACGCCGCGTTACACGGTGTCTGATATTGAACCAAATAGTTTTACACTAACATTTAAGAATATAATCTTGAAAATGCATGAATCTTAATTTCAAATAAATTGCAGACTACATTCTTAAAGCAGGCCGTATTACGACAAGGTAAAGTTTTAAATCGATCCAATGCAATATTGTTTCTTAACAACTTTGCACTTGCAGTTCGTCATTTTTTCTCCTATTGTCCTAGATTCTAAATTATTCCCAGGATCCCTTTTTGCAGTCTGCACTACATCAACTAAAGTGCCCCTCTACGACGATCCGTCATGTGATGCTGCGTTGAATACACACACTCTTAATATTTGTTTGTTTTTGCAGCTACATGTAACAAACTCAGCCTGACCTTAATTTAGAACCTGAAGAAAGGCTAATTATGTGGTACCGTTTACCCAATAGCCTGTTTCTAGTTTTAAAGCCAGATGACATCTTAAGGCAGGTTGAAAGTAAAGTAGAATGCGCCTACTTTTCAGCCTGCTTTAAGCAACCATTTTCTAGGATTTAATATATACAGTTGAGAAAACGTTATTCTTTCCCAATAAACCCGTTTACGCTTAATCTTTTATTTCCAATGCAAATAATTTGAAGCCAGATCAGACGCCGGGTAACCAGGCGTCTAATCAGGCTCTACATTACTTGCAATCCAGGTCAAAAACAACATTTAGCATTGTCAAACAGTTGTAATTTTCTTCATGACTTTATAAACAGGAATATGTTTGTTCAATGGAGGAAAAAATAAAAAAAAGTTACCTTTTAAATAGCATGCTCATTAAAAAAATGTCGCTTGCCAGAAGGTACAATTTTTATGTCTTTCTTAGATATTGAAACACGTTTACAGGGGAGAAAACGTTATATCTTCCCGTTTAAACGCAAACGAAAAGCAAACGCAAAACACTAAAATGTAGAAAAGGACAATTTTTTGACAATTCTGACTTTTCATTTTTAACTGAGTGGCAAACAGTTTGGAGCATGATCAGACGCCGGGTTACCCTGCATCTGATATGGCTCCGAACTGTTTGCACTGTAAATAATAATTTTAGCGTAAACGCGTTTATTGGGAAAGAATAACGTTTTCTCCAATGTATACAGTAGAGAGAGCGTTATTCTTTCCAATAAACACGTTTACGTTATCACCTTTTTTTTTCATTGAGGACAGTTTGTAGCCAAATCATACGCTGAGTAACCCGGGTTCTGTTCAGACTCCAAACTGCTTTCCACTCAGATTGAAATGAATATACAGAATTGTCCATGTGTTGGCATTTTCTACATGGTATTGCAATCCGTTTTAGTTGCTCTTAAATTAGAAATAATAGCGTCTTTTCTAATACAGTTCAACTGCGAAGCTTAATTTACGGTAACAAGGTGACGGTATTTTTTACCAATAAAGTCCTTAATGCTCCACAAAACTTGATCAAATGAATATCTGTCGACACGTTTAAACGAGTGGTTCCTTTACGACCATCGTCAGAGAGACGAATACCGATTACAGTGAGAAAACGTTATTCTTTCCAAAGTTACATTTGTACGCTAAATTTATTACAGTCGAACTTCGATATATCAAACTCGGTTAAGTCGAACATACCCGTATTTCAAAGTTAAAACGCGACTAAGCTGCGTTGTGACATTGAGACACGGGTATTTCACCTAAACCGAACTTGAAATAAACGAATTTATGTCTCGAAATATCGAATATTTCGAGTTAACCGAGTCGAGATATCAAAGTTCGACTGTATTTCCAATGCAAACAGTCTGGATCCAGATCCAGACGTCTGGTAACAAGACGTCTGCTTAGGATCTAAACTGTTTGCCATCCAGGTCAAAATCTACGTTCAGAATTGTCAAACAGTTGTCCTTTTCTTCATTTTATTACAATGCGTTCGCGTTTCGTTTGCGGTTAAGACGAAGCTGTTTGACACATGTATAGTTTTTTTTCATAGTAATGAATACGTATTGTTTAAGTTAAATTTAGAAAATACCATGGTGGTCTTATCAAGTTGACCTTATATATGGAACTTTCTGCGGAGCAAGAGCAAACATGTTGGAAACTAAGCAGACGCCGACTTACCGTCGATTCACCTGGCGTCTGATCTGGCTACGCTATGTTTGCAATAGATATAAGATGCTTTAGCATAAACGAGTTGATGGGGAAAGGGAAACGTATTATACATTGTATTTCAGGTGATACTGTTTTAAAACGAAGAGCATGGAATAAAAGTTAACACTTCTAACTTTTGTGTTGGATTGACAGGCGAATATTTCAGCTCGACATCTATATGCTGCTCGAGCAGAAACAATAGTTTCGAACCCTTTGGTACACCATAAAACACGCAGTGGTCGGTTTCGTTGTAAGAGTTGTTAAATGTATATGGCGGATCGTGTTGTGACGTCGATTTATTCGGATTTGCATTTAATTCAAACAATTGTCTACATCTACTATAGACTAGACCATTTAAATAGGAACAACTAAGTTTTAAACAACTGGTGGCATTCCATTTGCGTTCAGTTTCGTTTATACATGTACATGTATGAGACAGTATACAGTGGAGAAAACTTATTCTTTACTAATAAACGCGTATTCACTAAATCTATTATTTCCAATGCAAACAGTTTGGAGCCAGACCTGACGACGGTTAACCCGGCGTCTGACCAGGCTCCAAACTGTATGTCATTCAGTTCAAAATCAACATTCAGAATTGTTCAACAGTTGTCATTTTCTTCACTTTAATTCAATGCGTTTGCGTTTCATTTGCATTTAAACGGAAAAGAATCACGTTGTCTCCACTGTAACAGATTTTCCACTGTATAAAGCGTACTACGGGGACAAAGAAAAATCAAACAACGATTACATGTACATGATTTCATTATATATTCATTTACTCACCGGTTTCTTCCAATATAATATTGAATTTCATGTCATCCTGTTGCCTGACGATTGCGACTTAACCCTTTCCCCCATATAAGCGACTTTTAGCGTGTTTAATTTATTCCTCCGCTAAAGAAAATAGTTCCAGTTTATAATCTCATGAACAATTATAATAACAAATATCTTGATATAGCCTGGCAGATAGTAGTTTAAAGTAGGATGAAAGTAAAGCAGAATGTGCCTTAAGGCACATTCTGCTTTACTTTCAACCTGCTTTAAGTGATCATCTGTATTAAATGTTATAAACGGATTATTGGGTAAAGGGTTAAACAGTATTGTCCACCAGAAATCTAATCTGTATCTAAACTATTCCATTCTGTCAGAGTGTATTGTCTATTACTTCAAAGCAGGCGATTTAACAGTACCCACAGATGATAAAATTGTGTTACAAAATATACAATGTAGTAGATGTTATTCTATTAAAGCATGACAACAAGCATTTTTTATTTGAAATAATTGTTTCAGCACACACCTGTTTGTTTGGAAAGAATAACGTTTACTCTCCACTACAGTGGATAATTCGTTATTTTTTCTCGGTTAAACGCGAACGAAACGCAAACGCAAAACACTAAAATGTAGAAAAGGACAAATTTTGTCAATTCTGACTATTCATTTTTAACTGAGCGGCAAACAGTTTGGAGCCTGATCAGACGCCGGGTTACCCGGCGTCTGATCAGGCTCCAAGCTGTTTGCAATGGAATTAATAGTTTTAGCGTTAACGCGTTTATTAGAAAAGAATAACGTTTTCTCCACTGTACAAACTTTTATCAGTAAAACTTAAAACGGTTAAACCCATTCGCCCCTGAAATTACAAATGGGCAAATCTACTACAGTTAAGTCTTTTCCTTACTTTACTTATTATAGTTGTTAAATAAAATATTTTTACCAATTACAAATAATGCATATTCAGATCAGAGGCTACATGTAATGTGGGGCTTATGCGTTTGATCAGCACGATTACAAAAATAATGGTATACCTCATTAATCCGAAAGCATGCAACACAGTCTGTAACATTTATCTTGCCGTTAGATCGCCTGCTTTAATTTTGATCAGGACTCAAACTGTTTGACACTCTTTTCAATATTTAAAGTCATACTAAATCTAACTTCGAAACGTGTGTCGCAGACATCAATACTGAAGCAGACAACAATACAGCGGTAAAGGGATACAATTCTCCCGAATTAATTGCTCATGTAAGGGTTAAAACATGTGTCAGACAACAACGCGGCGCCCGGTCTTGTAAAGTTTGATTGCACCTCAAATTATATATAAGGTCTCTCCGATCTGAAATACATACTATTTAATTTGACAAATTTGCTCCAGACAATTTGAAAGCAGTTAATGTTTATGGCAGTAGAACTGTTACAGTAAAGAAGACATTATTATGTTTTATTAAAACCAAACGAACAGCTATGCAATGGATTCTAGAAAATGACAACATTTTGCATTTTTTTAGGGATTTATTTTTATCTCAGTGGCAAACAGTTTGGAGCCTAATCAGACGCCGGTTATCGGCGTGTGGTCTGGCGCCAAACCGTTTGGAATATACATTATTATTCTAGCATAAAGGCGTTTATTTGGGAAGCAATCGGTATTCTCCTTTGTTACGCATGCTAAAACAAATAAACAGGAACACAAGCACCCTTTAACTCCAGTAATATATTAGCACCAAAGAAGCATTCAAACACTCTAAACTACATGAGAGTAACTTGAGCAATTCATATGATTGTATAATGAAACCTTTGATTTAGCTATCGATTACAAGGTGTCAACTATTCTGATACGAATGTTTTAACCGAAATCTATCGCATTCTACCTACACGTACAGTGGAGAATCTGTTATTCTTTCCCGTTTAAACGCAAACGTACGCAAACGCAAAATACTAAAACGTAGAAAAGAACAACTTTTGGACAATTCTGATAATTCTTGTTTATCTTGGTGGCAAACAGTTTGGAGCCTGATCAGACGCCGGGTTACCCGGCGTCTGATCTGACTCCAAACTGTTTGCACTGCAAATAATAGTTTTAGCGTAAACGCGTTTATTGGGAAAGAATAACAGATTCTCCACTGTACTTTGTTGGGTAATCTGTTTTTCGAGATCGTCATTTTTCCTTATCTAGAGACCATACGTAACGTTTTAAAATGTTTGTAATATCAGTAACTTTATATAAAAAGTATTGTTGTTGTTCGTCCATCGCTATGCGAATATGACCGCAACTTCAAGCTGTTGAATTTCTGGAATGAGTGCGTAGGTGGCTAATAAGGGGTATCCTGGCAACAAAGGTACGTCTACAGTAGGTGCACACGTTGTCAGATGATATTGGTAAGGTACTGGCTTCTCGAGCCTTCCGGTCCATGCGTTTCTTCTGAGCTAGGTCTTCCCAAATGTCTGTGTGAAGGTCCATCTTGCGAAGCGAAACCTTCATGCAGTCTATGAACCTTTTTTCTGGCCGCCAACTTTCCTTTTATCAGAGGAGAGCTCTCCATACAAGAGCTGCTTTGGGAGTCTCTCATCTGACATGCGACAAACGTGACCTGTCCAGCGCATCTGTGACTGTTGAAGGAGCATGTGTACAGTTGGAAGTTTTGCTCTTTTGAGGACTTCAGTGTCAGGAACCTTGTCTTGTCATCTAATACCAAGAAGCCTGCGAAGAGTACTTGTGTGGAAGTGGTTGAGTTGTCTGGCATGACGCGCATAAACTGTCCATGTTTCACTGGCATACAGCAAGGTGGTTAGAACCACTGATCGGTACACTGAAAGCTTGGTCTCTAGGCGAATACCTCTTCGTTCCAAAACATTAGACCAAAAACAGCACTTGCCTTTGCAATCCTGCTGGTGACTTCTTCGTCTATTGTGGCAGTGCGTGAGAGTGTGTTGCCAAGGTATGTGAACTTGTCTAAATCTTGCAAAGTGCAGTCCTTGACCTTTATTGTTGGCTTAATGTAAGGTTTTCCTGGTGCTGGTTGATGAAGTATCTCAGTTTTCTTTGTACTGATTGTGAGACTGAAGTTGTCACAGGCACTGGAAAACTGATCCATGTTTCTTTGTAGGTTGTCCTCAGTATTGGCGTTCAAAGCACAATCATCTGCAAAAAGGAAGTCACGGATGATGGTGGACTTTACTTTGGTTATTGCATTAAACCGTCGTTGGTTGAACAGTTTCGCATCTGGCTCATCAAGCCCAATGGCTTCAGTAAGCATAGCAGAGAACATCATGCTGAACAGGGTTGGTGCAAGGACACAACCCTGTTTGACTCCGTTGCTGACAGGGAAAGCTGGTGACTGGTCATCATTGTCAATAACATGTGCCTTCATACCATCGTGGAACTGCCTGACAATGGTAATGAAGCGGCCAGGGCACCCACACTGGGCCATAATCTTCCACAAGCCCTCTTGACTGACGGTGTCGAAGGCTTTAGTAAGGTCTACAAAGGCCGTGTAGAGATCCTGGTGCTGCTCTTGGCATTTTTCTTGTAGTTGACGGGCAGCAAACATCATATCAATGGTTCCTCTGTCTGAGCGGAAACCATATTGACTTTCTGGTAGATGGCCATTTTCCAAGTGCTTTATCAAGCGATTAAGGAGAACACGGGCTAATATCTTGCCAGCAATGCACAGGAGTGAGATCCCTCTGTGGTTGTCACAGGAGTGCTTTTTGCCTTCCCGCTTGTAGAGATGGACTATGGAGGCGTCCCTGAATTCTTGAGGTAATGTCTCCTTTTCCCAGCAGGATGTGAAGATGTCTAGCAATTCGATTGTTATATATCTCCTCCCACTGGGATGGCATCGGAGCCTGGGGCCTTACCAGAGGACAGCTGTTTGATAGCTTTGTTGACCTCTGGTAAGTGTTGAAATGTTGTCTAGAGATTGGTTGACCTCGACTTGAGGAAGCTTCTGTATTGCCTCATCATTGATTGATGACTGTCTATTAAGCACAGAGTTAAAGTGTTCAGCCCATCTGTTGAGAATCTTTTCTTTTTCTGTGACCAGGGTTGATCCATCGACGCTAAGCAAGGGAGATGAACCTGATGACTGTGGACCATAGACTGCACGCAGTGCATCATACAATCTGTTTGTGTCATGCATGTCAGCGTACCTTTGGATTTCATCCGCCTTATTGCTGAGCCTTGTGTCTTGCATGATCCTCATGCCTAGGTCACACATTCACGGATGAGCCTCCCGGACGGCTACGGATTCAATCCGGCAGCATCCGTAATGGTCCGTAAAAGCTCGTACAGGCCCGTGCCTGAACCTTGACCATCCGTAGGTGTGGTTCCACACCGTACTGATTTTTTGAACATGTTCAAAAAACCAGTACGGATAAAACTCCGTACTGGTCCGTGCTAAACCGTATCAAGCCCGTATTAATCCGTACCAAAACGTAGCTAAACCGTTCTAACCCGTACTGGTCCGTAGACACCTGGCCGAGCGTCCCAGTACGGATTTGTACGGACCAGTACGGGTTAAGTACGGTTCAATACGGCATTCTACGGATGTGTACGGGGAGACTAAGTACACGAAAACGGACTGATACGGTTCAAACAGGACGTCTACGGTCCGATACGTTTCAACACGGATAGTGCCGGATTAATACGTGTTGCTACGGGCTGACACGGTCACATAAGTTCTAGATCGGAGTAGTACGGTTCAGTACGGGTTTTATTTTAATTTCAGGCGGAAAATTAAATTGAAATACATCGAAATATCTTTGTGTGAAAACACATTTCCATTTTCTCAGTGTTAATGGTCTTGTTTAATAACTTCTTTGATTGTGTACGCAATAATGAGCTATAGAAGACAGGACCTAAATAAAGGAAAGAGAGGAGATGGTGGATGAGAGTCTGGTTTCATAGAAGACAGCTTCGTGGCCAATACATGTATGATACATTAATGAGTGAAATAAGGATAGAAAACACAGAGGCTTTCAGAAATTTTATAAGTGTAGATGCACTGTTGTTCGCGGAGCTTCTTGAAAGGCTTTGCCCGAGGATAGCAAAGGAATACCCTTTTTTATAGGAAAGCCGTCAGCCCTAGAATAATACTTGAAATAACTTTGAGGCAGCACACTACACCATAAGTGCCATTATGAAAGAAGTATACAAGGTTAGTATCGAGGAATACATGGAAGATGTTGTGACCACTCTTTCCACTCCTGAAAAATGGCTGGAAGAGGCACTCCGATTCTAGGACTTCCCACATGTTCTAGGTGTACTAGATAGAAAACACGCAATCATCAAACAGTCGAAGGATAGTGGATCGCTGTACTTTAACTATGAAGGGTAAAAAATTCAATAGTTCTGATTGCCCTTGAGGACGCTGACTGTAAATTCCTCTTGGTATATGTGGGTGCAGAAAGCGGGTGTTCGGATGCACAGAGTTAATCGACGTCTCATTTGGATCATTATTGTCGGCAAAGGTTTTTTTAAGAAATCGCTCATAAATCGGGGACCACAATGGAAATAAGGGTAAAATACCTTTCTATCCTTGGTTTTGGTGAGCATATCATGTGCATTTTTATATTTCGGCATTATTAGTCACAGTTTGCATTATATGTGTATGCTTTTGTATTGCCATGTTATGCCACTGTTACCAAAATAAAAATCAATCAATCCAAATAGTAGACACGTTAGTTCGGTAACAATTTAGATCATTAATACATGTTAACATCTTCACTGCAAAAAAAATCTTGTCTCATCAGGATCCAAACTATTTGCATATGGAATAATGTTTGATTTTGGCAGCGAATGAGTTATGCCTTAGAATAAAGTGAGCTTTTCGACTTTCAACTGTTTTATACTCTTGAAGGTATTAATTATGGTTAAAGGCACATTAGGGAAAAGTACATTCTTTGTGTTTTTTAATTGTAAAATTAGAAAACAAAACAAATAGTAAAACCTCTCAGTTACGACAACAAAAGTGTGTTCATTAAAATGGTAATGTATCTAAAACAGGTGCCTGCTTAAAGAAAATTGAAAGTACAACAGAAAACCCGCGCAATGGCTTTCTAATCTACTTTCACCTTGCTTTGAGCTGTCAACTGTCTTTTTGCAATCAGTAAGCCTTCTTTTTAGTGGTCATGTCTGTGTAAAATGAACTTCCGCCAAACAATAATAAAAATAAGTGTTTGTGTAGTTCTCTGTGTGTGTACATCCGTATGTACCCGTAAGTCTCCGCCGCAAACTGTAGTAGCCCGTACGAAATCGTATTTCGTCGTAGCAAACCGTATTACTCCGTGTTTATCGAGTACGGCGCTACGTATTATTCCGTACAAATCCGTAAAAGTCCGTTAGAAACCGTACCAATCCGTTCTGTTCCCCGACAATTAAAAGCTAATCCGCGATACTCCCCGTAACTAAACCGTAGAAACCCTTTCTGACCCGTTCTCATACCGTAGAAACTCACGGATCTATCACAGTCCGTAGCATTTTCGTCCGTACCCATCCTTGACTATCATCCGTGAATGTGTGACCCAGGCATTAGCATAAAACATTATCACGAGAACGGGTTGTTATCTGGTTAAAACACGAGTCCGAAGGACGAGTGTTTATCAGATAACAATCTATTCGAATGACAAATTTTCATATCTTTACAAAGGAATTGATTATTCTATTTATTATATACATTAAATGACGTTTTTACACAAAAACACACACATAATTAGTTGTTTATGCGCGACGTCACTAAAGACATTGTGACGTGACGTCAAAAGAAAGTGATATCATCACTAGTGATGATATCAACTGTGACGATATTAAATTTATCTAACTGAGAAATCTCTATAAATCATCGAATCTGTTATTCTTTCCCGTTTAAACGCAAACGTACGCAAACGCAAAGCGCTAAAACGTAGAAAAGAACAACTTTTGGTCAATTCTGATATTTCATGTTTATCTTGGTGGCAAACAGTTTGGAGCCGGATCAGACGCCGGGTTACCCGGCGTCTGATCTGGCTCCAAACTGTTTGCACTGCAAATAATAGTTTTAGCGTAAACGCGTTTATTGGGAAAGAATAACAGATTCTCCACTGTATATACAAATGTAATAAACAGCATTAACCAATTACTGCACATATACGCATTTAATTTATTCCTCCTCTAAACATATAGTTCTAATTTATACCGAAATGAATTAATGTATTGTAAGAAATGTTTTCTATAATCCATTAGATATTGGCTTGAAGCAGGCTGAAAGTCAAGCAGAATGCGCCCAAAGGCGCATGCTGCTTCACTTTCAACTTGGTTTAAACATATTTCATTTCAATAATTTACATGTATTTTACAAACATACAACAAAGTGCAGGATTAAAACATTGACACACATTTTCAACTTGCTTTAAGTGGTCACCTATATTCAATACTAGAACAAGTCAATGGAGTAAAAGGGTTAAACATTTCATCACCAAATTTAATCGCCTGTCTTAACCTTAAAAGCAACAAATTTAATTAAATTTAGTCTGAAGCAATATCAACACGTGTGACAAGCTGTTGGGATATACATGTAACCTGTTTGCATAGTCGACTTACATGTACATGTAAGTAGTGGTGAATGTTATTAAAGACAGACAATATAACCTCATACATGTATGAAACGCCAAGTAACAAGCCGTCTCACTTAATGCAGATGAAAAATTTGCGAGAATCGTTGCAGACGACAAAAACACAGTGTTCTAATCCCATTCACGACGAGAACAATGGTTATTTGCCAAAGTTTGGAGCATAACCTGACGCAACGTAGCGCGGCGTCTGATCAGGATCAAACCTGTTTGGCACACATTTCAGTATTTCTTAGGTCAAACTTCCAGAAATTTGAATTCCAGAAATGTGAGCTGACGATAATTGCTGAAAGTAGATGACGTCATGGCAGTGAAGTGTTTAGTAGCGCTCATCACTACAGTGGAGAAAACGTTATTCTTTCCCGTTTAAACGCAAACGAAACGCAAACGATAAACACTAAAATGTAGAAAAGGACAACTTTTTGACAATTCTGACTTTTCATTTTTACCTGAGTGGCAAACAGTTTGGAACCTGATCAGACGCCGGGTTACCCGGCGTCTGATCAGGCTCCAAACTGTTTGCACTGGAAATAATAGTTTTAGCGTAAACGCGTTTATTGGGAAAGAATAACGTTTTCTCCACTGTATTACAGTGTAATTTCAGCCTCCTTTTATGTATAAACAACATAAGTGTTTTATCGTATAGCATATAGATTGGTCTAATATTTACATTATATATACATACAGTGGAGAATCTGTTATTCTTTCCCAATAAACGCGTTTACGCTAAAACTATTATTTGCAGTGCAAACAGTTTGGAGCCAGATCAGACGCCGGGTAACATGGCGTCTGATCAGGCTCCAAACTGTTTGCCACCAAGATAAACAAGACTTATCAGAAGTGTCCAAAAGTTGTTCTTTTCTACGTTTCAGTGCTTTGCGTTTGCGTACGTTTGCGTTTAAACGGGAAAGAATAACAGATTCTCCACTGTACACATGTAACAATAGAATGTGTTCAACCATAAATATATAGTTCTAGTTTTCTCCATAACATGCTTACACTTTCAATCAGTAACGGCACCAAAACATAAAATGATGACACATTATGTTAAGCGGTAACACTTATCTCTAAACACAGGTGGTTGGTTAATGCAGGGGCAATTTAAACAAGAATAGTATATTGTACATGTAACTACAGTGGAGAATCTGTTATTCTTTCCCGTTTAAACGCAAACGTACGCAAACGCAAAGCACTGAAACGTAGAAAAGAACAAATTTTGGACAATTCTGATATTTCATGTTTATCTTGGTGGCAAAAGGTTTGGAGCCAGATCAGACGCCGGGTTACCCGGCGTCTGATCTGGCTCCAAACTGTTTGTAAAAGAAAAAATAGTTTTAGCGTAAACGCGTTTATTGGGAAAGAATAACAGATTCTCCACTGTAACAATAGAATGTGTTCAACCATAAATATATAGTTCTCGTTTTCTCCATAACATGCTTACACTTTCAATCAGTAACGGCACCAAAACATAAAATGATGACAAATTATGTTAAGAGGTGACACTTATCTCTAAACACAGGTGGTTGGTTAATGCAGGGGCAATTTAAACATGAATAGTATATTGTACATGTAACTATCTGTGTTACCTTTGTCCTGTATTTAGCTAACATGTGTGTATTCATTACCATTTGAATGAAATCTGACATCTTGGACATCGGCGTCTGATCAGGATCAGCTGTTTTAACTCATTTTGATTTTGTGTCTTCCAAAATGCATGTGAAACTGGTGTTGACTTATCTTGCATCCGAAATGCTTTAAAAGCAGATTATGTAAAAGTCAAAACAATCTAAAATATTAATTGTGTCCTACATAGAGCTGTCATCTTTATATTCCTTACAAATTTTGAATATAAAGCAACATTCTTGCTTTACATAATATATACCGCTTATCATATTTTAACTGCACAATATTATAACAGCATATAACATCACAATCATATATATATACAGGGCAGAAAACAGTATTCTTTCCCAATAAACACTTATGGTAAAACAAATACAATTAAGCCATGCCACAGCGCATTGCAAACAGTGTAGATCAAGGATAGTCGTCACGTAAAAGACACTGCGGCTGTCCTTGATCTACACCGATTGACACCCACATGCGTCTAAAGTATTTCCTGTAGCTGTATTATAAACGGTGTTTTGGCTGTGTAAAACAAACTCAGATACAGAGCCTGGGATGACAACAGTGCTTGGCAGTGCAACAAGGCTGCTTTTGTCATGACACAGCTCAAATATACGTATGTCTATTCTAAACAGTTTGACAGTGAGGTCATACATGTACGTCGAATATCTCTGTCATGGTCTAGACTGTGTGACACTCAATACTTAACATTTTCAAAACCCTATATTGTTTACATTTTTGTTACTATAGTTTTGCTTTTAGTTTCTGTTGACTAATTACTCCATAAATACGAGCTGATATTTTCCTCCGCTGAAGGAAATAGTTCCACTTTTTAAAGTCATGAATATGAAGCATAAGAGTTTCTTTTCTATGTCTTAGCAGATAGTAGCTTTAGCTAGGCTAAAACAAACTATGGGTTAATTAAATGGGAAAGAATAGAGTCGTCCACACTGTACATGTAAGCACACGTGTTCGATAATCAAAAACCGTCACCAATCAGACACGACATTCGTATATGAGTGTACAATTTCAATTTATATAACTTTCATACATACTTCAAAAAAGGCACATGACATTGTAAAACACTGTGTTAAAGTAGGAATTTGCTTGTAAAACACCTTATACGGCGACCTTATAGATGCACACACATTATTGTTGTCAAAACTGACCTAATTGCACACACCGAATGAAACTTGACCAATATGAACGTACGGACGTACGCGGGCCAAGGGAAACACGTCATGACCGAGCATAAAGCCTTCATAAGATTCAATAATTATTCTAGATCCATTTACAAGCGACAGGACTGCTTAATCCCAATTAAAACATTTGTACCCAGATAGTACAATACATTCTCGCTATAACGATTTCCAAAAACATGTGACTTGCTATCGTTTAATTAATTTATTCGCCATTGAAACGTTTAATGGTCAATTCCAGATTCATGTTAGGTGTAGTCTATTTGACAACATGGCGTTGTTTTTCGCAACAAATTGCTAACTGACAAATCAGTGCGGACTCATTTAGGAGTCTACACTGTTTGCTTTGTACATATACTCTTAATAGGTACACTGTTTGTAAAGATCTAGTACACTCGTCGCTAGTCTTTAATGACTGGTACATGTACATGTAAGTGCCTAAGAGCAAGATACTTCCCTTTGATATGGCTGAGGATGGTTCCTGTCTTTGTGTGGACGTCATTTGTTTGAAGTGGAAGGTAACTGCAGCATGGATACTGTGGGAATTGCTTTATTTTCCTGGTTTAGAGGAATTTCTACGCAAACGAAATATTTTGTTTCCAAACAAACGTTCACGTATTAGATTCTAAGCTGCAAACAATTTGGAGTCTGATCAGACGCTTTTACTGAGCAAAAATAATGCCTTTTGCCATTGTACATTAATTGCATATTTTCAGTTAAACTGATATACAGTGGAGAAACTGTTATTCTTTCCCGTTTAAACGCAAACGTACGCAAACGCAAAGCACTAAAACGTAGAAAAGAACAACTTTTGGACAATTCTGATAATTCTTGTTTATCTTGGTGGCAAACAGTTTGGAGCCTGATCAGACGCCGGGTTACCCGGCGTCTGATCTGGCTCCAAACTGTTTGCACTGCAAATAATAGTTTTAGCGTTTATTGGGAAAGAATAACAGATTCTCCACTATACATGTATGAAGGGTAAAACAGCTATACAAGTACTTTCAAACAGCACGCGCATATACATAAACTTTTAGAACATAATTGATAAAATATCCGTTACAAACATTGTGTACATGTACCCAGATCCAACGCCGTTTTACTCGGCGTCTGATAACGCTGAAACTGTTTTACAATCAGATTATAAATAATCGTTGACATTTCGTTTTTTATAAGAAGGATATGTACTTATTTTATGTAGTATTGTATTTGTGTTTAGAATTGTTTAAATGTGAACAAATAAAGTGATTGCCACTATAACATTGCAGTTTAGCTACATTCTTTATTATTCTAAACTAGAAGAGATACTGCTGTCGTCAACAATAGAACGCTGAGGGAGACCAACACTCCTGAAAAAGAGAAGTGAATAAAACAATTACCATTTCTCTGCGGTGATATCACCATGTCAATCGTTGTCGGCATTGCTTTTACAAATACGATTATCATAACCACTGTTAACTCATTCATCCCTGAACTTTTAATGAATAATTCCGATTTCTAAATAAGTATAGTCCATGATTGAATTTTCTGGGTTGATTTTAACAATATATTTCAACATGACGAACCGTACAATACGTTACCTCTAGACTACTAATCATCATCAGACGCGAGTTACCCGTGACTGTGTTTGTTTGTTTTTCTTCAAATTTAGGAAATACAGGATGAAACCTGTTTAGAGCCAGATGAAAGCCGAATCCTTCGTTGCCTGGTCAGGCTTCAAACTGATTGCTATCCAGATTTCAATAAATTGCAAACATTTTCAATAACCAGTCATTTTGTATTTTATTATACTGCGTTTTGTTAGGTTTAAAACGGAAGGAAAGTCGAAGACGTTATTCTTTTACAGTGGATAATCTGTTATTCTTTCCCAATAAACGCGTTTACGCTAAAACTATTATTTGCAGTGCAAACAGTTTGGAGCCAGATCAGACGCCGGGTAACCCGGCGTCTGATCAGGCTCCAAACTGTTTGCCACCAAGATAAACAAGAATTATCAGAATTGTCCAAAAGTTGTTCTTTTCTACGTTTTAGTGCTTTGCGTTTGCGTACGTTTGCGTTTAAACAGGAAAGAATTCTCCACTGTACATGTACAAATCGGAGCGTTTACGCTTAAAACTGTTACTTCAATTGCAAACACTTTGGAGCCAGGCCAGACGAATGGCTCCAACATTTTTGCCATTCAGATAAAAAAAACATATACATTTCAAAATTGTCTCATTTTCTACAGTTAACTGTTTGCTTAACCCATTACCCCATATCCTGTTTATAGTTTTGAAAATAGGTGACTTCTTAAAGCAGGTTGAAAGTAAAGCAGAATGCGCCATATGGCGCATTCTGCTTTACTTTCAGCCTGCTTTAAGCTTTTACCAGCTAGAATAAGGAAGGTATTAAATATGATACATATTTATTACGGTTTATATTGGAACTATTTTCTTCAGCGGATGAATAAAATGCATGTGCTAAAAGTCGCTTCTATAAGGGAAAGGGTTAAATGCATTTCTTTTGCGTTTAATAGGGGATAATGTTGTGCCCACATTACATACAGTGGAGAAAACGTTATTCTTTCCCGTATAAACGCAATCGAAATGCATACGCAACGCAGTAAAATGGAGTAATTGACAATTTTTTGAAAATTCTGACTATTTATTTTAAACTGAGTTGCAAACAGTTTGGAGCCTGATAAGACGCCGGGTTACCCGGCGTCTGATTAGACTCCAAACTGTTTGCACTGGAAATTATAGTTTTAGCGTAAACGCGTTTATTGGGAAAGAATAACGTTTTCTCCACTGTATATATACATACCAGGTCCAGAGTTACAAGCAAGGAGGCCGTATCTGTGACCAGAACAGCCTGTGGAACTTTCTTGACTAGCTGCTGCACATTGTCTCTGTGATTCCTGTAGTACTGTCCAGCCACGCTGTTTAACTGTCTGGTAAAATGTGGAGAACTTTGGGCCTAGAATCTCCGTCAATTCCCCCAATGAGTGTACGTAGGAAGTTTTATTGTGAATACAAGATTCAATTTGTAACAAAAGCCTGCAAAATGATGTAACAGACATATTAACTCTTTACAAGATAACGATGAAGCGGTGATAACTTTTGCAAGCAGTTTTGATCCAGATGAGATACTGCGTAAAAACTTTTGATACATGTACAATGACAATATCTTCAAGAGATAGTTTAGAAATTTTTATCTTAGACCAACAGCATACAACTGCTGCAGAAGATGGTATTACTCAGCACATACAGTGGAAAATTTGTTATTCTTTCCCAATAAACGCGTTTACGCTACAACTATTATTTGCAGTGCAAACAGTTTGGAGCCAGATCAGACGCCGGGTAACCCAGCGTCTGATCAGGCTCCAAACTGTTTGCCACCAAGATAAACATGAAATATCAGAATTGTCCAAAAGTTGTTCTTTTCTACGTTTTAGTGCTTTGGGTTTGCGTACGTTTGCGTTTAAACGGGAAAGAATAACAGATTCTCCACTGTACAGTGGAGAAAACGTTATTCTTTCCCGTTTAAACGCAAACGAAACGCAAGCGCATTGCAATAAAATGAGGAAAATGGCAACTGTATGACAAATCTGAATGATGATTTTGGCTTGGATAGCAAACAGTTTATAGCCTGATCAGACGCCGGTTTATCCGGCGTCTGATCTGGCTCCAAACGTTTTGCATTGGAAATAATAGCTTTAGCGTTAAAGCATTTTTTGGAAAGAAAAACGTTTTCTCCACTGTACGATCACCTTTGTGAAGGGCTTCCTGACTGAGGAACACATCATCAATATGAAGTCTCTATCAGATGTAGCTCCAAAATTATGGTCAATGTTAGAGTTGTGGACAAACACATGAATTCGATCACGGGTGTGGGGACATACTCACATATATATGAATGTGCATTTCATACATATTTTATACAGTTAATATTCCTAATTAATTCAAAGAACAATCAAGACAAAATAATATGTATTTAGGCTTTGCCTATGGACGGAAAAAAGCAAAATTATACTAAAGAAAACGGAATAGATCTATCACCAGTGTGTGATCAGCGCTCTTGTATCAGTTCGTTGTGTATTCCAGATCACAATCGAGGCTACGCCTCTCGTGACTGAGATCTGGATTACACAACCGACTCGAACTTTTATTATATACCTAAATTGTTTGGGACAAGATCTATATGTTGTTAAACCAAATAATCAAATAGATCTATAAGCACCCGTGTATACAATGTTAAAAGTTAAAACTCCTCCGTACACCAATAATGCAATCTAAAACTATTTTTGGAAGTCATATGACCACCAATAATGACGTCATTATTTTATATTGATGGCGTATTGGTAATCCGTTATTTTTATCGGTTCGATTGAGAAGTAGATGTTTGCAAATAACGTTCATTTAAGCGTTTAAGGGTATGGATTGAACTGTTTGAAGCTTTGTCCTTTGGAGAAAATCATTTCAAGTGTTCATGCTTAAAATGGTTTAAAAATAGCACCGAAATCCGGAATTCCGAAACGTCACGCACAACTCTTCGTAAAAGCCGTGACGTCATCATCCAAGATGTCAGCCCCCATGTTTTGTAGTTGCCTAGTTTTGGTGAAATTATTCACGCGCAAAACAAACACTTTTCAAAGTCTGTCAGTGATTGAATAAAATTGGAATACCTTTGATTTTATCATGCATTACTTAAGAACGGAAAAAAGGCAAGCCTTTTTTCCGTATGAATGCTTGAGGTACAGTTGTATAGGGCGAGGCGTAAAGTCTAAAGAAGACGTTATTCTTTCCCGTTTTTTAAAACTGTTTGAAACGCAAAATGCGGTGCCCTGAAACATAATGACAGTTTCTGTTACAGTGGAGAATCTGTTATTCTTTTCCGTTTAAACGCAAACGTACGCAAACGCAAAGCACTAAAATGTAGAAAAGAACAACTTTTGGACAATTCTGATATTTTTCATGTTTATCTTGGTGGCAAACAGTTTGGAGCCTGATCAGACGCCGGGTTACCCGGCGTCTGATCTGGCTCCAAACTGTTTGCACTACAAATAATAGTTTTAGCGTAAACGCGTTTATTGGGAAAGAATAACAGATTCTCCACTGTAAATGTTCAAGATTTAATACCCCGATATCTGATCTAACTGCAACATTTTGCAATGGAAATAACTATTTTAGCAGAAATGCCTTTTTTGGAAAGAATAATGCCTTCTCCACTGCACATGTTCGTGTACATACATGTACCTAATAAAAGTGCATTAAAGTCAATTTTGTAGTAAGCAACCACTTACAAGAAGACTAGGTGAATCCTAAATAAAATTGGCGGCTGGATAAAGAATAGAAAAATGCAGAATGCTCCTAGAGAAGCTTCCTACATTTTTAAATCGACATTACATATAAGTGGTACCTGTCCTAACAGATATTCAAGCTATTTCAAAACGATGTCGCAAGAATTCGGCTGTAGCTTTGTACAGTGTGTAGTCCAGTCATGCTTTTTATGAACACTAATGTGAAAACTTCATATTCCGCGAAGGTAATTAAACCTCCACTGAAATGTAATATAATCAACAACAAAAACTTTACACAAACAAATATTCTAACCAGAACGACCCATAGTTTGGAACCTGATCTGCCCCAAACTATTTAAAATGGACATCATTCTTCGTACAGTAGGGGCCATTTTATACTTATGCGTGAACGCGTATAATCCTAAACGAGTTTTTTTTATTGCAATTAATTTGGAACCAGATCAGATGTCACGTGACATGGTGTCTGGTTAGGCTCCAAACTGTTTGCCAATCAAATTGAAAATAAATCGTCAAAAATGTTGTTTACTGCATTGCGTCTGCGTTTAACCCATTTGTGCCACGATCACATATATGGGACATAGGCAAACAGTGTAGACTCTGATCAGACGCCGCATTATGCAGCGTTTGATCAGAGTCTACAGTGTTTGCCGATAGGAATTTCAATGTAAAACAAAATGAAAATGAAAGTTTTGACCAGGCATCTTTTTGATAAAAACGGACTAATCCCATATATAAACATGAAACAATCCACTTGGTAAAATGGGTTAATTCCGTGTCAGTGGGAACGAACAACACATTTTCTACTACATGTATAAACGTGGTTGATGGTAGACAGCATAAATGTACTGTTTCAGGGGAAATAGCTCTGTGAGACTGACATAAGGAGTTTACTTACAGTATTTGCTCTACGTCAACTTTTTCAGAAACGTCTAACATGTCCAGATCAACACCAACTAGGCAGTCACCATAGTCTGTAAGTACATTTCAAAGGAATTAGTTAAAGATGGTAAGCAATTATGTGTTCGCTATTCGCGTTTATCCTAACATCATTCTGTCTATTGCAAATGTTTAGAACCTGAACAGACGGGTTGCCTTTTCCATTAAAGTAAATGCAATTTTAAATTGTCAATACTTTCATTCGTTTTAAATGTGTTTACGTTTAGGTTCGTTTTACACGTAAAAGATAACGTGTGCTCTACTTTAATGTAAAGAATAACGTATATTCTACTTTAATGTAAAGAAAAACGTATGTTCTACTTTACTGTAAAGAATAACGTATGTTCTACTTTAATGTAAAGAATAACGTATGTTCTACTTTAATTTAAAAACTAATGAATGTTCTAACAAATGTTCTACTTTAATGTAAAGAATAACGTATTTTCTACTTTAATTTAAAGACTAACGAATGTTCTAACACATGTTCTACTTTAATGTAAAGAATAACGTATATTCTACTTTAATTTAAAGACTAACGAATGTTCTAACAAATGTTCTACTTTAATGTAAAGAATAACGTATTTTCTACTTTAATTTAAAGACTAACGAATGTTCTAACACATGTTCTACTTTAATGTAAAGAATAACGTCTGTTCTACTTTAATTTAAAGACTAACGAATGTTCTAACAAATGTTCTACTTTAATGTAAAGAATAACGTCTGTTCTACTTTAATTTAAAGACTAACGAATGTTCTAACAAATGTTCTACTTAAATGTAAGAATAACGTATGTTCTACTTTAATGTAAAGAATAACGTATGTTCTACTTTAATTTAAAGACTAACGAATGTTCTAACAAATGTTCTACTTTAATGTAAAGAATAACGTATTTTCTACTTTAATGTAAAGAATAATGTATGCTCTACTTTAATGTAAAGAGTTATGCATGCTCTATTTGTATTAGTACAGTACCTGTACAAGTTCTTGTTTTGAAGATAGATGGTCACTTTAAGTTACTTGAAAGTAAAGCGGAGTTCTCATTGGTGAACATTCTGTTTTACTTTCAACCGGCTTTAAGCTTATATTATGAAATAATAGACATGTCATACATGATCAAAATCAAGACATTTTTAGCTAAGGTATAGTTTTCTTAGTTAAGAAACAATTAGCGGCGTAAACAAGGCATATTAACACATTCACTGTCAATGACGCCAAAAGGTGTGTTTGCAAACAGGTTGGATCCTGATCAGACGCCGCACAACGCGGCGTCTGATCAGGATCTAAACTGTTTGACACTCGTTTGGAAATTTTCCAGTCATATTGACTTAAATCTAAATTTGAAACGATATTACACATAACAATATTGAAGCAGACAACAATGTAGCGGTGAAAGGGTAAAACTCTCACAACACATTTGACCATGAAAGGGTTACAGTGGAAAAAACGTTATTGTTTCTAAATAAACGCGTTCACGCTATTTATCTTAATTACAATGCAAACAGTTTGGAGCCTGATCAGACGCCGGGTAACCCGGCGTCTGATCAGGCTCCAAACTGTTTGCCATCCAGATCAAAGTCAACATTCATAATTGTCAAACAGTAGTCTTTTTCTTCACTTTATTGCAATGCGTTTGCGTTTTGTTTGCGTTTAAACGGGAAAGAATAACGTTTTTCTCCACTGTAATAGAGGCTAGAGTTAAATAATGATGACCTGGTGTCGTCCATATATCAGGGGTTGGTCTCATTGTAAAGGTGGTCGACTCGGTGGTCTGTGTTGTGGTTGTCGGTGTGGTACTCTGGGTTGTTGTTGTCATGCACTGCTGATCTACTATGTCGTATTGCCTGTACTTAACACGTACTATCTTCATGACTTCATTGCACACGTAGGTGGCATTGGCAACACACTGTTTGAACAATCCGTGCCCCCTGAAGTAATATGGATACGGTAAGATTTCACCAACTTTAATTAATTGGGCATGCTCCTTGGCCCTTTTACTGCCATTATGAATTAATAAGCCGCCTAACCCAGTCGCTGTGTACATGTACTATTGTCTGCTTTTCCTTTTAACATTTTAGTTTAAACATATTTTATTTCATAATATATACAACTTTTATGAACAAAACATGGATATACATTAGGATGAGAACGAAAGCAAAAGCTTATTTGGTTCTTCTCCTAACATTTAACATTTTGAATTGTATAAGTGATTTATTTATAAAACATTGAATACAGACTTAAACAATTTATGTGGAATCTGATCAGACTCCAAATTGTTTGCAAATGTCATCATTGTCCGCACTGGCAGTGAACGTGCTAAATAACATTTTAACATCATACTACATGCATTTGGTTTGCGATACTAAATGTATATAACAATGAAAGGTTTGTAATGTCTTCTGTTAATTTTTGTTATAGTCTGTAACTTGCAATTCTGATATTCAAAACATTAAAACAAAGTATTAGTACGATGGATAAGATGCTATTTGACAGAAACGAAACGCTAAAGCAATACAATGAAAAATACAATATTGTTTAGCAATGTCCAACATTATTTGAGCTCAACTGCGTTTATTTGAAAAATTCAACGTCTCCCCTATCCTTTGTGCATAGTATTCACAGTGTATAAACGAACTGTATGATTATCGGATATAGCGACTAGATTTAACCACGAATGTTGACATTTGTTCACAGGCTTCGACTAAACCTGTTAATTTTTTATAATTTCTTCGAACCAGTTCGAGCCAACGCAAGTAATAATGTAATTTATACATAAATACTTTATCGTAGTACACTTGCAAGTGTGTACGTAGAGAGGAAATAGTGCTCTAATTGAAAATCAACACAGAGTGTCGATTTCCTTCTCAAATTTGGGAACAGTTCCTTGAAAATGTCCTTTGTTAAAATCGCATATATTACAAGACTGTACTGCATGGTATCTAAATAGACTGCTAAACAAAGCAACATCCTTTTGTTTAATTTAAATCGCCATTTGATTATAAATTTATGCAAACTTTCTACATGTAGACTGTATCATATATTGCATGTATGTACTATCATTTATAGCGACTATCCATCAATGTGTTTGTATGACATATAGAGACTCGATTCCCCTGAAATTTGATGACATATAGCGTCTTGCTATACACGATTTCGTAAATTCTGCTTGATGTATTGATGTATGATTTCTTCTTAAAAGTTTATCAAAGTGATGCGTATATGTACGTGCAAACATATACTACCATTTATAGTGTGTGCATGCAAATGAAGATTTTCGACCCAATTTTCTAGAATGTGAATGACTTATTGCGACTCGCTAAATATGATTTCACCAATTCTGCATAATGTATTATAATTTCCAAGGACTCCCATATTCCGGATTTTTCAGAAATCTTCGGACATATGAATTTTTTCCAAAATCTTCGGATCTTACTTTTAAAATTTGGATCTCAAGCGTATTTCGCGTTGAATACATTGGTGTGGGTGTCAAATGAGCCCTCTGATCAGGGTCTTCACTGTTTGTCTCTTTGACCTATAATGTAAAAGTCAACCCTAAAAAGTAAAAAAAGATGCACTAGACTAAATTGAAAATTAGTACTGTCCATTTGCGGTTTGAGGGAGGAATGGGTAAACTATAGATAAACTTATCAAGGACTTCATTGCGTGTGCATACATAAACATAATGTCGGCATGAGCTTGGGGTTGGAAGGTAGCGGGTTGGATTGCCAGTTGCGACAAACCAGTGCCGTAAAATGGTTAGTAGCAACTCTGTTCTCGGTCTAATTTGTAATAATAACAATAAAATGATAATTTTATTTGTGCACATGTTTATGAAAACATATGATAATAAATAAACATATTGCAACAAAATTAAAAGACTGAATTCACTGTACAAAATAGATATCACATGTAGAAGAAAATATCACAAATAGACTAGTTCAGTTGTTATTTTACGCCAATATATAATAAGTATATGATGGAGATTTTGGAAAAGAAATGGTGCACAGGATTACCCGTAAGGTTTTGCCCATAAAGAACAAAACTCATTTCCAACAGGGCCCGAGATGTCACATAGGGAAATTAAGCATATGTGCATTATAGTAAAACGATTTGAAAATAAAAGTATCAACTGGGGACCATGATAATTATCTTTTACAATATTTTTAATTGCATAACATTGGATCACTTTCATTTTAGTAAAGTGTTCATACATGCTTGGGTTTGGTTGTTAAATCTTTTATAAACATGACTTAGTCGTAATTGTTTACATCTGTATTTCAAATTTAAAATCTAAGATCTGCCACACGAAGAGATATTCTACAATGTTAAATATGAATGAAACACACTTTTTTGTGCGACCTGTAGTTTGTGTTTGTTTTTTCAGGATTTTAGACTGCAGAACCACGAGAAGGATGCGTAATTTATATAGCATTGTATTAAAGAATGGTGTCTTTCTAAGAAATTTGTAAAAACAATCTTGCTGGCGATATAAATATTCAATTCTAGAGTTTACTCCCTTGATAATATTATTTACAATGGGTGTTCCTGACATGCCTGTATCTAAATATGAGCCCAGATATTTAACTGTACTTATAGATTTGATTTAATGACCGTTAGATTCAACGGATGCTTTTTTATATTATTCAATTTTATTCGAGATCCAAACAAAATACGTTCTGTTTTTTCGAGATGTAGTGAGAGTTTGTTATCGATTAATCATATGCTACAGTTTTCAAGTTCTCGTGCTAAAACACGACTGATGTAAAATGGATAATTGTGGGAGAATAATACCGCATTGTTGTCTGCAACAATAATCAATTTAAGCTTATGCTTGTATTCATAGTATTAACGCATGCTAAAACCATAAGTGGCCCGAGAATACTACCTTGAGGCACACCGCACACAACCCCGAACTTAAATCAGAATTTGGGCCATTTACATGAACACACTCAATCCTGCGATACAAGTTTGAGCGGAACGAGTCCACCGACTCCACACCCAATGGCATCTCTCGGAGCTTTCGACACATGATTTCATGGTCCGAGGTGTCAAGCATTATCAGACCCGTAAACATACCCTTTGACGTTTGTGTACGGATATGATCTGTCAGATGGATGAGACAGGAGTCGGTAAAGTAGTTCCCTTTGAACACACTTTGATGCTCATACATGTTAAATATACCATTCTTAACAAAGAAAGGCTCCAGATGGCTGTAAAGTGCACGCTCAAGAATTTTAGATACAATCGCTATTATACTGACTGGCCTATAATTACAAACGTCAGACCTATTTTTTTTTAAAAAAGGGTTTGACTTGATCACTTTTCATGAATTTTGGTACTGTGTTATCTTCAATAGAACTATTTATCAAAACAGTTACAAGGATACTGGAAATGCTATATCCTAATGACTTTAAATGGGTCTAAAGAGATATATTTCAATCCACACCGCTTCAATTTTGTCACTCTGTTTTATTTCTGAAAAAGCAAATTTTCAAAGGGAGACATTGTCTGGTAAAGGGTTGAGAAGAGATTCTTTTAATTTTGTTAAATAACGAAGGAGCGTTTTGGACGTAAAAACGATCCCAGAGTCGTAACATCGCTAAATTCCATACAGTATAGTCGCTATAATCATTCAGATCACCATGTAGTCTATTCAATAAACCATACAGTTTCAGTTTCATCTGTGCAGTACTTTCAACGTGAGTATTTTGTTAAATTTCACAGCTATTGTGATTGCACTGCTTTCGAAAGAATAGTACATACTTTTCTCAAGTTTTAACGCCCGACTAGATGTCAGGATGTGTAAAAATTGCGTATTTGACACGTTTGTAAACACGGCTTCGTGTAAACATTGCCAGATGCTTGGTGATGTAATGGAGATATTTTCTTTTGAAAGCTTGTTAACGAAACAATGACAGCCAAGTACATATCTTAAATCAATGCACACTATAATGTACGTTTGCTTTTCTAAGTGATCTACTTAGAAAACAATAAAAAAAAAGAGGGAAACCCCTACCGTATACTAGTATGTCCGCGTGTCGCACTGAATCTACAGAATCGTTACAATCTAGTCGCAAATGCGGTTATTCATACAGTTCGTTTATACAGTATCTACTATACATTTGAATAATATTTACGCAAAATTCGATTATATAAAACACTGTAGTAAACAGTTGGAATCCGGATAAGACTCCAGGTAGTTAAACGACTCCTCTGGATCCAAACTGTTTGCAAACGTTATCACATACTTGCCCTATAGTACACAAGGTTTAAACATATCTCAGACGTTATAGAAAGCTAGGGACAAAGGGACATAATCGAAAATGAAAAGTGAAGTTTGCAAGTATTTCTAGTTGCCTCCTATTAGAAATTACATTTTTCAGACATGTTTTGCCCTTTGGATCATATACGTGTACAAGTTCGAAACATGAAACAGATTTGGGCCGTGCCATGAGAAAACCTGACTTATTGCATTTCAAACAATGTAGATCAAGACAAGCCGCCGCGTCAAAGACGCGGTAACTGGCCTTGATCTACACTGTTTGACATCCACATGCATCTTAATCATTTTATGCAGCTATATTATATACAGTGTTTGGCAGTGTAGACTAAACTCAGATACAGAGCCTGGGATGACAACGATGCTTGGTCTGTACAATGTGGCAATGCAATGAGGCTGGTTTTATTATGCAATTTCTTATTTCTATTTGCAAATATTGGTGTAGATAATCATAAGTAAGTAATCATATTTATAAATGACAGTCATTTAACCCTTTACCCTATAGCCTATTTCTAGCTTTGAAAATAGGTGACTACTTAAAGCAGGTTGAAAGTAAAGCAGAATGCGCCTTCAGGCGCATTCTGCTTTACTTTCAGCCTGCTTTAGACTATTATCTGCTAGGATTTAGAAACTATTTTTAATGGTATGTTTTCATGACTGTTTAAATTGGAACTATTTTCTTCAGTGTAGGAATAAATTAAATGCGCTAAAAGGCGCTTCTACATGTATGAGGGAAAGGGTTAAAGAATCGTATAAAGTAATAACAAATGCTGCTACTTAGGCATCATCTGGTTATTCAAAACAGCTTTATTGTTTGTATATATGTAATTGCAAATTGGTCTCGGCTCGAATCTCGACTTCTTAACTCTTGAACCCTTTCATCGCAAAATTAATTCCGAGGGTTTTACAGTGGAGAATCTGTTATTCTTTCCCGTTTAAACGCAAACGTACGCAAACGCAACGCACTAAAAGGTAGAAAAGAACAACTTTTGGACAATTCTGATATTTCATGTTTATATTGAAGGCAAACAGTTCGGAGCCTGATCAGACGCCGGTTTATCCGGCGTCTGATCTGGCTCCAAACGGTTTGCAATAGAAATAATACTTTTAGCGTAAACGCGTTTATTGGGAAAGAATAACACATTCTCCACTGTACCCCTTCACCGCAATCTTGTCGGCTGCTCCAATATTGGTGTGTACAAAATCGTTCCAAGCTAGATGTTAGGTAGAATGACTGCAGAATTATCGAAACGAGTGCTAAAAAGTTTGGATCCTGATCATACGCCGCGTCTGATCTGGATCCAAACGTTGTGCAACGTCAACAATGTATACTATGGGCGAATTGGCGATAACTGGTGTAAACAGGTAGGTTCCAGATAAGACACTGAATAACACAAATTCTCATCTAAATCCATACTGTTTGACACTCTGGTGATATTAATTTTTTTAAACGAAGACTGAGAAGCATTGCAGACAGATATTTTTGCAGACCTAATTTACAGTGGAGAAGACCGGCGGACAGTGGTCTCGTTGTATCGAGTTTGACTGTCACTCCAGGGGACGTGTGTACCAAGTCCTTCGAATGAGACTTTAAAGACCAAAGACCTTTGTATCATCGCTATACATTGGACATGCAAAAGAACAATATAGTTCTATCGACAACAGTATAGCATCTCCCGCGATCCTTTGTATATGCTTCCCTTTCTCTGAGCCGTCCAATCAATGCAGCCAAAGGTTGGCAGAAACGGACGTAAATAAAAACAAACACTGGGGCAGACGTTATTCTTTCCAAATAAACGCGCTTATTTTAAATGTACCTTGACCATTGCAAACAGTTTGTTGCCACATCAGACACGAGGCTTATGGTTTCACTGCAAACTGCTTACTACTCCGATGTTTTTTTTTTAGATTTTGTTTCTTTTAAAAAATGAATTTTCTACATTTTATTGCATTGCGTTTGCGTTTCGGTTTTGTTTACACGGGAAATAATATCGTATTCTCCACCATACTTGACCACGTACTATAATAAGATTTTAGACAATAATACACCTAAGTGTTGTTCGTAATATTAGGTTAATATAAGTGCAGTACATGCCAAGTAGAACTTCCGTTGACACTTAAACCTTTAGCGGGATAAATTATTGTCGTCTGTAAAATATGTCTTATGTTACAATTCTAAAAATTGGTTTATCTGCGGGGTTTTCTTTCAGAAATTATTGCAATCTACTTTTAAGCTCCTGGTGAGACTTCGGGGTATTTGACGTCTAATCTAGATCTAAACTGTTTGATTCGACTATAACACATTCTCCCAAGGCGTACAATGTGCTAAGTACCACGTACGCACTCGAGACAACTCTTTAAATACAGTTTCTTGTTGGTACAGTGGAGAATCTGTTATTCTTTCCTAATAAACGCGTTTACGCTAAATCTATTATTTGCAGTGCAAACAGTTTGGAGCCAGATCAGACGCCGGGTAACCCGGCGTCTGATCTGGCTCCAAACTGTTTGCCACCAAGATAAACAAGAATTATCAGAATTGTCCAAAAGTTGTTCTTTTCTACGTTTTAGTGCTTTGCGTTTGCGTACGTTTGCACGTAAACGGGAAAGAATAACAGATTCTCCACTGTAAGTACAATGTTCAACTTGCATTTACTCTTTCCCTACTAAACCAATTTATTTCTACCGTCTACAAAAGTTACATTTGCAAACAGTGAAGACCATGAACGCGTAACGCGACATGTCAACAATATATGCACCGTTTTCTAAATTATAGATAGTTGTCTGCTTTATGTAGAGACACTGCAGTGTCTTTAAAACACCTTTGTATATAGTGTAATGAAATTTTCAAGAAAACCCATAACGAGAGGTTTATTGCTATATCTTAGCATAAGAGGTTAAATACACGTACGAGTATATAATACATGTTTACCGTTACAATGCTGCCACTATTTTTCATTTCTCTGTTTTTTAAATCTTGATCTTCACTGTTTGCAATGATTTGAATTATTTAAGATGCTATTCTTTAAGTCGTGGAGTGGTTTATACGTGTTTAAAATACACCTGGGCTATTATCCCATTCAAAAACGCTCCATTATTTTTCAGGAATGGAGCGTTCGGAACAATAGGTCTCCATTACTTTTCCCTACACAAGTGTGTAATACATGTAGTTACACAATTGTGACGGAAAAAGTAATGGGGACTTATTGTTCCGAACGCCCCGTTCCTGAATACAGTGGAGAATGCGTTATTCTTTCCCCATAAACGATTGTACGTTAAAACTAGAATTTCCATTGCAATCAGTTTGGAGCCTGATCAGACGCCGGGTAACCCGGCGTCTGAACCCGGCGTCTGATCAGGCTCCAAACTGTTTGCCACTCAGATTAAACCGGATACTCAGAATTGTCAAAAAGTTGTAATTTTATCTTTTTTACTGCAATGCGTTTGCGATTGGTGTGCGTTTAAACGGGAAAGAATCACATATTCTCCCCTGTTAAAATCGACCACTGACCGAAAATGCCGGGTGATCTTTTAAGAGAGGTTGCCGCTAAACGCATGGCAAAAATAAAACAGAAGGCTCCTACATGAACATTCTGTATTACTTTTTGTCCTGCATTAAGTCGCAACCTGCAATGAAAACTCCAAATACATATATGTCGATTTTTAGTGGTAGCTGAAGACAGGTTTGACTGTGCATACAGTAAAAACCTCCCTATTACTACAACTCATTCTTTGTTTACTATTTGGTTTTCTAAGACCGGTGACTAGATCCATTCAAGGAAAGTGAAAGTAACACAGAACATTCATTTTGAAGCTTTCTGTTTTACCCACACCTTCCTTTACCTGTCACTTGTACTTTATTCGCCTTCAGCAAGCTACAAACGAGTTGAAACGACTAGACAGTCACACTTCAAGCGAATACCCTTACAAAAAGCTTGGAATGTAATGAAAGGCCGACAACTTCGGCGTCTTAACAGAATTTAATCCATTTAACATCAGATTATAATAAATTTGCAAACAGCTTGGATCCAGCCCTGACACCAAATACGTCGATGTCTCGTGTGGATCCGTACTGGTTTACACTTGATTAAAAGATCCATATCCTCAAGTATACGTGTAACTGATATTGGTTAGCTTTCAAAGTGAAGCAGACGATAACTTTAGCAGACACTACTGGCTTTGATATACAATTAAACCTCTCTATTACGACCACTAAACTAGGTTATTTTATTTTTTTGTGTTTAAGGCAGGTGGCTGCTTAAAGTAAGATTGATGTAAAATAGAAAGCACCGTTTGAAGCTTTCTGTTTTACTTTCATCTTTCTTTAAGCCCCACCTGGCTTTTATACAATCAATTAACCTTTTGTTTCGTGATAGAATGGGTTTACTGTATAAATTGCTCAAATGGTGTCTGGTATGGGTTGTAACCCGTACTTAAAATTGTGACCATAATGACATGAACAAACGCCTTAATATATAAGAAGTAGATCCAGATCAGATGCCGGGTAAGTCGACGACGGATCCGGATCTCAGGTGTTTGACTAATGTTACTTAGAAGATATTTTCAAGCTGCTAAATATACACTCATATATACACAAGTATAAGTCCCATTCGAAAGAAATAAAATCCAGATTATGAAATAAATCCAACGTTTTCAAATATTTTCCTGGTGTCATATTAACACAGACTGAGAATAGCCAGAGAGGTTCTGGTCAGCCATTGTCTACGATGATTTTACACAAAATGACCAGTTAAAACACTGTACACAGTCATTGTACACGACATTCTTTAAGGAATGGAGAGTTATTTCTAATTGCTAGAACTGTTTGAAAAAAGCATGCTCATCAACATGAGTATCACTAACAGTGCAATTACACAATATTTAGCTGAGGGTACAAGTGGGAATACATTTGTTATTTAACAATACTAAATTCATGTTATGTGTATTTTAAGTGGGAGAATGAAATCGTATCTCTCCATTCCTGAAAAATAATGCAGACTCGGCCCCTTCGGGGCCTCGTCTCCATTATTTTTCAGGAATGGAGAGATACTCGTCCATTCTCCCTAACATAATGCCTACCGACAAAGTGTGTCCTTCGTGACACTTTGAAGATGCTCTGCACATTTCGCTATAACCGTCACTGTTTGGTCCAAATTTTTGCAGCCTAAAGGTAGAAAAAACAACTATAAGTCTATCCAAAACACTTCTGAATATAATGTCTTCTATTTTTACATCATGCCCCTAAGACTGTTACATGTGACCTGTTACCCAACAACTTTTTCCAGTTTTAAAAATAAAATGTTTCCATTAAAACAGATTGACGGGAAAACATTTTTCATTTTGATTAAAAACCACATAAAACTCAAAATAACTGGTGTTCAAAATCTTCCAGTAAACAAGCATTCAATGAAAAGCATATATATTCCCAAGGATATGTTACTATTTAAAGCATCGCAAAGGTTAGATTGACAAAACATAATAAAATGTAAAATATGACGTTCAGTCACAATTTTGAAAGTTAACCCTTAGCCTGCCACTCACGACTATAGCTCCATATGCAAACAGCTGTTTGACACTCGGACAATATTTTCAGCAATTTTGAGCAACTTTGAAGCACTTTGAAACTTGAAGCAGACGAGAAATATAGCAGACGACAATTTATTCGGCGGGCTAAGGGTTAATTTTGAATCTGAATGGCGTCTGACCTGGCGTGGCTCTAATTTGTTTGCAATGGAGATAATCGATTTAGCGTAACGAGTTTATGGGAAAACAAACCGTTTTGTCCACTCTAAGATCGAGGATTTATTTTATTAAAAAGAAACATGAATTTCAAATTCGACAAATGAAAGCATACGGAATTTCAAATTAAAAGCCATAATGGAAATTGCTGTCTAACACGAGGGAGGGAGAGAGACGTCCTTCTTGTCCAATAAAGGTGCTTACGCTTAATCTTTTATTTGCATTGCAATTTTTTTGAGCCAGATCAGACGTAGAGTACAGAATAAGTTATGCTCTGTGTAAACAGTGTATGCCCAATTATATTCAACATCTGCACTGTTTGTCGTTGTACAATAACTTCAATAAGTCCTGAAAAAGAACCCTAAATGTAAAGTATGGAGTCGACATTATTGAAACCCGGAATTGAGTATTTGGTGATTCAGGGATGAATGATTTCTTACCTGAATTGCAAATATATTGCCAGTATTGCATTATAGTTGGCTGATAAAGATCTGCGTAAAACTTTGGACCAAAAGCGCATTCACCGATCACTTCCTTCGCACAACGCAGAGACGAGTTAAAAGACCTGAAAATAACCATGGTCCATGTTTATTAAGTGTTTGAGTTGAGTCTCAAATCCGAGCAATCAAATGCTTGAGAACGCACTCAGACTCATTTCAAACGTTTTATAAGCGCTGGGCCATGTCAAAAATACTTAACTTCCCTTTCTGTAATATTTTAGAACGATTCAGGCTCATGAGTTTATGTCTGAAAACAAATGAAGTGAGTCTTGCGTTGAGTTCGTCAGATTTTGGAGGCGTACTGGTGTCACAATAGAAATTAAAAATAATGTTTTCTTTTCCGTGTAAACAGAATCCAAAAGCAATACAGAAATGCAAAAAATAGAGCTATCGTGAAAACATTTATGATTCAATTTAATCTGATTGGCTGACAGAAACCAGGTTACCCGGACTCTGAAATGGCTCTAAACTGTTATTGATGGACATAAGGATTCTCGTGTGTTTTTTTACACTGTACCGACATCACAACGAAAGCAAAACTAATTAACTTAAAAGTATTCAAATGCACTACATGTATACTGGAGCAGATGTTATCCGGCGTCTGATCTGACTTTAAATTGTTTGCTACTCAGCAAAATAATACACAGGCCTACGTCGTCCGAAAGGTCAAGAACATATCATAATCTATATTTCATGTACAGTGGAGAATCTGTTATTCTTTCCCGTTTAAATGCAAACGTACGCAAACGCAAAGCACTAAAACGTAGAAAAGAACAACTTTTGGACAATTCTGATAGTTCATGTTTATCTTGGTGGCAAACAGTTTGGAGCCTGATCAGACGCCGGGTTACCCGGCGTCTGATCTGGCTCCAAACTGTTTGCACTGCAAATAATAGATTAAGCGTAAAAGCGTTTATTGGGAAAGAATAACAGATTCTCCACTGTACATGTATTTATTATTTTATTACA
This sequence comes from Gari tellinella, assembly GCA_922989275.2. Lineage (NCBI taxonomy): Eukaryota > Metazoa > Mollusca > Bivalvia > Cardiida > Psammobiidae > Gari > Gari tellinella. The sequence goes on along the minus strand of OV277868.1, from coordinate 34,330,418 downwards.
TGGCGTTTGCGTTTGGGTATTTTTAACTCGTTCATTCTCAATGGCGTCACAGAGCGTATTGCAAAAAGTTTTGATTCTGATCAGAGGCCGCGTCACGCGGCGTCTGTTCAGGATCAAAACTATTTGCTACTTGTTTAGAAATAACGTCAGTTATACTGTCTTAAATCAAACTTTGAAAGGCCATTGCAGACAATAATATTGAAGCAGACGACAATATGGCCGTGAAGGGGTACAGTGGAGAATCTGTTATTCTTTCCCGTTTAAACGCAAACGTACGCAAACGCAAAGCACTGAAACGTAGAAAAGAACAACTTTTGGACAATTCTGATATTTCATGTTTATCTTGGTGGCAAACAGTTCGGAGCCAGATCAGATGCCGGGTTACCCGGCATCTGATCTGGCTCCAAACTGTTTGTATTGGAAATAATAGTTTAAGCGTAAACGCGTTTATTGGGAAAGAATAACAGATTCTCCACTGTACAATGTAAAACCCTCACGCTATTTTTGATCATGAAATTTTTTTAAACGGGCTCACAAACAACGTATTCTCCCCTGTATGACTAGCAGTACCTGCAAAACTTCTCAAATATCCCTTTTCGTAGGTCCGAAGTGTCCGTCAAATTCTTGCAGCTCGCTACCTCCAACATACTAGGACATTCTGCAAAACACACGAATACTTTAACTTCTCTTTTACGAACACTAAGATAGGTTGCTGTTATGGTTTCAAAGCAGAGTCGATTTTACGGTACCCATGCAATATAATACTGGCCATACATATATTGTATCGATGTGTATGTATATAGTAAAAGCAATTGTTTATTTAAATTCAAGCCCCGTGATCTAGTTACCCACATTTCAACGAACAACTGTGACCTAATGCACGATTATCTACATGTATACATAAGAATTTGTATTTTAATTCAAACACTGATTGTTTTGATACAATGTAAAAATACTCTTCCCGGATGCTAAATCTAAAGCGTTTTCAGCGGCTATGCAATTTAAGCTGTTGCATTCACGTTACACGACTCATCCTTATTGTTTACAACAAATAGCAGATACCCCACAGAAATAAGAATTCCACATCAATATTGCTTCATTTTTTACAATGACGCGAACAGCGATACCAGTTACATTATGTATCTGGATATTTGTATGCCGGGCCATCGTTTACATATTTAGAAATGTAAAATTACTTTGGACTGTGTTCTGACGAAACTTAGTGAGGTCATATTTACAAGGTGTTTACATCACGTGACTTGAGAAATGCTATTCATAAATAACGCGTATGTAACAATGGAACAAACAAATAAATACCGTGCGTGTAGTGCATTAACGCGGACAAGAGATCGTTTCCCGGTATTCTTTGTTTATATGCCGTAGGTTCCAAGTCGTGTTAGAATAGATAGTATAAAATAGTTACCCCTTGTTCTGCCGTTATTCAGTCTGCTTTGAAATTGTCATTTGCGAAATATATTCACTTACAATTTATATCTATTATAATTAATCAAACTTAAAGACGATCGTCAAACAGTTTGATCCAGATCAGCCGCGGTACACGGCATCTGATCATGATCCAAACCCGTTGCAAGTACATATACCTGTCAAGTCACGTTCGGTCAGATACGTGATGAATACACGTACAGCAGTTTTAACACCATCTACATATACGAGGTGCAAAACATTTGGGGGAAAGAGGACGTGGCTACGTTTGTCATGGTTTTAAAAGCAACGACATAACAATATTACCTTTTAGACAAAGGTCCGTTATATCCCGACTGAGATTGTCCCACTCTGTTTTCAAGTCCTTGATGTCATCTGGATTACATAACTTTGTTTCCTTGTGAAAACAGCTGTCGTACGATTGAACTTGGGTTCTGTAAAGACAATAATTTATATCTATCGTTTATACATATATGATAATTTCATAAAAGATCTCCCACTAACAATGTATTAATTTACATTATAACGTACCAGACAGGGACGAGAAATGAACTACCCTTATTATTTTTTTCTTCGAATATGTAAATAAAGATGACACATATATAATCAGTATCCTCGGCGCTTTGGTCGCTATTTGTGTAGCATTGTTAGTATTTGATATGCAAGAAGACTGGCTTGACCAGACATTTACATACGGCGGTTACCAATTTTAGATTAGGTGTGTACTGGGTAGATTAGTGTATCTAACTACATGTACAGTCATTTGTGGACAGCACTCAAGATGTCAAGGTGTAGATGGATATACAAATGTATGCGGATGGAGATATATTTACTCTATTGCTACAATGGTGAATCAAGTCAGTTTTCTGTAATGCGGTGGAGCATTTGAGAATGTTTAATGCTATGATGTGCTGCATAAGAACACTTTGATATATTGCTTCAGTTCCTTTAAATTTGTTTAAATCCTCAAACTATTAATATTCGAGTCCCTTGGGAATATACTTTTGTCCATTTGTACCTAATTAATTGAAATTATACAAAGATGTAGAGTGTTTGCCTGTATGGCTATATAAGTTTAATGTTTTGCGGTTGAACTAAATACCTGTGTGATTACTGGGTATATTCATATAAAGTAACCTGTGTGGTTGATTTATTTGACTTCATTCATATAAAGTAAACTGTGTGATGGTACTTAACGCCCGTGTGACTATATTACTTTAAAGATGCCTGTGTGGTTAGACGTCCGGCCTGTGTGGCTGTATTAATATAAAGTGTGACCTGTGTTGTCGATAGCTGTCATTGTATAACCTGTGTGTTTCAGTTATAGCATTACCAGATTCGTGAAACTGAACAATACATGTTCGAGCGCCCGTTGGAGGAATTAGAACAATTACAGCGTGGACAATATTATATACTTGGCAAAACTGCTAAGTACCCCAGGGACTATGTTGAAGTTTTCTTTTTCATGGATCGTGATTACGTAAAGGGCTTTTCAGATTTATGAAATATAAACATTTTTAATTCTTTTATGAAAAACATTAAAATGTTTGTGAGAAAATAATGCTTTTATACGTTCAAGAACAAAGCTTAGTTACATTCTAAAAGCTACATTTTTGGAGCAATGTCAATAATGTATATGGCCACCATTAGCTTTCAATACAGCCATGCACCGAGCCCTCATAGACACGATGCAATTTCTGAAGATGTTTTGCCCATGAATTTTGGACGTCTTTGTTTATCTGCTACATTTCCGGTTCTGCGGTACCATGCCAGAAGCTTGATCATTGATTGATTCGGCGAGCAACAATTTATGAACAGTACTCTACTGGGTCAGATAATGATGGTATCATACCACAACAGAGAAAGAAACGTGATGAAGATGTTAAAATGAAAGACGTTTTCAATTACCTCAGCATGGGTCAGCGCGCTCTGTAAAAGCCCAATGGTTCTATCTCGTTCTTCAAGAGGCATCCTACCCATTTTTGTTTTTTCTTACTGTCGTAGTAAACACAGTAATTTTTCAAGTGAAAATTGTGAAACATAACACAGCTCGTGCTACACGTGCTACTTACCCTGGTTCGAGCCTTGTACCGGCTACTCGAAACGGCTGACTGAACACAACTTAAAACGGTTTCAGTCGATCAAGAATCTCCATGCACACGTTTTTGCGTGTAAACAAAATTTATTTGATTCAAAACTAAATAAACAAAGGATATTTATGTTGGGGTACTTAGCAGTTTTGCTGAGTATACTTAAAGGCAGCTGTATCTTAATATTTAATGTTGCATTGCTGCGGTTATCTTGCGTCTGATCAATCACCAAACTATTTGCAATTGTAATAACTGTTTTAGCACAAACACGTTTATAAATAAATTTGAAAATAATTATTAATTCTCTACCTCAAGCGTATACTTACATACATAGTGTGTGGTACTCTGCACTAACACCCTGGTTTGCGGCGAGTTTTAACACGACATTATTCAATTCAGTTGTTCGGTTACGTATACATTCCTCTGCTTTAGTGGGCTGGCATTGGCCTACATCCTGGCCTAGTATACAAACTGCATGGAAAAAAAGAAACTGAAAGTGAATATAGGGGACGAAGACAGCTGTCGCTTGAGAAAGACTGGTATATTTGGTGTACAAATAATGTGTAAATGTAAATCAAACGTTTATATAAACGCGTAAATATTAGTTAAAGACATCTCCTGACGACCTTTTGGTCATAACGCCTTGCCAGATTATTTACTGTCAATTTCCTTGCAAAAAGCATGGGTATTGTGCATATTGAACCACTGAATCGTCTTATGTGAGACCGGACCTTTATATTTGATAGTTTGTTAGAAATAACCATTGAAAATCACTAGAGCATGAGTATAATCATGGACCTAACCAGGTATTCTGATATTGTATTGCACGTGCTTTACAGTTACATTGACACCTCCAGAACGATATGCTGGTGGTCCCTCAATGGACTGAGGAAAAGTCTTTAAGAATAGGATATTTTATTTAAAATGCATTTCAAAGAAAGCAATATTTAGCTCGGTTTGAATTCAAACCCAGGGTGCGAATAAAATCTTGAGTCAGTTTTGATTGATTGATTGATTGATTTTATTTTGGCAATAGTGGCATAACATGGCAATACAAATGCATACACATATAATGATAACTATAACAAATAATGCATATACATGAAAATGTACATGAAATGCTCACCAATACCAAGGATTGCACAAAAAAGGGAAAATGTATTATTTCCATTGTGGTCCCCGATACTAGTGGCAGATCCATGAAAGTCATGCATTGATTACATGAACAAAATAATATTTAATGATATGAAAAAATGTTTTTCAATATCACATAGTTTATGAAAATATCACATATTGCATTAGTTAAATTATGAATTATACATGAAAGACATATGTAGACTTCTTATCACAAACTAGTTATGATGTTACTGACATAAGAATAATTATATGAATTACACTCAATAAGTTAAATGACCATAAACGGTAGTTATTGCACAATATATGCCGTGTTGAGATAATTTAAAAGGTCCTACAAGAAACAGAACTTTACCCAGATTAAAAAAAAATCATAACCACAGGGCCAACGACCCATTCATTTATCGATGATCTAGCTAACCTACACGTAAGTATTTCCTGCTTATGTATAAGCGTGCGAAATGCATTCAATCGTCCATAGGCGGTATAGATTTTGGTTGGAAAATAACCGAATAAAAAGACTCCGTATTTTGTTGAGGATATTTTCAAACCGATCATACATATTCTCAGCGATTTTATGCACGGCAATGCCACGAATGTGCTTTGATTTAAAATGTTTCGTATACTTCATTGCATTGCGATTGCGTAGTGGTGTTTAACCTGTTCACTATCATTTTTTTCGTGAAATTTTACCCCTTCACTATTTCATTGTCGCCTGCTTCTATATTTGTTGTCTGCAATGTCGTTTCAAAGTTTAAAAAATGGTCGTATGACGACTGAAGAAAATTTTAAAACGAGTGTCAAACGGTTTGGGTCCTGATCACACGCCGCGTAACGCGGCGTCTGATCAGGATCAAAACTGTTTGCAAACGCCTTTTAAGGCGTCATTGAGACTGAAAAGGTTGAACGTCAGAGTATAGGGTTTCCCCCCAACTTACGCCCTGAACGTTTTCCTGCTATCACAAAGTACATGAACATGTATACAGTGGAGCAAATGTTATTCTCCAAAATTTAAACGCAAAACGAAACGCAAAATACTAAATTGTAAAAAAAATACAACCTTTTGAGATTTCTAAATATTTGTTTTTATCTGAGTGGCAAACAGTTTCGAGCCTGATCAGACACCGGGTCGCCCGGCGTCTGATCTAGGTCCAAACTGTTTGCAGTGAAAATAATAGTTTATAGCGTAAACACGTTGATTGGGAAATACAACTTCACTGTACTCCTAACCTCTATGGCACCTGTGCGGGCGAGATCAGCTACCACTTGTCCTAGTAAATCATCCCCCTTTTACACCAATTAGTTGGCATCTGACAAACTGTAATCTTTTAGCATTTGATAGCGATTTATGTCACCTTTAAATGTGTTTTATTCCAAGATTTGTCTGCAACAAATGTAAATGTAGATGTTTGTCATCAGTAAAATGAATTAATTTTATCACTATTTTCAAATGAAGAAACATTTTGCGCCAATTTAAATTGTTTTATAACTATTTAAGCGCTGTTATTCAAAATATTTGCACAATTTAGTTAGTGTTTAGCATGATTAAAGTTAGAAGTGAAAAAGACGCTACAAATTTAAAGGCAAACGCAATTCACTAAAATGTACATAATGGCAACATTTTGGTATTAATTACAAACATGTATTGATTACAAATACTTTGAATCGGGTAGAAAACAGTTTAGAGCCAACTCAGACGTCTGGTTACCCGGCGTCAGATAAGATTCCAAACTGTTTGAATTGGATACAAACGCATTCTTTTGGGAAAGAGTAACCTTTTCCCCCACTACACTCATTAACAATAGTCGCGATATTAACCCTTGCCTTGCTACAGCGGAGAATCTGTTATTCTTTCCCGTTTAAACGCAAACGTACGCAAACGCAAAGCACTGAAACGTAGAAAAGAACAACTTTTGGACAATTCTGATAATTCTTGTTTATCTTGGTGGCAAACAGTTTGGAGCCTGGTCAGACGCCGGGTTACCCGGCGTCTGATCTGGCTCCAAACTGTTTGTAATAGAAATTATAGTTTTAGCGTAAACGAGTTTATTGGGAAAGAATAACACATTCTCCACTGTATTCGCGCATATTGACGCTGTATGGAAAGATTATATACCCAGATCAGACAGCTCATCTGGTACGATACAGCTAGATTCTGCTTAACCCAATACACATGTACCTCATAGCCTGTTTTTAGCTTTGAAGACAGGTGACCCCTTACATGTATAGCTGTTTGAAAGTAGAGCAGGTTTTGTCTGAACCCATTACAGTGGAGAATCTGTTATTCTTTCCCGTTTAAACGCAAACGTACGCAAACGCAAAGCACTAAAACGTAGAAAAGAACAACTTTTGGACAATTCTGATAATTCTTGTTTATCTTGGTGGCAAACAGTTTGGAGCCAGATCAGACGCCGGGTTACCCGGCGTCTGATCTGGCTCCAAACTGTTTGCAGTGCAAATAATAGTTTTAGCGTAAACGCGTTTATTGGGAAAGAATAACAGATTCTCCACTGTAGCCTGTTTCTAGTTTTGAAGACAGGTTATCCCTTACATGTATAGCTGTTTGAAAGTAGAGCAGGTTGTGTCTTAAAGCTCATTCTGCGTTACTCTCAGCCGCTATGTGCTACATGCAGGATATAGAAACCAAAATATCTTAAAAAAGATATTCACTGAAGCTATCGAGGAAAGTTTTATCAGGATAAAAGTTATTTGTCTGTCTGTCTATAAAATGCAGCAAAAATCTATAAGTTGTGCAACCATTTTAGGAATACTCAGTCATGTCCCTTACGTCAGATTTCTGGACAATGCATCGCATAAGAACTTCGGGGTTCATTCAAGTGGACACCCGCAGAGCTTTAGTCCTGTCATACTAGTGTATGTTACTCATCGAATCCTTGCATTTCAAATCGACCTTTCCGGTGTCGATCTTAAGTCTAGTCGATTTTGACTTTTCAGGGTTGATTTTTAAATAAAATAATACACCCAACAAGTCGTGTATATTGTACCTTGATTAGAGTGTTTTCGTAATAAGATGTATAAAAATGGCAGCTTCTTGAAAGTGCTGACTTTTTTATCGGAGGGGCAATCATATTGAGCCTGGTCAGACACCGGCTTATCAGACGTCTGATCTGTCTCCAAACTGTTCGAAAGGGAAATAAGCATTTAAATTTGGAATTAATAACGCATTTTCACGGTAAATTGATTAACATAACACATGGCAATACAAACATTGTATATATACCGTATCTGACCATGTTCCAAATGATTTCCGATAAAAAAAGTTAACATTTTCATGAAGCTGCCATTGTCTACATTTTATTTTTGTGTTTGCGTTTAGATTCGTTTAACTCTTTCACTGCCAAATGCGTCAGTAGGCGACTTTGCAAACATTATGAATCCTGGTCAGACTGTTAGACTCTCGTATTGATATTTTCTCAGTCAAAAATTCTCTAAATCTGACTTGACCAAATATTGCATATAACACTATGAATGCAAACGATAATTTGACTGAGATTGTTAAAGCAGACGATAAAACTTGGCAGTGAAATAATTAAACGATAAAGCGATGACGTCATCTTCACTGTGATGTTTACAAATAACGCGTACTAGATATGTGTCAAACAGACTCAGTGTTAATTTATTCATTGACGGGTATGCTGAATATTCTTCAAGTCCATACTTTATTTCCGGACTATTAATCATGAGATAGTGAAGCAAGTGCTTATCAGTTTAACTCTTATCCTGCCAAAATATCGTCTGCTTCGAAAATGCGTTTGCACCAGATATGCGTTTTTAAATTGAAGAGACTTAGTCGAGTGACAAATAGTTTGGATACAGATCAGATGCCGAGTCTGATCTATATGCAAACTGTTTGCAAACATTAGTCAGTGTGCGATCGGCAAGATAAGGGTAACATACATTTCAAACATATAACTTTCGCCGCTCGTGCATTCTTCTTTTATGAAAGTGAAATCAACAACCTGTTGAATTAGAAGATAAAATAATGTACCTATTCCTTAGAAATCCCAATGCATACATACTTTAATATTGTTTGTTTTCATTACTTTCGATTAGCTATGATTGGCTGTAAATATTTGTTCATAACCCCGTACAAATATATATAATTAGGTCAATCCTTGTGGGAACTACTTTCTCTTAGTCAAACTGCCATCCACAAGCGCTACATGAATAGGGACGCCATATGACGTCATTGACGATGACATTACATGTACTACAAAACAACGTCATGTTTTGACAGTAAAGTTATATGTCGGGGGACTATACCCTACGGTTTAATCTATGCTTGTAAATACTCGATATTAAATAAAGTTGCCTGTATCTTGCTTCTTGTATCTTGTACGATTTAAAAGTGTTAAATAATGAGCACACATGTCAGTTTCTCTATTTAATTTCTTTCTTATGTTCAGTAGTGATATTAAATTAGAAGTAATAGCAAATATTTTTGTTTTAATGGAGGTATGAAAAAGATACCTGTTTATTCTTTAGTTAGTCTTATCAATGTATTCCTTTGACGTCAAGTTAAATTTGCGACAGGTGTCGTCTCAGGTGTGAGAAGGATTATGGTCGAGTAAAAATATACAATCGAACTTCGATAGCTTCAACTCGCTTAACTCGACTATCCGATATGTAGACACATGGACTTCATTATTTCATGCTCGGTTATGTCGAACATACCCGTATTTCAAGGTTAAAACGTGGCTAAGCCACGTTTTTACTTTGAAATACGGGTATGTTCGACTTCACCAAGTTCGAGATATCGAAGTTCGACTGTAGTTCCATTTTCTCTCACTGTGCACATGTGGAATACACTTTAGTATGAAACTGCGAGGAAGCGATTTCATACAGTGTGAACAAGATCTTTCTTTCATACCTCCATGAAAACAAAACGATATTCGATATTTTCCTTAAATGTATATATTTATAATGTATGCACACAGTTTGAATTGAGAAGAGATGCCCAATAAAAAAAGACATGCATATCATCCAGATCTAACTGTTTTACACTCAGAGAGTATTTCTAAAGCCGCTCGGGAAGGAAAATACATTTACCGATGTGTAACACAGTCGTTTTAAAGATAACGACTTGTTAAAAGTAAAACATATATTTTAAGAATGAAGACTTGTTCAGCTGGTGACGGAGTTAATGTTTCTTACGAGCTTCTTTGACGTTTCAAGCGGCAATTAGCCGCTCTGTTGAATATCAGCTATGTGAGTTATCCTTTGCAAGCCTGGTTATATATTAAACCACATAGGCAATGAGTTCATCTTTAATGCCACCTGGTGTGTGATCCCAGTCTGGAGTGGATAAATTTGGAAGACGTTCTTTCCCGTTTAAACGATGCTTATAGCAAAGCAGAAAATAACAGCTGTTTCGAAAATGTTAATGGTTTATTTTAATTTAAGTTGCAAACTGTTTCCAGCCTGATGATGTGGCGTCTTATCAGGCTCAAACCCGTTTGCAATGTGAATAGAGTACACGCGAGTTCATTGGGCTTCTGCATGGCAGTAAGATCTAATATTTACATTCGCCCCATTCAATTCCATTGACAAAATTGCTGTTCATTTCGTATAAACACCACTTTTCGAGAGGGCTTGGGCAGTAAACATTTGGCTGATTTTTTCAAAGTTTGTTCTTTACCGATCTATGCCTTCCTATTAGTGGAAACCACGATTCCCGGCTAAAATTATTCTTTATGAATGAGATAAATTGCAAGAAAATTGACATACCTTACAAACAGGAACTGTTTGCATTCCTCTGTTATGCCAAAAAACCGATATATTTATCCTACAAAAATGACGTCCCTTCTAAATGACGTCAAATCGTCATTTTCGCGCCAAACTGTCAAAGTTGTTGACGTCAGAATGTAAACAATGGAACTTATTTGTACGCAGCTTTAGTAACTTGGTCATGGCTGTTTCTGATGGGGTACACATTATTCGTGTTATCAACTTCTACATGTAATATGGATTAAACATACATGCCTACTTACAAAATCTTAATCTCATATTAGAAATTACAGCAAATACATTGTAAATATTTAAGAAATGAACAGATTGTTTTCGGCTTTCAAGCGAAATGAACGACAGAAAATTATCGGCGCGATTCATGTTTTGCCGATAATTTTCTGTCGTTCATTTCGCTTGAACGCAAAAAAAATTAAATTCATTTCTTAAATATAATCGTGATTCCTGTATTTTGTCTACTTGCATTTCCATTTTACTTTTACTTTTGTTTAATTTGTTCATTGTATATACCTTTGGGTTCTTGAACTCTAAGTCGTTATGAACATGAATAATGCACAAGACCAAAGACTTGTGCCATAAGTTTTAACCCGATCCTCTTCCAAAAAGAGTTTCTTGATAGAGCCCGATCAAGCTTCAAACGGTTTGCAACTCGGAAAAACTTAGATACTGAATATTTTGACTTGGGTGCGCTTTAAGGATGGTACATGTTGGCCAAGATGCTGGGACATTTTGACTTGGGTACGCTTTAAGGTGGGTACATGTTGACCAAGATGCTGGAACATTTTGACTTGGGTACGCTTTAAGGTTGGTACATGTTGACCAAGATGCTGGAACATTTTTACTTGGGTACGCTTTAAGGTGGGTACATGTTGACCAAGATGCTGGAACATTTTGACTTGGGTACGCTTTAAGGTGGGTACATGTTTACCAAGATGCTGGAACAATTTGACTTGGGTACGCTTTATTGTGGGTACAAGTTGACCAAGATGCTGGAACATTTTGACTTGGGTACGCTTTAAGGTGGATACATGTTTACCAAGATGCTGGGACATTTTGACTTGGCTACGCTTTAAGGTGGGTACATGTTGACCAAGATGCTGAAACGTTTTGACTTGGGTACGCTTTAAGGTGGGTACATGTTGATCAAGATGCTGGAACATTTTGACTTGGGTACACTTTAAGGTGGGTACAAGTTGACCAAAATGCTGGAACATTTTGACTTGGGTACGCTTTAAGGTGGGTATATGTTGACCAAGATGCTGGAACATTTTGACTTGGCTACGCTTTTGGGTGGGTACGTGTTGATCAAGATGCTGGAACATTTTGACTTGGGTACGCTTTAAGGTGGGTACAAGTTGACCAAGATGCTGGAACGTTTTGACTTGGATACGGCTTGAGAAGGATACATGTTGACCAAGATGTCGGAATGTTAAGACTTTGGTACCCTGTTTAATTGAGAGAGAGCGCGATATAGACATAGAGACTGAGAGACAGACAGAGAGTACACACCTGTTTACGAATATGCATTGTACTCAGGTGCAAGGCAGAAAAGGGATTGTTGACTTGAAATATAAAACTTATATTTCAATTTTAATTGATTGGTATTACATGTAGTTCTTTAAACTGCGCTTTGATGGCATCTTTCACTTTTACGAGAATTAAAGAAGTTTTAGATTTAGTTCTACACTTATAATGATATATGCTATATAGAAAGATTAAATAGTCTTTTAATTTTCTGAAGAATGAAACAAGCAAGTATATCGAAAATTTTGAAGATTTATGAAAATCTGGATAGCGAACAATTTAGCATAATCAGACGCCGATTTATTCGAGGTCTGGTAGAGCCCAAAAATGTATGCTATTAACAGAACTATTTAAGCAATAAAAATGTTGTTTTTGGAAAGAATATAACCTCCAACAAACAATTTGAAGCATAAAACTATTGCTGGATGAACGGGATAAAGTTATGTCTCCAACAGTAAATCTTGAGTCATCCCATATTTAACATTCTACGATTCTGTATAATTCCCGGTGCAACTGTACTGATAAGCCTGTATCTGTGTTATCATACTTTGGCAATATACTCAACATTTGATCTAATCAGTATGTGAACTCAAGCGCAATTCAGCTGTCTGGTTTTCTAATGTACATGATATAGAATGTGCAAAACCCTTTTAAAACGCTTAGCTTTAATCCTTTCATTTCAATGGTCCCAGTGCACAGACATTTGCAACAGTTTGGATCCTGATAAGGCATCGAGTACACTTGGCGTATGATCAGAATCCGAAACATCTGACACTTATATCTGATAATATGTTAATCCTAAATTCCCAAACTTTACATTTCTAAAAAGTGCATGCTACAAAATATAAGACCGCACTATTCTACCAGGGAAGAGGTTAGCCCCTTCACTGCCACGATGTCATCAATTCTAAATAATTGTCGTCTGCTATTATTTCTCGAATTTAACTATGTTGATTTGTTTACTAAAGAAATATTGAAATAGGTGTCAAACAGTTTGTATCCTGATAAGACGCCGCGTTACGCGGCGTCTGGTCAGGATCCAAACCGTTTGCAAATAGCTAGTATATTCGGAGTAAGGCAACGAAAGGGGTTAATCGTTATATTTCTCCTGCATATAGATTACCCCATTCATTCCTATTCCAAAAGCAAACGTTTAGATCTTTACCAGGTCCGAATTTACTCGACGTCTGACCAGGGTCCAAATTGTTTGTAACGCACATCTATGCTATAGAATACGATTTGGCAAAACTACTCTAAATTCAAACACTAACAGCAGACAAGCATTGCTACATGTACATGTAAGCAGGTGCTATTAATGCGATGAAAGGGTTGCCAGGCATAGTTGTTAGATTAATCTATTGTTATCTGACAAGTAAAAACACTGCTCGTTTAACCTTATCAGGAATCCACTCTAGAAAGTTTTATGGCTTAATATCTCTAAAGTTTACTCGTTATTATAAAATTCACAGAATTTCAAGAATTTCTTCAAAAACGTTATATGCAATTTACTTGTAAATGCCGATATATGCCGAATGAACACGTTCTGGTGATATCGAATCTGTTGGCCGTTTTATCTTATTTCAGTTCTTATGTTGACATATTCAAATTAAACCATTCAATGGTTGAAACTAGTTGTTTCATTTTGTTAACCATGCAGACTCTGGTCAAAAGGCACCTTTATTTGACTATAATTAAATATTGTTTGTTTTCATTACATTTGGTTAGCTGTGATTGGCTATAATTTGTGTTTCATAACTCCATGAAAATAATAAAATTCAGGCCACGCCTTGTCAGGACTACTTTCCCTTAGTCCAACTGCTCTTCACAAGCGCTGCATGAAGCAGGATGCCAAATGACGTCATTGACGTCGACGTTACTACATAACAACGACGCGTTTTGGCGGAAAATATATATGGCGGAGGGACTACAACCTACGTTTTAAAAGCGTTAAAAAAAGAAAATTCGCCTTAGATTCTCTATTCAACTACTTTCTTAAATTCAGTAGTGATATCAAATTATAAGGAATAATTCGGAATATTTATTGTATTCATGGAGGTAAGAAAAAAAAACCTGGTCACACTTTTGTATGAAACCGCTTCGTGATTTCATACAGTGTGACCAGGTGTTTTTTCATACCTCCATGAATACAATAAATATTCGAATTAGTCCTTAAATGATTTTTCTCACATGTTTTCTAAAACAGCATTTGAAATAAAGAAAATCCTGTAATTCTCTCGAAAGTAAAATAGTCCGTATGAAAAGTGCAGGATGAAAGCGAGAAAGAATCAGGCCATAAATCAAACTCAATGCTATATAATACTGAATCAAAATGTGTGATAAGCAGTCATTCAAAATATTGATTAATCATCCTATGTTCAAAATTGTGGCAGCTCAATGACGAGCAACCGATTGACCGATTAAACCGATTACTCCATACTCCCTTTTACTCTTTTGATTTATCCTCAGTGTAAAACCCAGTCCAATTTATACAGTCAGGAAATTTAACGAGAGAGCTCATTTGATAACATCAATCTTCTATGAAGCCCTCAAAATAAAAAAATAAATGTATATATGTTACAGTAAATCTGTGTGATATATGTTATTATTACATACCTATTCTAAAAACAAGCGAATACAGGCCATACAATCTTTTTCCGTATCAGATGGTCCGTATCAGATGGCATATATGCTACACAATAGTGACGTCACTGCTTTTATGCAACACAAGTTGTTCACGATCTATTAATATAAAGAAGCGTTGCGCGTGACGTTTCGGAATACCAGGTCCGATGCTATTTTTAAAAAAAGGTTGAAACTAATAATTGGTCAACTTTGAATAGTTAATTTCCATTTTAAGCGTGAATAACCCACATCACCCACTTTTACTAATGTTTTCTTCCAAAGGATAAAGCTTAAAACAGTTCAATGGCTGTTATTTGCAAAACGCCACTTCTTAAATAACGGATTCAATCGAGAACAAAGTGAAACATCATAAAACTTAATGACGTAATTTATTGGTGGTCAGTGGTCACATGACTTCCATAAATAGTGTTGCATAGAACTCAGGATATTTAACATATATAGGCCTACATGTATGCGTATATTTGATTATTCGGTTGAACAATATATAGATCTAGATCTAGTCCCCAACAGTTTAGGGACTCTGCGCCTCTCGTGAGATCTGGATTACACAACCAACTCGAACTGATACAAGTCCCCGGATCACACACTGTGGTGATATTCCGTTTATAACTTCATGAAAGTAATGAAACATTCAGTAATTTCCTGAAATTACTGCTTCAATTAGTCATTTCACGAAATGCCTAAAATGTTCAGTCATTTCATTAAATGACTGAAAATTATCTTCATTCATTTTACGGAATGACTGAATCGACTTTAAGTTATGTATAACCTTGTTATGTCAACAATATCTGAATAATTAAAAACTGCGTGACTAATGAAAATATGCTTGTATATTAAATGCAGTATAAATCAAGTCTCATTCGCAATTAAAAAGGTATGTGCAATTTTTCTGAAATAAGTGTTAGTTAAGTATAAAACATATTTATGCATGCATAATGATATAAATGAACAATTGCTGTTTAGTTACATGAATAACAGTAATTTCATACATTGTCTGAATCCTGTTAAAGGTCCCGAGTCAATAAGTGTAAAAGAGACCAGTCAGTTTCATTCGTTTCATGAAATGGCTGAAAATTTAAGATTTTTCGTGAAATTACTTAGTGAAGCAGTCATTTCACGAATTGACTAATATTTTCAGTTATTTGATAAAACGAAAGATTGCACATTCTGATTGTAACATAACAACTTTAAATACATCTAGTGTACAATGAAAATCGAGCAAAAGGCTAAAACATTGACGTGTTATATATTGAATGAATGGAATACTTCATGATATTCGTAAAATAAGAAAACTAATCTATATTATATCATACGTGAATTTGAAGTAGGCCGAAAGTAAGCAGAATGGGCAATAAGGCGCATTCCGCTCTATTACCTACCCACAACCTATCGTCACCTGACTTCAAAACAAGAAAGAGACTATGGTGGAATGGTTCAAACGCTTGAAAAATGTTTGAGTACCCCTAATCATTCTCGTTGTAAAATAAACCGATACAAATGAAATGTACAATATGACAATTCGTCGAAACTGTTGACGAAATAACTTCATCTGAGTGGCAATCAAACCTACTCGTTGGGTCTGTCTTACGAAACGTCGTACTACAAAACGTTTTTGTCGTAAGTCATTTTTTGAAATTCTCAATTTCCAAAGAGATGTCACAAGACAGGATAAAATTGAGAAATCAGAATTTAGACGTATTTTAAAGTTTCGGCTTACGACCGTTTTTGTCGTACGACGTGTCTTAAGACGAGCACCAGGGTCCCATTTTACTAAACAACTTACGCAAAAATTTTGAGTAAGTCAAAATTTTAAATTTTAATTTATATTTTTAATTATCACTTGCTACAAACAGCAAATAGCCAGATCAGAGGACGCGCTTTGCTATTTGCTGTTTGCAAACGTTTATGATCGAAAAATAAGAGTTAAACGATTTTGACTTACGCAAAAATTTTTCGTAAGTTGTTTAGTAAAACGGGCCCCTGGGGCATACGTTCAAGGATCAAGGCAAATATTGGGTTATAGTGGAGAAAACGTTATTCTTTCCCAGTAAACGCGTTTACGCTAAAACTTTTATTTCGAGTGCAAACAGTTTGGAGCCTGTTCAGACGCCGGGTAACCCGGCGTCTGATCAGGTTCCAAACTGTTTGCCACTCAGGTAAAAATGAAAAGTCAGAATTGTCAAAAAGTTGTCATTTTCTACATTTTAGTATTTTGCGTTTGCGTTTCGTTTGCGTTTAGACGGGAAAGAATAACGAATTATCTACTGTACATGTAGAATAGCGGGAAGAATAACAAACTCTCTCGTACTGGGTTGAACTATGTTTAATCCAGATGAGACGTCGATTAAGCCGGCGTCTTTTCTTTGTTCAAATTGTTTAAAGCGCTGATGATGTTTGCAAAAAAAAACTGTCTCTGAACCGTTGTAAGAAAAGTTCTTGCGATACAAATATGTTCGAAGGCTAAAGGAAGATAAGAGTTTATGTACTGAATAAATGGTATAATAAAACTATCATACATCTTCCAAGAATTTTATCTGTGTTTACAAATGATAATATGCTTAAAGTTTATGGCAGACGTGTCAAACGATCAGACGTGCTGTTCTCTCAAACATTGGCTGTGATAGTTTCTAGATGGAATCTCTCTTAGCGGATACTATAACATTTAAACATTTAACATGCTTGGTAATATGTTTTTCTACAACTTTCAAACTAATCAAACTGTCGTTTGCTTTTAGGAAACTTCATTAGTGTGTGGGGCAAATTTGATCTAGATGGGGCTATGGGCTACTATGCATTACGTCTCTATCCAATCTGTTTGAAACAAATATCACAAAATACAGCAATGACACACTAAACGTAAGGGGAAATCATTGATAATAGATTTCTTCAAGAAAACCACAGAACTGCATTTAAGAACTGCAACTCTACGAAGATTATCGCCCATCATGTAATGTGTCGAAATAAGACATTATTTTCTGTTCGTGGTTTTTGCAAAATATATCTTTGCATTTATTTATGGAAGGTGTAGTGGTATTATGTTGACACCGATTTGTCTGTGCAGTCGTTTTAACGTTTTATTCTTTTTGTGTTTAGTAGGTTCATACTTCGTCTATAAAATGTAGTTACAGTTTGCAAATCTATCAAACTGGTGCGATGTTCAGATAACATTATCTCGGATTTTATCAGTTTAACACCCGATAGTCAAGCACATTGGTTGCAAATCCCCCGTCTCGTCCGGATTTCAAATTTTCAACTTTTGAAAAAGAGATATTAAATTCGCAAAAAGCATGATTGATCAAAATCATTGATCATAGATTTCTCACAGAAAACTCGAAAACTGCATTTCAGAGCTGAAATTCTAGTACAGTGGAGAATCTGTTATTCTTTCCCGTTTAAACGCAAACGTACGCAAACGCAAAGTACTAAAACGTAGAAAAGAACAACTTTTGGACAATTCTGATAATTCTTGTTTATCTTGGTGGCAAACAGTTTGGAGCCTGATCAGACGCCGGGTTACCCGGCGTCTGATCTGGCTCCAAACTGTTTGTATTGGAAATAATAGTTTTAGCGTAAACGCGTTTATTGGGAAAGAATAACAGATTCTCCACTGTATGTGTCTAATATGTCTTGTATTTGTCAACTAGGGATTGTTTATTTAGAAAATTTACCTTTTTTTCTAAGGGCTCTGACATTTGTCTTTTTAGTCTTTATATGAGTAACAAGCAGTTTGGATTCAGATCAGACGCCTGTTTGCAAATGTTAGCCAAATAATGCATGTAAGTAGCTACGCGTGTCGCGAAATGTGCGATTTTTAGTGACTGAGCTCTACCTTTAATGTACATGTATTTGTCTCCGTTATATTATTGTTCATGTATAGAATCATAAGAATGTATCTGCTTCTCGTTGCTCCTTTTCAAGGGGATCTTGTCATGCACATGGCAGATTGCGTGGAACGGAGCTATATGATTCACGTGGAACGGAGCTATTGCACGTGGGACGGAGCTATATGCACGTGGAACGGAGCTATATCACGTGCACGGAGCAACCACTACTATATAAAGAGTGGAAATGTTGTCGTTGCATCAGTTACTTAAAGGACACACGTTAAACTGTTTATGTGTCGTATATGCAAAAGAATTGCAAATAAAGAAAATGAAAAATTAAATGTGAAAAAAAAACGTAAAGCGTTCGTTATAAAATATTCCAGTGTGGACTTAGATTCGATAAAAAGGAATTAACTCGGATCTTCACCACAACACGCCTGGTATAGAGTGTTCGCAAGGGCATTCTTATGAGTTCTAGAAAAGAAAGTTCACTTGTTAACTCGGTATCTGGCATAACGCAATGGTGTTTACAATGGACACCTTATCTTAAGTTGCCAATATCTTTGTTTGGAGATAATAATGATAATAATAATATAGTTCTATCGTATGTTACTACAGTGTTTAACCCTTTCACTGCCTTAACCCCATGTGAGATGGTTATTTGCAAACAGTTTAGATCCTGATTAGACGCCGCATTATGCGGCGTTTGATCAGGATCCCAACTGTTATAAGATTATAACGATATTGGTTTAGTCAATTGACAAATGAAAACGGGCGACAATTGCTTAAAGCTGGTGACATTATGGAACGTCAGGAAGTGAATGAGTAAAGGTAAAGTTGATCGGTACATAATGTAAACAAATAAAAACAGTCCTGAGTTCTTTTGTATGGTCTCTTGTCTGAGTGGTAGGTAGCTACATTTCTGATTCTAAAATCAGATAATGACCACAGCGTACATAAAATGTAGTCATATTGCGTAAGCTAAGAACTTCACGAGCATGTCCTTATGGCATTAAACTCTAACCCTGTCCTTCTACCGTCTACTTTAAAATCATGATTATAATATTGCTCTTAAAAAACTGTTTTATAATTATTCAAAAGACATACCGAAATACGTGTGTCAAACAGTTTGGATCCTGACCATAAAGATTGCTGTTAAGAGTCTGATCTGCCCAGAAACTGTTTGGAAATGCATGTCAAGTCGTGTTTTGTAACTGAAGGATCAACTGACGATATGTTCGTTTCATAACAACACACTTGACAAAAAACAGTCCTCCGAATACTTCCTTATCTCAATAGCACTTTTCCTGTTAAGTGCGTGCTCCTTTGGCGATTAAACTTGGTCTGCTTATTACATCTGTTTATCGGACAGTCGAGGAACTCTTAATCTAATTGGAGTATGCAATTCGTTGATCTAAGGACAATAAGAAGTATGTTATTAAAAGAAACTGACTGCAAGCGTAATGCAATATCATGTAGAAAAAGACATGTATTTTAAGATGTTGCAGCAGACCTGCTTAAATATTAGTGGTAAATAGTGTAAAGGCTGACCAGAGGTCGAGTTATTGTGTGTTTCATCTTGTTCCACACTGTTTGCGATTGGCATAATTGTTGTATCACAAGTGTACAGTGGAGAATTCGTTAGTATTTCCCGTTTAAACGCAAACGAAACGTAAACGAAACGCAAACGCAAATCACTGAACTGTAGAAAAGGACAACTTTTTGACAATTCTGCCGTTTCATTTTTGCCTGAGTGGCAAACCATTTGGAGCCTGATCAGACGCCGGGGTTCTCGGCGTCTGATCAGGCTCCAAACTGTTTGCACTGGAAATAATAGTTAAGCATTTATTGGGAAAGAATAACGTTTTCTCAAGATGCCATCCACTGAATGCCTTCTATTTCTAATTGGACCGTATCGTGCTGAAGAGATTTAGATCGTCAGTGCGATGAGAAAACACACATCGTTTAATCTCATTAGTATATCAGATCTGAACAGGTTAAACCCCCTTCTCTGCGTACCCTTAGTACAATAATAATTATTGTTATTTGCAAACAGTCTGGATTCTGATCGTGGCGTCTGATTAGTATCCGAGCTTGATTTGCATTTATAAAGATATTACTTATCTGTTTGACACTCATAACAATATTATTTTTATCAATATACATGTAGATGTACTAACACTTTAATATGAGAAACCAAAGCAGACGGCATGTGCTAAAAGCAGATGACGTGATGATAGTAGAGAAATAACACAGAGAGTGCACAAGACATTTTTCCTTTCCAAATAAATACGTTTTTCTATTGCAAACAATGTGAGCCCTTGTAAGGCACTGTCTTGGGTGACATTCGGGACCACATCATTTATAAATTAAGGGTGTAGCAAATATAATAATGATAATAATAATAATGTTCTGATTTGTTCTATGTTGATGTGGGAGAGAATGGGTACATGTACATGTACGTGAGTGTGGGATGAGTGAGATGATAAGCGAGAAAAACCGTAACACATGTATCAAATCTATGGGTTTGGCATGTGTGTTTTGATTTTGCCATGCAGCCTGAAATATTATTATACATGTATTTTTATTTTATACCTTATATAACATGCTTAGCCTTGTTCTGAGAGAAATAAACTGTAACTGTAACTGTAACTTAGCGACTGACCATGGTCCAAACTGATTGTTACGGTGGATGAAACGTCTTTCTTTCACGTTTAAACGCAAACGAAACACAAACGCATATGAAGAAAATGACAACTGTTTGACAATTCTAAATGATGATTTTGACCTGGATGGCAAACTGTTTGGAGCCTGATCAGACGCCTGGAGTCTGATCCGGCTCGAAACTGTTTGCAATGAACATAAAAATGGAATAAGAGCGGTTATTTGGAAAGATCAACGTCTACCTAGTATCTTATGAATATAAATTTTGAGTCTGATCAGACGCCTGGTTACCAATATTCGGGACAGACAGCCAGTTGACAAAAATGGCCGATTGTTTTACAAAGAGTATCGAAACTGACCGCCATTTGCATGGGCTCATTAGGTGCGCACTAGTTAAGCCTTTCATGATCAAATTTATCGTGAGGTTTTTACCCCTTTACAGTTATATTGTCTTCTGCTTCAATATTGTTGTCTGCAATATCGTTATAAAGTTAGATTTAAGGCAGTATAACTGACGTAATTTCAAAACAAGTGGCAAACAGTTTTGATCCTGATCAGACGCCGCGTTACGCGGCGTCTGATCAGGATCTAAACTGTTTGCAAATGCGCTTCAAGACGTCAATTAGGGTGAAGTGTTAAGGACTTCCCAATGGCCATCTAATTAGGAATTGCCGCAA
The DNA here is from genome assembly GCA_922989275.2 of Gari tellinella. Lineage (NCBI taxonomy): Eukaryota > Metazoa > Mollusca > Bivalvia > Cardiida > Psammobiidae > Gari > Gari tellinella. The sequence continues at coordinate 34,308,653 of OV277868.1, read as the reverse complement.
AACAAGTTTATCTTGAAACTAAAAGTGTTCGAGACACGTGCATCTCGAAACAAGATTTCGGAAATTGACGGCAAGCATATTGCGGCTGAAAATAAACCTGGCTTATCATACCCGCTAGTAATAAATGTCAAAGATAGAAAAACCATGGCTCAGAAGTCAGTTTTATGGCTAAAGAGTTCCGTTTGCTACATTACTCTTCCAGTTCGAAATATTAGACAATATAATCTATATTATTTTCTTTTGCAGACGACACAGATTGGTGATGACGATATCTTTCCTTATGTGAACTAACCAATTACCATTACGCCATAAAACGTTTTTACGCCTAATACATATTTCTCCCCTGAAGTAAATGTAGTTCCATTTCATATAGTCATGAACATGTATCATAAGAAATAGTTTCTATATCCTAGAAGACGGTATGCTAAAGCCAATTGAAGTACGACAAAATGCGCCTTTAGGCGTGTTCTACTTTACGTTCAACCGATAACCTGCTTTTAAACCTACAAACAGGCTATAGGGTAATACGTTAAGAGAATATTATGATTTACATACATATAATATACATGTTAGTCTTTTTTATCTCTCATCTGCACTCATCATCCGCTTCCAAAAAACATGCTGTTGAGCTGGACGTTAATATTAAACAGTTTATCTTGACAACAGAGATAACCTCACATCGAAATATCAAACAGTTTTGACACTGGTAATACGCCGAGTAACACGACATCTGATTAGTGTCAAAACTGTTTGCCAATGCGATATCTGACACGATAACGGTTAATAATTTGGAATAAACCTAATAAACTCGGCAATCATGGTGCCACCGAGAAATGTAGTTTTTTTCCTGCAAGCCCTTATTTAAACCGCAGATTGTATACACTGATAAGAGATAAATGACTTCTATATACACCGGTGATAAGAAACATAATGAGCATGCCTGGGCAGAAACTGTTCATATTGCACACTGTCGGGCAAACCGTATTCTGCCCCGTTTTAAAGAATCAAAACGCAAACGCAATGTACTTAAACGTAGAAAAATGCAAGTTTTACAAAATGTTGACGATTTTTGTTTTAAATGAATCGCAAACAGTTTGGAGCCTGATCAGACGCCGGTTTAACCGGCGTCTGATCTGGCTCCAAACTGATTGCAACCGGATTAATTGTTTGAGCCTAAACGCGTTAACTTGGAAAGAATAACGTCTTCGCCACTGTACGCAGGGTTTACACCAGACTTATACATGATCCAGGCACTACGATCTGTTTTCGATACGAGGACAACTAATGCCATAAGATACATACAGGGAACAAGAGCTTTTAGCAATCCCATTAACCGCGTTTGTTCTTTAAAACAATGTACCAATTTGCAAACAGTTTAGAGTCTGATCAGACGGCGATTCCCTCGACCTCTCGTCAGGCAAATACATTTTGCCATTCAGATTAATATGAATCGTTTATACTTTAAAAACTGGAAATAATAAAATGTTCACTACTGCAATGCACATATACTTAAAAACTACAGTAACAGCGCATTCCTTCCAGTTTAAACAACACTAAACACAGTAAGATACATGTACAAGATTACCTTGAAGGACATGATATCGCTTACCTGAGGATACTGAACTAAGAGCTTTATCCTTTGGGTTGAACCTATAATCAAACTCATCAAAGCACTTATAGCCATTTATTGTTTCTATCGGTGCCTTCAGTCAAACATTAATTATTTATTTAATAACCATTTAAACAATAAATAAATAACTGAATACATGAAAAGATTAGCCTACACCGGTACATGTAAGACTTATCGAATATACTAAAGTTAGAACAAAATCCATGCAAATTTGTAAACGTGTAAACAATACTTAACTAGACATTTTTTTTAGCAAATTTGCGTACTTTAAGGGCGAATAACTCTTGACACAATTGATAAAGTTCAATCACAACCAAACTCAAACAAGAACTTATAGACATGAACAATATGGGTAAGTTAGATCCAAATACAGTCCATATTGTTCTCCACAGTATCCATCAAAGTTAACTCCGCTTTCAGAATTACTCTGAAAACTTGCTACTGGAAATAATTAAGTTATACGAGCGCCAGCTTAACTCATTGAACAATCGCTCTTTACAAACATTGTATGGGTGTAGAGAACATTTGGCCTAAGAAAACAGGATCTACATATTATTTGTCATTTTGGCATACGTTGCAAAAGCACCCTTAGCAGGCAAAACATGAACTAGACTGAAATTGACACTGGAAATGTCCATTTAAATTAATTAATGATGAAAGAAGTTACAGTATGATGAAAGCAAAGACACATGTTCATACAAGAAATTTCTGCTTTGCTATAATCTTATTCTGAAACGTCAAATGTGGCACCTTGGAACTAGACAAAAATAAGCTTTTTGTTTAACCCTTTCATGCTCCTACGCCGCGTTACTGTGTGTACAGTGGAGAATGTGTTATTTTTTCCCGTTTAAACGCAAACGTACGCAAACGCAAAACACTAAATCGTATAAAAATACAACTTTTGGACAATTCCGACAATTCATGTTTATCTTAGTGGCAAACAGTTTGGAGCCTGATCAGAGGCCGGGTTACCCGGCGTCTGATCTGGCTCCAAACTGTTTGCACTGCAAAAAATTGTCTTAGCGTAAACGCGTTTATTGGGGAAGAATAACACATTCTCCACTGTAAATGCGCTTCATGACGTCATTGAGAGCGAAAGGATCCACCCTGTCTTAGGTATTCATCTGCTCTAAACACCATGTCGTTTATTTAACGTGATGAACAAAACAGAACATATTTTATTTCGACAATGCTCAAATACAACATAATACATATAAATGTCATGTAAACTATGGCTGAATCATTGAGTCTTTATAACTGCTACCAAATAGATAAGAAGGCACATTGTGTCCTCGCATCGATATACGTACATTACTCGAAGATAAACTTTCTTGATTGATTTCGAATAAATAAAGAGTAGCTGGTGTCAGTGTAAAATGTGAAAATAACATCAATTATTCCACTCCGTGTTTCAATTGAATAGTTATTTTAAGCTAATAAAATCCACCGTGCATGTAGGTTACAGTGGATAATCTGTTATTCTTTCCCAATAAACGCGTTTACGCTAAAACTATTATTTGAAGTGCAAACAGTTTGGAGCCAGATCAGACGCCGGGTAACCCGGCGTCTGATCAGGCTCCAAACTGTTTGTCACCAAGATAAACAAGAATTATCAGAATTGTCCAAAAGTTGTTTTTTCTACGTTTTAGTGCTTTGCGTTTGCGTACGTTTGCGTTTAAACGGGAAAGAATAACAGATTCTCCACTGTACATATAGACATAATTGTCCTGTTAAGGGAACTGCAGCAATGGTCGTTGTAAGGAGGGGATCGTTGTAAGGAGGGGATCGTTGTAGGGAGGGTCGTTGTAGGGAGAGGGCATTGTAGTATGATTCCCTTTGCTGGATGCTTAATTAACCCCACTCCATCGAAAATATTTTTAGCGCATTTAATTTGTTCCTCTACTGAATAACAAATATAGTTCCAATTTATGAAGTCGTTAACATTTACCAATCAAAAATATTTCCTTATCCTAGAAGATGGTTTCGTCAAAACTAGAAACTAGCTATGGGGTAAGGGGTTACTACATGTAATGAGTAAATGTCTCCATAACAGAGTAGACATCTCAACTCGTCGTCTCATCAAGATCTACATTGTATACCTATTTCCGATTTGCGGAACCGCGCCTTAATGACTTACGGCTGTTAGATCTGTGCTTCGCCGTGATGATTAAAATACATGTACATGTAAACAAGGGACGCCCTTCATGTCACGAGCACCTGTTAAACTTCAAAATGTAGCAATATGGTGAAGAACCTGGTGTGGGCCATATGCTCCTTTTAGCCCTGGTCATGCTGGAATGCCATATGCTTAAAGAACATCGACTTAGTAAAAATAATTAAGTTTATATATGCCATTGAAAATAATGAAAACTTGAACGTGATTGCAAAACGATTGCGCAGTGCTTAATCAGGATCCATACTACATGTATTTCCAAATGTTTTTCCAAATGGACGCAAGAGAATAGGGGTTTAAGTTCACATTCTTGTTTCATAAAATACTTATGAAGGTTTTGCTTTGAGAAAATATTCGTAGATATATGGTTTACTCAACCTGCAATACCAATTGGTCCAGTTAGAATTGATGTGCCGTTTTGGAACTGTGCCACTTTGACCTGTCACTCATACACAAAATACACTTTGTTGTGTTTAGCTATACCCTGTCCCTCAATACTTAGATATATTAACTTATCATCTGTACCATATGCATGCAACTTTAACTTTGTCCTCATAATGTCAGACATGTCATTACATGTATCAGATGATGGGGCATCTATACAAATATAGCCTAACGAAATCGGTTCTCTATCTACATGCTCAGAAATTGGCCTCTCTCGTCAACTGACGGGACGTACGAATTTATGCTCGAGGACAGTTCGGAACTAAGCGTCAATGGACGAGAATAGCCAATCGGTTTACGGAAGTTACCGATGTTGATCGATCTCTCTCGGATGTTCTTGGCTTAAAACGATCAGTTAACCTATCCATGGTTCAAATCCATTTCATAGTCTAGCGCACTAGACTAAGCATTCAAAGCGGTTAGAAGTGTTTTCCAAAATACATTCTATAAAAATTCCTTCTTTTTTTTAAATTTTCGATAGATGATCGATTTTGATTTTGCGCAAATATAGCCTCCAAACTTGCCATCCGGGTCAAAATCAACATTCAGAAATGTCAAACAGATGTTATTTTCTTCATTTTTATTGCAATGCATTTGCGTTTCATTTGCGTTTAAACGGGAAACAATAACGTTTTCTCCACTGTACATGTAGATATGTGTACATTTACTATCGATTATTACTCGATCTTCATATGACAGAGGTTTATCAATTATCGATACATGTAGTTGTCATCAGATTTTATTCCTATTATGTTTACTAACTTGTGTTAATTATTTGGTGTTTCAGACAGGTGACTGCTTAAAGCAACAGAAAACTCCTATGTTTCTGTATGACTGTCATCTTGCTTGTTACCTGTCTTTTATGCGTTCAGTTAGCTAAAGCATTCTTTTAGTTTTCGTAATAGAGAGGTGTAACTGTACATGTAATATTCCAAACACGCCACAAGTTACATATCATAGAGAACTAGTTTTTGTTTTTAAATCTTTCTCGTACATATTTTCAGATATTTTTAAAACTAATCATAACAGAGAAGTAAAATAACACAAATACATTACCGAAACAAGCAGCGGCGAGAAATATTCCCACGGCTATGAAATCCATTTTTTATTTTAAAAAATCCAAGCTGGTGTCACTCCCACCGCGAAATGTATTAACGCCACGAAATGTAGACGTGAGCGTGCGTATAGCCTTAATGCACTCGAGGTCTATCCGCACGGCCAGACACTCAAATCACTAAAATTCCTCTTCAACAGATGTTTAATCACGCTTATATAAACTCGCCTGTACCTAAATGTCAGTTTCCGTTTTCCGTTTCCTTTGTTCTAATGCAGTAGGAAATATAATAATCAATTGCTGTTTAAATGCAAGCGAAACGTAAAATGTAATTGCAGTCATATTCGGATAATAACAGGAATTTCGAAGGGTGGCAACAATTTTGAGCCAGATCAGACAACGAGTTACTTGGCGTCTGATTTGGTTCCAAAATGTTAGAAATAGACATAACATATCTAGTCCATTTTTGCCTTTTTAGGGTTGATTTTAACAATACACTTGAGAATGACAAATAATGTTGATCCTGATCAGAGGGCTCCTTAAGGAGCCCTCTAATCAGGATCCACACTGTTTGCATTGGACAAGTGTAATCCTATCAGGTACACTGTTTATAAATGACGACTATATTCGTTGCTAGGGCTGAAAGTGTTAACTAGGTAATAACTAAAAATATATCCCTAAAGAGTTGTCAATATTTGATGTTAGAGGGAGATTTCATATATTTATTAACTGCTTTTGAATAAAAGTTGTCCTCTGTGTTCACGTGGCTTTGATATAGTATTAAAGAATGTATTCTCTTGTATATGTGATTGTACATACTGAGAAAATGAAGAATAAAACTTGGAAAAACTTGGAAACTTGGTATTTAGCAAAACCACATTTTACTAATTACAAATGTATACGAACAATAACGAATTCTCCATTGTTAATCTCTTCACGGCTTACCGAACATACAGTGGTAATTTGCAAACAGTCGGGATGCCGACTAGATGCCACGTTAAAGGCGTCTCATTGGAACCTAAACTATTTAATTCTCATCGAGGTATTGCTTTTAAACTATTCATTTTACCTCACATTTAAATTTGAGAAATAAAAGTAGACGACAATAGTGTGTTATTTTTAGCAGATGACGTCAAGGCAGTGAATGTGTTGGTGGAATTTATTTTTATTTATTCTATTTACAGTGGAGAATCAGTTATTCTTTCCCGTTTAAACGCAAACGAAACGCAAACGCAAGGTACTAAAACGTAAAAAAGTACAACTTTTGGACAATTCTGATAATTCATTTTTATATTGATGGCAAAAAGTTAGGAGCCAGATCAGACGCCGGGTTACCCGGCGTCTGATCTGGCTCCAAACTATTTGTAAACGAAAAACTAGTTTAAGCGTAAACGCGTTTATCGGGAAGGAATAACGTTTTCTCCACTGTAGTCATTTCTTCCGAGGATTGGAGTTCCACAGGCATGTGCATGCCGTTTGGATCCAACTCAGACGTCTGATCGGGATCAATATTGTTTGAAACCTATATACAGTGTAGAAAACGTTTTTCTTTCCTGTTTATTAGCAAACGAAACGCATACGCATTGCAATAAAATGAAGAAAATGACAACTGTTTTACAATTCTTAATGTTGATTTTGACATTGATAGCAAACAGTTTTGAGCCTGATCTGACGCCGGGTCACCCGGCGTCTGATCTGGCTCCAAACTGTTTGCAATTGGAAATAATAGATTTAGCGTAAACGCGCTTATTGGGAAAGAATAACGTTTTCTCCACATGTATTAGCCAACATTATTTTACATGTAACTCTTTGCATGATAGCGGCTGTCCCATAGTGATTGTCTTTGCAAATAATTTGGAACCAGATGAGACACTGGCCGCGTTACGCGGCGTCTCATAAGGATAATAACCGTTTGACACACTAACAAAGTTTTGATATGAAATTTAAAATAAAAAAAAAATTAAACAAATAGAGATAGCATTCGTTGCACCCAGCATGCAAAGATTTGTAATATAATTTACAATAAGAACACAGTTTCAACAAAAAATACAGACGACAGTTTTTTGCAGCAGACGGTATGATGTGGTTACAGAGGTAAAACTGATGCTGATAAGAAAAACCGTTCACCCTTATCTCGCCTTCATATAATCTGCTTTTAAATTATCGCAATCAGATATATGCATTTACTTAAAACCCGAGTTTAAAACATGTTAAGATACAGATCAGAATCCGCGTTTTGGAACCAAACTGTGTGTAAATTAAAACACTCAAAGTTTGATGTGTTAGTTAAAAGTACAGTAAAACCTCTCTATTAGGGCCACTAAAAGAATGCAAATGGACATACACATTATAAACTACAAGTGACATCTTAAAGCAATATGACAGTCAAACAGAAATTCCAGGGCTGGACAAATCCACTTGCCCGACGCCCCGGGCAAGCTCAAATTCCGTTTGGGCAAGTCCAATTCAGACAGCAAATTGCCCGGGGCAAGGCCGATTTTCCGATCTGGGCAAAGAAAAAAATCTGAAATCTCCTACAGGAGCTTTCTGTTTTACTGTCACTTTGCTTTAAATAGTCACCTGCCTTAAACACCTGATACTTATCAAATTTAAGTGGTCGTGATAGAAAGGTTTTCCTGTAAATGTATGTACTGTATGGTCATGCATACATGTACATGTAAGTAACTTTTGTTCATCATTTGTATCTCCTACATTGTGTAATCCTAGCATTGAAAACAGACATTAAAGTGAAGAAGACGTTATCCTTTCCTAGAAACGTGTTTATGCTAAAACATGTCAACCGGCGTCTGATCAGGATCAAGACTATTTGGCACTCATATAAAAAACAGAATCGTGAAAAATTTCAAAAGTTTGTCATTTCCTCCTTTTTATTGTATTTCGTGTGCGCTTAATTTCGTTAAAACGGGAAAAATAACGTCTTCTACAGTGGAGAAACGTTATACATTCCCAATAAACGCGTTTACGTTAAACCTATTATTCCCATTGCAAACAGTTTGGAGCCAGATCAGACGCCGGGTAACCCGGCGTCTGATCAGGCTCTAAACTGTTTGCCATCGATGTCAAATTCAAAATTCAGAATTTTCAAACAGTTGTCAATTTCTTCATTTTATGGCAATGCGTTTGCGTTTCGTTTACGTTAAAACGGGAAAGAATAACATTTTCTTCACTGTACGATGTTACACATTCTTGCTGATTTTTCATTCAGTGGGGAATATGTCAATGTTTCCTTAACCCATTACTCCATATAGGCTAATAGATATGCATTGAATTTATTCATCCACTGAAAAAAACTGTTCAAATTTATAAAGTCATAAATATGTATCATAAGAAAAAAAATCTTTGTTCTAGCTGGTGGTGGCCTAAATCAGGCTGAATGCCAAGCAGAATTCACCTTCGCGCATTCTTCTTTACTTTAAAGCTTCTTTAAGCGGTCACCTATCTTCAATCATATAGGCTATTGTTTTATGGGTTAGCCTTCTACAGACAATGTTAATGTTGTTTGCAAACCTAATCATCTTCGGTGACTGTCAAAATTCCCATAGCCCGTATCTAGTTTTGAAGACAGGTGACCACTTAGAGTAGGTTAGAAGAAATTTAAGGCGCATTCTGCTTTACTTTAAGCCTGCTTTAAGCTATCATCTGTTAGAAAAAAGAAAATATTTCTTATGATACATATCAATGACTGTACAAATTAGAACTATTTTCTTCAGTGGAGGAATACATTGAAGGTGTAAAAAAGGCGTATTAATGGGGGAATGGGTTAGAGGCATATTCTTTCAGAAAATATAACCATGGTGTCAAACAGTTTTGAGCAAGAAGAAACGCCGAGTCTAATCTTGATCTAAACTGAGAGGCTGATCATCTCGGCGTCTCGTCGTGTCAGACTGTTGTTTAAATTATTATTATTATACATGTATCCGATTGATATAGCGCTTTTTTCACAAAGGAGTTGTGCGTTCAAAAGCGCTTTTCATGAATTTATATAAATGTACCTATAAAGCGAGAAAGGCAAATACATGTATAACTACATTCACAATAAACATGATACAATATTGAGATGCATGGAAACATGGAAATTCTGTCAATATTGTTACAATGGAGAAAACGTTATTCTTTCCAAATAAACGCGTTTACGCTAAATCTATTATTTCCCATGCAAACAGATTGGAGCCAGATCAGACGCTGGGTAGCCCGGTGTCTGATCAGGCTCCAAACTGTTTGCCATCCAGATCAAAATCAACATTCAGAATTGTCAAACAGTTGACTTTTTCTTTATTTTATTCGAATGCGTTTGCGTTTCGTTTGCGTTTTAACAGGAACGAATAACGTTTTTTCTCCACTGTACCAATATTATAAAATTGTTATAGTAAGTTTGTAAATATGATATTAAGTCGCTTTATCAGTATTTCAGTCATACATGTATCGCGACTAAAGGAGACAAGTTACCAAAATCAACACTTCATTTACATCGGCCTACATGTAAAAGTACATATAAAAGGGTATCGATCTAGAAAGTTGAACCCTAGCCAGGATACTAGAATGACACCTATTTTAGATTATAACATTTTCAGTACATGGGCTGAAGTACAAATACAGTGGAGAAAACGTTATTCTTTCCCAACAAACGCGTTTAGGCTAAAACTACTATTTACAATGCAAACAGTTTGGAGCCTGATCAGACGCCGGGTAACCCGGCGTCTGATCAGGCTCCAAACTGTTTGCCACTCAGTTTAATTTAGATAATCAGAATTGTCAAAACATTGTCATTCACTCCATTTTACTGCGTTGCGTTTTCGTTTCGATTGCGTTTAAACGTGAAAGAATAACGTTTTCTGCACTGTACATCACTTTATGATGGATATATCTACCAATCGAATCACTGGAAAGGTTACACCTTTTGACAGCCTTCTACTGTACATGTATAATGCCAGACTATGGCTGTAGTTCCTATTCTTTTCTACCAGTTGACCAAGCTGGCATGCCCAAGAACTACATGTACATAGGTGTCCGTTTAGGTTCCAAACTGTTTGCCATTCATAATATAATAAATGATTAATACTTTCAAGGGTCTGTCTTTTTCTACATTTAATTGTAATTGTGTTTGCCTCCCGTTTCGTCAAACTGGAAAGAATGACGCCTTCTCTTCTGTGATCAATGCGTGTCTTGTCAAGGGAGAGTATCAAATTTGACTGTTGAGTTTTTCTCTATGTGGTTTAAATGATTACCTCCCTTAAGCAATAACATGTTTCAACCAAACTAAAGAAAAACGGCTGCTCCCTTCAACATGCTCACGGAAACTTGCTTTTGATACACCCATATTTATAAAGGGTGATCCATCAACACCTTCAAATTACAGACCTGTTTCTCTTTTAAGTTGCTGTGGAAAAGTGTTGGAGAGAATCGTTTTTAAATATGTATATAATTTTCTTTTAGACTGTAACTTGCTATACAAATACCAGTCCGGTTTTTTACCAAACCACTCAACAACTTATCAGCTAATTGATATTTATCATCACATCTGTGAAGCCATCGACAATAAACAATATGCATGTATGGTATTTTGTGATATTTCGAAGGCGTTCGACAGAGTTTGGCATAAGGGTTTTATTTTTAAACTAAGAGAAAATGGTATTGGGGGGAATGTTTTAAATTGGTTAACAAACTACTTAAGTGGTAGAAAACAAACAGTTGTTCTACAGTCAACAAGATCCAAATTAAACTCTACAAATGCAGGCGTACCACAGGGCTCCGTCTTAAGCCCTCTTCTATTCTTAATCTATGTGAATGATATAGCCGATAAATTGTTAAGCTTGACCAGATTATATGCTGATGATAGCTCTTTATTTTATTCTACAGCGTCTATTGAAGATATGGAAGGGATTATAAATCACGATTTACGTTGTATTTCATCTTGGGCTAAGCAATGGCTATAGTAACTTTTAACCCCAATAAAACCGAGGCAATGTTTTTCTGTTTAAAAAATTATGATCATTCACCTAACTTGATATTTGAAAATACCAATATAGACTTTGTCGAAAACCACAAGCATTTGGGTTTGACAATCAATAACAAAGGTAAATGGAATACACATATTGATAATATTTTAAGTTCTGCATGGAAAGTTGTTGGTATAATGAGAAAATTGAAATTTGTTTTAAATAGGCAAGCATTAAATCAAATATATTTATCTTATATGAGACCAGTTCCTGAATACTCATCAATAGTTTGGGACGGGTGCTCAATTAGCTGCTCAACTTCGCTAGACCTATTGCAAAATGAAGCTGCACGAATTGTCACAGGCCTCACAAGATCTGTTTCTCTAGAAAAAAATTACAATGAATGTCGATGGGAATACCTGTCAGTCAGGCGTAATAACCAAATATTGTGTTTTATGTACAAAGCTTTTAACAATAATGATCCGTCTTATATCACAGATTTACTACTGTCGCAAAGAAATGTCAAATTACCCACTAAGGGATAGTGAAAATTTTACTTTACCTAGTTTATTTAAAAAAGCTTGTATTCCATCGTCAATAGTAATCTGGAACTCTTTAGACACCAGTATCCGAAATATTTCTACTGTTTCATCCTTTAAAGCAAGGATTTGCGCAAATCCAAACAAGATAAATGTAAAACATCGTTATTTTCATGGTAAACGCTATCTAGCTGTCTTACATGCAAGGTTACGTAATAATTGCAGTGATCTACATAATGATCTCTTTAATAATCATATAGCTATAAATCCTTATTTATGTTTTAATGTGGTTGAAAATAGCGATCATTATTTTTTCCACTGTACAAAATATAGAGAACAAAGACAGCTCTTGTTGCAGACAACCAGAATTTTCCAACCTTTAAGCTGTGAACTTTTTTTATATGGAAATGATCAATTGTCTTACAACGATAACTTGGCGATTTTCGAAGCAGTGCACTATTTTATTAAAACAAGTGGCCGGTTCAAATATACATAGAAAACAACCTTTGGTCTCTTAACGATTCAACAGTCCCTTAAATACTATGTTTGGATGCTCTATCTCTCCCTTTCTCTCTCTCTCTCTCCTCTCTCTCTTTCTATCTCTCTCTCATTCATTTTCACTTTCTATCTATCCCTATCTCGATATGCAGCAATTATATTATCATTCAGAAATTAAAATATAAGGTTTAAATATTACAAATGCGTGGCTTGACCATGGCCTTCAAATTCAAATACTCTATTATGATCTGATAATTTACAAACGAGTCTTGGTGCTCAGTTTATACACTCGAAATACAGTAGTTTAATGGTTTATTGGTACAAGAGGCAGATGGCGGCTGAATGCAAGACGATGGTAATGCAGTTGTTTTTGGTTTTTTTTGTTTTTTTCCTTTCGGCTGTCATGCAGCCCATTTATTGTGTCCCCGTCATAAGTGAGAGAAGGTCGGGGACCCATCCTCATACCCACCTCACATTAGTCATATTATATATCATTTACAAAGCAACACAAAAGAAGGCTTTCCGACCCTTTTGGTGTTAAATATTGTTCTTGAGTATTGTTTTAACATATATGTGATTTTCAAAAAATATTTTTGAATAATGATTATAAATATTTTTCAAATTTATTAGATTTTGTCTAGTTATAAAACACAAATAATGAATACCCAGGACCAACCACCACTTCCATGAACTGCATAGTTATGCTCTGGGACTGTACTATTTGTCTATATTGGCACCAAAAGCGTCGACACTTACATGCTGTAAACAATAAACACTAGACTTAACTACAAGGGGTTTTTCAATTTTTTAAGTTGATGCTTACTCAAAAGTAGACTTGCCTATCTAAAAGTAAAGAAAAATGTGCAAGTTGAACAAAAGTTTGTCTGACCTCCAGATGGGTTTCCATGTAAAGCATAAAGCATATTTTTCTTTTCAGCAATATTTTTGTAGCTAATGAATACAAGTTTTATATATAAACCTGATTTCCTAATTAATAATACTGTATTAATAACAACAAAAGTCTTTTAAGATGACAGTGCCCCTCTATATATAAAATGCAATATGTCTAAATACATGTATAGGTTTTCCATCTAATTTGACTGTAACGGTTGAAGTTATTTATATACATTTATAATATATCTCAGAAAATTAGATTGGTCACAGTCAAGGTCAATGAGAGGTCAAGGTCAAATAGGTATATGTCAGCTGAAAGGTCTTGTCACAAGTGGTTATATTTCCAACTACACGTATCAAGGAGATCCATTGACTAATAAGGGAGTAATGGCCAATCTTGGAATTTTTTGGGAAATTAGCTTCAAGGTCAAGGTTAAAAAGCATTTATCATCCTAGAAGTGTTCTCCAAAGGGATGGTGTATCCAAGATTGAAATATATCACTTCAGTAATGGAGAAGTTATGCGCAGTGTTTAAGTTTCAGACTTGATGACTGATAGTTAGACAGACTGATTGACAAGCAGATCAAACACTATAATTATGCCGCGCTTCGGTGCTAAAAAAGATATCTAAGGTATAGAAAGTAGGGGGAACATGCAAATATTATATATATTCTGACGAATATGTGACGTAAATTAAAGTTCTAGAGGCCACACAATTGGCTTCAACTTAACCCATTACTTCATACTTTATATTATGCGTCTGATGCACTCAATGTTTCCCCTAATAAATAAGTTAGTTCCAGTTTATGGGTCATAAACATGAGTCAGATTCAACAGGAGTATTTTCAGTATTTGTACATATTGAAGTTCCAAGCTGGCTGAGAGTAAAGAAGAATGCTTATTGAATTGGTGTGGAGGTCAGACAACAATTTTCAAAGTTAAAGATTTATGCACAAGTTAGAGAAAAGAAAAACAAAAAGGCAAGGACGCTAGTAAAAACTGTTTTCCTTCCAGTTTTAAAACTAGATGCAAAAAGCAAAATAGTAAAAAAGAAACAAAAAAACAGAAGTTTGTGTACAATTGTAGCAAAAAACGATTTCCATGATAACACCAGTCGTACGGACGGAAGCTTTGCTTGTCTATCAATACACAGGTCAATCCATTCCATTCACCACTCAATGCATACTCCCTTTAACATCCATAATTCATTCCTCCACTGAAGAAAATACACTAATTATTTGTAAATATGTACCATTCAAAATATTTTTATATATTATAGCAGGTAACGACATAAAGCCTGTCGAAAGCATGGCAGAAAGTTCCTTAAGGACCACTCTACCCCTCCTTCAACCCACTTCAAATAGTCACCTGACTTGATTTCAAAACTCATTAAACAGACTATTTGCCAAATGAAGAATTGACATTGTTAAATTTCTTGTTTAAAACATTGAAAAGCAGGTAAATCCTGAACTATGTTGAAAAAATTTGTACTTGGTTATAAACACTGTTTCTTGTACATCAAAACTGTATGCTATTAAGTTTAGGAATGGACAGTATGCTATTGAAATACGGGATGGACAGTATGATATTGAGATAAGGAATGTCATTATAGGCACCTTTATATAGGATCCACCAGTTAAGAATCTGTGAAAAGAGGTATACAGTATAACCACTCCACAATGGTTAACAATGCAGTTGTTAGTCTGTATTACTTTTGCTTTGCGGTTAGCAGTCACCTTCACAAGTACATGCAACATGTTCACAAAGCACTATTTTGCCTTTTAGATACCTTATTTTTGCTGCATTTCCTACCTATATTGCAAATTTTGTTTTGTTTATATATTTATGTTAGCAATGTCATTATTGTCCATTCTTTGTGTTATCAAACAGTAGGGGGAGGGCTGTAACTAAGTGGTGAGCACTTGTAGCCCGACCCCATTTCTGTAAATATTCGAAATAAAATATGTTTAAACTAACATGCTTGTATCATGTTTATACTTATTTAAAGTTCCTCAATCATGTTATTGAATAGGGAAGGCTACTGTCCTATTTAGCTTGAATCTTTGTCAAACCTTTCACTCTCAATGACACTTGAAAGCGCGTTGCAAACAGTTTGACACTTGTATCGATATGTTTAACGTCATACCACATTGAATCTTACTTTGAAACGATCTTGTAAATATCAAAGTTGAAGCAGACGGCAATGAAACGGTGAAGGGGTAAAAAACTCACGAACGTTTTGGTAGTGAAAAGGGTTAAACCCTCCTGCTGTTGCACTGGAGAAGAGGCTATTATTTCCCGTTTAAACGCAAACGAAACACTAACGCATTATCCAAAAATGGAGAAAATTACAACTTTTTGAAATTTCTAACTACGTGTATCTTTTTAGTCTAGTGGCAAACAGTTTGGAGCTTTACCCGGCGTCTGATCTGGCTCCAAACTGTTTGCAATGAAACTAATTGTTTTAGCGTTTACTCGTTTATTGGGAAAGAATAACGTCATTAATCTATATTGAGGCTGTTCGTAAACAGTGCATCCTGAGATCATACAGCTCCTAAAGGAACCGTGGAGTCTGATCAGATTCTGCCTTGTAACATTGTATTCTATAGGATTTGTCCCAAATGAGCCTGTATTCTTTCCTGGGAACTGATCCTTATTTTGTTAGCCAATGTTATAGTGTTTATGATCACTGTTCAGAGTGGGGGAAGTTTTATATGTTGCATATTCAGCGGAATAAAGGTTAAGACAAAGTATGTTTGTTTCGGAACGGCTACAGTGGGGAAGACGTTATTCTTTCCCAATAAACGCGTTTACGCTAAAACGATTATTAACAGTGCAAACAGTTTGGAGCCTGATCAGACGCCGAGTAAACCGGTGTCTTATCAGGCTCCAAACTGTTTGCCACTCAGAGAAACATAAATGGTCAGAAATGTAAAAAATAATGTCATTTTCTACATTTTATTGGAATTCGTTTGCGTTTCGTTTGCAACGTTTTATCCACTGTATATAATTTCATTAGTAGGCATGTGCTACTTTCTAGTTATCAGTTCATTCATAAGGTGGAAAAATGCAACGAGTTTGGAGCCAGATCAGACGCCGGGTAATCCGGCGTCTGATCTGGCTCAAATCTGGTGCCACTTAAATTAAGATAAAAAATGTAAAAATTGTCAAAAAGTTGTCATTTTCTGCATTTTATTGCAATGCTTTTGCGTTTCATATGCGTTGATACGAAATAGAATAACGTCCTCCTCACTGAAGTATTTCAAGGAACAGTGTTCCCTCCCTACAACGGCCCTCCAACAACGACCCCCTCCTTACAATGACACTTTTCGCAGTTCCCTAAACAGAAAATAATGTCCATCCTAGTCACGGCTGCAATGTTGTCTGCTTAAAATTGACGTCTGCTTGTTTTTTTTAAAAGTTACATAATTGACTTAGTGACGAGTGGCAAACAGCTTGAATCTAGATCAGACGCCGTGTCAAGTGGCGTCTGATCTGGATTCAAACTGTTTGCAAATGTAAGCCAATTTCCATCCCTATATCGGCTCCCTCCGAACAACGCACTCAATGTGTGTCTCCCATTGGGTGTTGTGGTAGAGAAGGAGCGCTGTATTACATGTATGTAGATTTGATGACAGTATATAATGGGTTTAAGTAGTATCAGCTAAATTATCAACTACTTCGAAAATGCCGTTTGCTTCAAACCAAACAGACATTTGTATATGTATACCATTTAAGATTAGTAATTCAAAATTTAGTATAAAACAGTTTTTTCCAAGATCAGATTTGCAAGCATCGCACTTAAAAGGTCCAGCGTTCATACGGTAATATAACGAAGTAATTATTCGGCGATTAACCGTTTCAGTGCTAAATTAATCTTGAGGATTTTACCCCTTTATCGTTATACATGTATCGTCGTCTGCTTCAATAGTCACTGGTATACATCGTACAGCGGATGTTGCTCCAAAGTGATACGGAATCCATGGTGAATTGATGTAAACAATGTCAGGCCAGGTAAGAAATACGTCTATTACACAATTATTGCAACACATAAGTATTAAAATTTAAATCGTACCGAATCAGAACTAATTTCTGTCTGTCGCAAACAAGCCTCTTCTGTTACAAACGTCGAATGGTCCGTGAATTATGAGAGTTTAGTCTGCCCTATCACTAACAACGTGTGCCGACTTTACACAAAATGGTCGAATATGTGCATTATATACATGTAAAGTGTAATTGTTTTTCCTCTACAGATAGATAGTAACTCTATGTATTAGGATTCTTTCCTCGTGTCAGAGAAACAGTTGCACTTTTTGTAAATTTGGTCATTTCATTCTACCATCACTGTACCGCGTCTTGCAAGCAGGTGACAGTTTACTGTACCGCATCTTGCATTTCTACTATACTGCATCTTGGAAAATACAATTAGTAAATCTGAACGAAATGGATCGAAAATTAGACCTGGACCCGTATTCTGAAACATTCTACGTATTTTCGCTAAGTAAAATTAGTATCTAACCTACCTCTAGGAAAATACGTTTAGCTGAGACTTTTGAGCCGATGTTTGTGTATAAGTTGCTTCGTGAAATTGGGTCAACTTCGGGGTGGGGTAACGTCACTACAAACGACTGAGGGTACTGTTTAAGACATTATTACCTACGGTCTTCATCGCAAAAACGTGGAAAACATTGATATCTATTCAAAATCTAAATTTGAGATATACATGACCACTTACATGTAGGTACCAAACTAGCGTACATGTAAGTACATAATTAGTTTCACAATTATATAACTAACTAACGAACCGAATTGCAATGATGTCGCCGTGGCTCAATGGTGAATGAGTCGGACTAGCATGTCTTGGAAAATACAATCAGTAAAGCTGGTACGATGAAATTGATGTTTGATGTCTCTGGTGCATAACGTTGGGTAGTAGTTTCATTTTCTGTCCCTTGAAATTTTTTCTTTGGGCCACCCATAAACCTCAGAAAACGCCCCTTAAACAATTTTAAGCCTGTAACCCAAAAATAACTTAAGGGTGTATCAAACACATGAGTTTGGGAAATTTTCAAAGTATATTTAAACACTCTTATGATGATTTTGTATTGAAGAGCTATTTAAGATGAACGAAAAAATAGAAAAAGTGTACATTTTGGTGAACAACGTTTAGCTCCACGGCCATGTAAAATTTACCCCCTCCCCCACACTTATTCTAATTTCGTCTTTTTCAAACTGCCCGCTTCAATAAAACCATTCCAAATTAAAACAAACATGATAATTTGGTTTTGTGTTTCATTTATCTCATGTCTATGGTAGTATTTCTTCATACAAAAACTAATTTAAGACAAAACATGCACCAAATATGAAATTTATAAAGCTCTAAAAATCATCGATATGGTACTTATTAAGGGAGATAACTCCTTTTTCTTCCATAACTCAAATTTTTCAACACTAACCTATCAATTTCTTTTCATATTTTGAATTGCCTTAGATTTTTTCATGTGGTAGAATTTAAGAAAAAGTAAGATACTAGAAATATTATTATTTTTACTATTTTTCATATTTTTTTGTTGTAAAAAATATCATTACCCATAAAAACCATGTTGTTGATTCAGATATTCATATTTTCCAAATCTGGTGCCTGTTTGGTCTTGATTAAGAGTCTTTATATCAAAATATTTCCGCAGACATTAAATACATAATGAAAAACAAAATTACCATGTTTGTTTTTTCTCTGAAATAGAATTTACTGAAGCTTTTACAAAATTTGAGAAAAAGTCTGAATTTGACACATCTTTTCCATATTGCTGTAGTGCAAAATAAAGCACACCAACAGATGAGTTTTTCCTTTTCTTTTTCATTTATCATAAACAGCTCTTTAGAAATAAACATGAAAGAAAAAAGTTAGATACTTTGAAAAATTCGCTTATGTGTTTGATACACCCTTAACATCGGGGGTTGTACATGTATATCATTGCAGTGGTTGTTTCGTCCAAATCGTATCATTGCAACACATCAAGAAATAATAAAAAAGCAATGTTGTTCATGGAAAATCTACTTTCAGCAAGCAGCCGGTTTAAAGGCAAAATACGCATGACGTCTACCGGCATTTTGTAGGGTATCAACAACGGCAGGTAGAAGGAGCTCAAGTTGTCGAAACAATAACAGCAAACGATTGTTTGGGCTTTATATTGCCTCTACCTATTCAATATTCATGTATATATAACAAATCTTGAATTCTCAGAATGACACTTATGCATTATCATTTTCAGCTTAATCTTTAAAATTCTTTAAGTAAACAGAGTAGTCCATGTGGAGAGCTCCTACAGGAACTGTCTTTTCAGGGTCCACTCTGTTTGCAAAGGTTTAAAAATACTGATTTGTAATTGTGTTCCTTCGTGTTGTATGTATATGTTAATTTTGTTTGTGGACCATATTGGAAATTGGTTTGTTTGTTCGAAACCAAATATGTAATCCACATGAAATAAAGTCGTTATTATTATTATTTTTATTATAAACGAAACTTTACATGAGAAATAATGTGTATTTATTCTAATGTGTGTTTACACTCATAACAGAAATGATAAGAAGTCAAACAGTATTCAATTTCAACTCATTTCATAAAATTTTATGAAAATCTATTGAAGTATAACGTTACGGCGTCGCTTTTAAAGACTGTTAGTATAAAAAGTAAAAATCCACAAATGCCATATTATTGGCACCACAATATCGATGAAACAATTCAAGTTTATATCCAGTAATGTGTAGCTAAAATCCACTCTTGTATGAAAGTCTATGGAATATGTCCTCCACTGACACTATACGTCTACGCATAAAATCAAAGTAACGTTGGATCTGCTGTGCAGCGAATGGATAGATGCCCGCGTGCATGCAACTGTCCGTGCAATCTCATTTATGCGTACATTGCACATACACTGTAAGCATGATAATGGCGCGTTCATGCTGTATTTGGTTTAGTCTAGCCATCAGATTAACTCTTTAATTTTAATAAAATACTGTTTTTCCTGTTACTGTTTTGTCAATAACGTCAATGACACAAAATGTTGAACACGTGGACTTTTTATGAAACGCGCACGTGCGATTCGTTGAAAACGGCTTAACAATACCCTGTGGCTAAACGGTTGACCGATTTCAAAAGTTCACGTGCTAAAAATGGCAGGCGTTAATCAAATATAGGAAAAAAAGACAAAAATTACGCTCTTGTATACCGATTGTAATTATTCATTAACTTTACATATGTATAGTTATTTTTGCTGTTCAGCATATTTTGACAGTCGCTGTTTGTTTCTTCTGGTCATGATTCACAACCTAAATCACAGCTTGATTGGTAATCTATTTTAACACTGTCGTTTACTTTCAATTTTTTTATCCGTGGACTGTCTTTCGGGATCGTGCCTTCTCTTGATAAGTGTATCTCTCTAAGTAATTTACAGTAATAACCCGTCCTTGCTCACAACATAAATCAGGGATAATTTTAAAATTTGTTGTCTTTATTTTGTTGTTTTCAACAACACGAATTTTTATTTCTCTACTTGGATGGTTTTCTTTGGTGTGTTCAATTATTCCTCTAAATGTTTGGAATGAATATGCGCAGTAAGCACACTTGTTATCCATAGTTGACCTGAAAATAGACGAAGAGCGGTCATTTAGTATTAACAAGAAGCAGTACAGTAAATAGCACAGCCTCTGCAAGAAACAGTACATACGTATTGCAAGACGCAGTACAGTAATGCTGCAATAAATCGATCAAATTTGCAAACTGTAGATCATTTTAGCCAACACTGTGAGATATTACAAATGCATGTACATTGTAGTCATTTGCCATCGATCCAGTGAAAATCAATTATATTTTAATTGTATATATTGCACATATTCAGTCCATTTGTGCAAACTCGGCACACGTTGATTGTGATAGGGCAGACTAAACTCTCATAACTCACGGACCATTCGACGTTTGTAACAGAAGAGGCTTGTTTGCGACAGGCAGACATTAGTTCTGATTCGGTACGATTAAACGTTTAATACTTATGTGTTGCAATAATTGTGTAATAGACGTATTTCTTACCTGGCCTGACATTGTTTACATCAAATTCACCATGTATTCCGTATCACTTTGGAGCAACATCCGCTGTACGATGTATACCGGTGATAGTGTTGCCTGCAATATCATTTTAATGTACCCTGTCAGCTCACAGGGTACATGGACCCACGTCTACGGCATGTTAGCCAATCAGAATCAATAAAATCAGACCATAATCAACTTCAGAAGAAAGTGATTAGTTTATCAGATGATTATATATAAGAAAGTAGCAAAACTCCATGAATAATGATAGCAGCGGTACCAAAACACAGGTAGACAACCCAAGCATAACAGAAAAATTTCATTCACGATTAATTTCCCTTTGAATATTCGAGATATTCAGAAATTTGCACTGGGGCTTTTCTGGGGTGTTTTTCATATATAAGATCTAGCTGTTTTCTTCTTTGTTTTGTTAAAGAAATTTAGAATACGAATGTAAGAAATAAGTATCTGACAGTAAAACTCTTGAAAACCGAGCAAATTCTTTGGGATAAACGTGTTTTATATGTCATTGAATGTATGAATTTTACAGCACTGCGACAGTAATATGTCCATTTCAAGCAGTATGAAGTCAGATCAGACTCCAAACTGTTTGCAACTTACAATAAAATAAGTTACTAACATTTTCAAGAACTTACCATGTTGGATTTTAGTGAATTTCGTTTGAGTTTCGTTTAAATGGGAAAATTATTTTCCTTTCCACGTTATTACAGTAGGGAATAAGTTATTGTTTTCCGTTTAAACGCAAACGAAACGCAAACGCATAACACTAACATGTAGGTAAATACAACTTTTTGACTATTCTGACTATTCGGACTTTCATTTATACCTTAGTTGCAAACAGTTTGGAGCCTGATCAGACGCCGGAAATTATAGTTTTAGCGTAAACGTGTTTATTGGGAAAAAATAACGGTTTCTCCACAGTCTTAATTTTCCCTCCCTATAATAACTCCCTCCCAACTATAATACACAATATTTGTCTACCATTGGATTTTGTTGTAGAGAGACATTATTGCACATGCACCGATGATCAATCAATAAAATCGCCACTGACTGAAACACGTTGTTACAGTGGAGAAAACGTTATTCTTTCCAAATAAACGCGTTTACGCTAAAACTACTATTTCCATTGCAAACAGTTTGGAGCCAGATCAGACGCCGGGTAACCCGGCGTCTTATCCGGCTCTAAACTGATTGACACTCAGATTAAAGTGGATAGTCAGAATTGTCAAAACATTGTCATTTACTCCATTTTACTGCTATGCGTTTGCTTTTCGATTGCGTTGAAACGGGAAAGAATAACGTTTTCTCAACTGTACACGCGTGAACTGGGAAAGAGTGGCGTGCTCTTCATGTGACACAGTTGTTTGGCTCAGCTTTATACATTATAACGTAGTTGTTTCTAGGGTAATCTTGCATTAAACATTAACCATTCATACAGTATCAGTACCCAATTATTCATTAAACCTCATCATACTCAGCGCGACTTCGGATATCGTTCCCGAACAGTTTTGTATCCAGATCAGACGCCGATGACCTCGGCGGCTGAGCTAGAACCAAAATGTTTGAAACTCATATCCAACTTTACATGATTTTCAAACAGACTAAAAGGTTAAACTTGATTCTTTTTCGCAGAAGGTATTTTAAGCAGACGATAAATCGGCACAATAATGGATAATGCCTTTAAGATTCATAACCATTTTTCTTCGGATATCGGTATTACGGCATCATAAAGAAAACATCCGAATTTACAAGACCTCTTGGCCACGGCGAAATTGATTCTTTAAGAATCATCAGATGAGTGCCATTGATTATTAGTAACTCTTGAGTACGATATCCCGCTATTAGACGGGACTTTACTCCGAAGAGGAAACAAATCCCTTCATTTACAATCCAATGAATAATTATACAGTTATTTAGACGCGGGGACGAATGCGCTGTCGACGTCATCCATGTTCCGAGGCGAACTTCCTTTTGGACGCTTGAAAAGTCGTCTGGTCATATGTATCGTCTGGAACAGGGTTTGACTTAACCCTTAGCCCGCCAAATAAATTGTCGTCTGCTATATTTCTCGTCTGCTTCAAGTTTCAAAGTGCTTCAAAGTTGCTCAAAATTGCTGAAAATGTTGTCCGAGTGTCAAACAGCTTGGATCCGGATGAGACGCCGAGTTACTCGGCGTCTCATCCGGATCCAAGCTGTTTGCATATGGAGCTAGTCGTGAGTGGCAGGCTAAGGGTTATTATCTATTTAATAAATTTTCAAGAAACTGATGTTCGGGTGTTTCAACGGTTTGAATTCTGTTGAAACGCGGAATTGTTCTTCCATTTGCCTAGATCAAGTATGTTTTTGTAATCAAGTGTATTGTCACACTTTACAGTGCAAAGGAAGTACACATCTGCCTTTATATCGAACTAACCATTGTCTCGAACCTACCGATACTTCCATAGTTAAATTTTAAATAAATCGAACAAGCTTAGATATTAAGTATCAGTATCTCTTAGTTATAATGTAGCATAGCTATGTTTTAACTTAGAAAATAGGGATAACTTCGATTGCTGTGAGATCAGGACATCGAGGTTCAACGTATAATATGTGGGGCAAAGTTTATTGTGCTTGCGGAATATCTTAATGATGAAAACATGGTCTATGCATAAAAGCAATCCGCAATTTAATTGCCATCATACAAGTGTCTTCTGCTTGAAAAAAACAACCTCTGTCTGATAGTCGTCTGCTATATATGGTACCGACAACTTGAATAGGTCTATCATGTCTGCAGGTTAAAACACTTTTAATGGGTTTGTTTATACTGTTCATTTTGATTCGACAGTAAACCCATTCAACCCTAGCGGCGAGTGTACTCGTCCTTTACAAACAGTATTTGTGAAGATTATAATTCCTTTATGCAAACAGTATAGTATCTTGATAAGAGGGCTCTTTATGGACCCCTCTGGTCAGGGTTTGCACTGTTCGGCACTGAAGGAATGAATTGATGTTTTTCGGCGTTCAAGCGAAATGAACGACAGAAAATTATCGGCTAGCGCGATTCATGGTAAATTTACCGATCATTTTCTGTCTTTCATTTCGCTTGAACGTCGAAACAAAATCTGTTAATTTCTTATATTTACAATGTATTTGCTGTAATTTCTAATATTTTTGTAAATATGCAAGTATGTTTAATCCATATTAGAGGTTGATAACAGGAATAATGTGTATCCTATAAGGAACAGCTATGACCGAATTACTGAAGCTGTGTACATTCGAAAGCAAAAAAATAATTTCCATGGTTTACATTCTAAGATCAACAACTTGACAGTTTGGCGCGAAAATGCCGATTTGACGACATTTGGAGGTGACGTCATTTTTAAAGTAGGTTAAATATATCTATTTGTTTGTCATAAAGAAATGTAGACAACTGCTGTTTATTAGGTACATCAATATATATCAATTTTCTTGCAATTTACCTCATTTATAAAGAAGACTTTTAGACGGTTATCATGGTTTCCGCTAATAGGAAGGCATAGATCGGTTAAGAATATTTGTTTTGAAAAATCTGCCAAATATTTGCTGTCAAAGATCAAACTGTTAATTCGCGAATAAAAATTGCATATGCCACGCCTCCTCTTCGAAACTTATCCACAAGTCCCGCCCTCTCGAGAAATAGCGTTTACACGAATCGAAAAGCATTTTCTTCAATGAATTTGAATGGTGCGAATGTAAATACATGTCTATCGCAAATGACGTCATTTGGTATCCCGCTACATGCATGCTTGCGGATGAAAAGGTTAGGCCGGAGCCCAAAATACGATATTACGATATTTATATAGTGGCTTTATTCCAATCCCTGGCCGCAAGTCATGTAATCATTATTAAGCATACGATGACTATGATATGAGGCAGAGTACAGAGAGAAGTTCAATTTGACGTGAAAGGGGTTAGCGGGAATATAAAACATTTTTCGCCACTAATTAGAAAGATAAGTTGGCTTTATTTCAATATTCGTATTGGTCATCGTGTCCGTCTTCTTATTGGAAGTACACTACATGGCTAACACCGTATATATATCCAGAGTATGAGTCACAACATGAGTAAGGGTAATTTCGACAAGGTTAAACATCAAACACCCACATCAAGTAAATATCTGTGAAAGTTTGACCCTTTATTCAGAATAATTATTCAAGCTAGACCTTTGACACAACTAGTATCTTTATACGAAGGTGCTTCATAACGTAATGTTACTTGATCAATAACTTCGATATAATATGTGCACAATGCATGTGTGATATATCATTTTAAAGAGATCAAGTTTTTGCCTACACGATGGTATAATGCAAAACAATATCAAATACCTCGCTAAGTCATAACACGAACCTAAATGAACCCTTCTCCAGGGCACAGGACCTTTTTGTGTATTATTGAGGTAATTTTTAACAACATTTGATTCTATAATCATTATTGCAGCTTCATTATTTCGAAAAAGTTTATGAAAGTTT
This sequence comes from Gari tellinella, assembly GCA_922989275.2. Classification (NCBI taxonomy): domain Eukaryota; kingdom Metazoa; phylum Mollusca; class Bivalvia; order Cardiida; family Psammobiidae; genus Gari; species Gari tellinella. The sequence continues at coordinate 34,282,873 of OV277868.1, read as the reverse complement.
CTGTCAAATAACATCATAACTACATAGTTTTACAATGTTATCATTATATAAAATATAAAAAGACACATACTAAACGTGTACTGAAACACTATATGCAAAGTGACTGCAATAATATACAGTGGAGAATTACCCGACGTCTGATCAGGCTCAAAACTGTTTGCACTGCAAATGATAGTTTTAGCGTAAACGCGTTTATTGGGCAAGTATAAATTTATCTCCACTGTATGCCAGGGGCCCGTTTCATAAAACTTCTTACGACAAATGTCGTCGTAAGTCAGATTATAAAAGTCTCCATTATTATTTATTTCTCCATCTAATCCTGTCTTGTGACATCTTTTTGGAATCGTCTTGAAAAATTAAATGTATTTTAATGTTTTGACTTACGACAACATTTGTCGTAAGAAGTTTTATGAAACGGGCCCCAGGACTGCAACATTACATGTATATGCAAATCCAGAATAGGACTGTACAGTCCCACAATGCGATGCTCCTCGGTTACCTCAACAGTCACAACTCCATAGTCGCTCTCGACTGACGGATGCCAGAAATAAATAACTGAAAATATCATAAAATAGAGTCTACTTTTATGTATAAAAGTAGTTGGTGAAAGCTCAAACACATTGTTTTATACAATACCAGGCTATAATTGAAGCCATTGAAGTAGCTTTTTATGTTTTAAAATCAAACTGTAGATACATTAATCTTGATTTTTTTTAAAAATAAAAGATACGTTATTTTTGAAAAATAAAGAGTTAAGACAGTTAACCCTCTAGGTTGCAATAAATTATTATTTGCATTAAAATTCAGACATAAACTGATATATTTCAAAAACAAATGTTAGAAATTGTACTTTTAAAGAAGGTATTACATTCAAAGGTTATGTCTGTAAAGTGTTACATGTATGTTCCAGTGTTCTCGAGTGTAGGTCACATTTAGGCTCATGTTGTGACTTATCGAGTTTAGTAATCTAATCGTGCAGTTTACCATTGTGTAGGCGAAGAATTGCTCTTTAAAATGATATAACACACAAGCATTTTGCACATATTATATCGAAGTTAATGATCAAGTAACATTACATTTTGAAGCATCCTCGTATCTTAATACTTTGCTTCACATTGCAAACATGTCATAAATGTAACTTTATTTATATAGAATAATGATAAACAACGAAGCATTTTACAAGAACAAATCTAAATACCTTAAATATTAGATAAAGTGTGCGGAAAAATATCCCACACCATGGGGAAAATAAAACAGTAATGATTTTTTAAGACATACCTAATTTTTATATGTTTTTTTCAACCAGTTCACAATCAAGATCATCAGGAGGAATGATAAAAATGACATGTTCATAATTAATGATTATTATTATCCCTCCTGATGATTCTGATTATGAAACCGGTTGAATAAAATATATAAATCATAGGTTTTCATAAGTCATTAACGCCTTATATATTATATACATGTGAATACCAAAGTTCGGAGGACTGACGGTGTCAGTCCTCCGAGACCAAATACAATTACATTTAAAACTGAATCACAACTCTTTTAAATCATATTTACATATTTTCGTATGATTAAATCTGTATCCATCACGATCATATCCGAGAACATCGCCTTGTTTATTGACCGGAAACACCAATCACAGAAACGTTTCGTACCCGAAACGTTTCGGTCCAATTCAGGTGCGTATTATCATTTTGAGCACAGCGTGACCTTTCGGCCCTAAAGGCACACATCTTTTCGGCTCAATAAAATCTGTTAGTCCCTTTAAATCTTATAAATTAATTACAATTTCTTCTAACTTTTTGTAAAGGAGCATAGATCTAAATTATTGTTTCTTTGATAACTCAAAATTTTCCTCAGCAATCTTATACATGTACTTTCTTTCATATTTTCCAGTGTCCCGTTATGAGTTTTAATTGGATCAATTGTCAGTAAAAGGTAAATACTAGAAATATATTTGTTCAATGCTTTTATTATTGTTTTAAAAACAACTTTTTAACTATAAAAATACGTTTAAGATATTCAGAGCTTCATATTTTTCAAATCTGATGCCTGTTTTGCTTTGATCTGATTTCTTAATGTTGAAATACTACCTTATGCGTGTAAAAAAATATAATGAAATCCCCAATTACCACGTTTGCATTAATTTTAAATATATTTAACTAGAGCCTGTGCTTTAAACGGTAGAACATATGAAGTTGTCCTATTTTGACACGCTTTTTTCTAAATAACCGTAGTGCAAACAAATATACAACAACATATGATTTTGTTTCAATTTTTTATTTATTTTTAACAGCTCTTCAAAAACAATGAAGAGGAGAACATTAAATACATTTGTACTTTTAAAGTTTCGCCTTTGGATGTAATACATCCTTAAAAAGCAATTGTATACATTCGAACTTTGAAAATTTAAACTCATTAAATCGAACTTAACTACGGTACAAAAAACCGACTTATCAGTGTCTAGACTATTTACTCGTATAAACATTAAGTTAAATTCGATTTCTCGAGCTCGCTTTCGTCGAACAAACTAGTATCCGTATAAGTTCAAATATGGCGCGAAGTAAGTTTTGAAATAGTGTAGAAGACGTTAATTTTCCCGTTAAAGTGCATTTCTTAATATAATAGATACAATTTTACATATTTCATAGTTGGTGAATCCTTGGGCTACTATAGTAGGACACGTGATCCGAAGGGATTAAGAATTGGCCGAGTAGTTACGATTGCGGTCAACATTGCCCGTTTACTGGATACATATAAGGTGAAACCCAAAAAGAAGACAGTGAAGACGTTTTTGCAATTAACGAGTTTATATGCTAAGTTTAATTGAAACTTTAATTGCTCACAGATTATGATTTTACATGTAATTATGTGTGTTGCAAACTATCTAGAGCCAGACCAGCCACAAAGAATGCCGTCGTAAGTGTATTTAGAAATGCATGCAAATAATTAACATGTACGACAGGGGATGATGAGGTGCAGAATGGTTGATGCATTGAGCTTTCACCTGATTGTTTCTTTTTCTTTTTCGACAATTAGTCTACTTTATCAACAGTTGCATCAAAGAGATTTGACTACACAGTGTTCCCTTCCTTCAACGGCCCTCCTAACAACGACTCCCTCCTTATAACGACCCTTGCCGCTGTTCCCTAAACAGGACAATTATGTCTTACGCTTTTGCTGCTTCGACATCGTCTGCTTAAAGTTGTGTCTGCTGTTTTTCTCAAAGTTACATAATGGGCATCTTACATATTTTTTTAATGAGGAGTGACAAACAACTTGAATCCAGATCAAATGCCGCGTGGAGTGGCGTCTTATTTGGATTCAAGTTGTTTGCAAACGTAAACCAATGTGCCTCCCTATAACGACTCCCTCCGAACAACTATCACAATCTTTGTCTCCGAGTGGATGTCGTCGTAGAGAGGGAGCGCTGTATTTGTATAATTTTGTCCTGTTTTAAAAGCATGTATATCTAAACAGTTTGTATTCAGACACCACGTTAAGCGGCGTCTTGTCAGGATCAAACTGTTTAATATTGACTTCAATACTTCCTTAGCCAAAATACCTAAAATTTAAAATTGATGAATGAAAGCAGACGTTTAACCCTTTACCTGATAGCCTATTTATAGTACTTAAGATAGATGACTACTTAAAGCAGGTTGAAAGTAAAGCAGAATGCGCCTTAGGGCGCATTCTGCTTTACTTTCAGCCTGCTTTAAGCTATCATATGCCATAATATAGAAAATATTCCCTATAATACATATTCATTACTGATTAAATTGCAACTATTTTCTTCAGCGGATGAATAAATCATATCCGCTAAAAGGCGCTTCTATTGGGTAAAGGGTTAAGTGTTGGGGTGGATGACGCCATGGCAATGGTCGGCTATTTGTACATTGCAGTTTGAGTGAAAGGTGACAGTTTCGTGCAGAACCCTTCTGTATTACCTTTACTCTGCATTAAGCGATAAGTTTTCTTTAACCCTTTCACTCTCCATGACGCCATAAGTCGCGTTTGCAAACAGTTTGGGTCCTGATCAGACGCCGCGTAACGCGGCGTCTGATCATGACCCAAACTGTTTGACACTCTTATTGATATTCATTAAGTCATACAACCTTATATTTTACTTTAAAACGTGTCTTGCAGCCAACAATACTGAAGCAGGCGACAATAAAGTGGTAAGGGGTAAACTTCTCCTGAATAATTAGATCATGAAAGGGTTAAAGATCACAATGAATTTTCCATACAGTGATCGCTTAACACCGGTTTGATTGTACTTATGAAACAATAATATGTCAAGGGTGCAATCGTGTTTGTGGAACAGTATTTTTCCTACAGATAGTTTTTAAAAAATAGGTGCTAATTTCGATAAGGATTCTAGTTAGGAGCGCGAGTTCTTTGTTTTGTATAGGTACAGTTTGGAAGCTGCATTTATTTTCCATTCAAACGAGACTAAACGCAACACACAATAGAATGTAGAAAATAAGAATTGATTGAATGTCCGAAAAATTATTCGATTAATTCTTATATGTGAAGAAACAGCATGGAACCTAGTCAGACGATGGTTTACCTTGTTTGCTATGAATATAACAGTTTTAGTATAAACATGATTATTTGGTAAGGGGCTTCCTCAGTGTTTAGGTTGAATGTAGCCATTTTCTTGGAAGGAACTTCTGCTTATTGCGAAACGTTGAAAATAATTGGCGCAACATTGTACAACCAGTCAAAAATGCATTGTCTGCGCATGCCTGAAACTAGGTTGCATACATTTTACGCAGCAACCAATTTTTACGAAAATCAAATATTGTGGTTAGGAATAAAACCCGTACCGGAACTTATCACTTCGATAAGGAATAAAACTCATACCTTCACTACATAAGATGCCAAATGCTTGTGTGGCGGACGTAAAAGTCGCTTACAACTCCTAAACTAACGCTAATTGATTGTATGAATGACAAAAGGCAGCTTCAAGCAAGGTGAAAGTAAAATTGAAACCTTTTATTGGAGTTCTCTGTTTACTTTCACCTTGTCTTATAAGCAGCATTGTGTTAAACAACGAACTATCTAAAACAACAGTTATACTGGTGTCTTCTATTCTCGCGGGGCTAAGCCTTAGAATATATATAAAGCACATAAATTGTTATTAAATTTCTTCTTTGTGGCTTAAAGGTCAGTAGAAACTCTGAATAAAGTATTACATCAATAATAATAATAATAATAGAATCTTATCTAGGTCATTTCTACGTTTGAATACACCACCCTGGATAATCTAAATCAGTCAAATGTTTCTCCATATGCTCGGTACTTCTGATTGGTTGTCAAGGGTTTTTGCTATGGAGGGAGTAAACTCTTTCAGTTCAGATATGTATTTTTAGAGTCACTTAAAATCTACCTTATGGAAAATTTCTGCATCTGTGGCACCATTTTTAGTTTGTTTATTGAGATTTGAACTATGCACAAGTATTAAATAAATGACATGTGCAGCAGGTTTTACATTTGAAATTTCGAAAATAGAGAATTCAAATCCAATTGATGATTTATGGATCCATGCAACATTTTCCAACAGATATTTATCGGAGGCAAAAAGTTGATATATTTCTGGATGTCAGGAATGCCCATTTCATCTGATTATGAGAAACCCTGAGAATACGAGAATTGACGTTAACGCTATTTACTGGTCTCTATATATAGAGAGGTTCATTTTACATAAAATATCTTCTCAAGTATACCTTTCACCTATATTACTATTTTCCCCAACCCTACATAGTTTTGTTTCCTACCATATATACATGTCACTTCATTAAAACTGCTCGGTTCATTTTACATAAAATATCTTCTCAAGTATACCTTTCACCTATATTACTATTTTCCCCAACCCTACATAGTTTTGTTTCCTACCATATATACATGTCACTTCATTAAAACTGCTCGGCTTCCCTGGCTTCTTTTTTAAAGAAGCCAACTTGTATGTTTGCTTTCATTGTGCTTCGCCATGTTATGTACACTTTTACCGAAAATAAAAAAGATTATATCTTCTGTGAAACAGTTCTTGTTCCATTATGTTTTTGTTTTTGTTTCTTTAACAAGTTTGAATCCGATCGAATAATTTGCCTTCAGATGAGGCTCCTACTGTTTGACATTTGTATCTCCATTGTAATAATAATAGCTAACGATTTTACAATACTCCGAGTTTTACAAAGTGTCTTTCACACAGTAGAGTATGTCTTTTTTTCTAATTTAATCGAAACTAAACGCAGACGCAATGCAATTAAAATTAGGAATTGACAAGTTCTAAATAGTCCCGACCATTTCTTTTTAGAGTGGTAAATAAATCTGGCTTTAAACTTTTTGCAATGAAATAAATGAGCCGTGCCATGATAAAACCTGACTTATTGTATTACAAACAGTGTGGATCAAGGTCTTGATATACACTGTTTGCCACCCACATGCACCTGAAGCATTTTATATAGCAATATTATATACGGTATTTGGTAGTGTAGAACAAACTCAGATACATAGCCTGAGATGACGACGGTGCTTGGTCCGTACAATGTTGCAATGCAATAAGGCTGGTTTAGTCATGTCTCGGTTCAGATATTTTAGCATTACGCGTTTACTGAGAACGAAAAATGTTCTCTCTTGTAGCGCATTCACTTACTACTGATAGAGATGTAAATTCATGCGTTTACTTTGCCCTTTAAAAGAACAAAATATGATGAAAGCATTTCCCTTTAAATTAATTTTGTCTTAAACATTTGAGGGTCACAATATATCGGCAATCATAAAAGTATTTTTACATTGTATTGCACTTCGATTGCCTTTTTATCTCGTTTAACTTTGTCGCTGTCATTGGCGACTATGCAAACAGTATGGATCCTGATCAGACGCCGCGTAACGCGGCGTCTGACCAGGATCCAAACTGTTTGACAGTCGTATCGATTTGTTTTAAATCATGCTCTTTTTTTTTTTACTTTGAAACGATCTTGCAAACAACAAAATTGAAGCAGACGACAGTGAAACGGCAAAGGGGTAAACATCTCACGACTAACTTGGCAGCGAAAGAGTCAAACGAAGAAGGACTGCAGGCTTGCATTTGTATGAAAGTCATTCCAACTTCAAAACTAGTGTGTTTTAGCGAAGCTATCGGCGATAGTTCTGTATGTTAAAAGAATACCGTACTATTTCGTTCGCTTCTCGTTCGAATTATTCAAGTATCGATCAACGTGTCCTCTCCGGGTAATGAGGTAATCAAAATGTATACAAAGCATTAAATATGTCGAAGAGAATATCCCACCAGATAGCGAGGATCAACAAGCTCGGATACAAGATGGCCCTGTCACAAACAAATAGATGGGAAAAATCAAACCACGTATTACAACGGGAAGATATTGATCTACGCATTGGGTATGGCTTTTTTGTTGGTTCGTTACTTAGCAATATATTAATATGTATACGACTTTTGCCTACCATTGGCTTTGAGACATTTTGTCCATAGGCCAAAGCACAAGAAAGTATTGGGTTATTGTCCAGTATGACTTATTGAAATGTGTCCATGCTGTGCATGATATACATTGAGTTCAGTACATGTACATGTACATGTAGCCGGAAATAATGGTGATGCTTAAAAGACGCTCTGTTACACTTTTTTATACATGTATGCACAGCTACTTGATTTTTCATATATAATAATGAGAACCTTTTTTAACCTAATAAGACGCCGAGTATCCCGGCGAATGATCTGAATCCAAGCTGTTCGAACTAATATATGTTGAAATTGCCATCATTAAAACACTTAATGAGATGCTACATAGAGAGATACGGACATTTTGGTGTCACATTGTCTCTCTATTTCACAATTTTCAGCTTCGTCTGTTTAATAAATAGTTTTATATCATCATCATCATTTTCAATTCAACTACAGCGAACTATGCCGTGCATAACTGGCAATTAAGCGTTTCACTCTAAATGACGCCTAAAGGCGCGTTTGCAAACAGTTTTGATCCTGATCAGACGCCGCGTTATGCGGCGTCTGATCAGGATCCAAAATATTTGACATTCGTATCGATGAATCTTACTCTGACACGATATTGCATACAACAAAATTGAAGCAGACGTCAATAAAACTGTGAAGCAGTAAAAAACTCACGAAATATTCGGCAGTGAAAGGCTTAATGTTTAATTCTTTCCCGTGTTACTAATAATCTTCTTGTCATATAATTTTTATTCGATGTTTTACATGTATATGTATTTACTTACTGTGTTGGCGGTCTTTTTGATTATAAGGTTGTGGAACAGGGTTTATATTTTATGTACACTGTTCGTCTTTATAGGTGAATATAGGAGATAAGAGTGAGGTTGGGTGCCCCTAAACACAGGTTAACCCCCCCCCCCCCCAGTGGTTGTTAATGGTTAATTTATAATTAATTATTGATTGCTACTGACCGTACCAAGGCGGGCTCCTATGTTAACTTTGCTTTATGTGTGTCTTGCGTGTTGTTTTCTATTTAGTGTGTATATGAAGGAATGGTATTGCGCGTGTGTGTGTATGTATGTGTGTGTGTGTGTGTGTTTGTTATGATATGACAGTGTGTGTGTTCTGCTTGAGAGGTGGAAGTGTTGTTTGTATTGCGATTCCTGCTTGGGTCTTTCGTATTTATTAAGAACGAAGTTCATGACATATAAAGGCAAACTAACTGCATGTTGCAGGGCAAATGTAATATATTAAGATTCCACAGGAAGGGAGCTTGTTGTATAATCTCGTCCTGCGCTTAACTGTGACAAGAAATTCCTTGGAGAAACCGCTGTCGCATGGCTTCATGCAGATACAGTTGAGATGATGATGAAGATAAAACAAAAGTTTAAATTGCAAACAGTTTCGAGTAAGCTCCCAACAGTTTCCAACAGAAGAAAGCTATTTTCTACATTTTATTGCATTTTGCTTGCGTTTCATTTCGCTTGAACGGGAAAAATACGCATTCTCCACTGCAACACGACATCTCACCTTGTTCAAAACTTTGTATACTCTGATTATATTTTCTGAAAAACAAATACATGTACATTCCGAAAATTATTGCACACTCTATATTTTGGGAGACAGCAATGACAAAGAGTGCTAACCAATAAGACCCTAGCGACGACCAACATTGTCCTTTACAAACAATATACCCTTGAAGAGAGCACTTGTCATATGTAAACAGTGAACACTCAGATCAGAGAATTCCTTAGGGACCACTCCCCGATCAGGGTCTGCACTGTTTGTCATGTTGTAATATTGTATATTGTGTAAAACAACACTAAATAGTCCAAAATGGATTACGCTTTATTAGAAACTAGAGTTTTATGGTTGAATTGGTCAAGCAATGCGCTTGATCTGGATCGCAACGTTTTTCGATACCAATATGCCCCGTTTACAAGTGACAGCAGTAATGATATTTAGATATGAAAGATACAGTTACGATATGGTTGCATTTACGATGAATATCTATGACTAGAAAATAACAATAGTTACTCGTCGCCACATTTCGTCTGTGAATCTGCTCTGTGAGTTTTCCAAGCATAAATAAAACATTAAATGTGAATGCTTTCGTTGCATAAAGACAACCTATTTTCACCTTTAACGTGCTGTGTCTGCAATACGTTTTCAAATCTAAAACGTATTTCTTATATGTAAAAAAACGTACGTTTATGTTGAAAGTCAAACAGTTTGAATCCTGACCAGACACCGTGTTACTCGGCTTCAGATCTGGATGCAAACATTTTAAAGTTGTTTAAAACAAAATGTGCTGAGAAGGATAAAAGTACATGTACAGCTTGATATTCGATTCATATATCCTTGCTCCAACCTAAAGGAGCTTTCTGTTTTACTGTCACATTTCTTTAAGCAGTCACGTGTCTTAAACCCCTAATAGTTCACACAATTTAGCAGGGCTGCCATAAGTTGACATGAAAAATCCTAAGATTTCCTCATTTGCATTTTTCAAGTGAGATTTTAAGAGTCGTACCTTTACCCCCATAGCATTTTTCTTGTTTTGTTGACATGCGACTACTTAAGGGTGTATCAATGTCATGACTTTGGGAAAATTTTAAAGTATATGAAAACACTCTATGATGGTTTTGTATTGAAGAGCTATTTAAGATGAATGTGGACATAGAAAAAGTGTACATTTTGGTGAACAACAGTTGGCTCTACGGCCATGTAAAATTTACCCCACCCACTTCCTCTTATTTTGTCCTTTTCAAACAGCCCGCTTCAATAAAATCCATTTTAAATGAAAACAAACATGATAATTTGGTTTTGTGTTATTTATTTCCTATCTATGGTAGTATTTCTTCATACAAAAACCAATTTAAGAAAAAAAAGGCACCAAATGTGAAATTTATAAAGCTCTAAATACCATCGATATGGTACTATTTTGTAAGGGGAGATAACCCTTTTTACTTTAATAACTCAAAATTTTCAACACTGACCTTTCAATTTCTTGTCATATTTTGAACTGCCTTAGCATGGGCTTTCATCTGGTAGAATAAAAAAAAAGTTTAATACTAGAACTATTTCATTTTCAAACTTTTTTTAAAAAAATCATAAAATAAAAAATCTAATAAAATCATGCCCTATACAAAGCATATTTTTGATATTCAAGGATCCATATTGTTCAAACCTGGTGCCTGCTTTGTCTAAATTTGGTTTCTATATGTGAAAATACCACCATAGACATGAAATAAATAATGAAAACCCAAATTATCATGTTTGTTTTGTTTTGAAATAAATTTTACTGAAGCTTGTACTCTGAATGGGTAAAAGTTGAAAAAAAAACGTCCAAGTGTGACATACCTTTTTCAAATCGCTGTAGCTCAAAAAAAGGACACCACCATATTTTTTTTTCATTTTTTCATTCATCATAAACAGCTCTTCCAAAAAACAATGTTAGAAAAAAAGTTTGATACTTTGAAAAATTGGCTTATGACATTGATACACCCTTAAAGCAGGCTGTAAGTAAAGCAGAATGCGCCTAAGGGCGCATTCTGCTTTACTTTCAGCCTGTTTTAAACTACCATGAACTGGGAAAAAATCCGAAGATTAGGAAAAATCCGGAGAAATGGCAGCCCTGATTTAGTGGTCGTAATAGAGAGGTGTTACTGTATGTGCATGACGTTTGCGTTTTGTCCCATTTTCGGACACGAAAACTGTTTTCCGACTGCAGCAAAACTATTTAGTCGCACGAGACGATGCCTATTAGAAACAGACAAGTATATAGTGTACATGCATCTAAGAGGCAACCATTGTCTCTACAGACAAACTGTAGTCATTTACAGTGGAGAAAACGTTATTCTTTCCCAAACAAACGCGTTTAGACTAAATCTGTATTTTCCAATGCAAACAGTTTGGAGCCAGGTTAGACGCCGGGTAACCCGGCGTCTGATCAGGCTCCAAACTGTTTGCCATTCAGGTCAAAATCAACATTCAGAATTGTCTGACAGTCGACTTTTTCTTTTTTTTATTAGAATGCGTTTGCGTTTCGTTTGCGTTTAAACGGGAAAGAATAACGTTTTCTCCACTATACATGTGTAAGCCTCCTACTGGCATGGTATCATCTGCTTCAAACCATCGTTATCTGCATTAAGTTTTCAAATTTAATTTCACTACATTGCTATCGTTATAAGTGTCAAACACTTACACGGCATCTGATCGGCATGCAAAATGTTTACAATTTAGTATTGTAGATCTAATCGAAATAAGGCAGAAATTGGTTTAATTATAATATTTCATAATGCAATCATAATGTATCATTATATATGTCTACTATCGTATAATTGGTATTTTGCTGCGGGATTTAAAGTTCTGCCGTTTCCTTCCAAAGTTCGCAGAAAAATATGTCGGCAAGATAAATTCATCGTACTAATTTATTACGTGTTTAATAATCACCCAGAAACAGTTTTTCAATGAATGCTCATTTTGCATAAATGGTCTTCGTCGGCAATTTTATTACAATTTTGATGCAAGATACTTAAACGTGTTCGTGAACCATTTTTTATTTTGATTGGATGTTGAGTAAAAGTGAAAAAGACATTATACTTGCCAAATGAACGTGTTTATACTGTAACCGGACTGCTTTTACCTTTAGCAGGTTGATTTTAAATGTAGTCGGTTGGAATCTTAACCCAGGTTCTATTTCTTAATAGATAGTTTGACAAGAGGAAAAAAGTAGATACAAGGCATAGTTTTAAGTTTGAGCTTTAATGCTACTAAATGAAAATCGAATATCTAATATCTATCTTATTTATTAAGAACACAACTTTAGAGCAAAGCAAAGAGAGATATTAAGTAAATAGAAGAGTGAAAGTAAGGCAATGGAAAATATCAAGAGACTAGGAAAGGTGGCCAGCAGGAGAAGTCAGAGAGAAGTAAACTATACCTTTGTGTCTCTGACCCGTACTGCGCCTAGAATGGAGAAAACAATAAAGAACCAAATCTGCGAACAGGAAGCATGCAAATACAGAGAGTTACACTCTGTACAGTGGATAATCTGTTATTCTTTCCCGTTTAAACGCAAACGTACGCAAACGCAAAACACTAAAACGTAGAAAAGTACAACTTTTGGACAATTCTGACAATTCAAGTTTATCTTGGTGGCAAACAGTTTGGAGCCTGATCAGACGCCGGGTTACCCGGCGTCTGATCTGGCTCCAAACTGTTTGCACTGCAAATAATAGTTTTAGCGTAAACGCGTTTATTGGGAAAGAATAACAGATTATCCACTGTATATCATGCAAGCCATATGCAAAGGGAATTTAGCATAACTTTATTAATTATAAGTACAAAGGCAGTTGAGAAGCATGCAGACAGAGATAGAAAGGAATGTAAGAATAAAAAGTAGAGTAAAAAGTACAGTATAACCTAATGAATACAGTCATTTCTGCCACAATAGTAAACCAATCTTAACACACCGGCAACCTAATTATAAATGTCGGAAAAAGTCAAAGTATGTAAAATGTGACGATTTATATTAATCTTGTTGAAAATCAGTAGGCATCTATACATGTTATTGGCGTCCAAAGTGGTTGTAAGATCAATCTGTCTACCCGTATCCTGCTTAGCACGAACTAAACATTCGCAAACAAAGTAAACAAATAGAACATGACAGAATTCTACGGAAAGGAATTTTTCAGGAAAAGTACATACATGTACCAACCTGAAATAATACATTTCCTTGTGGTTAAAATCAGAAAAGTCGCTAATCATAATAGAACTAACAGTCCCTTCGGAGATCAGGTGTGAATGGGCATTTTAAATCATAACAACAAAAGTATAAAGAGCTGCAAAAGCTCTGCCAGAACCGATGATTGGGAATAAGACTTTTCCCCCACAGAGATTGGCACAAGAGGCTTTGCTTCGCGATAACTGTGGTGCATTATGAGCTCCTTAAAGGTTTAAGAGGAAATAGAACAGGAGCTGTTCAGAAGACTTGTCAGATAGAAAAAATAGCACCAATCTGACTTTGGTAGATAAAAGAGGAGAATAGTTAGAAGCACTGCGGGCCAAGCCCATCGAAATTATACTTTGAATAAAGGGCCGAAACACACTATGATCTGGCTGATGATGTCGGTCGTTATACAGATAGCTGTATTAACCCTTTCCTCCCTGAAACTTTAAATTAACAATTCCAGTTTCGATTTTAGTCTAGTCCATTTCTGACTTTTAAGAGTTGTTTTTGTCAAAGTTTGGCATTGTGACAAACAGTGAAGACCCAGATCAGAGGGCTCCGAGAGGAGCCCTCTGATCTGGGTCATCACTGTTTGCATAGGACACATGTACTATTCAAATGAACACTGTTAGAAAAGGACGCGTATATGCGGGTCTAGGGTTCAAAGCGTTAAAGACTCATTATACTTCGAGGTAACACGAGGCTTCCATGAAAGTCTATATTAGATCTACAACCAAACCAAATTGGAGACACTGGAAAGACAGTTGATGGCCAGAAATAAACAAGAAGCTTGGACATTAGGGGTTACGTAACTATATAGAATTGTTCGTTAGAGGACACCTTCTATAAAGCTACAGACTCAACAAAAGAACTATACCACTGAGAGAGTATCCGAAAAGAGGAGAGAAAGAGAATTAAAGAAGCAGTGGTCCGTTTTATAAAACTTCGTACGACAAAATCGGTCGTAAGTCAAAACATTTAATTTCTTATTTCTCTATCTAATCCTGTCTTGTGACACCTCTTTGGAATCGTCTTTTCAAGACGATTCCAAAGAGATGTCCCAAGACAGGATTAAAGGGAGAGATAAATAATAATTGAGACTTTTATAATCTGACTTACGACAACATTTAATGTTGTCGTAAGAAGTTTTATGAAACGGAATCCAGAAGCCCAGTTTCAATGGTACATTGTAATGACACGGCATTCCTCTCGATATCGACTGGACCAACGGCACGAATGAAATATGTTGCGGAAATGAAGTCCCAAAAACATCCTCCAAATAGATTATTGAGTGAGACGCAGGAGGACCTTACTCTTGAAATACCACCCAGTATTGAAGACCTCTGAGTGTCATGGACAGCACATAATGGGGGAAGGAACTCTTCAAGAGACGAATGTGAATGACTGTTTAGCAGAAGACGATATATGTATCGGAGTAGGATCCACTTTTGGAACTTCTTCTCCCGCCACACTCACGATAGGACACACCAAACGAAATAGAAGTAACATCTGCCAGAGCTTCTAATATTGCCAAGCTCACCATAGAATACACGTAACGAAATTCATGTACAATAAAGGAGACGGTATTCTTTCTCGTTTTAACGCAAACGAAACGCAAACACAATGCTCTTAAATGTATAAAAGTACGATTTTTTTTAAAAATGTCTAAATGTTTATGTTTATCTGAGAGGCAAACAATTAGGATCCTGATCAGATGCCGGGTTGCAATGGAAATAGGTAATCGTGTTGATTGGGAAAGAACAACGTATTCTGTACTGTAGTTCATGCCAGCCTAAGAGACAAACGACTAAGGATTAAGTTGCCAAGTTCCTCAGACCAAAATGTTTGGAAACAAATTTAGGAAAGCCTTGACCTCATTCTTGAAACAACCCTTCATGGTTCTGTAAAAACAGTGGTCACTCTCATCTACTCAGTCGCAAATGAACAATTTGAATTGATTTAACATAGTCCAAAAAGCTCGTCAACTAAATAGGAGTCAACCCCATATCAAAGGTGTAGACCTTAAAATGCAACAGTTAAGAAAGAAGTTCAGGAGCAGTAAACCAGGGGAAGGGTTAAGAGAGAAATTCTTCCTTTACATGTAAAAACAATAAATATCTTTAAAAAAGATATTCGTCGTAATTTAGAGACGACCCACGCTAAATTTAGAACTGACGACATAGAAACAGTCATAATTTAGACTGTATCTCATTATTTTACAAGTTTTTAAATTCAAGCCGACACACTAGCCTGAGTAATTTGCCAATGAGAATATTGTGTTTCAAGCAAAAAGCGTTTATTTATATTTCTGACAGTTTCTGGTCTACTGTGCTACGTGAATACATTAAACTTCATTCAATGTTCATTCAATGTTTTTCTTGAACAAACTATAACTAAAGTAACTAGTGCGCATTCTCATGCAAATATTGGTATGTTATAGCAGTATGCTATGTGTTCTCTATACTTCATTTGTGTCAATTAATTATGAAACAATGCAATTGGTTTTTATTCACTTGAGACCATTTATAATATTACTATCAATGTACATTTGTAAAAATAGTAAATAAAACAGCTACCACCGTATTTCTATTACAAAGACATCAGCTGTCATATGTAGAAATAGCAATGCCTAGAAGACTGAACACATCAGAATTGCGTTAATCAGAAACAAATAAACGTAGGCTGTAATTGTATGTTATTTGAGTGTAAAAGAAGTTTTAATAAGAAAAGTATAACGTTTTCCTAACGGTAGTGTAACGCTTTGCACACATGAATATTCCTTAAACTAAAAGTCACTAGCTGTAACGTATGAACGTACAGTACTGACTCTCTACAATGGCCCTCCGAACAACGGTTCCCCCCTTTCAACGACCATTGCCGCTGTTCCCAAAACAATATTATTATATCTAACATTTCTAGGCTGCAATATAGTGTACTTAAAAGTGACGCCTGCTGGCCTTCTCAAATTTATATGTTACACATTTTTACAGAAAATGCCATAAGGATGAGTGGCAAACAGCTTGAATTCAGATCAGACGCCGCGTTACGCGGCGTCTGATCTGGATTCAAGCTGTTTGCAAATGTAAGCCAAATTCCCTCCCTACAACGACTCCCTCCGAACAACGCACATAACTTATGTCTCCCGTTGGGTATCGTTGTAGAGAGGGAGCGCTGTATTTTAACCATGTACCATTACATAGTTAACAGTCTGTAATAGTCTGTTTCTCTTAATTTTGCACACAATTCATAGCCAAAAAAATAGTCAGTTCATAGACCATCCTGGTCCCTGTCCAATCTGACCATTCGATTTTAAACAGGTGCCCTGACCCCTAATTTATGATCATTTACTGATTCATTGGCTGAAAATGTTGGTCTAAATAGATATTATATAGCTCCGCGGAAAATAAGCAGAGGGAATCGGGAAACAGAGAAACGTGTGACGCTCATTGCAAAGTCATATGGGTTCACCAACAGACGGATGGATAAATAGATAGCAAACTTGTTTGAGAGCCCACTAGCACCTCAATGACACACACCAGACGTCTGAGCAGGTTACAAAATGTTTATCAATACGTTTGAAAGAATGTGTACACATTGACAAGAAAGTTTGAGTTTGCGTTTTGTTCCCTTTTAAACGGGGTAGCACGTTGTCTCCGCTGCATTTGCGCAATGAATGACACAAGTAAGAAAGAACGCGTTTCAAGGAGTTTTCTGCATTGCTTACATGTAAGCATGCATGTAAGCATGCACTTGTCTTAGCCTTATACGATATAAAACTGTAAATTCAACTTCTTGAAAAACGCTGTTAAATGTACCATCTGATAAAAGTCTGAGGTCGCAATTCAGAAGTCGGAAGTGTGAAAATTGAAGTCTGAACTCTGAAATGTCTTTCGTAGTCCATATAGCTAATCCCTTCATACAAAATAGCAAACAATGCAGATCCTGACGAGACGCCGCAATTGACGGTGTCTCATCAGTACCTATGGTGACTTAACCCATTACCCAATAAATACACCTTTTCACGCCTTTGATTTATTCCTCTAGTAAAGAAAATAGTTCCAATAAATACAGTCATGAATATGTATCATAGGAAATATCTTCTTAGTTTTAGCAGATTATAGTTTAAAGCAGACTGAAAGTAAAGCAGAATGTGCATTAAGGCACATTCTGCTTTACTTTCAGCCTGCTTTAAGTGATGACTGCTTTCAAAACTAGAAACTGGCTATGGGGTAATGGGTTATTTGCTAATTATTATTATTATTTTACCAGATTTATATAGCGCTCTTTTCACACAGGGATTGTGCGTTCAAAAGTGCTTCACATGAAATTACATAAATGTTCCGACAAAGCGAGAAAAGACAAATAACTGCTTATGTCTACCTTTGTAGATAATATGTATTAATAAATGAGATGAACATTACTCCGCCGTGTTGCATTTAAAACATACTATCATGGTGCTTACTCCACCTGTTGTTAGGATTAGGCAGTAATCAGTTTCAAGAGATCGTAATGTTTATTTATTGACGGGGTAATCTATATAAGATATACTGTATATGAAAACGCGCATATATTTCTATTGAAAAAGATTATATCAGAAAATAAATAATGGTTGAAAAAGATGTTTCTTTAACGTGTCTAATGTGTTTTTATATTATAAATGGAACAGGCGGTGAACTGTGTAACCTTAAAATCCGAACAAAAACTAAACCGTAAGTGGATGAAACTCAAACAATTTCTCCACCCCAGCACATACTCTTCCTGCTCAGCAAACCTCTGAAGAGGTATACAGAGGAGAAGACGTTTTTCTTTCCAACTAAAAGCGTTTACGCTAAATCTATTATTCCGAATGCAAACAGTTTCGAGCCAGTTCAGACGCCGGGTAACCCGGCGTCTGATTAGGCTCCAATCTGTTTACAATTAAGATTAAAATGAAAAGTTAAAATTGTCAAAAAGTTGTCATTTTCTAAATTTAATGCAGTGCGTTTGCGTTTCGTATTCGTTTAAATGGGAAAATAACGTCTTAACGCGCTCGTCTTTACGCGCTAGTTAGGACGGAATAAAGTCTTTCTTTATAGTGTTTCATTGGCCTAGAGTGTATATCTATATTTTGTATATCTAAACGATAGACACTATTAGACAGTGTGTAATACAGTTTAGATCCAGCTGATCAAATGTCATGTTACTTTGCGACACAACTCAATCCAAACTATTTGCAAAAGTAACTTAACAATAAAACAAAAAGCTCCTTAAGAAATTATCTGTGTTACTGCCATCTTGCTTTTAGCACTCGCCTACTTAAACATCTAATAATTACAGTGGAGAAAACGTTATTCTTTCCCAACAAACGCTTAAACTATTATTTGCAATGCAAACCGTTTGGAGCCAGATCAGACGCCGGTTTACCCGGCGTCTGGTCAGGCTCCAAACTGTTTACCTCTCAGATTAAGATAAAAGATCAGGATTTTCAATGAGATGTCATTGTCTACGTTTTATTGCGATGCGTTTGCGTTTAAACGGAAGAGTTGACAAAAGATCAAACTATTTAATTAATATACAATTCTCATCTATTTAAAAGGTTTTTTATCTGAAATTTTGTGTGTATCATTGTTTATAATAACAGATAGACATACATGTATATAATACTATATATGTATGGATGTCAGAAAACTAATCAGCCTAGAGATCCTTGTCATGACAAGCATTGGTAGTACAGTGGAGAAAACGTTATTCTTTCCCAATAAACGCGTTTACGCTAAAACAAGTTTTTTCATTGCAAACAGTTTGGAGCCAGATCAGACGCCGGGTAACCCGGCGTCTGATCAGGCTCTAAACTGTTTGTCACAAAGATAAACATGAAGTATCAGAATTGTCCAAAAGTTACACTTTTGTACGTGTTAGTGTTTTGCGTTTGCGTTTCGTTTCGTTTAAACGGGAAAGAATAACGTATTCTCCACTGTACCTGGTCAGGATATACAGTGTTCCCTCTCTCCAAGGGCCCTCCTAACAACGACACCGTCCTTACATTGACCCTTGCCGCAGTTCCCTAAACAAGACTTTTACTGCTGCATTATTGTCTGAATAAAATTGTCGTCTGCTGTTTTTTCTCAAAGATCCATAATGGACATTTTGACATAAAAACCTTAATGACGAGTTACAAACAGCTTGAATCCTGATCAGACGCCTTGTTACGCGGCGTCTGATCTGGATTCAAGCTGTTTGCAAATGTAAGCCAATTGCCCTCCCTCTAACGACTCCCTCCGAACAACGAACACAATGTCTGTCTCCCAATGGGTGTCGTTGAAGGGAGGGATCGCTGTATACTGTTTGCAAATTTGTTTAATACTCGATCTACAGAAGTAAAAGGGTTACCGTTTATCCTTTCACCACTATAGACAACTTACATTGACATCACAAAACAGTTTGGATCCAGAAATGTGGGGTCTGATCAGGATCCAAAATGTTTGGCATTCGTGTCAATGGATATTCAGCATGAACTTTCGATTGCAGATGGAACATTTTAGCAGACGTAATTTTGTCGGAGAAAGGGTTTAATCAGACTGTTACAGTACAGAAGACATCCTTTCCCGTTTAAATGAAACGCAAACGCATTGCGCTAAAATGTATTAAAAAACAACCTTTTGACAATTCTGACTATTTAATCTTAATTTGAATGGCAAACAGTTTGGAGCCTGAACAGACACCGGGTAACCCGGCGTCTGATCTGGCTCCAAACTGTTTACAATAGAAATAAAAGATTTAGCGTAAACGCGTTTATTGGGAAATAATAACGTCTCTCCACTGCAAATTTACAGTGGAGAAAACGTTTTTCTTTCCCGATAAATGCGTTTACGCTTAAACCATTTTTTCATTTACAAACAGTTTGGAGCCAGATCAGACGCCGGGTAACCCGGCGTCTGATCTGGTCCCAAACTATTTGCCACCAATATAAAATGAATTTTCAGAATTGTCCAAAAGTTGTACTTTTCTACGCTTTAGTACTTTGCGTTTGCGTTTCGTTTGCATTTAAACGGGAAAGAATAACATATTCTCCACTGTAGCAATGAGAGGGTTACAGGATGATCAGCCGAGAATGTTGATGTACGTGACAACGTAAGTGTGGTATTTGATGAAAGATTACAACAGTTAGAAAATCTTAACAGCCACATATTTCTTTATCAATTTTATGTTTTCGTTGTACGAATACCAACTTCTGGATAATATTTACAAATAGAATTTAGCGAGCAATAAAAATCACAAATGTGCATATTTAAAAGATTAAATCGCTAGTACAGTGGAGAAAACGTTACATGTATTCTTTCCCGTTTAAACGTAAACGAAGCGCAAACACAATGCAATAAAATGAAGAAAATGACAACTGTTTGACAATTCTTAATGTTGATTGTGACCTGAATGGCAAATAGTTAGGAGCCTGATCAGACGCCTGGTTACCCGGCGTTTGATCTGGCTCCAAACTGTTTGCAATTGGAATAATAGGTTTAGCGTAAACGCGTTTATCGGGAAAGAATAACGTTTTCTCCACTGTAGTATAGGCATACCTTTCCACTCAAAGCATTAATGTTTAACATTCTACGCACAGTCGAGAAGACGTTATTGCTACCCGTTAGTCATTTTAATACTTTTAACCCCTTCACTGCCGTGACGTCATAAATTTTAAACAATTGTCGTCTGCTTTTATTTCTCAAAATTAATGTTTAAGTATTTTGATTTAAGAAATATTGAAATGGGTATCAAACAGTTTGGATTCTAATCAGACGCCGCGTAACGCGGCGTCTGATCAGGATCCATACTGTTTGCAAATAACCATCGTACTCGGGGTAAGGCAGTGAAGGGGTTAATATCCAACATGTAATTCCCTGTCAAACTATATCTGTGATGAAGCAGAACACTTCATGGAACAGTATTATGGTACATAGTTTTCAAATACACATCATTTATATTTAATTGAAAATTATTTTTCAAAACCTGTTATTGTTACAATTCCTGTTATTGCCGTCAACAGGCATTGAGCAAAACCAGGAAATGTAATAGTTATTACGAATTCTGTTTGCATTTCTATTTCTGATGACATAGTCAACAGGAAATGTAATAAATGGACATAACAGGAATTGTAATAGTCACTAGTAAACCACGCCTGGTTGACACTTGAATGATGTAAATCAAACTGTTGATGTTTGTAGTGAAATATATAGTTGTAGGGTGTATCCATAAATAGTGTATGTGTGTGTAGCACCATTTAGTGTAAATAAAAACAGGAAGTTTACTAATTATTACAAAACCTGTTTTCATTACATCTAAGGTTGGCTTAAAGTCAAAATGAAATGTAATAAAAATTAAAAATGTTATAACTTTTGACAAATCAGTTGGATCAAGATCACGTGCATCTGGATACACCCTACAACTCTATGATTCACTACAAACATCAAAGATTTGATTTACATCATTAAGATATCTACCAGGAGCGGTTTATTAAAAACATAACCAAAACTGTTATGTTCATTAATCTCGCTTTTTGTACAAGAAGTGATTAAACTATTGTGTGTCCATGAGTTCGTGTCCTTAATGCTCGGAAATAACTTATACCCTGTGTTTGAGTACATCTTTGGAATACTCGTTGTCCCGTTACATGTTCAGCTGACTCCGACCGTGACTCCGACCTTGTCTCAAGAATATGAAATAACTTTGGTCGGATAATATATCCTATACAACCCAGCTAGTGGCACCAAATTGGTTGTGCGATACATCGTTGAATGGCACAACGTACCGTAGCAGATTTAGGTATCAATGACATTGATATTGCTCTTTACCTTGGTCCTCAATTATACAATAAAGCTTATTCGATGCATAAGTTCTACCCCATATCAGTTGAGGATATACAATTAGGCATGTGAGCCACTTTGATATATCATAGTGTGACATCAGTTGATGGTCAATGTTACATTGACCTTAGAATTTCACATTAACTATACCAAAGGCTTACTTCCTTGGTATTTGACCATAATTATAGGAAACGCTTTACTGAAGAACGTTTACTTTAACACAACAGCTAGATCAGATTGTCTAAACATGCTCTACAGCTCTGTTATAAACGAAAACATCTAACATTTGCTTCATATCATTCAAGGATTTATTATAAAAACATGTTGGTAGAGAGGACATAAAATACACTGGTGCACTATACCTTTAATTTCCTAATTGTAAATATAGCCCAAGATGTATCTGTGATGACGTATTACAGGTCATTAAACTAGTAATACGGTACATTATATTCAAATTCACAAAATTTATACATACTTGAAAATGATATTTTAAAACCTTTTACTATTACAATTATTACAACCCCTGTTTTCATTTTAAATTTCAGTAGGCTAAGTCAACAGGAAATGTAGTAAAAATAGAAATATAATTTTTGTGAAGTATATTTGATCGAAATCAGATTTGTCTAAACAATGTCATCAAATCTTATGAAGTGGCTGAAATTGGATCAATATTAGGTTTGTCTAAACATATTCTACATATCTGTTATTAACAAAGAAAGCTATACATTCGTTTTATATAATTCAAGAAATTGTCAGAAGCGACTTATCACATAGCAATAGTTATCACAATTTTTGTTATTTATGTCAAAATGTTGCACAATGAATCAGGAATTGTAATAAGTATTTCAAACACGTTTGATATTTCAATTCAATTGCAATAGTCAACGGGAAATGTAATAAAATTAAAACTGTTTTGACAACATGATTGGATAACCGATAAGTGTCTTAACATATTCTACAGCTATGTTCTTACGAAAAGCATCTCACATGCGCTTAAGATCATTAAACAATTAGCCAGGAGAGATAGTGGAAAACATATTTTCTATGAGCTAATTAATCATATACTGAGGCGCTATACTTTTAATATCAAAAATGCCATCCCAGTCTTAAACATAATTATGTGATTAAGAAAACACTTCGTTCGAATAGTTACATAGTGCATGACTTTTAAATATACATGGACATACTTTGTTCATAATTGAAAATTATATTCATGGCTGTTGTTTTTACAATTCGTATTATGATCTTCAATAGGCAGTACATTAAAATAGGAATTTTAATAATTATTACAAACCTTGTTGGAATATAAATTTCAGGTGGCAAAGTCAACATGAAGTGTAATCAAATTTAAAATGCTTTTGACAAAGTGATTGGATCAAGATCAGATGTGTTTTAACATGGGTTAGAACGCTGTTATTCACAAAAACATCTAACAGTGCTTCAGATTATATCAATACGTGGCAAAACCATTTTGTACAAGACCGGTTGTCCAAACTTTAATCGAATCAGTGAGGCATTATATTTTTAATATCCAAAGTGTATTTTTTTGTCCTAAAATATATCAGTTATAAAACGGAACAGGAACATTTCATTCAATGGTCATAGGATATGCTTTATTCCAAAAAATGTAACTGATACATAATTGGAAATAATTGTTCAAAACCTGGTGTTATTACAATTTCTCTTATGGCCTTCAGCAGGCATTGCATTTAAATAGGAGTTGTAATATTTATTTCAAACACTGTTGATATATCAATTAAATTGCAATATTGAACGGGACATGAAATTAGCTAAAAATGTAAAACACTTTTGACAAACGTATCGGATAACTAATAAGAAGTGTCTTAAAATATTCTACAGCTATGTTATAACGAAAAACAAGAGATTTAGAAGAAAAACCTGTTGTCTATGAGCTCATTCAACGTATACTGAGGCGTTATACTTTCAATATCCAAAATGCAATTCTAGTTCAAATACATATGTGATTAAGACGAACCGTAACTTTGAATAGTTACGTGGTACATAATTTTAAATATACATACTATATTTACAATTTAAATTTATATTAAATGACTGTTGCTATAACTATTCCTGTTATGACCTTCAACAGGCATTGCGTTAAACAGGAATTGTTATAATTATTATAAACCTGTTGAAATTTCAATTTCAGGTGGCATACTCAACAGGAAATGTAATAAGATTTAACAAAGTGATTTGATCGAGATTAAATGTGTCTTAACATGAGCTACGAATAAATACGAAAGACTCGAGCAGGAAACGCAACACAAACAATACACCCACCTCTCAAGCAAAACACACACACACAGTCATACCAAAACACACACACACACGCACACGCAATACCATTCCTTCATCTACACACTAAATAGAAAACAACACGCAAGACAAACATAAAGCAAAGTGAATGTAGGAGACCGCCTTGGTACGGTCAGTAGCAATCAATAATTAATTAGAAATTAATCATTAACAACCACTGGGGGTTAAACCTGGGTTTAGGGGCGCCCAACCTCACTCTTATCTCCTATATCCACTTTCAAAGACGAACAGTGTACATAAAATATAAACCCTGTTCCACAACCTTACAACCAAAAAGACCGCCAACACAGTAAGTAAATACATGTAAAACATCTAACAAAAATTCTATGACAAGAAGATTATTATGCTGTTATTAACGATAAAAATCTTTCATTGCTTTAGATTATTCATGAATATAATAAAAACAATTGTGTACAAGACCTGTTGTGTAAAGCTTTATCAAATCAGTGAGGCATTATAATTTTGAAATCCAGTGTAATTCTTTCCTAAATTATATAAGTGATAAAGAGGAACAGTTCATTCAATAGTCACATGGTATACAATATTCCAATACATGTAACTAATGTATAATTGGACATGGTTTTTCAAAACCTGTTGTTATTTCAATTTCTCGTATGATCTTCAACAGGAATTGCATTAAAACAGGAATTGTAATAATTATTACAAACCCTGTTGAAATTTCAATTATAGGTTGCTGAGTCAACAGGAAATGTCATAACATATAATTGTTTTGACAAAGTAAAAAGAGAGAGACCAGAGTTGTCTTAATGTCGTAGGGTGATTGTGTAATTTTAATAGAAATAAAAGAAATAAACCAATTTGATGATATGTTGTTTGTTTTATATTTTAGTCCAAATTAGTTAAGATCTCTATTTAAAGCTAACGTCATTTATATTTTCAGGGGAAGTAATTCTAATTTAACTGCATGGCTAACATTTTAACTTTTCCCGCATTTGCACGTGCACATTCACTCGTATGATAGTCCTTGAAGGAGACAGTCGCCATTTTCTGGCATAGAATCTTTGTATATATATTTATTATATATACAGGTAAATATACTTTTTATATTATCTCATTACCATATTCATCATCATTATCATTATCCTCATGTCATCATATCATTACATTTTGTAAGTTAAACTTAAATAGCAGAGGCCATTTTTGTAACTCTAGTTATCTAGTGTTCATTGTATGTAAACCCTTTTCAGGTCTCTAGTTTATAACAGTTTAGTTCATATGTACTCATACTTTTTATTATTTGTATTTCAGATATGAATATATGTTTATATGCATAGTTCAAGATATGGATTAAAACGTCAAAAACCTTATTTATAAATTTCGTCGTCAACTGAACCCACCACCACCTTAAAGTACAAGTAATTGTCACTAAAGCCGGGGAAGGCCGACGACATTAACATGAGCTACAACGCTGTTACTAACGAAAACAATAGTTCACAGGAAATATTATACATGTAATACGAAAATACATGTATTGACATTTTTCGGCGGAGCTGTCTGTTATCTATTTAGTCACACATTTCTATTTAAACAAACATTTGAACCAATCATATTTGATCAGAAATTTAGAATTAAGAGCACCTGTTGAAACTGAATTGTCTGATTGGATAGTAGCCAGGGCTCCAGATAAGAGAATTATTTCAAAACTTAAAAACTTTATTTGTGCATTAAACCCTATGGTGTCCAACTCATATGAATTGTCTCTTCGAGACGATAAAAATGAGTGGTAACACCATAGGGTTTGGTGCTGAAATGAGTGAGAAAATGTTAGATTTGTTCAATTTACTCCCCTCTTATCTGGAGCCCTGAAACAGTAGCCTAGCTGTTTATGCAATGATGTGAGTGTAAAATTAGACACAGCCAGTGTGTAATACTGAGCTTCTATTTTAAGATATGCTAGCAGAATCTGATGTGTATAGACAGTGGTAGCTAGGTATTTTGTTTAATAATGGTTTACTTCCAATTTATTTTAATTGTTGGCCTCAAGTGAGTTAAACACAATTGTGTTGTTTCATCATTTATTTACAAGAGTGAGGTGTTATAGACCTTGTAAAGCAGGGCAGACTGTTCTGTATGGGCATGCACAGTTTATCTAGTTATAGTTTGTTTCAAGAAACTCCCCATGAATTAAGTTTGATATACAGAACAATATAATTTAATCTGAGGATCTCCTACCAGTAGCTAGGATATGTTTTGCATTTCTGTACATTTATAGTTTTTTAGTCAGAGTTATGCTATATCGTTGAATGTGTATTTTTTGCTTTTCAATCCAAGATATTACAATTCTTTGAAAACCTCCAATTTCGTACAATTTTGCACATCCATTAACAGCATGAATTCCACCAACCATTCCGCCGAATATCTTTTTTAAAGATATTTCTTGTTCACAAGTGGATCAGATCAAAGTCATATTTGTCAGAAGAGATTTAGTAAAACTGGATTACAGTGGAGAAAACGTTATTCTTTCCCAATAAACGCGTTTACGCTAAAACTAGTTTTTCCATTGCAAACAGTTTGGAATCAGATCAGACGCCGGGTAACCCGGCGTCTGATCAGGATCTAAACTGTTTGTCACCAAGATAAACATGAATTATCAGGATTGTCCAAAAATTGCACTTTTGTACGTTTTAGTGTTTTGCGTTTGCGTTTCGTTTGCGTTTAAACGGGAAAGAAAAACACATTCTCCACTGTAGTTATGATTATTACAAACCCTGTTTTACCCTAATGCTTGTTGACGGTAATAACAGGAATTGTAATAACAACATGTTCTGAAATATCATTATCAAGCACATGTATGTGCATTTTTGTGTGCTTGAATATAATGTAACGTGTAACTAATTTAATGAACTGCTCTATGTCATCACATATATATTTTGGCAAGATTTACACATATGGTATTAACAGTATAATGCCCAAGTATATTCATTTGATGTCAAACAACATGACTTGTAATAGTTCCTTGAATGTACTGAGGTGAGTATTAGGTGTTTTTGTTAATAACAGAGCTGTAGAGTATGTTAAGACAAATCTGGTCTTGGTCCAATCCACATGACACTGGTTTAATAACATTTTGTTGTTTTCATTACATTTCCTGTTGACTACGTCAGCTGGTAATGAACTGTCAACGGGATTTGCTATAATTATTAACTTTCCTATGCTAGGATTATTTACTTATTCAAAAACTTAGTTGTCAGCTGCTGATAGGTTAAAGGATACATGCTCCAAACATTTTCTTCAATGATTTAGGTCTCTTAAAGTTATATAAGACTACGCAATCACATAATGTGATCATACTTATAACGTTTATATCCGTAGCTGACGTGGTAGAGGACACAGGATAAGGACAAACTTTCGTATTAGTTGAGTCCAAGCTGAATGTCAATGTTGCATTGACATTAAAATGTGACTCGATACTGCGTCATCCAAAGATATATTCACACATATATTTTGTTTACCGTTATTTGGCTGAAATGGTAGTGAAAATGTACTCTTGACAAGGTTACGCTATAACGGAAGTTGAAGGTCGTGGACAAATTTGTAGGATATCTAAAATTTCAATGGCCGGACGGCATCCTCATACCAAATTTGGTAATGAATTATAGGTTTTGATCTACAAGAAATTCTGATTCATAATCAAAGACGGGGTCAATGTCGCAATGACCTGGAAATGGAACACACCACAATTAAATCCCAAACTGTACACAAAATTTGATATCTGTAAGTGAAAAAGGTTTAAATAATATGCTCTGTACAAACTTATTATAGGATTTAGGTCAGACTTCAAGGTCATGGTAACGTTTTACTGAAAACTGTCCGTGACACACCAAAATTAACATGTACTGACATGCAAGATACCTAGCTGATATGTTTAAGTAAACATTCTTCAGAAAAATGTGCCCTATCATTGTTGTCAAAGACTAAGAAAATGTGTTAAGGTCAAGGTTACATTGACCATCAACTGATATGTGACACTCCGCTATACTAGGATGATTAACATGCTAAATTTAACCACCAGCTGATGTGGGATATAATTCAAGATTCTGATAAGTTAGTTTGTACAATGAGGTCAAAGGTTAATGAACAATGTTAAGGTCATGGTTAACTTAGACTGTCACGGTAGGCTGTGCAATTCAAGAAATTACTCATACGACAAAGCTGGTACCGCTATATTATCCAGACAATCTCATTTATTATAATTGAGGGCAAAGGCCACGGTAAGAATGAGCTGAAAATGTTCAAATTTTACGTTGAAACTATTATTTCCAAAGCAAACAGTTTTGAGCCTGATCACACGCCGGGTACATGTAACCCGGGTTTGCCACTAAATCGATTGCTGGTTTAAATTGCATTCGGATTATAGTTTTTGCTTAACGCCATGTCCCCCATAGCAGATGTCAAAATGTTGTCCTTTTCTACATTTTTGTGATTTGCATTTGGGTTCCGTTTGCGTTTAAACGGGAAAGAATAACGAATTCTCCACTGTATTCCGGTTTAATAAAAATTGGACCTTGTTGACGACATGTATTGGACTAAGAGAAAGTAGTCCTTAGCAAGGCTAGGCGTAAAAATATTTTTCTTGAAGTATGAAAAAATAAATGCAGCCAATCACAGCTCACCAAACGAAATGAACACAAACAATATTAAATTATTTGGGAATATTTTGGTCACTTGCGCGTACATGCAGTCCCATTTATTTACGATGTGCACTGTATAAGAATAGCGCAAACTTTCACAGCATACATGTACTATGAAGGAAAAAGCCATTTGTAACGGTTTTATAACTTGTTGCCTTTCCCCCATTTCCTCGAGTTCGTTTTATGACGCAAATAAGCTGTTGATTTATATAACCCTTTACGCCATAGACACGCCTTTTTAACGCATTTAATGAATTCCCCAACAGAAGAAATTGTTCCATTTTATACAGTGACGAATGCGAAACATAACTTCAGACATGTTTCCCATATCTAGCAAATGGTAGCTTAAAGCAGATTGAAAGTAAAGCATAGTGCTTTATTTTAAACCTTCTTTAAGTAGTCACCTTCTTAAAAATTAGGAAAAAGGCTGTGGAGTAAAGGATTGAAATATATAAGAAAATAATGTCGGTATTTGGCGACTTCCGGTTTGCGGGAGTCCTGTTTTCAGTTTTTAAGCTGTTGCCTTCGTCTATAAACAGTTTAACCTATTTCTCCATAGATACGTCTTTCTATCCCTTTTTTCTACTCTAAAGGAAATGCTTCAAATTTCTACAGTATTAAATATGCGCCATAAAAAAAAAGCTCTATCTTAGGAGCTGCTAGCTTAACCCTTTAACCATTTCCCCCATAGAAGCGACTTTTAGCGTATTTAGTTTATTCCTCCGCTGAAGAAAAAAGTTCCAGTTTATACCCTCATGAACAATTACCATTAAAAATATTTTATATAGCCTAGCAGATTTTAGCTTAAAGCAGGCTGAAAGTAAAGCAGAATGTGCCTTAAGGCACATTCTGCTTTACTTTCAACCTGCTTTAAGTGATCACCTGTCTTCAAAACTATAAACAGGCTATGGGGTAAAGGGTTAACTCTAAGAATGTTCGTGAGATTTTACCCCTTCACCGTTTCATTGTCGTCTGCTTCAATTTTTTTGTCAGCAATAACATTTCAAAGATAAAAAAGTAGGGCAGGATGAAATTTCAAAAAGAGTGACAAACAATTTGGATCCTGATCAGACGCCGCGTTACGCGGCGTCTGATCAGGATCCAAACTGTTTACAAACGCGCTTTTAAGCGTCAATGAGAATGAAAGGGTTAAAGCAGGCTGACAGTAAAGCAGAAAGCTCATACCACTTTAAAATGACCTTTAGAAAATACGTTTACAATTTTACCGCCATAGATTAGAAAACAAGTCGACTAGGAAAACAGTTTGGATTCTGACAAGATGTCACGCAACGCGGCGTCTGATCAGGATCCAAACTGTTTGACACTAAAATCGATTTCTTGTTTAAATGCATTTGAATTATAGTTTTGGCAAAACGCTTTAAACCATGTCCCCCATAGCAGCGCCTTTTACATGTAGCACATTCAAGTTATTCCTCCACTGAAGAAAATATTTATACAGTCATAAACATGTTCCATAAGAAATATTAAATTTTGCTGATTGATTGATAGATTTTAATTTGGCAACAACGGCATCACATGAGTCGCATTCTGTTGTACTTTCAACTTGATTTATGCGGTCTCCTGTCTTCGAAAATGACTTTTTAAGGATGTTTTTCGACAAATCATTTGTTTTCTAATGCCAGATGCACGGTTATACTACACATTTGGTTTATTTGAGTATTGTCTTTTATTTTTGAAAATACACCAACTGGTTGCGAGTCGCTTTAAAGCGCGTTTGCAAACACTTTGGGTCCTTTTCAGACGTGCAGCGTCTGATCAGGACCCAAACTGTTTGACACTCTTATCGATATTTATTAAGACATACAACCTTAAATCTAACTTTGAAACGTGACTTGCAGACAACAATACTGAAGCAGACGACAATAAAGCGGTGAACGGGTAAATATATCCAGAATAATTTGATCATGAAAGGGTTAACCCATTACCCCATAAATACGCATTTTCAGTATGCCTTTGATATATTCCTCCATTGAAGAAAATAGTTCCAATTTATACAATTATGAATATCTATCGTAAGAAATATATTCTTTTTTCTATTAGATGATATCTTAGAGCAGGCTGAAAGTAAAGCAGAATGCGCCTTAACTCTTTGAACCCTAGTCCCGCGTATAGGCGTCCTTTTCAAACAGTGTACATGTGAATACATGTAGTACACTTGTCCTATGCAAACAGTGAATACCCAGATCAGAGGGCTCCGAAAGGAGCCCTCTGATCAGGGTCTTCACTGTTTATCATAATGCCAAACATTGATGAAAACAACCCTTAAAAGTCAGAAATGGACTAGACAAAAATGGAAACTGGAATTGTCCATCTAAAGTTTCTTGGAGGAAAGAGTTAAGGCGCATTCTGCTTTACTTTCAACCTGCTTTAAGAAGTAACTTGTTTTCAAAACTAGAAACAGGCTATGGGGTAATGGGTTAATTAAAGCAGTCGATATGCGGAATAAGACTAACTGGCTATTTCGTTTTGCATTACCTATTCACTGGCACATGTGACGTTTCAATTTTATGCAAGTGTCTGCTCTTTTCTCAAATTTAAATTTAAGGTATTTTGACATAAGAAATATTACAATGAGTGTCAAACAGTTTGTATCCTGATCAGACACCGCGTTATCAGGCTCCAAACTGTGTACATGAACACAATTCTTGGATCATGACTGTGTTGGTGGATAAAGAATGTCGCTTGACTTCTTGTATTCATTTAACGTTTTACATATAGTCATAATGTCAACCAGAGATGGAATCTCAAACTATTGGCAAGTCAGCAGATTTTCTGCAATCTGCTTTGCAACAAGTTGCCGTATTGAGTTTTAACCAGCAAGATGCTTAACCGTCGTCTGCTTAAAAACTTGTATTCTGCTAAAGCTTTGAAAAATATATATGTTGCGTTTATGTAGATCAACATAGATGTGAGCATCATGCAATTTTTATATCTCTATCAGAAGCCAAGTATATCGGAGTCTGACCAGGATCCAAATTGTTTGTAAGTGTCAGTTAATCACGAATGCCAGTGTAATTAAGAGAGCCAATAGCACCGGCTCGAAAAGAAACCATGGACATTGTTTTAGTGGCCTCAATTGATATCGTTACGTAAAGTTGCGCGCGCATATTTGTATCTGAAAAGTTGTCGTTGTTTGCTTGGCTGGGTCTAAATCACGGCACTTAACTAACACAAAGACACGCGGTCAGGAAATAGGGACTAAGACAGCAGCGGCAGCAAGCCCGACGGCCAGGTGAATTTTTAAAGAAAAAACAACTTGCCATGATTGAATGGATACGTGTATGCGATAGAAAATGTTAAGCGAGAAGATAGATTAAACAGCTAACGTTTCCAGCCTCGTCTCGTCAGAGGCTGTATAGAGTACGGTATTAGTTAACATTGTGCTCGAGAATAAAGGACAAACGCTACATGTGCAGTGGAGAAGATGTTATTCTTTCCCACAAAATAACATTTGTGATAAAAAAAATGTGTCCATGGCCTACAGTGTGGATCCCTATCAGACACGGGGTTTCCTTGCATCTGACCAGGCTCCAAACTGTTTGCCACTTAAATAACAATCAGTGCATAGCATAACCAAGAAATTGTCATTTTCTTCATCTTATTTCAAGGCGTGTGCGTTAAGTGTAATTCAACGGGAAATATTAACATCACCTCCATTACAGTGGAGAATCTGTTATTCTTTCCCGTTTAAACGCAAACGTACGCAAACGCAAAACGCTAAAACGTAGAAAAGAACAACTTTTGGACAATTCTGATGTTTCATGGTTATCTTGGTGGCAAACAGTTTGGAGCCTGATCAGACGCCGGGTTACCCGGCGTCTGATCTGGCTCCAAACTGTTTGCACTGCAAATAATAGTTTTAGCGTAAACGCGTTTATTGGGAAAGAATAACACATTCTCCACTGTATTACTGTTTCTATAGTAATTTTGTGACCAAAATTCGCTGATTTGCGCTTGAAACGTCGTATACAGAACTTAATTTCTGCCGGAAAATATTTATATCTGCGTGCGTAAAACACAAAACCTTGCCATAAAAATCCTTCTGTTATATATCTAGTTTATTGGACGAGAGCCGGGTTTGGAATAACATGAAATGTGTTTATCAAATGAATAATTTATTTGCTTTATTTGCGTTCAAAGAAACATAAAATTCAATCGTAGTGTTTAGATTGAAAACAAAGTATGGCACCCGGCTCAGTAACACCGCCTGTGCTGGATGAGAAATCACGTGTTGTGGCCAAACCGAAAGAGGAGGAACGAGAGACGTGGGACAAGAAAATAGACTTCCTTCTCTCTGTCATTGGCTTTGCTGTGGACCTCGGAAATGTTTGGAGATTTCCCTACATCTGCTACAGAAATGGCGGAGGTAATCACATCCCCTTTATCTTGTACGTCCAGTGGAGAAAACGTTATTCTACCCCAAAAATGCGTTTACGCTAAACCTATTATTCCCATTATAAACAGTTTGGAGCCAGATCAGACGCCGGGTAACCCGGCGTCTGATCAAGTTCTAAATTGTTTGCCATCCAGGTCAAAATCAACTTTCAGAATTGTTAAACAGTTGTAATTTCTTCATTTTATTGCAATGCGTTGGCGTTTGGTTTGCGTTTAAACGGGAAAGAATAATGTTTTTTTTTTCTCCACTGCATTTCCCATTCTATAGAAACGAAACGCAATGTGTTACATGTATAAAATGTATAAAAGTGACAGGTCCTTGAAACTGTTCTATAACGATTCCTTTTAACTCAGTCACCCCTTAAACTTTAAATGGACACTTCCAATTTATAATTAAATTCAGTCCATTTTTGAATAGTAAGTGTGGTTTTTAACAATATTTACAAAATGGCAAACAGTGTAGATCCTGATCAGAGGGCTCCTTGAGGAGACCTCTGATCAGGATCTACACTGTTTGCATATGCCAAGTGTAATCCGCACATGTATGATGATTATAAATGACAAGTATACTCGTCGCTAGGGTCGAATGTGTAAATGCAAATGACAAACAGTTTGAAGCACGACCATAATCCAAACTGGCTGCTATACATCAAACAGTAAAGAAAACGTTAATTCTTTCCCAATAAACGCGTTTACGCTTAAATTATTATTTCAAGTGCAAACAGTTTGGAGCCTGATCAGACGCCGGGTAACCCGGCCTCTGATCAGGCTCCAAACTATTTGCCACTTAGGTAAAAATGAAAAGTCAGAATTATTAAAACGTTGTTCTTTTCTACAATTTAGTGTTTTGCGTTTGAATTTCGTTTGCGTTTAAACGGGAAAGAATAACGAATTATTCAATGTACCTTTACTTATAACCCTGTTTTACGGTAAATAATTATGTAGTTTCAATTGTATACAAGAGATTAGGTGATATTGCGTTCTGCATGTATGCATGCGCATTTGTATGCCCATAGCAAACAAGTTAGGGCCTGATCAGATGCTGAGTAACTTGGGAACTGATTAGGCTTCAAACTTTTTAAAACCCTGTTTATTTTTTTCAATTACATCATCAAAGGTTTTAAAATAATGTCATGTTTTACATTTCAATTGATTGTATTTGCATTATAATTTTTAAAACGGGAAAAAAAAGTTTTTCCAAAACTGCAACACGTGCTCATAACTGTCAAATATGCCTTTTTCAATTTGTCAACGAATCTGATAGATTGTCTGGATTACTTTGCCCAGTATTCAGCTGTTTTAGAGATTATGAGGGTATTTATTACTTTTAACCATTTGGAACATTCCATTTCACTTTCGAAAAAACACAGTTTCTGTTCGTTTTAGAAACTGTTTCAGAAAACTACAAGTACATGTGAAACAAACAATGCAGACCCTGATCAGAGGGCTCCATAAATATAAGGAACAACATGGAGTACATGTATAACATATACAGTGGAGAAGACGTATTTCTTTCCTGTTTCACGCAAAACGCATAGCTGTAGTGAATGTCAGTTTTTAGAAATTTTCTAGCGATTCATTTTAATCTGAGTGGCAATTAGTTTGGAACCTGATCAGACGCTGGGTTACCCAGACGCTGCTCGAAACTGTTTGCAATGGAAATAAACGTTTTAGCGTTAACGCGGTAACGTCTTCTCCACTGTAAATGTACAGGGACCCGTCTTACTAAACGTCGTACGACAAAAAACGGTCGTAAGTCAAAACTTTCAGTTACATTTAATTTCTGATATTTACATCGAATCCTGTCTTGTGACACCTCTATGGAATCGTCTTGAAAAGAGGATTCCATAGAGGTGTCACAAGACAGGATTAGATGGAGGATTAAATAAAAAATGGCGATTTTTAGAATATGACTTACGACGATATTTGTCGTACGACGTTTCGTAAAACAGGCCCCTGGATTCCAGCACAGACAGGGTTAATGAATACAAGACACAGTTTATTGTAAGTTTGACTAATGTTTCAATCAATTATTCAGTTCTTATTCATCAGCGGTTTTATTAACACTGCATTCACTTGGCTACATATAAACTAGTCCACATGTGAACAGCGAGATAATATGGTTATACAATGGAGAATACGTTATTCATTGCCGTTAAAGCGAAATTTAACGAAAAAGCAATGCGATAGATAAATGTAGAAAATGACATGTTGTTGAATATTCTAACGATCTCTTTCTATCTGAGTGGCACTGAATAGTTTGGAGTCAGATCAGACACCGGTTTAGCATACATGTAAAATATTATTTGGAAAGAATAACGTTTTCTCCACTGTGCAGTAAATCTTGTACAGTGGAGAAAACGTTATTCTTTCCCAATAAACGCGTTTACGCTAAAACTATTATTTCTATTGCAAACAGTTTGGAGCCAGATCAGACGCCGGGTAACCCGGCGTCTGATCAGGCTCCAAACTGTTTGCCACCAAGATAAACATGAAATATCAGAATTGTCCAAAAGTTGTTCTTTTCTACGTTTTAGTGCTTTGCGTTTGGGTACGTTTGCGTTTAAACGGGAAAGAATAACAGATTATCCACTGTATGTGCCATTTAGTTCGTCTATGTGCCATTTCGTTTGTCTATGTGCCATTTCCATCACCAATTTGAATGATTATAGAAGCCGAGGATTAGTATATATTTCGCCTAGTCTTCTGTTTTGTCAACCGTTCAGAAATGATTGAAAATTAACACTAGCTATTTAGAGAAAGGGCGTGAATATCTGTAAATACCGAATCCTAATGCAGGATATCATGCTGAGAAAGTTTTTTTATTATTATCTTAAAACAATGTTTCTCTTTTAACAAGTCGTCTTCTTGAAAGAAATGGTGTATTCCTCACCTCATAAAGAGCCATTTCCTTGTCAAAAGGCTTTGCTGGTTTACAATCTGGGTGTCAATGAGTTACAGTGGAGAATTTGTTATTCTTTCCCAATAAACGCGTTTACGCTAAAACTATTATTTGCCGTGCAAACAGTTTGGAGCCAGATCAGACGCCGGGTAATTATGCGGCGTCTGATAAGATTCTACACTATTTGCTGATAGAAATTTATTTATAATACAAAATGAAAATGAAAATTTTGACCAGGCATCCCTTTGATGAAAAATGGACTAATCCAATATATAAACATGGAATAATCCACTTGGCATTAATGGGTTAAAGTCTAAATCTTATAGATAACGACAAATGACAAATGTTACAGTGGAGAATCTGTTATTCTTTCCCGATAAACGCGTTTACGCTAAAACTATTATTTGCACTGCAAACAGTTTGGAGCCAGATCAGACGCCGGGTAACCCGGCGTCTGATCAGGCTCCAAACTGTTTGCCACCAAGATAAACAAGAATTATCAGAATTGTCCAAATGTTGTTCTTTTCTACGTTTTAGTGCTTTGCGTTTGCGTACGTTTGCGTTTAAACGGGAAAGAATAACACATTCTCCACTGTATAACATGTTGCGTCGGCATGCAAACGGCTTTATTGGGAAAGGATAGCGTATGTAATTAATTCTCGCTAATTTTCTTAAAACTCGATAAAATCGCTGATACAAATACGATAATTAACCTTATACATGTACATGCTACATGTACATGTAGGTGTGGTATTATTGGTGTCTGCAAACAGTTCGGATCCTGTAAAGACGCCGAACTACTCGGCGTCTGATTAGAATTCAAACTGTTTGATAAGTGTATCAAAGGTTAGTTTAGGGTAACTGTATTCTATACCAAATGTGAAATTGGGTCGGGCCAAACGTTTTCACATTTCTTTTTAATGGTTAAACCGAGATACCAAATTAATGTTTTAAAACAACAAAAGACAAAATTTCTTATAAATTGTCTTCAAGCATGGTTCGGTACGTAGAGTCAGTTGACGAAAATAGTCGATCGGTCTCATATATACGGACCGTTATTGACCGATACTGCAGGGCTGCCATTTCTCCGGATTTTTCCTAAATCTCCGGATTTTTTCCGAGTTCATGGTAGCTTAAAGAAGGCTGAAAGTAAAGCAGAATGCTTACCCGGCGTCTGATCTGGCTCCAAACTGTTTGTATTGGAAATAATAGTTTTAGCGTAAACGCGTTTATTGGGAAAGAATAACACATTATCCACTGTAAACGTGCATTTAGTTTCGTTAAACCTTTTCACCCTCAATGACGCCTTAACGCGCGTTTTCAGTTTGATCAGGACCCAAACTGTTTGACACCTTTATCGATATTTATTAAGTCACACAACATTAGATTTAACGTTGAAACGTGTCTTGCAGGCAACAATACTGAACCAGACGATAATAAAACGTTGAATGGGTAAAAACCTCACGATAAATTCGATCATGAAAGGTTTAAACACGAAAGACTTCTCCACTGTACAGTGGAGAAAACGATATTCTTTCCCAATAAACGCTTTTAAGCTAAAACTATTTTTTCCCCATTGCAAACAGTTTGGAGCCAGATCAAACGCCGGGTAATCCGGCGTCTGATCATGCTCTAAACTGTTTGTCACCAAGATAAACATGAATTATCAGAATTGTCCAAAAGTTGCACTTTTCTACGTTTTAGTGTTTTGCGTTTGCGTTTCGTTTCGTTTAAACGGGAAAGAATAACACATTCTCCACTGTGTGTGTAAACTGTAGAAAAGTGTGGGCCGACGACCCAGTTAACTACAGCATGAAGCAAGACTATCATAACATGACATCTTATCAAGATAAGCGTTTTTGAGGAATTGGAATACAGGTCCGTCTATTGCTACAACTTCTGTTAATAATTAATGTAGTGCTGTTGCGTCGGCATGCAAAAGCTTAAATAGTCAAATAGTGACATACCCTTGACTACCCTTAGTTGGATTTCTGTGGGTCTCCGTTAGACCGTCTCGACCTGAGACCTGTCTCCCTCTGTCTCTAACTGTCCGGTCGTCTATCTGTCTGTCTGTCTATCTGTCTGACTGACAGGCTGAATGTCTGTCTTTCTTTATTTCTTTCAGTCTTTCTGTCTTTCTCTCATTCCACATATGTGTCTCTGTCAATGCCTCACTATTAATCTGTATTTCTCTTTATGACTTTCATTTTCTTTCTGCCTCATCCTCTGTCTGTCTGTCTGTCTGACTGACATTCCATCTCTCTACATCTCTCTTTCTGTCCCTCTCTTTCATTCATTTAATCACTATGTCTCTCTGTCTCTGTCTCTGTCTATCTGTCTATCTGTCTCTCTCTCTCTCTCTATGTCTCTCTCTCTCTCTCTCTCTCTCTCTCTCTCTCTCTCTGTCTGTATGTATGTATGTATGTATGTACATGTATGTATGTCTGTCTGTCCGTCCGAATGTCTCTCTTTCTCCGTCTGTCTCTCCTCTCTCTCTCTCTATCTCTCTTTCAATCTCTATCTCTCTCCCCACCATCTTATTTTCTCTCTCTATCTCTACTCAATCTCCATCTCAACTGTTAGCCTCTCCGGACGGCATTTTTTCTATCCGTATATCTGTTCATTTTCTTTTGTAATCTTAAAACATTTCATGATTAATTCATCAATGAATATGTAAATGACAATGTCTAAATATTCCATAACAAAGTCACCAGCTATATCCGGTCTGCGAGCGAATGAAACGGGCAATGTACAGAAACACAACCATTCACCGATCGTTCCATAAACGCTTTACCTCAAATACGTTGTTTGAAGAATTTGTGATAACAGTTGGATCCAGATGAGACACCGAGTAACTCGGTGTCTAGTTTGGATCCAAACTGTTCATTATGCTCATACTATATTCTAAAAGAAATAATAAACAAGTCAATTCTAACAACTATTGCAGACGAAACATTTTGCAGACGGATTTTTCCTTGCATGGTTACAGTGGAGAATGTGTTATTCTTTCCCATTTAAACGCAAACGAAACGCAAACGCAAAACACTAAAACGTACAAAACGACAACCTTTCGACAATTCTGACTTTTCATTTTGACCTGTGTGGCAAACAGTTTTGAGCCTGGTCAGACGCCGGGTTACCCGGCGTCTGATCAGGCTCCAAACAGTTTGCACTCGAAATAATAGTTTTAGCGTAAACGCGTTTATTGGGAAAGAATAACGTTTTCTCCACTGTAAATACCAAAAAAGGAATGCAGAAAGATCAATATGAAGGTTTCTTCTATCATGCAAATGTAATTACATTATATAACTTGTCTAAACTCTTCTGCTTTCAAATTATCATCTGCTTTAAAAACAAAACTGTCGTCTTCATTTATTACGGACTAGAACTTATTTTCTAAGAAGGCTACCAGCTATAATAAATGCTTTTGGAGTCTGAAAAATTTATATGTACATGTACATGTAGTTGCCTGGGTGAGGACATACCTCTTATACATATAGATAATTCTGAAAGTCAAGTACATGTAGCTCACATAAAAGTCATGAAGCCACTGGATAGTGGACTATTGTGCTACATGCAAGGTCGATGCAGTGCAAATTAGATTACTTTCAGATTATGCATGTTTTTTGGTGACACATAAAGCCAAGTACCCAAGCAATGTATATTTAGGTCAGACACCACGTTACACGTCATTCGATCTGGGTTCAAACTGTTTGCAAATATTTGTACAGTGGAGAAAATAGTATTCTTTCCCATTAAATGCATTTGTGTTTGTTTGATAATTATACCTGTTGCGAACAGTTTGGAGTCAAATCAGACGCCAAGTTACTCCAAACTGATTTAATTTAAGTTTTTGATAAATCGTAAACATTTTCAAAATAATGTTTTTGTCTACATTTGATTGCAGTGCGTTCAATTTCGTTTGAATGGGAAAGAATAAAATATTCTCTATTGTACTAGTGAAGTCGTGATCTGCTTTAAATAAATATACAGAGGATCTTACATGAGTGCTCATTATATATCAATTTTGTTTAACGAGTTCACTAGAATAATATGACGCGAGCCTTGGCAAGCGTCATATTAATTTTAGTCAACGAGTTTATTAAAATTGATAAATAATGCGCACGAATGTGAGATTCTATTTATAACATAACACTTTAAAACACATATATGTACAGCGGTTGTGGACGAACAGGTTAGGCCGAAGCCCCAAAACGATATTTCACTAATTGAATACGATATTTATATAATGGTTTTATGTCACTCCCAGATTGCAAGTTAAGTGATAAAGTTTGTTCTTGTTTTTCAAATCTAAACTTTAGGTAAATTGAATTCAGTAATATCGTAATGAGCGTCATACACGCGGCGTCAGATCAGGGTCCAAACTGTTTGTATATAACCATTGTACTCGGGGTAAGGCAAGAAAGAGGATATAACTGCCAATTAATCTGACCGTTTTGACCCAGATCAGCCAGTGAGTCACACTCTAAGATGTGTTTTGAAATATAAAATTGAAAAAGACATACATGTAAGTTCTAAAGATGACGATATTTGATTTACTACACATGTATGTATGGATTGAAGCAGCTGATAAGTTTGGCAAAGACATTTATTTTAATGTTATTTTCGACATTTGCCAATATCAGTGCATTCGGGAAGGTCACGTTGTTTTGAATTGAGTTTGTAGAGCCACATATACATTGTGGAAAAAAGTTGTGTTTATCATTGTTATTGAACCCCCACCCACTCCCACCCACCATTTACTTGCTTTCAGTATTGAAAACATTTGGTTGCTTAACACAGGCTAATGGTCTAGATGAATGCTCCTTAAAGAGCATTTTGTTTTATTTTCAGCCTGTTTAAATCTTCTAATATGGAGGAAATATTACAATCATGACTGTATAAAGTGGAACTATTTTCTTTAGTTGATGTACAACTGTATAAATTAATGGGGTCCATTTGCCTATCTATATATATGGAGTATAGGGCTAAAGAAACTCGATGCAGATACCATGTACAGTGGAGAAAAAGTTATTCTTTCCCGATAAACGAATTAACGCTAAAACTAGTTTTTCGTTTACAAAAAGTTTGGAGCAAGATCAGACGCCGGGTAACCCGGCGTCTGATATGGCTCCAAACTATTTGCCACCAATATAAAAATGAGTTATCAGAATTGTCCAAATATTGTACTTTTCTACGTTTTAGTACTTTGCGTTTGCGTTTCGTTTGCGTTTTAACAAAGCGGGCTACTAGACACCCTATCTATCTCAAAGCAGTTTGCAATGGATATAATTATGTTACTAGCATACATGAACATTCGTTAATTGGGAAAATATAACGTTTACGCCACTGTGGAGTGTTTTCTTTACATATTTGAGACCTACATGTATATGAAGACTATTTCTATCTGAATTTCAATTTGCACCTTTTACAAATGTATCTGTGAAACACAACGGAAAGGAAATCCCCTGCATCGATTATCAAGCAAAGCATGAATATCGTCCACTTATTAACACTACCTTCTGTAGGTAACGTTATTATTTCAAAGTTAAAGCGTTTATGCTAAAAACAATAACAAATGTACAGTGGAGAATCTGTTATTCTTTCCCAATAAACGCGTTTACGCTAAAACTATTATTTGCAGTACAAACAGTTTGGAGCCAGATCAGACGCCGGGTAACCCGGCGTCTGATCAGGCTCCGAACTGTTTGCCACCAAGATAAACAAGAATTATCAGAATTGTCAAAAAGTTGTTCTTTTCTACGTTTTAGTGCTTTGCGTTTGCGTACGTTTGCGTTTAAACGGGAAAGAATAACAGAGTCTCCACTGTAGGAAACGTTGTTATTTCAAAGTTAAAGCGTTTATGCTAAAAACAATAACAAATGTATTCATTGCACACAGTTTTGAGCCAGATCAAACGCCAGAATCTAGTTTGCCAAACTTGGATCACCACGAGTGATTAAAACATTTTCAAGTGTCCTAAAACAAATCCCCCCGAGCAGCCCCGAAAATCAGGCTGCACATCAGGCTACATGTACATAGAGCTCTATCTTTGTAACAGTGGCTGGACAATTCAAATTCAAACGTTACATCATATAAATGAAGTCATGTTGCAATAATGACGTTATTCTGAAATGAAACTGAATGTCAAATGAACATTTTTAGTCAATAAGAACAAATTTAGATTAAATACATTTGTAGTAACCTAGGATTTGAATATGGTATCAGAGAAACCTTTTCACAACACAGTGATGTCGATGCTCTTTA
Organism: Gari tellinella; assembly: GCA_922989275.2. Taxonomy (NCBI): domain Eukaryota; kingdom Metazoa; phylum Mollusca; class Bivalvia; order Cardiida; family Psammobiidae; genus Gari; species Gari tellinella. The sequence goes on along the minus strand of OV277868.1, from coordinate 34,240,254 downwards.
TTTCAGGGCTGCCATTTCTCCGGATTTTTCCTAAATCTTCGGATGTTTTTCTAGTTCATGGTAACTTAAAGCAGACTGAAAGTAAGGCAGAATGCGCCTTAAGGCGCATTCTGCTTTACTTCCAGCCTGCTTTAAGCAGCCACATGCCAACAAAACTAGAAACAGGCGATAGGTTAAGGTACGATTCGTAAAATCGCACTTGAAAAATGCAAATTTGGAAATTTGGAAATCTTAGGTCATCATTTCATGTCAACTTATGGCAGCCCTGTTATTTTAGTTTGATAGGTGTTTTTATCTATGGATAAATAAAACCGAATAAGGCTTAGGCTAAAAATATGACGAATCGTTTTCTCAACAACCAGGGGAAAAGGGAAAGTAAGACCGTTTGGAATTTTGTGTTTATGTGATAAATAGAATATTAAATTCGTGTGTTTTCAGCATTGACTTTATTGAACTCGTTGTATTTTATTCAACTCGTTCAATTAATTCACTACTGGAAACATTCTCATTCAATATCCTCTACTTTAGCCCGTAGTTCACAATAAAAACGTACATGGCTGCGTTTTACCTTGTCCGTGTGTTGTGATGGAGTGAACGTTCTTTCCCCGTCTAGACGAAACTAAACGCTAAGGAGGCGCAATGAAATGTAGAAAGTAACTGGATTTGGAGAACGTTTACTATTTACATTGACGTAAATGACTAGTAAACTCGTGACTAGGGCTCAGTTTCAGAGTAAGGTTTACAGTAGTATGACTTCAGAAATATCGATACTAGTGTCCAACAGTTTTGATCAGACCACGTGCACGCGGCGTTTGTTTAGGATCCAAACTGGTTGCATATGTGCATTTTCGCGCCATTGACAATGAAATGGTTTAATAGAATGTACTCATGAACTGCTAATAGTATATGTTTCAAGTATAAATACTTTGATATAGTCGATAATAAGTACGACCACAGTAACAATATAGAACGAATACACAGTACTGAACTTGTTTCAGACTACATACTCTACATTTTCCTAACCTTCCTTAAATTTACAGGATAAAGTTATGCCGAACAACCGAATAGAATAATCGTTAAAGATAATATATTTCCTTCTCCCCATGCAATTCCATTGACCAAAAGGGTGTTCATTTCGTATAAACACCATTTCTCGAGAGGGCGGGACTTGTAGAAACGTTTCGAAGAGGAGGCGGGGCATATCCAGTTTTCATTCGCGAATTAATCTTTGGAACTTGGGACAGCATACATTTGGCGGATTTTTTTCAAAATTTGTTTTTTAACCGATCTATGCCTTCCTATTAAAGGAAACCATGATTCCCGATTAATATTCTTCTTTATTAATGTGATAAATTGCAAGAAAATTGACATACCTTATAAACAACAACTGTCTGCATTCCTCTATTATGCCAAACAAACCCGATATATTTATCCTACTTTAAAAATAACGTAACTTCCAATGACGTCAAATCGTCATTTTCGCGCCATCTTGTCAAAGTTATTGATATGAAAATGTAAACAATGTAATTTAATTATTTGCTTTCGACTTTACGCAGCTACAGTTATTCGGCCATGACTGTTCCTGATAGGGTACACATTATTCGTGTTATCAACCTCTACTATGGATTAAACATACATGCATACTTAAAAGATGATAATCTAATATTAGAAATTACAGCAAATACATTGTAAATAGAAGAAATGATCTTAAAAAATTGCAAATTTGATACAGTAAAGAGTACGTTCTTTTCTTCCCCAACAAAATGTATTTGTGCATAAAAGAACAATTTACATTGCAAATATTTAACCATTGCCACTGAAATTAAATTGAGTCGCAAACATTTCCAAATTATACAATACATGTATTCTGGATTTCATTACCTTGTTATTTGGACTGCTTCTTCATTTCAATTTTAGCGGTAAAGTGGGGAAGCTTATACAGTTGCGTCTAATCTGGATCCAAACTGTTTGAATATTTAATCACGGTTTTTGCCGTGAATGTACAAAACGTTGTAACGGTTTTTTGTGCTATAATTGTATAGTTACTAAAGTTACAGAATAAAAATATAATTAAGTGTGTATACAAATACCGGTATAGTAACCCTTTTATTTTACTACTGTACATACACAAGTTTGCCAATCGCCAGTTGTTTTTGTTTTAATTTTGATATTTGGAACTTTGTACATGTAATGAAGAAACATTGTTAAAGTAGAATAATCGTCTGCTTTTATTTTTCAAATCTAAATTTGATCTAAATTGAGTAGATCTAAATTAATATCAAAATGAATGTCAAATAGTTTGAATTTAGATCAGACGCCGCGTTACGCGGCGTCTGATCAGGATCCAAACTGTTTGCAAATAACCGTTGTACTCGGGGTAAGGCAGCGAAGGGGATAACCCTTGCACCGTCATACTCGATAGCATTTAAATTTGTAAACATTTTGGATTTAGACGTCTAAAATTCTTAATGTATAAGAAATACGAACAAACAATTATTTAACAAGCAGACGGTATCATAGCAGTTACTGGTTGTGACGTCATAATTGCAGTGAAAGGATTAAAGGTCAATCACACGTGGCATGGTTACAATTCATTTACATTCACCCCTGTAATTTGTAACAGGTAGTTACAAAAAATATGTTTTATATTACCCTAGGTATGCCAAGTAATCGTCTGCTTCAAACTGTAGTCGTCTGCATCAAATTCCAAATCTACTTTTAATGTATTTAAGAGTAAAAAATGTTAGTTTTAGGGCCAGTTAGTTTGTATCTTGGTCAGACGCCGAGTTAATATGTGCCTGGTACAAGATTGAAACTGGTTGAAAATACCATAGACAGTGCTTAGCATTAATAGTGTGTGGCCCTTCACTACCTCCCCCCGAATACAATGGTTATTTGATAACTGTTTGGATCCTGATCAGATGCCGCGTAACGCGGCGTCTGATCAGGAATCAAACTGGTTGACACTAAATTATATATTTCTTACGTCAAAATACCTTAAATTTAGATCTCAGAAATAAAAGCAGACGACAATAGATTAAAATTGAAGACGTCACTGCAGGAAAGGGCTGAAATAAAACATCATGAATTACCGTCTCGTTTATCTATATGTATTAAGATAAGTCAAAATTACTGAGATTAATCACTGATTCTTACGAGTCGAATAACTGCCAGTTATGCCCATACCAATAGGGCGATATTTAGTTTCGTTCTGTCATTTGCAGGGCAATACAATTACATGTTATCGTACTTCGTCGGGGTAATATCGTGATTTATCTTCCTCAATTACGTGGCAATGTCAAAGGTAGAGAGAAACTACGGCATTTAACATATCTTCAGGTAAAACGTATATACCCTTTTAATGTACAGTAGATAATTCGTTTTTCTTTCCCGTTTAAACGCAAACGAAACGCAAACGCAAACCACCAAAATGTAGAAAATGTCATATTTTTGACAATTCTGACTTTTCATGTTTACCTGAGTGGAAAACAGTTTGGAGCCTGATCAGACGCCGGGTTACCAGGCGTTTGATCAGGCTTCAAACTGCTTTGTACTGGAAATAATAGTTTTAGCGTAAACGCGCTTATTTGAAAATAATATTTTTTCCCAACTGTACAAGTAACCCATACAAATACGACCTATCAAACTAACACTTTCTAAACTTAATGCTATATTGTAGCTTGAAGAAATGTGACAGTATACATTTTGTAAAACAGAAATCTTCCCTTGTGAGCTTTATGCTTTGCGTCCATGTTGCTTTAAGCATAAACCTTTAATATTGAGTTAAGCCTTTTTGCTTGTGTGATCGTACAAGACGGGGTACGACAGTATTTACGTCACCTTCAAATTGTTTAGGAGAAAAAAATCTCTGAAATACCATAGACAAAATAATAAACGATAAGGTGGGTGTATCAATTATAAAAACAAAATTCACTGATTTCCTTACATTCTTTGAAGGTACAGCTCCCCCTCTCTACAACGACATCCCATGGCAGACAAAAATATGTGTGTTGTTTGGAGGGAGTCGTTATAGGTAGGGAAATTGGCTTACAATTGCAAACATATTAATCAAGATCAGACGAAAACAGCAGACGACAATTTTAAGCAGACGATATTGCAGCAGTGAAAAGTTTAACAAACTTTTCTTGTTTAGGTATCATCGGTGAGCGTCGTTGTAAAGAGGGGGTCGTTGTTGGGAGGGCCGTTGTAGGGAGGGAGCACTGTAAATCAATCTAAGAAAAGCTGATTGACGTGAAATAAGCAAAAACTAATTTTACCTAGCAGATCACATTTATTTTTATTACCTGACTCTCTATTTAAATGATTATTAAGCATTTTTGACTGTTTTCCCCAAAGATTTACCAGACTGAGGCCAGAGGGCAACAGTTAACTGTTACACAGCACTGTTACATGCGCGAAAAAGGTGCGCAAAAAATTTCTGCATGGCGGGACCGATTTAGCGTCTTTATGATACAGATTTTTGTTTAAGGATCTAGCATTTTGCGGGGTTGATCGGGTCATTTTTGTCTCCCGAACCCCCTTAAAAGGCTTTATGGTTCTAGATCTAGTATTGAGAGTAACTCCGAATAAAATCGATATACCGCTTAAAGAGCTAACGTCTTCATTTTTTAAAACAAATTATGACGTTACAAAAATAAATGACGTCATATCATACATGACGTAATTTCGAAAACCAAAAGCCAAACAAAGTGTCAATCAATTTCAGTCAATAAGAAACAATTTAATAGATCTAATTTCAATCGTAATTGAAAAAATGAATATAGAGTAGAGAAATATGTTTACAAAACAGTGATGTTCACATTCAGTAACATATTGAATTTAATAAAGATCGATCTAGATCTAGCCATTCATTCAGCCTTGCTTAAATAGAAAGTCAGGTAATAAATCATTTGTTTGATAGTTACTTCGGGAACAGTCAAACCATTGTCCCTCGGTAGCAGGGAAGACCTTGAGAACTGTTGCCCGAGGCCAACGGCCGAGGGCAACAGTTCTCAAGGTCTTCCCTGCTACCTCGGGTAAATGATTTGACTGTTCCCTCAGTACCTATGAAACAAATGTATATTATACCTGACTCTCTATTTAAGTGAATATTAAGCATTTTTGACTGTTTTCCGAAATATTTACTAGACTGAGGCCAGCGGGCAACAGTTGACTGTTACATAGCACTGTTACATGCGCGAAAATGGTGCGCAAAACTTTTCTGCATCGCGGGACCAAATAAGGCGTCTTTATGATACAGATCTAGCCTTTTGCGGAGTTGATCGGGTCATTTTTTTCTCTCCCGAACAATCCCCTTAAAAGGCTATATAGTTCTAGACCTAAAATTAAGAGTAACTCCGAATAAAAGCGATAAACCGCTTGCAGATCTAACGTCTTCCTTTTTTAAACAAATTATGACGTTACACAAATAAATGACGTCATATTATACATGACGTAATTTCGACAAAGTGTCAATCAATTTCAGTCAATAAGAAACAATAATAATTCAATCGTAATAGAAAACATGAATATATTAGACATCTTTTTTACAAAACAGTGATGTTCACATTTAGTTGTTGTATTGAATTGAATTAAGATCAAATATACACGTAAGATCATCTCTAGAATTTATAAATACGTGTTGTTCAAATCTTGTATATCTAGGTAGACCAGGATCTAGCCATTCATTCAGTCTGGCTTAAATAGAAAGTCAGGTAATAAATCATTTGTTTGATAGTTACTTCGGGAACAGTCAAACCATTGTCCCTCGGTAGCAGGGAAGACCTTGAGAACTGTTGCCCTCGGCCGTTGGCCTCGGGCAACAGTTCTCAAGGTCTTCCCTGCTACCTCGGGTCAATGATTTGACTGCTCCCTCAGTACCTATGAAACAAATGTATACTGTTACATGTATAGACACAACGTCATAACGTTGAGAAACTTTCAGATTCACGCTGGCTTTGGGTGGAAACCATCACCGATTGTATTATTTGAAGAAACTTGTAGCACAAACTATATATTTTCTTAAAGCAGGGACAATACCCTACCTGATCACGCCAATTTGAATAATATCTGGAGACTTTAATTTGGCTTTTGATAGACGTTAACATTTTTTTAGCCGAAAATATTGCATGTAACATGTAACACGGTTGAAGATGCGCTTTTAGTAAAACCGTCAAATCTGCCAAACGAGACGTCTGACTCCCACCACATTTTCCGCCAAAGTATTGTCTGTATAAATGCTGTGACGTCAAGAACATTTACTGAATTTCAGTCGATAAATCTGTATGAAATCAAAGTTGCAAATTTGACAAAAAAAAGTGTAACACTGTCAAAATTTGGACGTAAAAAACTTAAGTACTGTTTTCAATTCATTCTTATTTATTTAATTTTATGTAAAAGACATTGAACATTCGTGAAAAAAATACTTTTTTTGTTTTATTTTAAAAAATTTATTTGATTTAAATTTATTCCAAAAGTTGCAAAAGTTATTGAGGATTTTCTTTGTCTACATGCATTGTCCCAAACTCGCTGAAAATCAGAAAACCAACTTTTTGTCTTAGTTCCAGGTTTTTTCTTATAAATGAATTTATTAACCAAGTTTTTTTCAGTAAAAAGGAAAAAATACGTTTTTTCTTAAGTTTTTAAAAATGTTTACTTCAATAGAATCGCTCATGTTTTGCGAAAAATATGGACTTTTTTCTTTGTCTACATGCGATGTCCCAGTCTAAGTTTATAACGTCAACGTTTCAATCGATAAATAAGAAAGGTTGTCGAACAGGCAATGTGTGTAAAACTATCGCTTTTGTTATTCCTCTTCGCTATGCTTAAAAAATGTTTGATACCTGGATCGACTTTTATGCTTTGATTCGTTTATTTTACAAAAATTGTCGTCTGAAAAGCAGAATAGTAATAACCGAATTTCAATATCCAAACACGGATCCAGAGGGGGTTGGGATCAGGGTGCTTTTTGTACAGTAAAATTAACATTTTCAATGATAGCCTCACCCCCACCCCGAGATCGGTTGGGTCCCTCTGAATTTGTCACAAACCCTGTAATTAAGTACGAAAACAACGAAAACAACGAAAACGCATTGATTAAAGTTGATAACAAAAAGGTCATCAGAAATACCCCCCTTAAAAATAGCCTGGATCGGCGCATGTTATCAATTAGATTTCTCTCAGGAAGAGGGTCCAAAATGTAGATGACCTTTATTTTAAGTGATCGATTTTTATAGCTATCAGCTATTTTCAGAGGGGTCCAACCAATCTCAGAAGGGGGGGGGGTGATCCAACATTTGGGAACGGTATATTTACAGTACACAAATCACTACGGACCGCCGGAACACCCTCCTCCTTCCTCGGGATCCGCGCATGAATCGCAGAGAAAACCGACATTTATTTAAATAATGCAGCATTCAGTATGACCAAACCAACTTTCAAACCGAAGCTTTCGGCCAAGGACTATGCCTTTAGATCCACCATCCAAGTACAAATTAATCAAACAGCATGTTGCATTAGTACCAGGGTTGTGAGTTAGATCTCCTGCAGGACCAAGACCTTTGGATGAGACTTTATAAACCGAGGTCCGATGTCTGAGTGCTTTACACTTGGCATCTAAAAGAACCAGAGAACTCTTTCGACAATAAGAGTAGGGCATCGCGCCCGTGTTCTCTGTATCCGCTCCTCTCTCTCTCTCTCTCTCTCTCTCTCTCTCTCTCTCTTTCTCTATCTCTCTCTCTTTCTTAAAAAAGGAATTTACTTGTGTATAATGTCAATCGTTTAATAGATATAATATTATGGTGATTGGAAATTATTTAATGAGAAAACATTTCACAGCATATCTGCGCACATCATGCACACATACTAAAGACGACTAGTTCAAGAAGGTACAAAAATTAGAACAAACAAACAACCAATCTCCCGTGTGACCCTCAATGGCAACATTTTAAGCGCAGTATTTGACAGATAAATTATCTGAAAAATATCGAATATTTTCTATGTTCCCTTGATTTGGCCTGAGAAAATGTTTTCTTTAATGGATGTCAGGCGCCTGTACAAACAGGTATTGTTCGATTTTTCTGACCTGTCGGAGTTATTTTTAGAACAGAATAGTTCATAATGGTAAATAGATAACAGGGTAACATCGGATCTATATAGTCGTACACTTTCCAACTTGAGATAACATGATCCTCGTGCAGCACGAAACCCTTGCGCTAACTTTACTGATATTTTATTCTTTCCCAACAAACGCATTTATATACTAAAACTATTATTTCCATTGCAAACAGGTTGGAGCCAGATCAGACGCCGGGTAGCCCGGCGTCTGATCAGGCTCCAACCTGTTTGCTACTCAGATTAGAAATATAATCAAAATTTCTTAAAGTAAATTTCCACAGTTTAGTGCATTGCGTTTGCGTTTAAACGGGAAAAAATAAGGTATTCTCTTCTGTACATTGCGCAAAAGAATTACAGCTATCCGTACCATTAACCGTATGTAGAGAAAACTCTTCCCTTTGAAAGCTTTAGAATGTTCCAATATAAAAATAACTCCGACAGGTCAGAAGAAAACACTAATATATACTGTAAAGTTATTTAATTGCTCTTCTCTAATATAAGACAATAATAATTTAATTATTTCATATTGTCAATACTCTCCTCTTGACTCCTTTTTATTTTTAATTTTTATCGTAAATACATGAATATATATACAGCAGAACCTCTCTATTACGACCACTAACTAACAAGGAGGCTAATTGTCTGTATAAAAGTCAGGTGACAGCTTAAATGTGAAAGTGAAACAGAAAGCTCATGTAGGAGCTTTCTGTTTCACTTTTACATTGCTTTATGCAGTCACCTGTCTTAAACGACTTATATTGACACAATTTAGTGGTCGTAATAGAGAGGTTCTACTGTATATACATGTATTAACGATGAAAATTAAAGAAGAGTATTGAAAATATGAAAATATATAAAACAAAAACTATATATAAAAAATAATGTTAAGAAAGAAAAATATTTAAGCTCGGTCGGGAGTCGAACCCGTGCGGAGAAGGCAAAACAATGTGTGTGTGTCGTTACCTGTGATGTAACCATTGGACTACTCGAGAAATCTTACCAGACCTCTTTTTTATCCGATTAGTATTTCATAAAACCATAGATATCACCTTCATGGTAGCCGTCTGGAAATATAGCTACTTGGAGATGTTATGAAATCTTTATGATTTGTATTTTTCTTGCAAAATAAAAGGAGACGATTCGAACAACTCGCTTTACTTTTCTTTATTCCAACAGAACCGGTCTAAATTCGAACAATTTGATCTGTTTAAACGCTAGATACTGAACACTAACAGTAAATACCCTATAACTCTACAAACCACCCGATAACAGAACCAACTACTGAACACTAAAGTTAAGTACCCTACAATTACCCAATAACGACTCTAACTACTAACTGCGCTATCTATCTCTCTGTCTATGTCTGTATGTTTGTCTTCATGTCTGTGTCTCTATATGTCTCTCTCACTTTTTTCTGCCTCTGGTTCGATGTCCCTCTGTCTCTCTATGTGTTTCTCTGTCTCTCTGTCTCTCTCTGTCTGCCTGAATGTCTGTCAATGTCTGTCTCTCTCTGAGTGTCTCTCTATTTCTGTCTCTTTATATCTGTGTCTCTATTTGTCTATGTCTATGAATCTCTCTCTCGCCACCTCTTTCTCTGTAGCTCTGTGTGTTTCTTACTATCTGTTTCTCTCTGTGTCTGTCTCTCTGTTTGTTTCTGTCTGTGTGTCTCTCTCTCTGTCACTCTCTGTTGTCTCTCTGTCTTTCTTTGACTATCACCTTGACTCTGTCTGTCTCTGTTTGGTTGTCTGTCTCTCTGTCTCTCTATGTGTTTCTCTTATCTCTGTCTCTCTGCCTCTGCCTCTCTGTATTTCTCTAGCGCTGCCTGTCTGTCATTCTGTCTCTCTTTATCTCTCTCTCTATGTCTGCATGTATGTTTGTTTCTCTCTGTGTCTCTCTGTGTCTCTTTATCTTTGTTTCTCCCTCTTTCTCTGTATTTCTGTTTCTGTATCTCTGTTTCTCTCTTTGTCTGTCTCTGACTGTCGCTCTATCTCTCTCTGTCTCTGTGTTTGTGTCTCTCTCTCCATTTTCCTGTCTATGTCTTTCTATCTCCCTTTTCTCTCTCTCTTTGTCTGTCCCTGTCTGTCTGTTTATCTCTCTCTGTCTTGTCTGTTTATGTCTGTTTGTTTGTGTGTATATCCCCCTCTCTCTCTATCTCTCTTTTCTTTCTCTATATCTTTGTCTGTATGTATGAATGTATGTATGTCTGCCTCTCTCTCTCTCTCTCTCTCTCTCTCTCTCTCTCTCTCTCTCTCTCTCTCTCTCTCTCTCAATCTATCTATCTATCTATCTATCTATATCTGTCTCTCTCTGGCTCTGTCTTTGTCTATCTCTGTCTGGCTATGTCTATGTCCCTGCCTCTTGTTGTCTATGTCTCTGTCTCTCTCTATCTCACTCTGACTTTGTCTGTCTCTGTCTATGTCTCTATCTATATTTGTCTTTGTCTCTCTCTGCCTTTGTCTCTTTCTGTCTATTTCTGTCTGTCTCTGTCTCTCTCTGCCTCTTTCTCTGTCTGTCACTGTCTCTGTCTGTTTTACTGACTCTCTGTCTGTCTCTGTCTTTGTCTCTCTCTCTCTCTCTTTCTCTTCATGTCAGTCTCTCTCTGTCTCTCTCTGTGTCTCTGTCTGTCTGTATGTATGTCTGTCCGTCTGTCTCTCTCTCTATCTCTCTATCTCTCTATCTTTCTGTTCATGCCTGTCTCTGTCTCTCTCTGTTTCACGGTTCCCATCTCTGTCTCTGTGTCTCTCTCAGTCTCTTTCCATCCGCCTCACCCTGTATCTCTCCCTCTCTCTCTCTCTGTCTGTATGTCTGTCTCTCTGTTTCTGTCTCTCTCTCTGTCTATCTTTCTCTTTCTCTGTCTATCTGTCTTTCTATGCCTCTCTCTGTGTGTCTCTATCTGTCTCTCTCTGTCCCTCTATCTATCTAGCTCTCTGTTTCTGTCTCTCTTTCTGTCTGTCTCTGTTTGTCTCTTTCTCTGTCTCTGTCATTTTCTGTCTCTGTGTGTGTGTCTCTCTCTGTTTGTCTCACTCTCTGTATTTATTTCTGTCTGTCTGTCTCTTTTTCTTTCTTTCTTTATCTCTCTCTATCTGTCTCATTCTCTGTCCCACTAAGTCTCTCTCTATCTCTCTCTCTCTATCTATATATATTTCTCTCTCTATTCCTCTCTTTCTGCATCTGTATATGTCTCTGTTTGTCTCTGTCTCTATCTCTATCTCTCTCTGTCTCTCTCTATCTCTTTCTCTCTGTGTCTTTCTCCCTCTATTTTTGTTTCTGTCTTAGTTTGTCTCTGGCAATGTCTCTAATTGTCTTTTTTTGTCTCTGTCTCTTTCTCTGTCTCTGTCTATATCTCTCTCTTCTCTGTCTCTGTCTGTCTGTCTGTCTCTTTCTCTCTGTCTCTCTCTCTCTTTCTCTCTATCTCTCCCTCTCTTTCATTCCCTCTCTCTATTTCTGTTCATGTCTGTCTCTGTCTCTGTACAGTATTTGACAGATAAATTATCTGATAAATATCGAATATCTCCTATGTTCCCTTGATTTGGCCAGAGAAAATGTTTTCTTAAATGGATGTTAGACGCCTATACAAACAGGTACATACTATAAAGTTATTTAATTGCTCATTTCTAATATTAGACAATACTAATTTAATAATTTCATATTTTCAATACTTTTCTTTTGATTCCTTTTTATTTGGAATCTTTTAATTTTCATCGTAAATTCATGTATATATATATATATATTAATAATGTTAAGAAAGCAAAATATTTAAGCTCGGTCGGGAATCGAACCCGTGCGGAGAAGGCAAAACAATGTGTGTGTGTGTCCTTACCTGTGATGTAAACACTGGACTACTCGAGAAATCTTACCAACTATCTTTATTTCATATTTCATAAAACCAAAGATGTCACGTTCATGGTGGCAAAATAAAAAGAGACGATTCGAACAACTCGCATTACTTTTCTTTATTCCAACAGTACCGGTCTCAATTCGAACAATTTTGTCTGTTAAATCGCTAAATACTGAACACTAACAGTAAATACCACATAACTCTTCAAACCACCCGATAACAATACCAACTACCGAACACTAAAATTAAATAACCTACGACGCTACAATAACCCGATAACGACTCTCTATCTGTCTCTCTCACTTTGTCTCCCTCTGGTTCGATGTCTATGTGTCTCTCTATGTGTTTCTCTGTCTTTCTGTCTCTCTCTGTCTGACTGAATGTCTGTCAATGTTTGTCTCTTTGCGTGTCTCTTTATTTCTGTGTCTCTATCTGTCTCTGTCTCTGACACTCTATCTCTCTCTCTCTCTCTCTCTCACCTCTTTCTCTGTCGATATGTGTGTGTGTCTCTCTCTCTCTGTTTCTGTCTCTGTCTCTCTGTCTCTCTTTCTCTCTCTGTTGTCTCTCTTGGCTCTGTCTGTCTCCGTCTCTGTTTGGCTGTCTGTCTCTCTGTCTCTCTATGTGTTTCTTTTATTTCTGTCTCTCTGCCTTTGTCTCTCTATCTGTCTCTAGCGCTGCCTGTCTGTCATTCTATCTCTCTATCTCTCTCTCTGCATGTATGTTTGTTTCTCTCTATGTCTCTCTCTGTCTCTTTATCTTTGTTTCTCTCTGTGTGTATTTCTGTTTCTGTATCTCTCTTTCTCTCTTTGTTTGTCTCTGACTGTCGCTTTATCTCTATCTGTCTCTCTCTCTCTCTCTCTCTGTGTGTGTCTCTCTCCATTTTCTGTCTAAGTCTGTCTATCTCTGTTTTTCTCTCTTTCTTTGTCTGCCCCTCTGTATGTCTGTCTCTCTGTCTTGTCTGTTTCTGTCTGTTTGTCTGTCTGTATATCCCCTCTCTCACTATATCCCTCTCTCTCTCTCTCTCTTTCGATCTGACTCTCTGTCAGTCTCTATATATATATTTCTGTCTCTCTGCCTCTCTTTGTCTCGCTGTGCGTTTTTGTCTCTCTTTATGTGCGTCTCTGTCTGTCTTTCTTTCCTTCGCTCTAAACTAACATTAATTACCGAAAATAAATCTAAATACCCTAAACTAAAATTAATTACCGAAATTAATTTTAAAAGCCCCAAAACTAATTTTAAATACCCAAGACTAATTTTGAATACCCAAAACAAACATTGTATACCCAAAACTAATATTGAATACCTAAAACTAACATTAATTACCCATAACTAACTTTAAATACCAAAAACTAAATTTAAGACCCAAAACTAATTTTAAATACCCAAAACAAACATTATATACCCAAAACTAATTTTAAATACCCAAAACTAACATTATTTACCCAAAACTAACTTTTAATACCCAAAACTAATTTTTAATACCCAAAACAAACATAGATTACCCAACACTAACTTTATATACCCAAAACTAATTTTAAATACCCAAAACAAATTCAAATACCAAAAACAAACATTTTATACCCAAAACTAATTTTGAATACCCAAAACTTACATCAATTACCCAAAATTAACTTTATATACCCAAAACTAATTTTAAATACCCAAAACAAACATTGTATACCCAAAACTAGTTTTGAATACCAAAAAATAACATTTATTACCGAAATTAATTGTAAATACCCAAAACTAACATTATTTACCCAAAACTAACTTTAAATACCCAAAACTAATTTTGATACCCAAAACTAACATAAATTACCGAAATCAATTTTAAAGACCCAAAACAAATTTAAATACCCAAAACAACCATTGTATACCAAAAACTAATTTTAAATGCCCAAAACAAACATTGTATACCCAAAACTAATTTTGAATACCAAAAACTAACATTTATTACCGAAATTAATTTTAAATACCCAAAACTAACATTATTCACACCAAAACTAACTTTAAATACCCAAAACTAATTTTGATACCCAAAACTAACATAAATTACCGAAATCAATTTTAAAGACCCAAAACAAATTTAAATACCCAAAACAACCATTGTATACCCAAAACTAATTTTAAATACCCAAAACAAACATTGTATACCCAAAACTAATTTTGAATATCAAAAACTAACATTTATTACCGAAATTAATTTTAAATACCCAAAACTAACACTATTTACCCAAAACTAACTTTAAATACCCAAAACTAATTTTGAATACCGAAAACTATCATAAATTACCGAAAATAATTTTAAAGTCCCAAAACTAACATTAATTACCGAAAACTAACTTTTAATACCCAAACTAGCATTAATTACCGAAAACTAACTTTAATACCGAAAACTAACATAAATTATCGAAAACTAATTTTAAATACCCAAAACTAGCATAAATTACCGAAAACTAACTTTAAATACCCAAAACTAACATTCATTACCGAAATTAATTTAAAAGACCCAAAACTCATTTTTAATACCCACAACTCATTTGAAAACTAGCAAAAATTAACGAAAACTAACTTTAAATACCAAAAACTAACATAAATTAATGAAGTTAATTTTAAAGACCCAAAACTAATTTTAAATACTCAAAACTAACATAAAGTACCCAAAAATAACTTTAAATACCCAAAACTAACATAAATTACCGAAATTACTTTAAAGGACCTAAAACTAATTTTAAATACCCAAAACTAACAATAATTACCGAAATAAATTTAAAATACTTTAAACTAATATTTATTTCCCAAAACTATAATTAAATACCCTAAAACTAACATAAATAATCGAAAACTAATTTTAAATACCAGATTTGAACATGAATTACCGAAATTCATTTTAATGATTGATTGATTGAGTTGGGTTTTACGGCACCGCGACACATGAAATGTTCATATGGCGCTGAAAAATTAAATTCATTTTAAAGACCCAAAACTAGTGTTCAATATACTAAACAAGTATTTATAACCGAAAACTAACATTTAATACCAAAAACTAATTTTAAATACCAAAATCTAACATTAATTGCCGAAATTAATTTTAAATGCCCAAAACTAATATTAATTACCGAAAACTTACTTGAAATACCCAAAACTAGCATAAATTACCGAAAACTAAATTTAAATACCCAAAATTAAATAAATAACCGAAAACTAACTTTAAATACGCAAAACTAACATAATTTTTTTTAAAGACCCAAAACTTATTTTTAATACCAAAAACTAATTTTAAATACCCATAACTAACTTTTGAATACCCAAAACTAACATTAATTACCGAAAACTAATTGTAAATACCCAGAACTAACATTAATCACCGAAAACTAATTTTTTATACCCAAAACTAGAATTAATTACCGAAAACCAACATTTAATGACGAAAACTACCTTCTCTGTTTTTGTCTATGTTATCTCTTTCTGTACTGTTCTCTGTTTGTGTGTGTGTGTTTCTTTCCCACTCTTTCTCTCTCTCTCTCTCTCTCTCTCTCTCTCTCTCTCTCTCTCTCTCTCTCTCTCTCTCTCTCTCTCTCTCTCTCTCTCACTCTCCCTCTCTATCTCTATATGTCGGTCTCCCTCTCTTTATCTGTATGTCTGTCTGTTTTCTGTCTCTTTGTCTCTGTCAATATGTCTCTTCTCTATCTTCTTCTCTCTTTGTCTGTATCTGCCTCTCTCTCTATCTAAGACTTTGTGTCACTGTCTCTCTCTCTGATTTTTTTTTCTGTCACACGCTCTCTGCCCTCTGTCGATCTGTTTGTTTCTGCTCTCTGTTTCTGTCGTTTTCTCTCTCTCTCTCTCTCTCTGCTTCTCTCTTTTTCTGTATGCCTGTCTGTTTGTCTCTCCTTCTTTGTCTTTCTCGCTGTCTCTGCCTGTATGTCTCCCATATTTGGTCTGTCGCTGTCTCTGTCTCTCTTCTCTGTTTTTCTATCTCTCTAAATATGGTTGTTTGTCTGTCTGCCTCTCTCTCTCTTACTTTTTGTCATTTTCTTTCTCTGTCGCTGTCTTTGTCTCTCTATGCTCCTTTCTCTGTCTCTCTGTTTGTCTGCCATCTTTCTCTCTCAACACTCTTTCTCTATCTCACCTTCTCCCTCTTCTTCTTCTTTTCTCTCTTTTTCTCTTTCTCTCTCTCTCCCCTCTCTCTCTGTCATTCACTCTGGTACGTCCAAATACAATTAGCCCAAAGATAGCAGAAACTCTCTCCCACTCTCTCTCTCTCTCTCTCTCTCTCTCTCATTCTCTCTCTCTCTCTCCCTCCCTGCCTCCCTCCCTACCTCCCTCTCTCTCTCTCTCTTCTCTCTCTCTCTCTCTCTCTCTCTCTCTGGTGCGTCCAATTAGCCAAAAGATGACAGAAACGGACGTTATAAACAAAACAAAAACAAAGTACCAACAATATCCGTTCTATTTCTGCTTGATACCAATTTTCCGAGAAATTCTTTCAACATATCCGAAGATGACCATCACACAATTTTTCAAATCAGAAAAGAACTTCAATTTTGAGAGGAAATTGTTCAATGTCCTGATATCATCGACGTTATCGGGTCATTTAACGTCGAACGACGTCAAAATAAATGTTACACTTCATTGCTCCAACTTGTGACGCGACGTCCGAACATTGGTGCTAAAATAAGGAATTTCAGGAATACAGTGGTGATCCTTTCTCCATTAATACGTTTGCGTTTAAACGAATATTTTAATTGCAAACACTATGAAACCAGTTCAGACACCATTCAAACAGTCTTCTGATCAGGTTCAACAATGTTCGTCATTTATATAAATTTAAATTTCTAGAATTTTGATAGCGTTGTCATTTTCTGCATTTTATTGCAGTGCTTTTGAGTTCCGTTTAAAAGGGGGAGTATTCTCCGTTGTTGGCCTTTGACCGGGATCTGTAGCGATTTCGGCCTGTGAAGTACTTTGATCTAACTAATAATAAAAAGAATAGATATATGAGCCATTATGCTGACCTTGAGAGAAATCTGATTTTTTTAAATACGTGTCTGTACAAAACATGTTTATGTATTTGAGAAAAATAAAAAAAAAACGTTGATACATGTGTCAAACATGTCGGATCCTGGTTAGACGTCAAAATACTGGTTGTCTGATCTGGATACAAAAAATAATAGAAAATATCAGTGAATTTTTGTTTGACAGGGTAAGGATGTGGGTAAAGCGTGCCACATGTAGCGGTCAAAATTATCAAGCAGATTATTTTTCACCACCTTAACGCATATATCGCCTAACCATTTGAACCACACGGCCCTCCGTATAGAGATAACTGATTACATTTACGAATAGTGTAGACCCAGATCAGAAGGCTCCTAAAGGAGCCCTCTGATCCGGGTATGTACTGTTTGACAACCATAACAAAACTACAATAGTAAACTATATACTTCAAAATCTCTAGATACGAAAAGAGTACAGTGGAGAATCTGTTATTCTTTCCCAATAAACGCGTTTACGCTAAAACTATTATTTGCAGTGCAAACAGTTTGGAGCCAGATCAGACGCCGGGTAACCCGGCGTCTGATCAGGCTCCAAACTGTTTGCCATCAAGTTAAACAAGAATTATCAGAATTTTCCAAAAGTTGTTCTTTTCTACGTTTAAGCGTTTTGCGTTTGCGTACGTTTGCGTTTAAACGGGAAAGAATAACAGATTCTCCACTGTAGCAGACGATATTTAGCAGCATCAAAATGGTTCTACCCCTTAAAATGTTGAACCCGACGTGACTTGCAAGCAGTTGGGATCTATATACAGAGAACAAAACGTTATGCTTTCCCAATAAACGCGTTTACGCTAAACCTATTATTCACATTGCAAACAGTTTGGAGCCAGATCAGACGCCAGGTTACTCCAAACTGTTTGCCATCCCAGGTCAAAATCAACATTCAGAATTATAAAATAGTTGTCATTTTCTTCATTTTATAGCAATGCGTTTGCGTTTCGTTTGCGTTTAAACGGGAAAGAATAACGGTTTCTCGACTGTTAGAGGTGTCTGTTTGGCATTCGGTTCAATGTCCATTTGGTCAAAATACATCAAACATGAATATGGTTCATCAAAGCAGACGACATTATCTAAGCAGCCAATATTGCAGCAGCCAAAGGGTTAAAACGATATAAGCGTGATCAATTTCATACATCTAGACAGCCTTTATCTGGGCAAGGGCGTAATGATTTATAATTTATCAGTTTTCCCTGGAATTCCAATTGTTTAACCTTTATACCGTTAAGAAGACGTTATTTTCTTCGTTGAAAGAAAATTAAACGAAAACGCAATGCGATTGCATTTTGAAAATGGCAAATTCTGTGGGGAAATGAAGTTATGAGTGGTAAACAGTTTATACCTTGGTCAGATGCAGGTTTACCTGGGTCCAAAGTTATAAAGCGGATTAACTCGGTTGAGTCTGGTATCGTTCTCAAACATCTAATTGATCAGATTTGAGCCTACGCTCAAATCTGACCGATTGAATGCTTGAGATCAACTCCAGACTCAACTCAAAAGCTTTATAACCTTGGAGCCTGGCGTCTGATTTGGCACCAAACTATTCCAATGTACATGTACAGTGGAGAATCTGTTATTCTTTCCCGTTTAAACGCAAACGTACGCAAACGCAAATCACTAAAACGTAGAAAAGTACAACTTTTTGACAATTCTGATAATTCATGTTTATCTTGGTGGCAAACAGTTTGGAGCCTGATCAGACGCCGGGTTACCCGATGTCTGATCTGGCTCCAAACTGTTTGCAGTGAAAATAATAATTTTAGCGTAAACGCGTTTATTGGGAAAGAATAACGTTTTCTCCACTGTATGCACATTCTTTAGCTAAGAGCGTTTATTGGTAAAGAATAAGGAACCTCTTCAAAAGGATTGCTGACTGCTTTATTTTGCTTTAATATAGTGCAAAGCTAGTCTCATCAATGAACCCCTGTGACGGCATGCTAATTTTGTGACAGATGCCAGCGCATGAAGTTTAAAATTATCTCGCTATCTCTACAGTGGAGAATCTGTTATTCTTTCCCGTTTAAACGCAAACGTACGCAAACGCAAAGCGCTAAAACGTAGAAAAGAAAAAAATTTGGTCAATTCTGATATTTCATGTTTATCTTGGTGGCAAACAGTTTGGAGCCTGATCAGACGCCGGGTTACCCGGCGTCTGATCTGGCTCCAAACTGTTTGCACTGCAAATAATAGTTTTAGCGTAAACGCGTTTATTGGGAAAGAATAACACATTCTCCACTGTAACTGTACACAGAGTGGACTAGTGTAAAGTCAATCTATTAAAGGAGGCTGAAATGCATACCCTAGATTCTGATCAGACGCCGGGCGACTCGGAGTCCGACCAAGGCTCGAATATTTTGCGAAAACAGTGTAATCTTACTGTGAAGAGTACGTTATTCTTTCCCATTTAAACTAAACGAAACATAAATGCAATAAAATAAAATATAGAACATGACATGTTCCTTAAAATATTGACGATGAAGATGTATGTTTTTCTGATTGGTAAACAGTTTAGAGCAAGATCAGGCGCCGGGTTACGAGGCGTACGATCTGGCTCCAAACTGTTTGAAAAGGAAATTATTATTTTAACAAAAGCACGTTTACTGGAAATGAATAACGTGTTATCCACTTTTTGTACTTGGCACGATAAATGCATATACTTTATATTTTATCAATAAATTTGTAGTTTTACATTCCTTCAATTCTAAGACAAATTTTGAATAACTCTTAAAGATTCAACAGCTGTTGGCTGTGTATAATAGAGACAAGTTCACTGTAATATCTAAAGAAAATAATAAACGTAGACGCAATACTACAGTGGAGAATCTGTTATTCTTTCCCGTTTAAACGCAAACGTACGCAAACGCAAAACACTTAAACGTAGAAAAGAACAACTTTTGTTGAGAAATCGAATTCTTTTTAAATCTGCAGATACATGTAGTTTGGATACTGACAAGAAGCCAAATAACTCAATTAAATCAACTGTTTCCTTTCTGTATTTTATAGTATTAAAGTTACAGTGGAGAATGTGTTATTCTTTCCCAATAAACGCGTTTACGCTAAAACTATTATTTGCAGTGCAAATAGTTTGGAGCCAGATCAGACGCCGGGTAACCCGGCGTCTGATCAGGCTCCAAACTGTGTGCCACCAAGATAAACAAGAATTATCAGATTTGTCCAAAAGTTGTTCTTTTCTACGTTTTAGTACTTTGCGTTTGCGTACGTTTGCGTTTAAACGGGAAAGAATAACAGATTCTCCACTGTACCGTTATTTCGGTATTTAAAAACGAAACGAAACATAATACAGCTACAGTTGACAATTTATTATTCTTTCCCGTTTAAACGCAAACGAAACGCAAAACACTAAAATGTAGAAAATGACAACTTTTTGACAATCCTTACTTTTCAATTCTACCTGAGTGTCAAACAGTTTGGAGCCTGATCAGACGCCGGGTTTTCCGGTATCTGATCAGGCTCCAAACTGTTTGCACTTGAAATAATAGTTTTAGCGTAAACGCGTTTATTGGGAAAGAATAATGTGTGCCAAATGAATTGTGATGCGTTTCGTTTGCGTTTAAACGGATGAAAATAACGTTTACTCCACTGTATTAAAAACTCAGATTAAAATTAATTGTCAGAATTGTCAACAAGTTGTCATTTTCTACGTTTTTTACTTTGCGTTTGCATTTCGTTTGCGTTCTAACGGGAAAGAAAAACGAGTACTCCACTGTACAACCGATGGTCTCCTTCCTTTTAAGTGGTTGTAATAAATGTCTTAGAATGTAATTAGTTTGGACCATTGGGGATTTTATTACAACATATATAAGATAAATATTAAGAGAAGCTGCAATAAATTGAAGAGGATGGTGTATGAATACAATGTACGTAAAGTGGGAATAACTGTTTAGCCCGTCTACCGCAAAAACACGGAAATATACAATAGTTCGTGGTCAAATGTATAGTCAGGTTTTACCCATTTTAATCGCCATGTTGTCGTCTAATTCACATTATTGTAAAATGTACCGGATATAAAGATATTTGTATATAAAGACAATCAAACGGCCTGCGGGCTTATTATAAGCGGGGTTCATTATAGAAAATCACCGTCGTTTCGTCTTGGTGTCTAACATTGTGTAGCTCGGCGTCAGTAAGGTTCAAACTAAACGGGATTTGAAACTCGAACTAATATAAAGTATCTATGTTTGCAAGAAACTGTCTGTTGTTACATTTGAGGGACAAGTAGGACTTTAATGTACTTTTCATGATTCTAAACTACATGTGTTCACTGACTGAAAACAACACAGACTAAACTTTCCAAACAAAAAATGGTTAGCCCCTTAACTTCCACGACGTCGATGATTTTAAACAATTTTTGTCTGATTTTATTTCTCAAATTTAAAATTTAGGTAATTTGTCATCCTAAACTTTAAAAACGGATTTCAAACATTTTTGATCCTGATCAGAAGCCGCATTACGCAGCGTCGGATCAGAAACCAAACTGTTTGCAAATCACGTTTGTACTCGGTGTATAAAAAGAGGACGACGATCAAAAATTATATGATTTTATTTGGCCCACAACATTTACTAGAACACACCTGCAGATATCTGTTTAACTTGCATCCGTGAAAATAATATCAGCTGCATATTACAGAATACTTATATTTCATCTCCAATGTCAATACGTATGCCACCTGATTTAACCCCATTCACTGCCGTGACGTCATCAATTTTAAACAGTCTTCTGCTTTTATTTCTTAAATTATAGTTTTTTGCTTTTTTGACTGAAGAAAA
This sequence comes from Gari tellinella, assembly GCA_922989275.2. Classification (NCBI taxonomy): domain Eukaryota; kingdom Metazoa; phylum Mollusca; class Bivalvia; order Cardiida; family Psammobiidae; genus Gari; species Gari tellinella. The sequence goes on along the minus strand of OV277868.1, from coordinate 34,218,465 downwards.
GTTGAAATGAGTGTCAAACAGTTTGGATCCTGATCAGTCGCCGCGTAACGCGGCGTCTGATCAGGATCCAAACTGTTTGAAATAAATGTTGTGCTTTGGGTAAGGCAGTGAAGGGGTTAAGTCTTAAAGCCAAATCATTGATAAAAAGGTCGGGGAGTATCCGCCAGATACTGCAGCCCTACCTCAATTCAGAAATTAGCCCTTTCATCGTCATATGCTACTTAAGGCGACTTTGCAAACAGTTTGGATACTGCTCAGACGCCGCATAATGCGACGTCTAATCAGTATCCACACTGTTTGACATTCGTATCGTTGCTTATCAAACTGCCTAAATCCTTCAGTTGAAATGATAATTTAACAACCTTTAAAAGAAGGCAATTATTATTAAGGAGAAACAGGGAGGATTAAAACAGACGATGCAGGATGAAAGGACCCTTTCAATAACATGATAACGTCTGCTTTATTTTTCTCTTCTGGCATTATTTCTTAAACTTATACTCTTAATATTTTGGGTCGAAATATTCCCCAATGAAATTAGCGTTAAAAAGTTTGCGTAATGATCAGAATCAGGTTTTTAAGTCTGATCTAGATTCAAACTGATTTCAGATTATTGATGCCAATGAATCTTGGCCGAGACATAAAGAGGTTAAAACACGAAAATGATTCTGAATATAGATCATTGATTCGTGCGTAAGCAGATACTGACGGATTTTATTAATATAATCTTATGACCATTACCCCCCTTTTTTAACAGGCGCCAAAAAATAACGTGTGTTTTTGCAGCGATCAGTGAAGCTAGATAATTCTTATCACAGCCTATCGTTCATTGCAGGAAAAAATAAATCCATTCCTTTTTTTCAAATGATTATCTGTCACTTTTGTATATCACTGATAATTCATATTTCTGTTAAATGAGGGACACGCGCAACACAGAATTTACAGTACATGTACATGTACAAGGGTGTGGCGCTGTGTTGAGCCGAATTATTCACACTACGAATTCTTCACACCGTAATTAGAGGTGTGAAGAATTCGTACGAAAGGGTACGAATTATTCCACTCGTGTGACCAATGTGTGAAGATTTCGTACGAATATGTCACACAATGGCAGTGTGAGATTTTCGTACCCCCTTTTTGAACGACCTGTTGGTACCTACGGATTCTTCACACATCACCTTTCGTTTAACATTTCTTTATGAAACAAGTTCTAACAGCTTAGGCAAATCACTTTCCATAGCGCAAAAGATGGTGTATTGCGTCGTTTTGTGGGATGACACTAGAGTACTAGTGAAAACAGGCGACCCTTTCACGTACTGTCATGACCCGGGATCGAACTCGGGATGCATTGTTAAGAAGCGGGTGCGCTAAAACTGTGTTATCCACTTTTACATGCAGTGTTTACGATTTGATCAAAAATGCTCTTTAACAGCCGACCTAAATCCGAAGAATTATCTGTGGATAAGTACAGCCTTTTTTATCCAATGATCAAACTTAAGTCCCGTTGAGTTTATGCTTAGTTCCCGGCTTCCTTTGAGGCATAATAGGCAGACAACCGACAGGTTGCTTGCCGAATGCTGGTAGATTGTTGGTATTCTTAACGGGATGGGGAGAGATGGGACCCGTGGCCGTGGTCCAGTGCTCATAGTGACTATAACTTACACTCAATTGGCTCCTTACTGCTGTTGATTCGAATCCCAATCTGAACATTTGGGCTTTTTCATTTGGAGGAGCCTTCAAGCTGGCTATCGGAAATTCGGTGCTTTTACCTAGATGCAATTTTTTACCTGATACAGTTTATGACGTGCATCCTGTTTCTTCTCCCATATGCAATAAGCTTTATGTCGAGATATGACTGAAATACTGTTAACATAGTATGAACACAGAATTCTGGGCCTCGGTTTGATTTTAAAGTGGAGTTAAAAGCTAGTTTCAACGACGGTCATAGAAACGACATCGCCTTAAAATCGGTCGATTCCGGGCACCTTACACGTCGATCGGACCCGAGAAAGCTGTTGACCAAATATACAAACGTATACAAGCGTGTCAGAAGTCGGACAAGGCCGTCTCCATCCGGCGTTTGTCTATCATATACCGGCCGTTGTAATGACGAAAAGTGACCCTACCACTCAGAAGTGTGACCCCGGGATATTTTTCGACTCAGAAAATTAACCTCCCGGGTCATTTTACTTTAGAATGGGGGGGGGGGGCACATTTCGTCTTTACACCGGCACCCGACTGGCAACCGGATAACACCGGTTTCCTTTCGGTCTCCCACAGTATTGCACGTTTTTACTGAATGCCCATGATCTGGACTACACGATAAGGCAATCGGTAGTATGATTCCATGTAAGAAAGTGAGCAACATAACAAAGAAGTGAAATCAGTGCGTCTTTGTAAACCTCATTCATATATTGAACCCACGATAACCAATATCGGGCGATGATGGTCGCCCGTCTTAAAACCGTTGCCCGTCCGGTATTTAAGGACTATCGCGGCAGTTTGTTCGAATTTTCAAAAATACTTAAATATTTCCTATACAACATCTGCAACAGATACCAAAGTTAGCGCTGTTGCTACTTATTGAATGACAGAGTATCGCGTAACACATTCATCTGTTGTGTATACATGTGTAAATGTTCAGATCTGCAATCAGCCTCAAACAAGAGGACCATGATGGTCGGAGTCGCTCTTCTTGCAGCCCATGGTTACTGTAATGGCGACATTAAAATTGGGCAAGTTTTCACTAAGCTCTCATATCTAAACTTATCCCACCTATTCATGGCCTTATTGTTTAAGCTAGAATACTAGAAACCAATCATGTACAAGTGCATGTAGATGGTCAAAACTGTATCATTTGTGTAACCCCAAAGACCTCCCTATGTTAACGCTATTTAAGGGCTTTAGTTTATTGGACAGAGATAATCACCTCTGTTATGAACTTAAAGAAAAACATGTTGGTGGTTTTGATCTCATGCGCTGCTTGTAAGCAAATGAGCTTAGCCTAATTCATCTTCCTGAAAGAAGGAATTACTCTCACCGCACTGATGCAGGAGTTATGATCCTCATGCAAAACACTTTTATACACCAATCTCTTTCGATTAAGGAATATCGCGCCAGTTTCAATTTATTTTACAGTCAAAGGGAAGCAACTTTTGCAAAACTTCTGATGTGTTGTCTCCCTTTAACCAATTCAATATAGTTTATATTTTAAATTTGTATTTTTTCCTACCTCAAAAAGCTTAATGGTGTGGTCATATAATTTGGCGTCCACGATAAGTTATATATACTAATAATGCTTGTAAAGTGATATATTGCTGACGATTAAACAGTGGAGTTTGACACATTTTAGCATTTAAAAGTGGTTAACATATATCATTTATAGATAGCCCTATATGTAATTGGATAGACATGCGTTACTCTACATGCAGACTTTGTATTTTGTAGAAAAAATAGTTCGGGTAACCATATCTGTAATTAGTGATTTCAGTAAATTAATGCTTTATTAATATTTGTGAAACATATTGGCAAAATCTGAATGTAAGAACTGTGGGAGAAATTTTTTGAAAAATAACTATTTGATGTGTTCCCTTTATTGGCGAATAAAATGTTGTTTCCATGTTTTTATGCTACTTCCTCATATTCTTTTCTTTTTTATGAAAACATATAAATAACCCAATATCTAAGGAAAATTACAAAGCTGAAGAGGGGTGTTCTGAGATTTTATTATCAACAGCACGTGTCTCTGGATAATTAGGGGTATACCAAAAAACAAGCTATTAAGAAAAGAACCAGTTCGGGGACTCCCTATTTTATTTCATATTTCTGCACAACAGGGTATATACAAGCAACATGCGGAATTTGAAAAAAAATCTGAATGGTTTGAAAATTCGAACAAACTGCCGCGATAGTCGTTAATGAAATTTTAATTTCGAAAGCTTCGGAAAGGCAGAATCTCTCGGAAAATAGTAGAAAGGGGAATACCTCTCACGGTGTTTATACAATAATTATGAACTGTGTTTGCAATACACGTCTACTCATTAAACTCTTTAAATGAAATTTCACCTTTAAAACTTCAGTAAAAAACAAAACCATGACAGTCGGACGATCGGACAGACAGTCTACGGTAAGTTGACCGACCCCGACGTGTCATCATTGCCTTCAGCTAGTGACACAGAAACCGGTCCATACATTTATAAAGTTCTTAGAATGCATCGTACAGACGGACTGAATAATATCCGATACGACGGAATCGAGTAAATTATATGGTCACCAAAGTGCTATTACTACCATGCTATTTTTCAGTTTTATGTGTCTATAATTAATAATATCGTGTGCCGAAAATGTGACATTTGTACCCCATGTGACCTTGACCTTTTACCTTATGACCCAATTTAAACAGGCAGTCTAGTACATATGTTTTGTCATTATGTGAACTATAAGACATCTATCAAGTAAAGCAAACCTAATATGTCCCCCTATCCATCTGGTGGCTAAAAGCTTTTTGGAAAGTGTGACGTTTTCGTATGCACAAATTTTTTACATTCGTTTTTAAAAAAAATCGACATGTGAAGAATTCGTATCTACTGTCAGGGGGGGCTGAGAGTAAGTACGAATTATTCACAAATGTGTGACATATTCGTATGAAATTCCTACGAATTCCTCACAGGTGTGAATAATTCGTAGTGTGAATAATTCGGCTCTCCTTACCTAACTTGAGCTTTACCCCATCGATACTGCCATAACGTCATCAATTTTAGAAATATACATATCGTCTGCTTTTAGTTTCGAATTCAAATTTTAAGTGTTTTAACCTTTGTGTTGTGTTGCGTATAAACAGTTTGGATCCATTTGAGACGCCGAGTAACATCTTTAGTTCTGGAGTTGTGATATTCATAGCTTTGGCGTTCAACCTTCTGCAGGCTACAGAGGAGCATTCGTTATTCTTTCCCGTTTAAACGCAAACGAAACGCAAACGCAAAACAATAAAATGTAGAAAATGACAATTGTTTGACAATTCTGACTTTTCATTTTTACCTGAGTGGCAAATAGTTTGGAGCCTGATCAGACGCCGGGTTACCAGGCGTCTGATCAGGATCCAAACTGTTTGCACTGGAAATATTGGTTTTTAAGCGTAAACGCGTTTATTTGGAAAGAATAACATTTTCTCAACTGTACATTGTAGGTTATTGTCGTCTGCAAACTTTGTTGTCTGCAACAATTCTCACAGTTTATACATGTACATCACTTTTTCTTTCAGAAAATATAATCAGAATGGCAAACATATTGAATCTAGATGAGACGCCGAGTTACCCGGCGTCTCATCTTGATCCAAACTGTTTGTTACAACAAGAGATGTCACACATTCGCCCAAAAAGTGCAATGGGTTAATTTTGTTTCAAAATATTTATAAATACCGATGCAGTTGGTCTTGGCAACGAAGAGTTAACATTTCAAATAATTTTCATTGTAAATCGGATAAGGGTCGCACTAAGATGAGCGAATTACTGCTATGAATATCTTCTTTAATTATCAGAGATAGTAATGGCATATAGTTAACTTCTCGTTTCTAACCATTTTACACTTAACATAATAATCATGTAATTGTAAGATTCATCTCAGTAACAGTTTGCAATACAGTGTTCCCTTCCTACAACGACCCTCCCAACAATGACTCTCTCCTTACAACGACTCTTTCCGCAAGTTTCTTAACAGGCCAATTATGTCTAATGCTTTTACTGCTACAATATTGCCTGCTTAAAATTGTCGTATGCTTTTCCCCTCAAAATTACATATAAGTGGACTCTTTGATAGAGTAAATATTATGACGAATGACTAATAGCTTGAATCCAGATCAGACGCCGCGTTACATCACTGTCCAATGTATGCATTATTTCGGTACCATAAGCCACAATTCAAATCATACTCAAGACAAATTTACAAATACATATGTATGAACAAGGTGACTGTAGGTTACTTAGACTGAAAGCCAGAGAGACTGACTGAACATCAGTACACAACGACACTAAGTAATAGCTGTTTCTCGTGAGACCTATTTAATAGACTGCTGCTGTTGAATCTGCCTAGATAAGATGTTTAATGGTACATGTAGTACTAGTGGTCTCGTTTTTATTTGTATAAATATAAACGTGTATCAAACGACCTTTGAAACATTATAATGTGTTGATCTTTTTGACATGTAAAACATCAGACAATACGAAAGTATTTCAGAAGGCGTCTTAAAAACCTTGTTGCATAACTTTTCTTCTCAACAGATATTTTCTAAGAGAATGCCAAACAAATCAACTACATGTACATGTATAGGAAATAATGCAGACGTTTGGTTTTTAGGTGCGAAATCTGCCTGGAATGCATAAGGTTACAAAGCATGCGCATTTAGGTCATTAGGTTTTCTCACGTTACAAGTGCCAACTGATTTTAAATTCGCTTATTATCTAAATGATATTACTTTTCGTAAACGTTTCACACTTTGCATTGTAAAATTATGATTCCAATGATAATGCAGATAATAACGGATTCATTGCCTCATCAAAATGTATTGCCCACATAATTTAACCCTTTCAACGCCAAGAAATCGTGAGGCTTTTACTCCTTTACTGCCATATTGTCGTCTGCTTCAATATTGTTGTCAGTATTATCATTTCAAAATTAGATTGAAGGTACTATGACTTAAGAAATAGCGACACTAGTGGCAAACAGTTTTGATCCTAATTAGACGCCGCGATACGCCGCTTATGATCTTGGTCCAAACTGTTTGAAAGTAGATTGTTTATACATGTACATGTACAGTGGAGAATCTGTTATTCTTTCCCAATAAACGCGTTTACGCTAAAACTATTATTTACAATACAAACAGTTTGGAGCCAGATCAGACGCCGGGTAACAGTTTTAGCGTAAACGCGTTTATTGGGAAAGAATAACACATTCGCCACTGTACTAATGAATATATCTAAAGAATAACTAAAGAGATTTACCTTTGTGTATTTATCGGTAAAGAATAGTTTTCATAGTTGCTATACGACAAGTAGACGTTTTTGTACAGAGGAGAATACGTCATTCTGAAATTCGTTTATGCTTAAACAAATATTTCAAATGCAAACAGTTTGGTTTTGATTTGTTTTGATTTTACGTCGCTTTCAACAGTATTTCAGTCATATCGCGACAGTGGAGAATCTGTTATTCTTTCCCAATAAACGCGTTTACGCTAAAACTATTATTTACAATACAAACAGTTTGGAGCCAGATCAGACGCCGGGTAACAGTTTTAGCGTAAACGCGTTTATTGGGAAAGAATAACACATTCTCCACTGTACTAATGAATATATCTAAAGAATAACTAAAGAGATTTACCTTTGTGTATTTATCGGTAAAGAATAGTTTTCATATTTAGACGTTTTTGTACAGAGGAGAATACGTCATTCTGAAATTCGTTTATGCTTAAACAAATATTTCAAATGCAAACAGTTTGGTTTTGATTTGTTTTGATTTTACGTCGCTTTCAACAGTATTTCAGTCATATCGCGACGTCCAGCTAATTACAAGTGGAGGAAGGCCCCAGAAGTCCTTTTATGCTCTATTTCAGGCACAAATTGGCAACTGGGTAGAACCACCGGCCTTCTGCAAGCCAGCTGGAAGGCTTCCCCACATGCAAAAAATCCAAACGACCCTACCGGGATTCGAACTCACAGCGGTGAGCGGCTTAGTGATGTGAGTCACAGTGACTATACCATTATGCCACGGAGCCCCCCCCCCCCCCCCGCAAACAATTTTGAGCCAGATCAGACGCCGGGTAACCTGCCGTTTGAACAGGCTCTTAACTGTTTTACTCAGATTAAAATGAATACAAAATCTGGATAGAACTGTTTTAAAAAAAAATGTTTTTTTTTTCTGCATTAAAAATGTTTCTTTTCTCCACTGTAGAAGTAATACAAATGTTTACGACAGACAGAAAGTTCCTATAAACTGTTTCTGTAATATTGATACAATATTCTTTCCAAGACACGCAGATGTAACACAGAACTGATCAGGCTCTAAACTGGATTTTATTCAAAATTTAATAGAGGAATATTTTGAAGGACATGTCATTTGTAGAATGTAATCGCATTACTTTGTTTTCTTTGCGCCTCGTTCAATATAGGAAAGAATAACATCCTCTATAAATAAAAGTTTGTGGAACGGTAAAATGTAGAGGAATGGTTTTCTACTTAAAAATATATATTTAGGGCATTTCGATAAAGATTTTATCTGACATGCATGACATTCTTCTTTTATCATACCAATGCAGATTTTGAAATATCCTGTACAGTGGAGAATCTGTTATTCTTTCCCGTTTAAACGCAAACGTACGCAAACGTACGCAAACGCAAAGCGCTAAAACGTAGAAAAGAACAACTTTTGGACAATTCTGATATTTCATGTTTATCTTGGTGGCAAACAGTTTGGAGCCTGATCAGACGCCGGGTTACCCGGCGTCTGATCTGGCTCCAAACTGTTTGCACTGCAAATAATAGTTTTAGCGTAAACGCGTTTATCGGGAAAGAATAACAGATTCTCCACTGTATACCCTAACAATGCTGAATGTTCCTGCAAAGCCTCATTTCTTTTAAAAGATGAACAGTTTATTTTCATTTTAGGAATGTTTCCAGGCACTATCTAAAAGGTAAATAAAAAAGGCAAATCTTGATGGAGGTCTACACTGTTTGCAAAATACAACAATTGGTGTCATTCACAATAAGGGTTGTATTAAACAGAGACTTTTTTTTCCAAACTACAAGTGGGGTCGAAATATTTCAAATTTTAGGATGTCACTTTCAGATTTTATTCTGTGCTAATCTTGTTGATGGACGTGCAATCATCATGGCTTTTTTTTTTAAAAATTCTGCAACCAGAAATTTAACGTCAAGTTTTTTTTTACCTTGAATTCCGTTAACAGTGTCAGTTATGACAAGTTGAATAAATAATCAGAGGAGAGTTCCATGAACAAATCGTATGATCCTATAGATCTAATGGCAAAACCTAAAAACAGTTCAAAGCTTTCATCATTCTGTGTAAGATAGTATGTGACGTTAACTCAATCCAAACATCATCTGTTACAGTGGAGAATACGTTATTCCTTTTACCGTTTAAACGCAAACGAAACGCAAATGCAACTCACTAAATTGTAAAAAAGACAACTTTTTGACAATTCTTACTTTTCAGTTTATTCTGAGAAGCAAACAGTTTGGATCCTGATCAGACGCCAGTTTACCCGGCGTCTGATCAGGATCTAAACTGTTCGCTATGGAAATAATAGTTTTAGCGTAAACGCATTTATTGGGAAAGAATAACGTTTTCTCCACTGTAGACGATCGTTGTAAAGCTCTTATTTGAAATAGATGAATCGCATATACTGATATGCTCCGTAACACATGCTACACTGACAGTTTAATGGTAACAGACTCGTAACTGGAATTTGTAAAACATCTAGATCCATATCAGACAACGAATATTACTGTTGATCTGATCGGGAACATACTATTTGAATTTCTTTTTGAGAAAATAGAAAAAGTAACAAAATGTAATTAGACAATATTTTGACAGAAAAAGGGTTCACCTTTTCGACGTCAAATGTTTCATCTGCTTTAACCACTTTACTTTTACTTCAATGACGTCATCAATTTTAAACAATTGTCGTCTGCTTTTATTTCTTCAAATCAAACGTTAGGTATTTTGACTTTAATCATTTTGAAATGATTTTTAAACAGTTTATAACACTGACAAATATATCCCCAACTTTTAAGACATTAATCAAATATGGCTTTAAAACATCTGAAAACATTGTCATACGTGTACAGTGGAGAATCTGTTATTCTTTCCCAATAAACGCGTTTACGCTAAAACTATTATTTGCAGTGCAAACAGTTTGGAGCCAGATCAGACGCCGGGTAACCCGGCGTCTGATCAGGCTCCAAACTGTTTGCCACCAAGATAAACAAGAATTATCAGAATTGTCCAAAAGTTGTTCTTTTCTACGTTTTAGTGCTTTGCGTTTGCGTACGTTTGCGTTTAAACGGGAAAGAATAACAGATTCTCCACTGTATATAATTAGTTTCCATTGCATACAGGCTACAGTCAGATCAGATGTCGGGTAACTCGGCGTCTGAGCAGGCTCCAACCTGTGTGCTACTCAGAAATAATAACTAAATAACTAAAATACAGTAAAACCTCGCTATTACGACCACTAAAACGAAGGCTAATTTAGTGTATAATAGAGAGGTGGCAGCTTAAAGCAAGGTGACAGTGAAACAGAAAGCTCCTACGGGAGCTTTCTGTTTCGCTGTCACCTTGCTTTAAGCGGTCACCTATAGTAAACATCCAAATAATTAACAAAATTTAGTGGTCGTAATAGCGAGGTTTTACTGTATAGTTAAAATTTCTAAAAGTAAATTTCCACAGTTTATAGTGCATTGCTTTTGCGTTCAAAAGGGAAAGAATGATACATATTCTCTACTGTACATTACGCACAAAATGTACAGCTACATGTATCCGTATCTCTAACTGGCTGTAAAGAAAAAAACTCATCCCTTTTAAAGTTTCAGAATATTCCAATCTAAAATTAACTTGGGCTAGTCAGAAGAAAACACTAATACAGTGGAACCCGGCATCTGATCTTTTCTCTAAACTGTTAACAATGTAAATAATTGTTTAGGGAATTCGCTTTGGTTTGAACGAATAACGACTTCTCCACTGAAACGTATTCTTGTTAGGCACACAACCATTTCACATGCAGGTAATTGATTTAAGGAAATCACGTGACAATTTTCTTACATATTGCATGAGAAGTAAAGGTCTTAAAGTTCACTGCAATACGTGTCAATCATTTTTCAGTGGAGAATCTGTTATTCTTTCCCGTTTAAACGAAACGAAACGCAAACGCAAAACACTAAAACGTAGAAAAGTGCAACTTTTGGACAATTCTGATAATTCATGTTTATCTTGGTGGCAAACAGTTTGGAGCCTGATCAGACGCCGGGTCTGGCTCCAAACTGTTTGCAATAGAAATAATAGTTTTAGCGTAAATCGAATGTTCATAGTTGACTCCATAAAGCTAGATCAGACGCCGAAAAACTTGGAGTCTGTTTTGGCTCGAAACTGTTTGCAACTCAGATTGGATTTTTTGTCAAAAGTATCCAAATCCTGTCATGTTCTACAATTTTATTACACCATGTAAATAGAGACTTCTGAGCACATGCTTGACAGTAAATCAATTATTAGAAGCAGAACAATGATATAGAACAGATATGCCAATTAGAATTTAAGCGTTTTATAAAACATGTGACTTTGTGTTGTTAAAGAAATCTTAAAGGGCCTTTACGCAACTCATATAGTCTTATAACATTTAAAGATCTTTTCATGCGGAAATTTAATTTTTTGTGTAAAAGAATCAATTATAGATCTACTGCTTTAAGGCTGTTTTTAGAACGACTATTAAAAAAAATAAAAGTAAAGCAAACAGTAAAGATCCTGGGGCCCGTTTCAAGACGATTCCAAAAAGATGTCACAAGACAGGATTAGATGGAGAAATAAATACTTATTGGGAGTTTTATAATCTGACTTACGACAACATTTGCCGTACGAAGTTTTATGAAACGGGCCCCTGATGAGACGGAATGTAGAGCAGTCCTCTGGTGTAAGGGCACTGCTTGCAGAATCTGTTTAGATCCTACATAGTTCCGGTTTCCATAGAAATGGTTAATTATCAAGATTCTGTTGTGTAAAACTGGATTAATAGTTCTGCTTTTAAGACACATTTGCACCCAAGAGTCATAAGACACTGTTTTCTGATATACGAACACGTAACGGTAAATATGAATACTGACCAGTAGCATCTCATTTGTGATTATGTTTCCAAATCAATTGTTATCTTTAGTCACCAAGTAACTCGGCATATCCTTTGAATCTAGAGTATTGGATAGCCTGACAGTGTGACATAATAAATCACTAAACTCGTTCATCCCAATAGACTACATCCCTAGGCTTTAAACTAAAAATTCGAATTTCCAGTAAAGTTCAGTCCATCTATTTTTTACTATTTAGGGTTATTTCTAACACATATTGTAAACATTGCAAACAGGACAGACCCTGATCAGATGGGTCCTGTAGGAGCCCTCTGATCAGGGTTTATACAGTTTAATAGGGCAGGTAACGTCTCCATATGTGCACATCTTTAAACAGGTCGAGTATACTCGTTGTTAGAGTTAAAAGAGTTAAAAAGCAAAAGGATTTTCCATTTGGCAAAGCAATTGTCATGTAGATACGAAATATATATATAATGCGCCCTGCGCATAGGTCGAGTCTAAAGAAATAATCGCAGGCGTAAAAAATAATAAGAGAAAATAAAAACATTCCCGCTTTTTGAAGTTTTTGTTAATTTCCCGCTAGTACGACATAACGAGAGAATACTGTACTTGTACATAAAATATAAATACAAATGTGCCGACTATACACGTTTATGCCTAATGTAGAAAGAACAATGGAAAAACCGTGTAGAACCGGAGCCGGGGACTCCTATTTTAAACTGGAAAAACCTGACAAGAATATGCTGCAGTCATGCAAGCATATTTAATAAGTCAATCGGCATCGAGAAATTCGCCTCGCAGCGACAATCTTTGGGTGTGTAAACTTGTGAACTTGGGCCTAATTCCGTTAACCGACAACCTCTCTTAACCGACTTACAAACATGGAACCATGGGGTGTCGGATAACGGAGGTTATACTGTACTATTATAGTAGTACTGTACTAGAATTTGCTTATTTACAGTGGAGAATTCGTTATTCTTTCCCGTTTAAACGCAAACAAACGCAAACGCAAAACACTAAAATGTAGAAAAGGACATCTTTTGACAATTCTGACTTTTCATTTTTACCTGAGTAGTAAATACATGTAGTTTGGAGCCTGATCAGACGACGGGTTATCCGGCGTCTGATCAGGCTCCAAACTGTTTGTATAGGAAATAATAGTTTTAGCGTAAAAGCGTTTATTGGGAAAGAATAACGTTTTTTCCACTGTAACTATATTTGTTTAGCTCTATGTATGTATGTTTTATAAGGTAAGTATGTAAATGATGGACGAGAGAATGAGTAGTACCCGGGTTGCAATCAAACATTCAACTTAATTCCATTTATTGATGTTTTTTAGGATACTTGTTATCAATAAGCACGTTTTATTGCGCTTTGTACACTATACCATTTTCATTCTGTACCTTAGTAAGTTTTAATTTTGTCCATTTGCTATTTAATTTTCGGTAAAATTGAATAACGCTCGTCCAGTTTGATACGTACATGTAGGTAGAATTTGAAGGTTACAATTTTGTTGAAAGTTTTAGGATTTAACCATGAATAGAAAATAATAGAATTAAGTTGAATTGAATTGAATTGAATTGACATGCAAAAAATACCGATATTTTTTAGATTTTGGACCGAACCCTCTCAATCTTCAGGCTCAATCATCTGATTTAATAATTATGGTTTGATTTCAATCAATAAGAGTTTCAAAACAAGAGTTACTCTACGTCTGGGGCCCTTTCATAAAATTTCGTACGGCAAATGTCGTCGTAAGTGAGATTATAAAAGGCTCAATTATAATTTATTTCTTCATCTACGTAATCATGTCTTGTGACATCTCTTTGGAATCGTCTTGGAAAGATAATTATAACTAGATGTACCAAGACAGGATTAGATGAAGAAATCAGAATTAGATGTATTTTAAAGTTAAGACTTACGATGATTTTTGTTTTACGAAGTTTTATTGAACGTCCCTGGTCAGATCAACACTGATTGCCAGTGTCACTATACTCGGGATAAGGTACAGTGGAGAATCTGTTATTCTTTCCCGTTTAAACGCAAACGTACGCAAACGCAAAGAACTAAAACGTAGAAAAGAACAACTTTTAGACAATTTGGATAATTCATGTTTATCTTGGTGGCAAACAGTTTGGAGCCTGATCAGACGCCGGGTTACCCGGCGTCTGATCTGGCTCCAAACTTTTTGTATTGGAAATAATAGTTTTAGCGTAAACGCGTTTATTGGGAAAGAATAACAGATTCTCCACTGTAGGACAGAAGAAATATAAATCGAATGAGCAACCACTTGGTCGGGTAAATGCGAAACGCTGGTGTTAAATATCGACTCGTCTATTTTTACATGATCATATTTATAGATGTTCTCTGGTAAATACTTAATGCTTATTTCTTGAATTGCCCCTTGTTATAAAAATCTGTTACATTGTTTACCCATACTGTGCAACTATTTATGGAACAGTTTTGTTCACGTTCTTTGTTTACATTATCGTAAAATTTCCTATTTGTCAAATGCTCGTAGATTTTTTTTATCTTGATGTGTATTCAAGTATTTGTATATTTATCAATTCATCAACAAAGCAGAATGGTTTTCTTCATGGCAAACTAATTGCCATAGAGGCAATCTTGCATTGTACTAGACCTCACTTTATTTAATATATTTGTGTTCTATGTATAGATTGCAGAATGTTCATTATTTTGAAACTATATTGCAAACAGTTTGGAGCCTGACCAGACAAATTCCCAGGCATTTGAGCTGGCTCCAAACTGTTTGCAACAAACTTGACATAATACATTTTAGCTTAAACACATTTAGTTTGAAAGAATGGCGTCTTGTTCACTGTACATGTACTAGTATTTACATACATGTATAAGTAAATGTTGGCCCCAGCCAAATGTTATTAAACTCATATCTGTCCTTCCGGATAGAGATATCATATTTTGTATTATTTAAACAAATCATTATTCAATTGCGGATACATGTACGTACGGTATGGGGATAATGAAAACTATCGTGATGATGACAGAAAGAGAAATATACAGTAAAACCCCTTATAACGATCACTAAATTGTGTTAATGAATAGTTGTTTGCAATAGTTGACTGCTTAAAGCGAGGTAACAGTAAAACAGAAAGCTCGAATAGAAGGTTTCTATTTTACGTTCACCTTGCTTTAAGCGGTCACCTGTTTTTATACAATCGGTAAACCTTCGTTTTAACCCTTTACCTGATAGCCTATTTCTAGTATTAAAGATAGGTGAATAATTAAAGCAGGTTGGAAGTAAAACAGAATGCGCCCTTAGGCGCATTCTGCTTTACTTTCAGCCTGCTTTAAGTCATCATGTGCTAGAACATCGAAAATATTCCATATCATATATATTCATGACTGATTGAATTGGAACTATTTTCTTCAGCGGAGGAATAAATCATATGCGCTAAAAGGCGCTTCTATGGGGGAAAGGGTTAAAGGTCGTAATAGAGAGCTTTTACAGAAATGCGGGAAGATAGATAGAGAGACGGGGTAGTGGACGGGGTACATAGAAAAGAAACCAATAGTAATTTGACGCGTCGGACTGTCTGGGTCATACTGTTTGCAATGTTACAAGTCTTGTTGTTTCATGGCATAGCTCATTTATGTTAACATAATCTCATAATACATGCAATCAGCCTAGGTTATCATTGTAAGAACTTCTCTTTTACTACTGCTAAATATTGTTAGTTAATTGGTGTTAAAGGCATATTGGTGTGAGGGTAAAACGGAAAGCTCTTGCTTTAAGATGCCACATTTGCAGTGGAGAAATCGCTATTCTTTCCCAATAAACGCTTTACGCTAAATCTATTATTTCAAATGCAAACAGTTTGGAGTCAGATCAGACGTTGTATGCCAGCCAAGTCAAAATCAACATTCAGAATTGTCTAGAAAATCATTTTCTTCATTTTATTGCAATGCGTTTGCGTTTCGGTTGCGTTCAAATGTGAAAGAATAACGGTTCTCCATAAATTATAGTGTCTTTTATACGATAAACTAACGTTCGTTTAATAGTGGTAATTTAGCTTTTTCTGTAATGTTATTTCTGTTTTCGTTGCAGGTGCCTTCCTCATTCCCTATTTTACCATGTTGATATTTGGGGGCTTCCCCTTGTTTTACATGGAGCTCGCTCTCGGCCAATACCAACGCTGTGGGTGCCTTACTGTCTGGAACAGAATATGTCCACTCCTGAAAGGTAAGAACTAGCCCAGCGCTTATAAATCGTTTGAGTTGAGTCTAAATGCGTTCTCAAGCATCTGATTGGTCGGATTTGAGCCTACGCTCAAATCTGACCAATCAAATGTTTGAGAACGATTTCAGACTCAACTCAAACGCTTTATAAGCATTGACCCTAGTCTCATTGATCTCGTTATTTTAAAGGATATTTCCAGTTTCCAATTCAATATGTTCCGTGTTTTTCAAAATGACAAACACTTAATACCCTGATCATCAGGAAGCCTTGGGATCTGGTATACTCTGTTTGCAAAGAGTGGCATTCTCGTGAATTTGCTATATCAGCGCGATGCAGATTTAAAGACAGATTCTAAAAGTGAATAGTACAAAAACGCTATTTGTTTCCATTAAACGTCTCTATGCAAACACCATTATTTCCATTGTAATCAGTTTGAAACAAGATCAGGTTCCAAAATGTTTACCACTCAGAATAAAATGTTTATTTCAACATTTATTGCTATGTTTTTGCTTTTTGCTTCCGTTGGAATGAACAAAAAACGTCTCCCAAACTGCAGTTGTTTCTGTAGATATTTTTTTTATGTCAGATGTACATTCTTAAAGTTTATGTCTTTCCTAATTTACTGCAATCTTGCAATACGACTATGTTCTTTGACAAAAAACAATGAAAAAGTGTAGAAGCCGTTATTCTTTCCCGCTTTAAAAACGAAACGGAACGCAATACAATAAAAAGTTGAAAATGACATTTTAAGAGGTCTGGAAATCGTTTTCGTTTGAGAGGCAAATAGTTAAGAGCCTGATTGAAGATCGGGTTACACGGCGTCTAATCTGGCGTCAAACGGTTGAAACGAAAGAATAACATTTTTCTCCAGTTTACCCTTGTTGAATAGTTGTAATGACGGTGAACATTACTGAATCCTCCTATACAGTGGAGAATCTGTTATTCTTTCCCAATAAACGCGTTTACGCTAAAACTATTATTTGCAGTGCAAACAGTTTGGAGCCAGATCAGACGCCGGGTAACCCGGCGTCTTATCAGGCTCCAAACTGTTTGCCACCAAGATAAACAAGAACTATCAGAATTGTCCAAAAGTTGTTCTTTTCTACGTTTTAGTTCTTTGCGTTTGCGTCCGTTTGCGTTTAAACGGGAAAGAATAACAGATTCTCCACTGTACCTAGAAGAAGGACACTTTAGCACTTCCAATGGACACTTCTAGTTTCCAATTAATTGTAGATTAATTCTGTACTATTAAGAGTTTGTTTTACAATGTATTGAAAAAAGGAAAACAGTGTAGACCCTGAATAGAGGGATCAAACAAGACCCTTCTGCTCTGGCACAGCACTACATAGATCAAGTGTACTGTTTGTAAAGGATGTTTGTGCGCATCATCCGAGCTCATTTAAGTACTAGAAATTTTTTGTATTCTAAACATATTACTCACAAACGACAGGCGGTGTTTCACTAGTTATTTTTAAGATTATTTGGACCCTTCAAACCTTAATCCTGGTATTTTTATTTAGTTTGCCACTTATTTTCACATAACCCGGACTATGATAGTGTTGTAAAGGGATTTGTCTATTCCAAAAACGAAGATTATACAAATTCAAATTCAAATTCAAATTCTTTATTTCGCTCAGTAGATCTACATGTTTTCACATAATTACATGAGGTTAATTGAAGGTGTAATACAAACTAAACAGGTAATGAAAGAGAACTTTAACAATTAAGTATTTTAAAGATATTAGCTACAGGCTCAGGTGGGAGAGCTACAATGAAATTTACAATTAAACCGCCGTTCGCGGCAATGGTTGTAAGTTTTGTAAGTTGCAATAAATAGATTTGAAATAGATAAAAATAGATTTATACATCTGTAGGGACAGTTTATTTCCAGATGAGACACACGGTTACTTAGCGCCACAGCTAGTTCCAAACTGTCCGGCACTTGCGACTTCGAAAACTTGAAAACTACAGCCGATATCGTAAATTGTAGTTTCTCATTTTAGACTGAACATAATGTGGAAATATCCATTGGGAGCCTTCCATGTCATTTTCTATCCAATCTGAGAAGGCATATTCAGTGTTTTGTAACATAGATATGATAGGCTATTAATTCGTGAATACAATCTTAGATCAACAATTCGGCGCAACACCAACGCATCCGCGAGTTAAATTATTCGCGGGTACGATATTATTGCACTGAAGGGATCTACATAAATTATCACTTGAATATATATAGATCTAACACAAGTAAGAAAACATAACACAATTAAGAAAATAAATTGGCATAGTAGATCAATAAACAGATCACAAACATTTGACTTATAAGTTCAGATCTATAAATTTTGAAACTCACATATCATGGAATTCCCAGTTTACAAATATAGTACATAATTTCCTCCTGGCTTATGACGTCATAGTTACACGTCATTATTGCCATGTGTACAGTGTCGTCATAGGTCATGGGAGCTAAAATTTAAATATTCAGTGGTTTATGTCAAATATTTATGACGTCATTATTATTACATTTATACGTCATAATAAACACATCAGAATACATGGTGGTAACTATCCGCATTCCACAAAGAGTACACTTGGTTTATGCAAACATTGCAGACCCAGATCAGATGGCTCCTAAAGGGACCAACTGATCAGGCTCTGCACTGCTTGTCAACCCAATAATCATAAAAGGACTCTAGGCTTAATTTGTTATTGGAATTTTTCGATTTGAATTTTCACGGGGTAGATTCTAGATCTAGATCTACATAGAGTTAAAAGGAGTACACTAAATGCTGGTCTAAAGTAATGCCTATAAACAATTCAGGAGTGTCCGCATCACCCCAACCTCAGGAGATCATCAATTTTACATTCGTTAGACAGGACCCACTGCATTATGATTTCTTCTTCCTATGAGGAATAAACAACAGAACTAAACGTACCCAACATACATCACATTGGTCCAGGCCCCTGAGCCGAGTCCGAGACCGCTCCCAAACATCCGACCGACCAGACCTGAGTTATTTAAAGATCAAATCTGACCAATCCAACACGCGAGAGCGATCCAAGACTCAGCACAGAACGTCCCAAAAGCTTGTGACCTGTTAAATATATCTACAGTTACATAAGTAACGTAAAGTCAATGATGTAAGACATTGTTAAGCGACCACCCAATAGAAAACCCATGTGTAGTCTTCAATACAGGTAGTCGCTCAAGGCAGAACGAAAGCGACGCAGAAAAATTCCACAGGAGCTTTCCACATCGCTTCCCCCCCCCCCCCCCCCCCCCCCCCCCGACTTGGGCTGTTATAATTAGTGAGCAGTCGCGAAACAGATAGTTGTCATTATACCTTAGTTGCTCAATTCAGGCTGTAAACAACACAGAAAGCTCTCATAGGAGCTTCCCGTATTGTTTCCACCCCAAATTGGCAGTCTTCTCTATATATACATGTATTTACTGTATATCGGTATAATATAATGTACAGATACTAATAATACATCTCGTGATGTAGATCTACATCTAATAATATACAACATTGTATAATCGATTTTGTATTTTTCAATCAATCATTACAAGACCCCAGTGGCATATTTCATTCGGGTAGATGCTCAATTCAGGGTGAAAACAACGCAAAAGGACCCTGCAGAAGCCTTCTATGTCATTTTCCCCTCCGACTTGGGCAGCCATAATCATTTAACTGTCACGTAACACATTATTATTATTTTTATTTTTTGTTTTTTGTTGTTTATTAATTTTTATATAAATTTGCTCAATGCAGAAAGACTACAACACATGAAACTCATACAGGAGCTCTCTGTATCGTTTGCATCCCGAATTGGGCAGTCTTATTTCTGTGTAATTATAGTGTAGATTTAAAGAAATTATTGAAAATGCACTACTTACAGTGAACAGAAGTTCAAGTTATACAATACTTATATATACTACCGTCGATATTGTGCCAAGCGATCCACCAATAGAAAATCCCGTGTATAGTTTGTATACCTTTAAATACTAAATACCCGATGCAGGATGAAAACAACACAGAGAGATCCTGTAAAGGAGCTCTCTACATCTCCTCCCAAATCGGGCGGTCATCTGAAGGCTATTTCAATGGGTAGCTACTTGACACATTATCAACTGTACAAGGTTCAAATATACGCTTACTTGCTTAGGCATACATATTAACAAGTAAAATTGGAGTTAGGTAGTTGATTTAAATCTATCTATGATAGTTTTGACGAAATAACAGAGTTTAACGTAGTCGCTTTTGTTATTTGTATTAAATAGCTCCTCGAATAAGACAACATTTGGTCTTCTATAGTAGTTGGCTTTCAGTAACCTTTTGCGTTCAACTAAAAATTTACTACATGTAAATATGTAATGAAATTCGTCACCTATGTCAGTTTGACATAATGGACACTTACGGTTTTCACGAGGGGTTTTGTTCCATCGACCAGTTTCAATTGGGAGTCTGTGGTTTCTTGTTCTAAATTGAATCATTGGTTTTAGGAGATGAGAAGGAGTATTTATAAGGTAGGTTTCAAATTCAAAGTTTTTCTTGATTAGTTGATAGGTTAAACTACCACTAGAGGTTTCTATACTGCTAAACCATTCGTTAATAAACAAATCTTTTAATTTTTGATAGCGGCTGACATTTTTAACCATTTACAGTTTGGGAATGTCTGTGTTCTCCAAATATTTATAAATCCACAGCAGGTGAGAATGTCTTTCATGTTATTCATCCATCCGAATTTGAGTTTTTGTCGCTCGGGTTCAATTACGTCAAATGTTTGTCTAAGGTTAGTGTATATGTCAAAAGCTAAGCGATTTACCCTTTTTTCAATAAGTTTAGACCAATATGCAATTACTCTGATTTTAATGTCTATAGTAATTGGCAGTGCCCCAGTTTCACCATAGACAATATGATTAGGAGTAGAGTTTTTAACGTGTAGAACATGTTTCAAAAAATTTAACTGTACCCGTTCAATTATGTCAAGATTGCCAAATCCCCATATCTCTGACCCGTACATTAAAATCGGCTTTACAGTCTTGTTAAATATATCTATTTGCATGTCGATTACACGTATACTATATTTGTAGCTTTGCAGTCGTGTTAAATTGTGTCTCAGGGCATTTCTCACATGCATTGATATATCATATGAAGCTATATTCATGCTGAGTTAGCATTTAAATGCGCAAAAGCCAAGATTTCATAATTCATAGGCTCTTAATTTAGTCTAACTGACACTTATTAGCTAATTAACGTATTTGCTACAAATATGAAGATATTATTATTTCCCATTAAACGAGTTTGTGATAAAATATATAAGGCTGTTTACATTGAAAATACATGAAAGCCAGTTTTGACGCCGACATATCTGGTGTCTGAACAGGGCAACAACTGGTTTAATAAGATTGAATCAAATCATTCCATTTCAAAGCCTGTCGTCGCTACATTTTATTGCGTTGCGTTTACGTCGAGTTTCCTGAAACGGGACAAGAACAATGTTTTCTCCACTGCAATCTATTGCATTCACTATTCCAATTATACAGTGGAGAATGTGTTATTCTTTCCCAATAAACGCGTTTACGCTAAAACTATTATTTGCAGTGCAAACAGTTTGGAGCCAGATCAGACGCCGGGTAACCCGGCGTCTGATACGGCTCCAATCTGTTTGCCACCAAGATACACATAAAATATCAGAATTATCCAAAAATTGTTCTTTTCTACGTTTTTGCGCTTTGCGTTTGCGTACGTTTGCGTTTAAACGGGAAAGAATAACAGATTCTCCACTGTAACATGACGTTCGGATAGAATAACAGCTAATACATTCACTCTCAATATCGCAAAACAGCGCATTTGTAAACAGTTTGGATACTGATCAGACGCCGCATAACGTGGTGTCTGATCAGGATCCAAGCTGTTTGACACTCTTTTCTTATTTTTTAATTTTCTTCAGTCATACTGTCTTAAATTTAACTTTAAAACGATAAGGCAGACAACAATATTGAAGCAGACGATAATATGGCGGCGAAGGGGTAAAAGTCTCACGATAAATTTGATAATTAAAGGGTTGACCGGAGGTTGTATTAACTCTCGTCCCTCCCTGGCACTTCAAATGGACAATTCTAGATTCCAATTGAGACTAATCCAGTTTTGATAATCTGGGGTGATAGTTTTACATTGTTTTGCAAAATGTTCAGGTCCTATTATCTTGATCCACACTGTAAGCATATGATGAGTTGTTTTCGTAGGTTATATGTTTGTAAATGACGAGTATAGTCGTCGATAGGATAGGATAGGATCTAATTGTAGTTATTTGTCTTTTCCTGGCGGCCTGCATTTGGGCGCTCTACTATTGTTTCTATCGGTCGACAATCAGAATCCGGTCGCTTCATTGCTGATTGAGGGAGTAATGTGATCGCCATTTTGGGGGCTGTCTTTTATATGTTTATTCATGTTTATTTTAGATCTTATTGTAGTTATTTTGTCTTTTCTTGCTTTAAAGGTACATTTGTGTAATTTCATGTGAAGCGCTTTTGAACGCACTACCCCTGTGTGAAACGAGCGCTATATAAATATGGTATAATAATAATAATAATATGTGTATGATAGTTTATATGTTGTTTTAAAGTTGCTTGATTATAGTCTCTTATAACTCTGAATAGAGTGGTAGTGTACCAAATAAATACCAGTAATAATAATAATAATAATAATAATAATGTGTGAACTGAAGACACGTGATCATATTATAATGCAGCATATCTTCAATGTGCAACCTTTTAAAAATGTTGACAATCTGACGACAAACAGTTTGGAACTTGGTCAGAATCCAAACTGTTTGCATATGCATGTACAGAAGGGCTTTGCAGTGAAATAAATAGCACAGGTATTCTTTTTTTGCAAGAAGGATAGTTGCATAAAGTAGACTTAATGAACATTGTGCTTTACTATCAGCCAACGTTAAGGAAATATTGATTTAAAGATTTTCGTAAATGTTCCTTAACTTATATAGTTTACATAAACGAAGGGGCAAACTAAATCTATTTAATTAACACAAAATATTTTGAAAGAGTAACTCACAGAATATGTTAAATTATATTATCTGTTCAGAATGGGAAATGTGACAAGAATTTTATTCAAATCATATTTTCTGCAATTACTCTTTACCCCATGCCTCTTTGTAGACTCTGTTATTATGACCGTCTATCGCTCGTCTATGCCAAACAAACTTAACAGCATTCGTTAAATAAAACTACATCATATGTTGTGGCAGATGAATCAGTTAACCCTATCACTCTTAATGACGCCAAAGAAGCCCGTTTGAAAACAGTTTGGATCCGGATTGCACTCCACGTAATGCAGCGTCTGATCAGGATCCAAACTGTTTGACACTCGTATCGATATGTTTTAAGTCATACTACATTGAATTTTACTTTGAAACGATCTTGCAAACAACAAAATTGAAGCAGACGACAATGAAACGGCGAAGGAGTACAAATCTCACGATTAGTTTGACAGATAAGTCGGTTAATCATCATTATGCGGAGACCGTGGTTAAACAACTTGTGCAAACAGTGTATAGTATGTAAGAGAAGTTATTGTTTTCCATTTAAGCGCGAAACATAAACGTTATTTACAATTACAATTGAGAAAGAGGGTAAGTTTTTGAAAATTCTGGCTAACGATTAAACAGTTTTAGACAAACACCGCATGCGCAATTCAACAACATTCATTTGAATCGTTCACATTGATCAGTCTTATGGATTTTATTACAGTGGAGAATCTGTTATTCTTTCCCAATAAACGCGTTAACGCTTAAACTATTATTTGCAGTGCAAACAGTTTGGAGCCAGATCAGACGCCGGGTAACCCGGCGTCTGATCAGGCTCCGGACTGTTTGCCACCAAGATAAACAAGAATTATCAGAATTGTCCAAAAGTTTTTCTTTTCTACGTTTTAGTGCTTTGCGTTTGCGTACGTTTGCGTTTAAACGGGAAAGAATAACAGATTCTCTACTGTATCAATATTTAAGTAGCTACTTTAGCATAAAAACTTTTTCAATATGTCGATCAGTTTGCTTTTAGCATATTAGACAGATGTCAAACATGCGGGCTACTAAATTTCATATCAAACACTGAAGATATAACTGCGTATTTACAGATGACTTCTCGTGTTTGCATGACAAGCCAATTCAAAAAAAGTTCAAACATACTAATGTAACCCTTTCACTGCCATTAGGAAGGAACTATCTTTCTTGTATAGCTACTGTGTTAACATCGTCTTCTTTTACTTTTATAATTTGGAAAAAGTCTTAGGAAAGTTGATATGAGTGTCAAACAGTTTGGATCATATTCAGACGCCGCATAAACGCAAACGAAACGCAAACGCAGTGCAAAAGAATGAAGAAAATGACAACTGTTTGACAATTCTGAATGTTGTTTTGACATGGATGGCAAACAGCTTAGAGTCAGATCAGACGCCGGGTTACGCGGCGTCTGATCTGGCTCCAAACTGTTTGCATTGGAAATGATAGATTTAGCGTAAACGCGTTTATTGGGAAAGAATAACGTTTATTCCACTGTAACAAGGGAGTATTTAACAGGATTAAAGATAAAGAAGGGTATTTGAAGTTTCAATAGTGTTTCGTAATGTCCCTACCGAAACGTATGATATAACTACTCATTGGAACAGCCTCACTTAGACGTTACGTGGTCAGATTTGGTACAGATCAGTCATTTTCGCATATTAAATGCTCCGTCATCTAGATTTCTAGAGTTCGAAACCCATACCATTTCGTCAACTGTTTCGTTTTTAGAACACTCTGAGAACACTTACCTACCACCAACTCATAACCACACCATCGGCAACTATGTGTACCCAAAAGGTTTACATTGGTGTTTGTTTTCGATTTAAAATACACTGGTAAATCGCCGCCTGTTTTCATCGCCACTTACATATTATTTCAGGAAATTATTTCACCCCATCTGTAGAATCACCTAATATTGTTCATTCCAGATATTACGCTTTTGTCATATTTAGGCCTATAAATCTCATTCTTAATATAATTTCAAAACTTGGTTGCGGCATCCATAAAATTGCCGCCTATATACATGTACCATTTCAGGAATTGATTTTCGTAATATCATCGCCATCTATAGTTTAGGCCAGGACCTGCTACAGTGGAGAATCTGTTATTCTTTCCCAATAAACGCGTTTACGCTAAAACTGTTATTTGCAGTGCAAACAGTTTGGAGCCAGATCTGACGCCGGGTAACCCGGCGTCTGATCAGGCTCCAAACTGTTTGCCACCAAGATAAACAAGAATTATCAGAATTGTCCAAAAATTGTTCTTTTCTGCGTTTTAGTGCTTTGCGTTTGCGTACGTTTGCGTTTAAACGGGAAAGAATAACAGATTCTCCACTGTATGACCATCTGTATAATCTCATGCTCTGTATTGTTTCAGAAATTACTTTCGCCATCTGCACCATTACCGCTTTTGTATATTATTCCAAGAATTGTTTTGCTACCTCTCTATAATTGCCTTTTTCTCGTTGAATTGCAGGAACTGTTTTCGCTACCTCTATACATGTACAATCACCTTCTCGATATTATTCATGGAAGTGTTTTCGCTACCTCTTTATAATCGCCTACTCTATCTCATTCCAGGAATTGTTTTCTCTACTTCTATATACTCGCGTTCGCTATAATATTCCAGTAACTGTTTTTGCTACCTCTATAATTGCCTTCTCTATATTACTGCAGGAATTGTGTTCGCTACATGTATCTCTATTATAACCGCCTTTTCTATAGTATTCTATATTATTCCAGGAATTGTTTTCGCTACCTCTGTATATACTCGCCTTCTTTATATTATTCCAGGAAGTGTGCTCGCTATCTTTATATAATCGGTTTTTTTCTATATTTTTCTATATTAGTCCAAGAATTGCTTTGCTACCTCTTACAGTGGAGAATCTGTTATTCTTTCCCGTTTAAACGCAAACGTACGCAAACGCAAAGCGCTAAAACGTAGAAAAGAACAACTTTTGGACAATTCTGATAATTCTTGTTTATCTTGGTGGCAAACAGTTTGGAGCCTGATCAGACGCCGGATTACCCGGCGTCTGATCTGGCTCCAAACTGTTTGCACTGCAAATAATAGTTTTAGCGTAAACGCGTTTATTGGGAAAGAATAACAGATTCTCCACTGTATAATCCATTCTCTTTATTATTTCAGGAATTGGTTTCGCCATCGTTATCATCGCTACCTATGTGAGTTGGTACTACAACACCATTATTTCATGGTCCGTGTTTTACTTCTTTTCATCTATGAGGTCCGAGGTACCCTGGAAGACGTGCAATGCCAGCTGGAACACAGACAAATGTCTCAGCATCGAGAAGAGAAGAGAACTCTACAGTCTAGGCTATAACCTCACCAATTATACAACTCCAAATGAGGAATTCTTCGAGTTCGTAACCAAATTTTAATTTTACATGTACATGAAAATCGTACAGTGTTCTCTCTCTACAACGGCCCTCCAATCAACGACTCCCTCCTTACAACGACCATTGCCGCTGTCCCAAAAACAGACAAATATATGTCTAAAACTTTCACTTCTGCAATATCGACTGCTTAAAACTGTCGTCTGCTGTTCTTCTCAAAGTTACATATTGGACATTTTGACAGAAAAAACTTAAGGACGAGTGACACACAACTTGAATATGATAAGACGCCGCGTCACTCGGCGTCTGATCTGGATTCAAGCTGTTTGCAAATGTAAGGAATGTTTTCCTCTCTTTAACGACTCCCTCCGAACAACGCACATATTTTTGTGTCCCATTGGGTGTGGTTGTAGAGAGGGAGCGCTGTACTAGGAGACATTCCCACAAATTAGTAACGTCACTTGTTACGATATCGATGTCTTTTATATTCTCTTTTTATACCTGATGTCATTTTATCTTAAGAAAGCTTAATACGAGTTTTAAACAGTTTTGCTCCTAATCAGACGCCGCATTTCTCGGCACTTGATCAGAATATAAACTGTTTGAAACGTCCAGTAGCGTTTATTCTTAAATGAGATCCAAACTGTTTGCAAATACCGGTTGCCGTCGGTTATTGCAATGAAACTTTTAATGTCAAATTAAAAAGGTGTCAGTAAATTTTCTGACTAGAACTATAAGTTTATGCAAGTTTATACTTACATGACTTACTAAATCGATTAGTATTAATCGTTGAATGAAAAAGTTGTTGAGCTGCCTTCTCTCCGGAATTTTCAAAAATCTTGGGCTATTTATCCTAACCGTTGGTAGCTTAAATCATGCTGAAAGTAAAGCAGAATGCGCCTCAATGCGCATTCTGCTTAATTTATAACCTGCTTTAGTAATCGCGCCTGAAGAATAGACATTTGGAAATTTAGGATGTTTCATTATCAACTTTTGGCAGCTCTGAGTAACTATCGAGACATAATCGAAGAAAGATTAAATTGTGTGGCAATAACGATTTTTGAACCCCAAAAAATATTAATCGAATAACAAACAGTTGGGAGCCTGATACGCTCATTTTATTTTCTGACAATTAGATTTTATATGTTTGCACTAACATGACTTACTAAATCGATTAATATTTACCCGTTGTGCATGAGTAAGACTTGGCTTGACTCACTTGTGCGCTGTGACATCATCGAAGAAAGATAAATTGTGTTACAATGTTTTTGGGAAACGACAAAATTTATTTCAACGATTATTTGATTTAGCGTTCATTAACAGATACATGTATTTACAAAATGTATAGGTCACTCGGACGCACTTCGTTTGAACGTGTTTTATTTTTAGATTTTATGTACATTATTACTAATCAGTAATGTTTTATTAATTTCGTTTGGTTTGTCCAATGTACAATGGTACTCTTAGATTTACTCAACTGAAGATAAATGACAATTCAGTACATGTACCCCTTTTTAACACCTACACCGCCATAACATCATCAAGCTTAAACAATTCTCGTCTGCTTTTATTTTTCAAATTTAAATTTAAGGTATATTTTGCTTGGCGCGGCGTCTGATCAGGATCAAAACTGTTGCAAATTATTATTGTATTCGGGTTTAAGGCAGCGAAGGGGTTCCGAACACTGATAGCTCTATAGTAATACAGTGGAGAATCTGTTATTCTTTCCCAATAAACGCGTTTACGCTCAAACTATTATTTGCAGTGCAAACAGTTTAGAGCCAGATCAGACGCCGGGTAACCCGGCGTCTGATCAGGCTCCAAACTGTTTGCCACCAAGATAAACAAGAATTATCAGAATTGTCCAAAAGATGTTCTTTTCTACGTTTAAGTGTTTTGCGTTTGCGTACGTTTGCGTTTAAACGGGAAAGAATAACAGATTCTCCACTGTATGTTCCTACATGTTACTCTTTTGCTGCCTTATAAAATGTTTGATTTTTACCCCTTCACCGTTGCATTGTCGTCTGCTTCAGTTTTGTTGTTTGCAAGATCTTTTATAATTAGATTCAATGTAGTTTGACTTAAACTATATCGATACGAGTTTTCAACAGTTTGGAGTCTGATCAGACTCAAACTTGTTTTCAAATGCGCTTTATGATGGCATTGAGAGTGAAAATGTTAATAGTGGGTTCTTTTATGTGAAGTTTTTTTTTTTTTTTTTTTTTTGTTAAATAAGATTATGATATGTTATACAATTATGCTACATGTATGTGTAATATAGATGTAAATATGTGGGTATGTACATAATTACTAGAAACATGCTGTAATAAGATTAGTTTGATCTGTATCTATCAAACATAACGAATGTTTTCTCCGCTTTCGAGCGATACTCTGGACAGAAGGTCCAGGGTGTAGTAACGACAGCGGTTTAGCTTATTTAAGCTTAATAAGTCCATCCATCGGACACAAACTTACCACTAGGATTTCTTGTCAAAAGTGTTATATTTATATAGAGAGATTTGTAATCACTAGAAACTGTACAGTTTACGTGAAATAAAGTTCTGTTCTGTTCTGTTCTGTAATAATATGAGAGAATGACTCAGCCTTTTCTCTTCCCATGCATGTTTTAGTTGCAACAAAGGATCAATGTATGATATCCGGATACTTGGATTCTCTACATTTCAGCACAATGGATGAAATCGTAATTGCTCGTTTTAAACACCACACTATACAAGCTCGCTGTTTTACCCATTTCCCCATAAATACGCCTTTTTGACGCCATTAATTCAATCCTCCACTGAAAAAAAATGTTACAATTTATACAATCATAAACATGTACCAAGAGAAATATTTTCTATATTCTAGCAGACAGTAGCTTAAAGCAGGCTGAAAGAAAAGCAGAATGCGCCTTTAGGCGGATTTTGCTTTCCTTTCAACCTGCTTTAAGTGGACACCAATCTTCAAAACTAGAAACAGTATATGGGGTAAAGGGTTAATCCTACCAATAGCATTGCATGTTATGGTTGAACGCCTTTCTGATTTATCTTTTTCAGACGAGAGGTTCTTGGACTTTCCGAGAAATACTCTATAAGTAACATGGGACCAATCAAGTGGAACATTGCGTGTTGTCTCATCGCTGTGTTCGTCATTGTGTACTTTGCCATGTGGAAGGGAGTAAAGAGCTCTGGCAAGGTATGTTTAAGTTGAAAGAAACAATTCGTTCCAGTGTTAACTGCTGCATGCTATGTAATTGAATTTCTGGTATTATAAAATAAGGATTTATCTTCATTTTTTTTTCAGAATAAAAAGAAGATCTATATCATCAGAGTGTCAAACAGTTTGGATCAAGGTGGGTCCCAAGTTACTTGGCGTCTCATATGATCCAAAATGATTGCAATAGTTACAGCATTCGAGTTATTGTGGTTGCAATGAGGCATATTTTCTTTCTTTTGCCACCTTTTTAAAAATGAAATTAAACGCAAATGCTATCTAGTTTAATGTATAAAACCAACAGATTACTGTAAAATAACTAATATTCTAATCTGATTAGTTATGTGCCTGATCAAGCGCCGACTTGATAATTTTCAAATCTGACCAGTCAAATAACGTCCATTATATAACGAGAATGGTTAAACTGTTGATCTTATTGACGTGTACCTTTCAGGCAGTATGGATCACGGCAACTATGCCGTACATCGTCTTGTCCGTGCTCCTAGTCAGGGGCGTGACTCTAGATGGGGCGTGGAAGGGCATTAGATACTTCATCATTCCAGACTTTTCTAAACTGGGGGAATACAATGTAAGTAAGATCTTTAAATGGAATATAACATACATGTTCATAATTTACTACATTTATCAAACTCGTCGTTTAAGATAGGAAAAACTTGGCAAAACATTATTTTTATTGTTTTCTTAATATCTTGTTTAAACTAAATCATATTAATCATGAACATCGTGTAGATGTAAATTTGCTTATGGGTGTTAGATTGTTGTAATGCCGCGGAAAAAGTTATTCGGTCGAAAATCTTCATCCGCTGAGGAAATAAGTATGGAACATTTGATTTCCTTTCTTATGAATTTCCTTAAAGCTGGTCATGTTAGAATCGAAATAATCTGTATTCTACCGTCTACCTTCGGCCTTCGTGGTCAATTCCTGCGCACCACAACTCCCAACCGTTGTAAAATACCGTTTCACAACGGTAGAACATAGATTATTTCTTAATTCTTTCCCGTTTTAACGCAAACGAAACGCGAACGCATTGCAATAAAATGAAGAAAATGACAATTGGTTGACAATTCGGAATGCTGATTTTGAAATAACGTTTTCTCTCTTGTATAATGTGCGGAAACACTTAAAAATAACTTATACGAAGTTAACCCTTCACCTATACATTCAAATGACAGTACATGAAAATTTCAGTAAAATTGTAATGTAGAATACTTCAAAATGTTGACAAATTATTATAATCTGAATAGAAAATAGTTCGAAGCCTGTTCAGACGCCGAGTAACTCGGCGCCTGATCTGACTTCAAACTTTTGCAATTGACATTAATAGTACATGCAGTAACAATACTCCGTTCATTTGGACAGCAAATATAGTGGAGAAAACGGTATTCTTTCTCGTTTAAACGCAAAAGAAAATGTCAATTTAGATATTTCTCACAATTCATTTTTATCTGAGTGGCAAACAGTGTGGAGCCTGATCAGACGCCGGGTAACCCGGTGTCTGATCTGGCTCCAAACTGTTTGCAGTGGAAATAAACGTTTAAGCGTAAACGCGTTTATTGGGAAAGAATAACACATTCTCCACTGTACGTCTTATACTAATGTATTATGCTTAGTGGCGGTCGATATTTCGGTACAACCACGTGCTGTTGATTTTCTCTTCCCTGCTCTTCGATTTCTGCTCGTCTATTTCGTTGTCATTTCCAATCATATAAAACTCTATTTCTATGCTAATGTCGACGGTCTTGTGGTGATTGTATTCTCGCCTTTTGCGGACAAAAATCAGAAAAAACAAAATACTAGGTGGCGCCACATATCTCCTATCTGCATTGCATCTAAACCCTTATTCACATTTACGCTTTTCCTCCACAAAATCGCATTTTGACGCCTTCATGTTTTCCTCTTTTATCAGTGACCATGGAGGAAGTTCCTCCATGCAGTGACGTAGACCTGTTGCAGTTTAAAACAGGACGAAGTTAAGCACAACCTTTAACAGAAGCTTTTTGCTTTACTTTCAGTCTGCTTTAAGTTTTCAACTGTCTCAATGAACTGTTCTCGTTTCCTTTTGCAAATTCTAATTAATCCTTTCGCTCTCAATATCGCAAAACCGCGCATTTGCAAACGGCGTAACGCAGCATCTGATCAGGATCTAAACTGTTTGACACTAGTATCGATATGTTTAAAGTCATACTATATTGAATCTAACTTTGAAACGATCTTGAAAACAACAAAATTAAACAGAACAGAACAGAACAGAAATACTTTATTCAGATTTGTACAAAGTACATCATCTTAATCACAGTAATATTCATACAATAAATATCATCACGTGACACATGAGAAAGTAAAAGGACGACAAGTGTAAAATGTTATCATCAATTTGACAGCGAAAGAGTTAAATTATGAACCCTTTCATTACGCGACTATACATATAAGCGTTTGCAAACGCCTTCGGACAAGACCAGGCGCCGAGTTATCTTGACCAAAACAGTTCGACACGTATAGAAATGTTTCTTAAGTTACAATTTCTGAAATCCATAATAATGTAAAGAAAAAATGCATACATTCTTTAAAAAACAAAACAAATAGACAATACTATGGCGGCGAAGGAGTGCATGGTTTTTGTTATAGAAATAACGATTGCTAAACAATAAAAAAATATGTTTACTTCATTTCCAACGCCTAATGCAGCTGAGTACTGATACATTTGTAGAATTGACGTTTGCAAAACAATGAAAAATTGGGTTTACTTTATTTTCAACCACCAACTTAGCATGATGATGCAGTTGTAGAAACGACGTTTGCAAAACAATTAAACAATATGATAACTTCATTTTCAAACACCAATTCAGCTAAATACTGGTGCAGTTGTAGAATTGACGTTTGCAAAACAATGAAAAAATATGTCTACATTATTTTCAACGACCAATTCATCTAAATACTGGGACAGCTGTAGAAATTACTTCCGTTTAAAATTTAGAAGAATGACATGTTTTTTTACATTTTTAACGATCTGTGCTTATCTGAGTGACAAGCAGCTGTGGGCCTGATCAGAAGCCCCAACCTGCACGAGTCTCGTTGCAAAACTACCCTTTCGTCAATTAACCTACAAGCTAAAATTGATGTCTTAAAATCAGGCGACATTTGCTAAAGCAGATACCACCATGGCAGTTATAAGATTAAATATGGCATAGTTTAATGCAGGACACAGTCATGGTATACAGAAAGCGCATGTAGAAGCTTTTGGCATTGCGTTGAGGCTACATTTAGCATTTACAGTGGATAATCTGTTATTCTTTCCCGTTTAAACGCAAACGTACGCAAACGCAAAGCACTGAAACGTAGAAAAAAACAATTTTTGGACCATACTGATATTTCATGTTTATCTTGGTGTCAAACAGTTTGGAGCCAGATCAGACGCCGGTTACCCGGCGTCTGATCTGGCTCCAAACTGTTTGCACTGCAAATAATAGTTTTAGCGTAAACGCGTTTATTGGGAAAGAATAACAGATTCTCCACTGTATTACAATCGAATCACGATAATTCTAAAGTGGTTACCTTTTGTATGTCGAGCATATACATGTATGTATTTTATTGCCCAATTAGTTCACATACTCATACAAGCACCATGAAATGTGTTTAAACTTTGAAACACCGATATGTTTTACTAAAGCGAGTGCGAGTTACCGAGGATCAATTTTAAATCATTCCTCATATAGTTGCAAACTAAAGGTGTTTTTCCTGAACAACTTTCAAATAAATGACATTCAAACGTGTTCATATGTTACTTATTTGCCATGGATGGTTTGAAATATTTGACTAATAATATTTATATATGCGCCATGACACCAGTGAAACTGTAAACTATATCTGTCAACCGTTTCAAAATATCTCCAGATACAGTGGAGAAAACGTTATTCTTTCCCAAAAAACGCGTTTACGCTAAACCTGTCATTCACATTGCAAACATTTGGAGCCAGATCAGACGCCGGGTTACCCGGCGTCTGATCAGGCTCCAAACTGTTTGCCATGCAGGTCATATTCGACTTTCAGAATTGTCAAACAGTTGTAATTTTTTTCATTTTATTGCAACGTGTTTGCGTTTTGTTTGCGTTTAAACGGGAAAGAATAACATTTTCTCCACTGTACGCGTCTGATCTGGCTCCAAGTTTTTTGCAATGGAAATAATTGTTGTAGTATAAACGCGTTTATTAGGAAAGAAATGCATCTTCATCACTGTTACAGTGGAGAATCTGTTATTCTTTTCCGTTTAAACGCAAACGTACGCAAACACAAAGCGCTAAAACGTAGAAAAGAACAAATTTTGGACAATTCTGATATTTCATGTTTATCTTGGTGTCAAACAGTTTGGAGCCTGATCAGACGCCGGGTTACCCGGCGTCTGATCTGGCTCAAAACTGTTTGCAGTGGAAATAATAGTTTTAGCGTAAACGCGTTTATTGGGAAAGAATAACACATTCTCCACTGTAGCTTCCACTCCTGAAACAGTCTAACTTGTGTTACAGTAAAGAATATGTTATTCTTTCCCGCGCAAATGAAACGAAATGCAAGCGCAGAAATGTGCAATAAATGTAGTAAATAACAGTTTCTTGGAAATACTGACGATTATATTTAATCTGAGTGGTAACACAAAGCAGTTCAAAGCCAGGTCAGATGCCGGTTTACATATGTACCCAGCGTCTCATCTGGCTCCAAACTCTTTGCAATGGAAACAATTGTTGTAGTATAACTGCGTTTATTAGGGAAAAAATATCTTCATAACTGTAAGCTACCACTCCATAAAATTAGAATAAACCGTCTTGAATAGATATGCCAATATTATTATAGAGAGAAGTCAAGCAAAAAGCCTTTAAACTTTATCATGTCTCCTCAACCTTTGTCTTGTATTAAGGAACTACCTTTCATTATAGACATTATGACTTATTTTAACTCATTTAACCTTAGCGACGAGAATAATCGTCATTTACAAACAGTGTTCCTGTCAAGAATACACTTGTCCTATACAAACCGTGTAGATCCATATCAAAGGAAGTCAACGGTTCTTTGAATTCTTCCACTGAAGACAAAAGTTCCAATTTATACTGTTACAAATAAGAATCATAAGAAATAGTTTCTATATTCCAGCTGATAACAGCTTAAAGCAGGCTGAAAGTAAAGCAGAATGCGCCTTAAGGCGCATTTTGCTTTATTTTCAACCTGCTTTAAGTGGTCAATTGTTTTCAAAAATAGAAACAGGCTATGGGGTTATGGGTTAACTGTTTCATATAAGTTTATATAGTCAAGGTGACAAGTTGAAACATCAGCAATTCAGTCTCGATCAAGAAATGCAGATTTGCAATTCTACACTCACACAAATGATCAGCATTCAGTATTGTTGATCGGAATTTTAAACATAATATGGCTTTTTCTCGCTATAAATTCATATCATAACTTAAACATACAGTGTTCCTTATCATATATGAATATAAATATTTCACATACGATGTTTCTTCCTTACATACGCATATTAATTAAACATACAATGCGTCTTACTACGTATGTATATACAGTAACACTTCTCTTTTACGACCACTGAATTGTGTTGTAGTTTATATGTTTAATGCAGGTGACTGCTTATGTCAACAGAAAACTCCTGTAGGAGCGTTGCAAACAGTTTAGATCCTGATCAGACGCCGCGTGACGCGGCGTCTGATCAGGATCTAAACTGTTTGACACTAGTTTTGAATTATTTTAGTCATACTGCCTCATTTTTTAACTTTGAATCGACATTGCAGGCAACAAAATTGAAACAGACGAGAATGAAAAGGGGTAAACTCTCACGACCACTTTGGGAGTGAAGTGGTTAAACGCAAACGAAACGCAAATGCTATCTCATATACATTCCGTAGTGATGGGCTGGTTAATCAGTTCATTAATCGGCGATGACAACAACGATATTATTCGTCGACTGAGATTTTTAATTACAGTAGACAACTTCTTATACATTACCAGATGCCTTAACTCATTGAGCCGTAGTAACGCATATATGCGTCCTTTACCAAAGGTGTACCCGTGACGAGTACACTTGTCCTAAACAAACAGTGAAGTCCTTGATCAGAGGGATCCTGTAGGAGCCCTCTGATCAGGGTCTTTACTGTTTGTCAGTTTGTAATCTATTATAAAAACTAAAAAAACTTAAATAGTCGAAAATGGACTAGGCTTTATTGCAAACAGGAATTGTCCATTTGAAGTTTCAGGGGATAATGAGTTACATGTAATACAAGTAAATTAGAATACACATGAAGAAGTATTCTGTCTACTTGTCTACTTTAAGCAGAAGCTTTTGTTTAGGACTGATACAACTAGACTGAACAATTGTTTTTAAATATTGCTTAAATAGTTTCTATATCCCTGCAAATTGTAGCTTACAGTAGGCATAATAAAGTAAAGCAGAATGCGCCTTCATATATTTCAACCTTCTTTTAGTGGTCACCTGTTTTCAAAACTAGAAACAGGCTATGGAGTAGTGGGTTAAATATTTAAAGTAAGAAGTGTAAAACCAGTATTAATTTACAATGCTCTTTTAAGGCTAGAACCCCGCTTACAGTGGAGAATCTGTTATTCTTTCCCAATAAACGCGTTTACGCTAAAACTATTATTTCCAGTGCAAACAGTTTGGAGCCAGATCAGACGCCGGGTAACCCGGCGTCTGATCAGGCTCCAAACTGTTTGCCATCAAGATAAAAAAGAATTATCAGAATTGTCCAAAAGTTGTTCTTTTCTACGTTTTAGTGCTTTGCGTTTGCGTACGTTTGCGTTTAAACGGGAAAGAATAACAGATTCTCCACTGTAATCATGAATTAGTCGACACAAAGCTAATATAAATTATAAATTAATAATCCGGCCGCTGAAAGGAACATATTTTCCCCCAGTGTTTTGCAAGCTGCTGCTTAAACCAGGATGAACATAAAACAGACGGCAATTTAAGAAGTTTCCTTCTACACTATCAACCTCTTTTATTCTGCTACTTTAGTTTTACGCCATTTATAAGTCCTATTTTGAATCTGGTTTTCATTGCATTCTTTGTTCCACTTTCAGGTATGGGTAGACGCTGCGGCCCAGATATTTTTCTCCCTCGGACCAGGCTTCGGTGTTTTGTTAGCCCTATCCAGTTACAACAAATTCACAAACAATTGTTTTAGGTAAAAAAAAGAGAAAGTGCTAGTATATATCATATACTTATTTCTAAAAACAAGATTATCGTTTAAATTACCATGACTAACTTCCTATTCAACCCATGCCTCTGACTCTCTAAAGTTTTTCTTGATTCTCTCTTTGCCTCTATCGAGCTATACATGTATATCGGTATGTCTGTCTGTCTGGGTCTTTTTTATCACCCTCTCTGTCTCTCTCTCTCTCTCTATGTCTCTCTCTCTCTCTCTCTCTCTATCGTCTCTCTCTCTATTTGTCCCTCGCTCTCTCTCTCTCTCTGTCTATATCCGTCTCGCTTTCACACACAATCGCTCTCTCTCTCTCTCTTTCTTTCTTGATATCTCACCCGTTCTCTCCCTTTCTATCCCCCTGTCTCTCCCACAACCAGATACTCTACTGCATAGTAACTAGTTTCTGTTACATGTATTAAAATTGTATAAAAAAGGTGATGGTTTACATCTCAAAAAGGAGCTTTCTATTTGACGTTCACCATCCTGTAAGCAATCACCTGTCTATTATCTACTACAATTTAGTGATCGTAATACATTGTACTACAGTGGAAAATGTGTTATTCTTTCCAATAAACGCGTTTACGCTAAAACTATTATTTGCAGTGCAAACAGTTTGGAGCCAGATCAGACGCCGGGTAACCCGGCGTCTGATCAGGCTCCAAACTGTTTGCCACCAAAATAAACATGAAATATCAGAATTGTCCAAAAGTTGTTCTTTTCTACGTTTTAGCGCTTTGCGTTTGCGTACGTTTGCGTTTAAACGGGAAAGAATAACAGATTCTCCACTGTAGTATGGTATTGTTCTACAGTAAATCAGTAATAGTTTTACGTGTTTGTTCCAGGGATGCTCTAGTGACGAGTGGTGTTAACTGCTGTACCAGTCTGCTGGCTGGTTTCGCCGTTTTCTCCGTGCTGGGTCACATGGCTCACGTACAAGACACTGAAGTCGCAAATGTCGCACGAGACGGTACGTGAATGTTTGGTGTTACAGTGAAAAAAAACGTTATTAACTTATTATTAAATAAAATTGAGTGTTTTAAAAACAAAAAACACACACTAAGACTCTTCGAATTTAAGGTCTCCATAAAAAAGCATGTAGCCTCGGCAACTCTACATACTGCACATAAATCAACATGATATTGTCCTTAAAAAGACGCTACTATTTCCCTAGGTAAATAATTATTTTGATTGAAAACAGTTCGGAACCAGATCTTATGGGCCCGTCACACCATAACGTTCTGGCCAGCGTTCTCTGACGATTGAGGAAACGTTGGTAGTC
This sequence comes from Gari tellinella, assembly GCA_922989275.2. NCBI lineage: Eukaryota > Metazoa > Mollusca > Bivalvia > Cardiida > Psammobiidae > Gari > Gari tellinella. The sequence continues at coordinate 34,180,224 of OV277868.1, read as the reverse complement.
GCCCATGGTCGCTGGGATAGCGGCAGAAGAGCGTTGTGTGAACGGTAGTAAACGTTAGTAAACGTCGGTGGTCGTCGGTAATCGTCGGAGAACGCTGGTCCGAAAAAAAAGTTTTGAACATGCACAAACGTTTTCTCTGAGACCAGCGTTCTTCGAACGTTTAGTGTTATACGCTGGAGATCGTTTAAGAACGTTCGTTGAACGTTTTACTAACGTTCACTGAGCGTTGCACGCGTTCGGCTATCGTTAGTCAGTTGTTACTCTAGCGTTACTTGGTTGTTAATAATCGTTTGCTTTGCAGTGAACGACTCCCTGGCGACCTGTCAACGACAGCTGAACGGTCCCCTAGCGTTCGCAGCGTGTGACTAAAGTCAAACGAACGTCTGTTGGCGTCCATTGAGCGTTATTCGAACGTTTCCCGAACGTCCATGTATATTGGTTTATAAACTAATGTTTTGTAAGCAAGGTTCATTTGATTTTGGACTACCGTAGAGAACACCTACTATGGAGGATCCAGAAACACTAAGGAGGTGATATGTAGTTGCTATTAAGTAGATGTACTGAACTTGAACATAGCTGAACACATTGAGGGACCTCGCCCGCAGAGAAAAAGACATTCTAGAACGCTCGAAAATTAAACGATTGAAACGCTCAGAGAACGTTGGCCAGAACGTTATGGTGTGACGGGCCCTTTATGCAGACAAACCGGGCGACTAGTTATGCTCTAAACTGTTTGTCCCTCAGATTGAAACAAATCAACATACTTCAGACCTATCAATTTCTACATTGCGTTTGCCTTTTAATTTTGTTTTAACGGAAAAGTATGTCTTCCCCACTGTTCTTGTAACTAACTCAGTTGTTACAGTGGAGAATCTGTTATTCTTTCCCGTTTAAACGCAAACGTACGCAAACGCAAATCACTAAAACGTAGAAAAGAACAACGTTTGGACAATTCTGATAATTCTTGTTTATCTTGGTGGCAAACAGTTTGGAGCCTGATCAGACGCCGGGTTACCTGGCGTCTGACCTGGCTGCAAACTGTTTGCACTGCAAATAATAGTTTTAGCGTAAACGCGTTTATTGGGAAAGAATAACGTTTTCTCCACTGTATAAGCTTTCTGCTAAATCCTTTCATTGCCAACGTCGCTAAAGGGTGATTTTGCAAACAGTTTGGATCCTGATCAGACGCTACGTAAACTGTTTGTCATTCATATCAATATTGCTTAAGTCATACTACGTACCTGAAATCCAACTTTGAAATGATCTTGCAGATAACAAATCTATGTTGCGAGCGTTGGCGAGTTCAACAAATTCTCTGCTGAAAACATACGACTTTGATATTCTGTTTATCACATAAACATTAACTGACGCAAACAATCCGAACGTTCTTATTTTCACTTTTTCCCTAGTTATTAAGAAAGTGTTTTTTATGTTTTATTAATCCAAAGATAAAAACACCTATCAAACTAAAATAAAGAAAATAGTGCTGATACCATATTCAAATTTTGAATAAATATTTATTCAAAAATTGATCTTATTGACTAAAAGTGATAATTTGATATTTAGATTCGTTTTCAAAATAACGTCATTATCGCAATATGACGTCATTATTATGGTTCATGTAACTAAACGTTACAGTAAACGTCTAAACTAAAAAAAACCAGTTTGTTCTGAGTCACTGAGCTAGAACGTAGCTGATTTGCAGCCTGAAGTATGCTGGAATGCACGGGGGAAATTTTAGAGGACTCTTGAAAATGGTTCAAACCCTTTGGTGATCTAAATTTGCCTAGGTTCTCTAAACTGATTTACAGTCGGTGAAGAAGTACAGTATTGTGATGATTCGAAAATAAGTATATCAAAATCACTTCGCCTCGGTTGTAAGTATTTTTCCGAAAGGTGACAATTTTTCTGTCACACTGTCAGGCATGTGATATTTATTTTAGTATACCGAACTCCTGGACTCTAACCAGGAAAACTAGAACTTTCCTTAAGCTGGCTAGAATCATGAATGTAACTAGATCCGCATGCGATTCATAATGAAATTCACCGTTGATAAAAAAAATATTGGAATTTGAAGGAATTATACAAACTCTATACATGTATATTAGAATTTACCAGACATGCATAGGTTTCCCTGTTCAGACCTGACGGTTCGTTTGCATCATTTAGTCAACTTAAAATTTCAAACTGCTTCAAACTGTAGATCCAAGTTTTAACGTTATCGAAAATGACGCTTTGGCACCATAACGTGGATTTGACGTCATATTCGGTTTGACGTCATTTACGACATTCGATTACCTATGGAAGCGGGAAACAGTATTTCTAAGACAGTATTTTTCCCCACTGAGTCTGTCAGTGCACAATTGTTTCATGGGTACTGATGGAACAGTCAAATCATTGACCCGAGGTAGATTGTTCCCGAAGTAACTATGAAACAAATGATTTACTATCTCCCTATTTAAGATATTTCCTAAATTGTGCAAGGCTGAATAAATTGCTAGATCTAGATATCTACATGATTTGAACAAAACGTATAGTTTCTAGAGATGCTTTTATATTTCATTTTGGTTATATTCAATACAAAAACTGAATATGTACATAACTGTGCTGTGAAACGATGTCTCTAGTATATTAATTGTTTCAATTACGAATTGAAATGCTAAGTACCTTGTTTCTAATTGACTAAAAATGATTTACACTTTGATTGGTTTTCGGAATTTATGATGACATGACGTCATTTATGATGAAACGTCATAATTTGTTTAAAAAGGAGGATGCTATCTAGATCGACTGGCGGTTTTGTCAATCTAATTCGGAGTCATTCTGTGTATAATATGTAGATCTAGCCATTTTAGGGGATTGTTCGGGAGAAAAAGTGACCTTAACAACCCCACAAAATGCTAGATCTACGTAAAACTGGTTTTATTTAATATGTTGTAGATCTAGTTTTGATAATATTCAAATTCTTAAATCAGTCACAAATATGTATCATAAAGACGCCTGATTCGGTCTCGCGATACAAAAAATGTTTGCGCACAACTTGTGCGCACGCAACAGTCAAGTGTTGCGTACTGGAATATGTCTTGGAAATCTTAACCGAACACAGTCAAAAATGTTAAATAATCACTTAAGAGCCAGGCAATAATGTTTTATGTCATTGTGGCCTATGTGAGATTAACATTGTAAATGAAATTGAGGTATATTAATATAAAATATATGCACAGTACGTCGTACGATAATTACGGGCCTCTATATTTTGCACGTTTATGTGATAAAGAAGTTTACTATATTTTTTTCATTTGCAGATGTCGGACTGATCTTCATAGTCTACCCGGAAGCCATAGCCAGTCTGGACTTTTCCACTTTATGGGCCATCATATTTTTCTTTATGTTGATAACGCTTGGTCTTGACACTACAGTAAGTTGTTTTTTATTAATCCTTTGTCGGTGAAACGCTTTTTTCCCGTACAGGTTAATATCTTGAAATGGTTTATCGTTGACTAGTAGAGAATATGAACAGTAAATAAACGTGTTTGTCCTAAATATACTTTTTCCATAGCAAACAGTTTGGAACCAGATCAGACGCTTGGTAACTCAGCGTCTAATCAAGCTCTTTTGAACTGTTTGCTACTAAGATTGACATGATTCTTTAATATTTTCAAGAACGGGTAATTTTCTACATTTTATAACAATGCGCACATTCTGTTTTTCTTTCAATCTGCTTTAAGCGGTCACAAATCTTTAAAAATAGAAACGGGCTATGGGATAATGGGTTTAAACAAATATCCTGATATTTTATCCCGTATAGCTCCAAAACTTTACCAAACGAAACTTAATTACTTATTATACCAGATTCAGCTGTGAAGCTGTTTAATTGCAATTTTTTACCATTTGTTGTACATTGTTCTAATAAATAGCTTTGAAAGGATCTTCGTTATGCGTCTGGCAGTGTGTCATCTTCGTTAAGTATCTTGTATTGTTGATATCTGTGCGAACCAGAAAATGGAAACATTCAATTAATAAGCAATATTAAAAAAGTCGTCAGACATTTAGGGCTAAAAATTTACTATCACCTGAAGAACAATTCTATTTTAATATTGATGCAAATAACATACACTTCGTCTGTGTAGAATTTGAGTTATACGGTAGTAAAATGGTTTTATAACAACGTAACGTTTTTGCCGAAAAATACATATGTCTGAGAGACTAGAAAAGTATGCCTTCAAACTTACATGTAATATACTTTTGAAATAATTACAGTGGAGAATCTGTTATTCTTTCCCAATAAACGCGTTTACGCTAAAACTATTATTTGCAGTGCAAACAGTTTGGAGCCAGATCAGACGCCGGGTAACCCGGCGTCTGATCAGGCTCCGAACTGTTTGCCACCAAGATAAACAAGAATTATCAGAATTGTCAAAAAGTTGTTCTTTTCTACGTGTTAGCGCTTTGCGTTTGCGTACGTTTGCGTTTAAACGGGAAAGAATAACAGATTCTCCACTGTATGTGATAAAAGAATGCAATGTACCACAATTGTGCTTATCTTTATTCTTTGTTAATTAATTCTTTGGCGAGCCTTGACAATCATCATATTATTTTAGTAAGCTTGTTCATTAAAAACTATGAGAAATGATCACCTATGTAAGACTCTCTATTTAAATGAATGAACAGCATTTGCAATAATGATAAAAAATAGTTTATGATTGTGCAACAATGTGTCCTATACATGTATCTAAGTCTGAAACAGAATATATCCAGTACTGTTCTGTAAACAAATCTGATCTTTGTCTTTATAGTTTGGCGGACTGGAAGCGATTGCAACGGGGATTTTGGACGAGTGGCCACAACTGCGCAAGCGCAGGGAGTTATTTATTCTATGTTTAATGGGCTACTGCTTCCTAGGATCACTGGCCTCAACTACCTATGTAAGTTTATCACAGTGGAGAAGACGGTATTATTTCCCGTATACACGTAAACGAAACACAATGCAATAAAACAATTCTATACGGTATTTGGCAGTGCATACAGTGGAGAATCTGTTATTCTTTCCCAATAAACGCGTTTACGCTCAAACTATTATTTCCAATACAAACAGTTTGGAGCCAGATCAGACGCCGGGTAACCCGGCGTCTGATCAGGCTTCAAACTGTTTGCCACTCAGCAAAATATCAATAGTCAGATTTGTCAAGAACTTGTTATTTTCTACATTTTAGTGTTTTGCGTTTTCGTACGTTTGCGTTTAAACGGGAAAGAATAACAGATTCTCCACTGTACAAAACTCAGATACAGCGCCTGTGATGACAAGAGTGTTTAGTCTGTACCATGTTGCAATACAAAGAGGCTGTTTTGCCTTGGCACGGCTTATATGTAATAACTTAACCTCTTTAATAATGATATCATGTCATTTCAAAGCTTTAATTGCCGTCTGCTACCATTTCTCAAATTTAAAGTTTATATTAAATAACTAAAGTATTATCACAACGAGTATCAAACAGTTTAGATCCTGATAAGATGCCACATCTGACCACGATCAAAACTGTTTTCAAATAGCCGGTGTACTCGGGGTAATGAAGTCAAAGAATGAAACTGTGTTCAGAAATAAATCTGACAGCTACTCCTTTCATGTTGTTTTAGAAGACGTACATGCCCTCTTCGCCCAAACAACCCATTGTTTCATTTATCAAAATACTGAGACTTCGTACTAACGCTTGTCTATATCGACGTCTAAAATTGACGACTGAAGCGGTCGAAATCAATCTGAACTTGTGCAGACGAAATCGTTTCAGTAGAAGATGACAATTTATGTTTTAATCTTTTGCAGGTCGAGGGTGAACTGCTACATGTTATTTGGTTTCAGATCAAACGCCAAACATCTCGGCGTATTACATCTAGGTCCAAACTAGTTTAGCCAAGTTGACACTCAGCTTTAATCTCATATTTAAGAAGTGTTGCATTTCCTAATCATATCAAGCGTGCAGCAGGTTAATAAAGTCCATGCATCCGTTTGAGTTATACGAAGTTAATGTCATTGTAATTGAGTGTTGCTCTTTTATTTAACAGCTATTTATAGCGGGGAAAGTTTTGTTCTAAAGTTCTAAATTTGTTCTTATACAAACAGATTGTAGCCGGATCAGACTCCAAACTGTTTGCACATACAGTTTTGTTAAATCGTAAAACAGTATAATAACCTCTTATTTGCTACATGAAAAAGTAACGTCTTCTACTCTATATGTAACCGCCTGTATAGCTCAGTGGTAGAGCGTCCGCTTGCAGTGCGGGAGGTTGCGGGTTCAATCCCCGGCCGGGTCAAACAAATTGGTAGTAATGTCTTCCCTCCTTGGTGCTCAGGATTTCGGGTTAGCATAACGACTGGTTCGTCGGTGTCGTCGGCCGGGTACAGTCCCAATGGTGCACCTAAAACGTGCCCCTTCTCATAATCATCAGTATTGATGGCGTAGAAGTAATAAATAGAAATAGAAATGTGGGTATTGATGGTTTCATACCTTTGAAACGTCTGTAGTCTGTGTCGAGTTCAAGACTTTGACTCGGTCCTCATCCGCTCAAGAAAACAACACTCAAAATCGGATATTATTAATAACCATCAATAAATCACACTCGACTAATTTGGAGAGAGAATTGTATTAAACGAAACACAATGAAACGGTTTGAAAATGATTAAATTCTAGTAAATGAATACTACAGTCTTATGCAAACATAATTTTCATATAATTAGTAGAACCGACTTTGACTTACTGTGTGTATCAGTTATTAAAGTGACATGCTGCTTTGAAATATGACGGCAACGAAAGTCCATTCCGCAGCTTTTTAAAATGGCGTCCTTGATATTGTTTAATAAAATACAAATACCATATTATAGAATATCTCCAAATATACTTCAAATAATATTCAAGTGTTTAAAACATTTACAAAACTTTGGAGGGTTAACGCAAAAGTACGGGGGTGCTTATGTTCTTACAGTATTATTCAGTGTTAGAAGTTCTTTGTACAGTTACAAACCCTACTATCAAAGGCTTTTGAAAAGAAACATTATATTCAAAATTTTCATTATTTATTAGTAATCACCTAGTTTTCTTTTTATCCCAATACCACTTTATTTCAGTTTGAAACGATCATATTACTTATCAAGCACATATATTCTAGTTATCGCCAGGTACATATGCTTTTAACTTGCTCCTTACTAAAATACATGATCGGAAAGAAAAATTACCCAAAATAGGGTCTGCTTGTTTGTTAAAGTTCAAAACAAACAATTGTTTAAATCCAAAACACGTTGTTTCTTTGTATTGTATTTGTGTTGCGGTTTTTTTAACGGAAAATAATAGCATGCCATTCACTGAAGCCTAATTGGTATGTTTGTGATTTTTCAGGGAGGAATCTACCTGGTTCAGCTGATGGACACCTATGGAGCCCCTATTTCTATTTTATTCATAGTATTCCTTGAGGCCGTTGCGATATCCTGGATTTACGGTATGGCCATTGACTACAGGTCTGCCATAAGTTGATCATAAAAAATCCTAACATTTCAACTTGTTTCTACATTTTAAGCGCGATTACTTAACCAGGTTGACAATAAAGCAGAATGCGCCTAAGGCGCAAACTGCTTTACTTTAAACCTGCTGTAGGCTACCATTAGGTAGGATAAACATCTGAAGATTTTGGCAAAATTCAGAGAAATGGCAGCCCTGAGACTGTTACTGTAAACCCTCTGAAAACCCAACCCTTCAGGGTCAGAGAAAAGTTCGGTTTAACCCAATTCAACCGTTTGACACTCACAAAGAAATAGTTTTAGTAATTTTATCTATAATTAAAATTTTCAGAAACAAAAAGCAAATAACACTTGTTCATTGGTTAAGGACGTTTCCGAATAAGAAAGGTATAGCATCTAGTTAGACAAAGTCGAATTGACAGTCGTGTGAGACAGAGGGTCCTGAATGCAATACAAAAAGAGCTTTGCTAGTATCCTGTTTTAAATAACACAATGCCTTTGAGTTCAACCTGCAAATTCGATAAATTGTTCATCTAACAGAAAATATACTTTTGGTAAAGAGAAATTGGCAGGTTAACAGCGACTTGCGATTGAAGGAATTTTGGTTTTCATAGGTAAATGATTGATTTTGTATACTTTTTCTCGCTCTTTTTTTTTCATTAATTACCATTCCCAACCATTTATATGTTAGTTGGATATTACCATGTTGACTACTAAGATAAGAAATTGTATTGTAGGATAAGTTCATACAAATGATATTCTGCTAAAAATGCCGAAAAGTTTAGTATTGAGAAATTTCAATGTAAGGTTGCTGATAACTATGCCTTTAACACATTGACCCCTGATAGATTCTACTTAAATTACCTCAAGTCCCGTTTTATAACATAATTGTAGCTTTGGTTGTTTTGTCAAATAACAAATAGTACCGACTCGGATCAGAGGGCTCCAAAAGGAAAACGTATTCTTAGGGAAAATGTATAGGGAAAATGTATCCTTTCGAGATATACTGTTTGTAAATGACGCGTATGTGCATCGCTAGGGCTCAACGAGTTTAAGAAGAATACTGCTGCAATGATCTCATGTTATTTAGGATCGGATCATGATCGACATCGTTTAAATTCATGTCACGATACACAGGTTACAGTCCCTACACATTGTATTGTCCAAGCAGGCATTGCACTCATGCTATCTATTAGGTCGATATCTTGATTAGTTTACTTGTTTTATTTTCGTCTAGGGGACCATTTATGTCAAGTAGATAGAAATCGTTTTAGCCTTTGTCATGCAAACGGGAAACGTAACTAAAGCATGCGTGGGGATTTCTTATGTAACTTTTTAATGTGCATGTCGGTGGGGTTTCATTTAACTCATTCATCCCTGAAACTTCAATCAGACATTTCCGGTTTTAAATTAAATTTAGTCTAAATTTGACTATTTAGGGATGTGTTGTTGTTTTCCAATATACAGTATATGAAACTGATAAACACCGCATGCCTTGTTCAAAGGGATATTTTATGAGCCCTCTGATTTGGTTCTTCACTGTTTGCATGCTACATATATTTTCTTCACATGTACATTGCTTGTAAAGAACGAGTATACTCGTCTCTATAGGAATCAATAATAAGTTAAAACAGTGTTGCTAACACAATTGGTAGTAGTTTATAAAGGTAAACAACTAATGTAGTTTAGAAATGATTCAGGTGCTTGACGCTTCATAAAGGGGATGAACATTAAGCTTTTGCAATAAATATAACTGTTTGCCATGTACATAGCTATTTGTAATGTAGATGTTGCAAAAGACTATTCGCAATGCACATAACTTTTTGCAATTGAACTATTTGCAAAAAACATTACTGATTGCAATAGACACAAACACTTACAATATAACTTAGTTGCAATAGACATAATTTTTTCCAATGTATCTGCATGTTTTTTCAATAGACATAACTATTTGCCCTATACATAACTGTTTTCAATTTAGACATAACTATTTGCAATGTAACTGATTGCAAAATACATCACTATTTGCGATAGACATAACTATTTGTCATGAAACAACATGTATTTTCAAAATACACAACTGTTTGCAATAGACATAACTTTTTGCAGTGTAACTGTTTTCAACAGACTTACATTGACTAAGAACAAATGTGTCTGGTGGGAAAAAATAACGTCTCTACTTGGCAGGTTTTAAGAAGTCTGAAAACATGTATACGTATTAATAGTATTTATATATTCATGAACAGGTGTGCAACGGTTTAGCAGTGATGTTGAGGCTATGTTGGGAAGCTTCCCTGCTTCATACTGGATATTTTGGTACGCATGTTGGCTCGTCATTTCGCCCGTGATTCTGCTGGTAAGTATGATTGCGGAAAACGTATAGGTAACCCATTAAAAAGACTGAATGGTGCGTTTCCAAAGGCGGAATATCTGAAATAAAAGCAAATGTGTGGTATTGTTGTGCATATTGTATGACAAATATGGTCTGTATTCACTTAGTTTTGTTTTAGGTTCTTCCTCATCTCCTTTTTCTATCCTGGCTTTAGACGGGATAGATCTTGGATTTTAACTTCGCTATATGCGATTCAGAACAGTATAGAATAGACTGTCATATTGCATACCTCAGTACTCGAGTGCGTTAAAGCATCGGCACAATTTATTTCATATCTTGTTAAAAACCACAAATGGCCAAAACTTAGATATTTGGCACATAGTATCATCTGTAGGGTCTCTATCAAGATTGTTGAAGATTTTCCCCTGCATATCAGAAAATGGCCCCGCCCCTTATTACGACGTAAATCTTACATTCAGCAATATCAACAGTACATTATAATAGAATCATATTATTAAGAAATAACACAAACTTCCGTGACTGCGAGTTACAATTTTACCTAGAGTTGTAAAGTGAAATCTTCAAAGAATCTTCTCATAAAAAATCACAAGCAACTGAGCTTAGATATTTGGCACATAGTATTATCACCTGATCCTCTATCAAGAGTATTCATATTATGTCCCTGGGGTTAAAAGTGACCCCGCCCGTGGGTCAAAGTTTCACAAATCTTCTTTTCTGAAATCACTTGACCCATCCTAGTGCCACCATGTACAGGTGAGCGATTAAATGCCATTCTGGACCAGGGGCCCGTTTCATAAAACTTCGTACGACAATTGTTGTCGTAAGTCAGCTTATAAAAGACTAAATTGTTATTTATTTCTCCATCTAATCATGTCTTGTGACATCAAAAGATGGCACAAGACAGGATAAGATAGAGAAATCAGAAATTAAATGTAGTTTGAAGTTTTGACTTACGATCGTTTTTGTCGTATGAAGTTTTATGAAACGGGCCCCTGTTGTTTAACATAAATCTTTGTCCTTAACTAATATTTACGTTCGGTTAAAAGTGCTTAGGCCAAATTTGGTCTTCAGTCACTATAAAGAGGCTGACAACGATGTTTGGCCTAAACTTCGAGATGATTGGTAACTATTCTATTTTGTACTTTATAATGCTATACCACTGTTTTGTATATACATGTACCTATTCTATTTTCTACTTTACAATGCTATACCACTGTTTTGTATATATCTAGGGATAGGGCCAACGATAATGTTGTTATAACTTGTAGCCCTTTCCTTTGCATATGTTATTATGCAAATAAATATGTTTAAACTATTTGTTACGTGGCATTTCGACACTTTGTTGATTCCGAAAGTAATCAATTATACATGTACGAACTAGCCTAAGTATGTTGCGTCTTGCATTCGAACTGTAAGGCACTCGTATCAATATACTGATCTTAACTCAAAACTTTGAATTGACTTTGCATTAAATTGCTGACGACAAAATTTAGCAGACGAGATTTGGTCCGCGAAATCATGGAGGAATTATACCCTGGAGAAGAATCATATACACTAATCTGCATTTTCCCGAAAATGGTGTCGTCCAATACCTGTATGCGCGATAACGCTTAATCGATCGATAATTCAACTGCATCGGTACGCCGATAGCGGGCTATCGCGTTTTTTAGCGTGTTGAATGGTTACCTACTGTTAGTTTAAGTTACATAAAATCCTTAATTTTTACCCGATTTTCATTATAATGATCTTAAAAGAAGGCTAAGATATTTATCTTTCACTTGTGAAAATAACATAATCTAATTTTTCCATTGATCATTTTTATGGCGAGTTAAAGAGCGGTTACCAAATGAATTTGCCGATAAAAGGGAGCAAGCGCTCGCTCAAAAATATATCACGCCCTGTTACAAAACCTTTCATAAAATCCTCAATTTTAGGCCGATTTCCATAACAATGGTCTTAAAGGACAGCTAAGATATTTTTCTTTCAGTTGTAGAAAATGCCAGTGTTTATTTATTTTTGAAATCGACAAATTTTATGGCGAGTTAAAGAGCGATTGCCAAATGAAATAGTCGATAAACGAGAACAGGCGATCGCGAAATAAATACAACGTCCCGTTTCAAAAACTTGAATTTAATCCATAATTTTCGTCCGATATATATATATATATATATTTTAAAAAAAAAAGGTCTTGATGTAAAGCCGTGACACTTATCTTTCGGTTGTAAAAATACCAGGGGTTTTCTTGAAGCGAAAAAAGTAATGATGACATACAAAGGTTGCTGGCTAATGAAATGACTAGACCAACTCGCGTAAGAAAAGAATTCCTTCCGTATAAAAACTTAAGCAAACTTCTAAACTTCTAAAAATGTGTTCATGCATTGTTACAATGTTCTATATGGAGGAAATATTTCCTTGGAGGCAAAAACAAAATCCATTTTGTATGTAAAGAGACATTTGAAAGGAGTGCGCGTCAAACGGCCATAATCAAACGGCCAAAGTTGTAACTGTATTATTATGTCGTATGTGATCATTATTATTATTGAAAGGAAAATTAGAATTATTAACATATTACTTCAAAAAAAAGGAATTTAGGGTTAGTTTTACATCCAGACTAAAATATACATATTATCCGTCCCATTTCTATGAAAGAGGTTACAGCTTGCATTATCTTCAGAAATTAATTGCAAACACGATAACATGAGATCTCCGTTTCTTTCTGCTTTACTTATGTCTTACATAACGGAGTAAATTATAAAGCAGTCAATGCCTTAAGCAATCTATTTTAGTGACTGCTTAACTTTTTGCCTGCTGATCGCGCCTTTACTTTTTTTTTTTCAAACAACTTGGATCAAGATCAGATGCCGCGTAACACGGCGTCTGATCTGGATCCAGAATGTTTGACACTCGTCAAAAAAAAAATGCAGCCGACAGTTTCGAGCGATAAAAACAAAAGTGTGAAAAAACTTGCTACTTAACTTAATACACATCAATCAATTAAATTAAGATAATAGACGTTTATTTAAGAATAAAATCATCAAGTAAATGTGGTTAAATAATGAACTAGGGCTATTCATCTGTAAACTACATGTCTACCATATTACACATCACAAAGGAATGTGACACATTACGTAACCGTACACAATTAGCAGGCCATTTATAAGCGTCATAAAACTCTCCCAGCATGAAGTCCATGCTTCTTGAACATGCCGATTATCTATGAAGTGCATGTTAGGGAACTGGACACCAGGGGATTTCCACTTTAATAAAAAAGATCAATGCTACCCGTGCGTGTAACTTGAACATGTGTTTTTGACTTCTGTAACCGCATGATTTCTATATATTATACAAATCACAAAAAATAAAGATAATAGAATTGAATTGAAAAAAAAAAAAAAAAAAAAAACATCAATGCACCTGGTTTGGTTGATGACTGGATTAACCCTCTCATTACTGAATACCAGTAACATGATGACTATAGCAATTGCAAACAGTTGTAATTCAGACCAGGCTGCAAAAATGTCGGATTCATAGAGTATGTCTTGAAATATAGTTTACCCCTTTTTTTCAAATTAAGCTCTTTATGACACATTTTACATTTTCTCCGCATGAGGATCATCAGAGAGAGAGACATACAGACAGACATTCATATAGAAAGATGGAGACAGAAAAGAAGAAGCGAGAGACTGACAGACAGAGATAAGAGAAAAACAGACAGACAGAGAGACAGACAAGAGGCAAACAGACAGTGGCAGAGAAATATAGACACACACAAACTTCGTAGGTAAACGAAAAAATACGTTTTTGTCTCATTTTCAAAACCTCACTTAACTAACAATTTATAAGCTATCGCCTCAAATTTTGTACTACGCGTAAGATCATGGTCTAATAAAACATCTGTATTAAAGTTTATAACGAAAAGATGACATTAAAAGCATTTCTATTAACACCAAACTTCGTAGGTAAACGAAAAAATACGTTTTTCTCTCATTTTCAAAACCTCACTATACTAACAAGTTATAAGCTATCGCCTCAAATTTTATACTACGCGTAAGATCATGGTCTAATAAAAATTCTGTATTAAAATTTATAACGAAAAGATGACATTAAAAGCATTTCTATTAACACCAAACTATCGGAAAAACGTTGTTTTCTAGCCGCCAGCGAGCGCCGCTGATTGACCGATTTTGGGCGACACGATAAATCGCGAGCCGGCCGGATACTTCTCCAGGGTATAATTCCTCCATGGCGAAATGTATAAGGCAGACGGTAAAATTTGGCGGAAAGAAGGCCATGCTACAAACCACCGTCATTAACCCTCGGCAACGATGACGTTAGATACTTTTAAGATTACACATTAATGGATTTATTTATTATCAATTTGATAGTGTTTTATAGCAACACAATGAATACATTTAAAGGCATATTAAAATAATTGCATTGGGACTGTGTTATTAGCCACTGATCACATTTAAATGTCATTTCGAGATCGATGAAATCGAATATACCCGCACATTGATGCCTAAAATACTAGTATGTTAGAATATTGGTAAATTCGATCTAAGCCATATCGAGTTATAAGTGTTTGACTCGTATTTTTCTTCCATTCACCAGGTCTTGTTTCTGTTATCACTGATCTCGGCACCCGTACCCCAATATGGTAGCTACGAGTATCCGCCATGGTCGATCGCGATTGGCTGGCTTATCGTGGCGTCATCAATTATGTGTGTTCCGATCTACGCAGTCTACAAACTGGCCATAACGCCAGGATCATTAACGGAGGTGAGAACCAGCAAGCATACATTACGTCAACCTCTTCACTGACTTACCCCGGGTACAATGGCTATATGCAAATAGTTTGGATCCTGATCAGACATCAAGTTGGCGTCTTAATCAGGATTCCAACTATTTGACACTCATTTCAATATTAATTTTGTTAAGTCAATATACAAATGTACCTAAATATTGAATTTAAGAAATAAAATCAGACGACAATCTTTTTTAAATTGATGACGTCATGGTAGTGAATGCGTTAAACTAGAAGGTTAAATTTGGTTGGATGTTTCACACCGGCTTTATGCTCCAGATTATCACAACAAAGCTATTCTATATTTCAGCGTATCCACGCCTCACTCACACCGACTGAGGTTCCAGATCATATGGCTGAAGAGCCCGTGTGTGTCTAGCGCTGACCCGGAAACCGGAAGTTACGTCATTCGTCAGTGTAAATGTCGTCTGCTCAGCTCAAGACGTATTTCGTCTGCTTTCAAATAGCCAGCTTAAAATCAATATCTGAGATTTTCGTGAGATTTGAAGACTAAATCAAATTCAAAACTTTTTTCCAAATCAGTTTCGTTTCAAAATGAATATAACATAAATGTTTACTATTGTAAAACAAGAAAAGGATGGAAGATTCGGCAAATGTAATTTCTTTCTTACTTCATTAAACTGATAGCTGCCTCACACTGGAACCAAGTGTGGTAGGGGATGCAATACTTAGCCCTTTTGTCGTCGCAGTCGCATACAGTCGATATTGAATACGGTTAGGATCCTGATCAGACGCAGCGTTACGTGGCGTTTAATCAGGATCCAAACTGTTTGACACTCGTATCGAAATTTCTTAAGTCATAAAACCGTAAATGAAACTTTGAATCGATCTTGCAGACATCAATATTGAAGCAGATGACAATAAAGCGGTGAAGGGGTAAAAGTTTCACGATTGATTTGGCACCGAAAGGGTTAACTTTGTCCAGTCAAACTTGTTTTAAGTGGCCACTTAACCCTTTACCTCATAGCCTGTTTCTAGATTTGAAGGCAAGTGACCATTTAAAGCAGGTTGAAAGTAAAGCAGAATGCGCCCTAAGGCGCATTCTGCTTTACTTTCAACCTGCTTATTTCTTTGGCGGAGGGATAAATTAAAATGCGCTAAAAGGCGTTTCTATCAGGTAAAGGGTTAAAGGAGTATATATACTTGCTTAATGCAGGAAAAACGCATTGCTGAAAGTTCTTATAGAATGTTGATTGCATTACTATTGGCAAGTTGTTAGTAGGTATCCGTCTTTAATGCTTCCACCTTGAATCTTTAATTGAAACTTTAACCCCTTCACTGCAATAGCGTCAGCGCCTTTAAACAATTGTCGTCTGTGTTATTTCTCAAATTTGATTTTGAGGTGAACAGTGAATATTAAAGTGAGTGTCAACCAGTTTGGTTTCTGATCAGATAGAGGGTTCACAAGGTTAAAGGCATCACCACTTATTGTAAGTTCGACTGGTTAAAATACTGTATACATAATACAGCTGTGAGTCGAACACAGATACAGTGGAGAATCTGTTATTCTTTCCCAATAAACGCGTTTACGCTAAAACTATTATTTGCAGTGCAAACAGTTTGGAGCCAGATCAGACGCTGGGTAACCCGGCGTCTGATCAGGCTTCAAACTGTTTGCCACCAAGATAAACAAGAGTTATCAGAATTGTCCAAAAGTTGTTCTTTTCTACGTTTTAGTACTTTGCGTTTGCGTACGTTTGCGTTTAAACGGGAAATAATAACAGATTATCCACTGTATGACATCGCTCTTAACGTAATACTCAGTTCTAAAGGGGAGAAAAGGTTAGTATTTCGCGTTTAGACGCCACTTTAAGCGCAAACGAAATCAAATGAAGACAATGACAATGTTATTAATTAACAATTTTGACCATGTAACAGTAAGATTTTTTCTGAGAGACAGCCATTTTGCTAATCATATATCGGAAAACTAGACGTCTGGTCTGGATCCAAACTTTTAATAATTGTTTAGGCATAAACGCCTTTATTTGGAAAGAATAAGGAGTTTTCCTCTGTACGAGCATTTTGGCGTTTTAAGAATTTAATTAAACGGAGAAGCGTAAAATACGAATACATCGCTTCAATATTTCGATGCCTGCAATAATTTCGTCTGAATATGGTTTCAAATTTCGTTTTAATAACGTCAGTTTTAATAGAAATAGGGAACTTTCAGAGACTAGTTTGGATGCACTACAGTGAATAAACGTCATTCTTTCCAAATCAAAATGCGTTTCTGCTAAATATGTCAATTGCACAACGTTTGACACCAGATCATGTGACGGGTTTCCTGGGATCCAATCAGGGTCAAAACTCTTTGCCACCCAGATAAATGAAAATTGTCAGGGTTTTAACAAAGTGTCATTTTCTTTATCTAATTGTTTTAGTTTGCGGTTAGTTTCGTTTAAACGGGAAATGATAACGTCGTCTCCACTGTATTACGTCCGATTTGGATTCAAATTGTTTGCAAACGTCAGTCAAGTCGGCCTTAGCCAGTTCGGCTTTTTGTCGATGCTGAATATTAAAACGTTTGAATGAAAATGGCCGAAATACGAGTATATTACGATCTGAATCGAAGGCGGCTTTCAGTTCAAATCCCATCAGTTGTTCGCAACAGCCGGAAGGGTCAGAACAAAACATTTTAGTTCTTATTTAACTCTTATCCTGCCAAGTTTTGTCGTCTGCTTTAATCCTCTTACCGTCAAAATACCGTCTGCATTGGAAGTGTCGTCTGCAATATTCTTAAATTCAGTTTTAGGGCTGCTTTGACTGAAGAAATGTCGATACGAGTGTCAAACTGTTTTGACTCTGATCTGGATCTAAGTTGTTTTTGCAAAGTCGCCTTTTGGCGGCATTGGAAGTGAAAGGGCTAAAATTGCAAACAATTAAGTACAATGTTTGAAACAAATGTCCTGGCGGAGCCCTCTTATCAGGGTCTGCAGGTTTTGTCATTCTGCAATATATTGTAAAAATCAAATCCTCAATATACACACATAAACTAGGCTTGATTGAAAACTGGACTTTTCTATTTAAAGTGAAGATTTGGGTGAATGAGTTGAGTCTGTTTCAATCCAGCTTTGCGGCAACGCCCCTAATACATAGAGGCGATGCTGACCAGGGCTGCACTTCAGGGTGATGTCTATTGCAAGGCTTAGAGTTGTCTTTATTCCTTCTTGGAACAAAGGTAATTCCTTGCAGAGTTTCAATAAGAATAAGAGCTTATTGCTTTAACTTTGAAGGGTTAATGATAATGTTTCATACGACTACCAGAGGATTTAAGTTCAAATTCACAAAGTCGCAAGGTTTTTGCCAAAAGAAAATTCGACAAACTGGTTGACCAAATTATGCCTAGATGCAAAAATTTACTAAACCCATAGATTCATTCCAGAAACATGGGGTTCTGGAAAACAGATGTGCTGATCAACAGGGATTATATTATACAGTGGATAATCTGTTATTCTTTCCCGTTTAAACGCAAACGTACGCAAACGCAAAGCACTAAAACGTAGAAAAGTACAACTTTTGGACAATTCTGATATTTCATGTTTATCTTGGTGGCAAAAAGTTTGGAGCCTGATCAGACGCCGGGTTACCCGGCGTCTGATCTGGCTCCAAACTGTTTGCACTGCAAATAATAGTTTTAGCGTAAACGCGTTTATTGGGAAAGAATAACAGTTTCTCCACTGTATCAATCCTAAAATGTCCATCATGTACTAGATTGACCTGGAAGTTTCTTTTTGAAAATGTATGTGCCAATGAGTTGATGAGTCGAGGTATTTTAAACGATCATTGTCGACAACAAACAACATTGTTTCTTTAGAACAGGTGGCAGCTTATTAAGTCCATCTTTATTAAACGATCATTTGCGATATGAAACATATATTCTTTAAGGATACAGTGGAGAAAACGTTATTCGTTCCCAATAAACGCGTTAACGCTAAATCTATTATTTCCTATGCAAACAGTTTGGAGCCAGATCAGACGTTGGGTCAGCGTCTGGTCAGGCTCCAAACTGTTTGCCATCCAGGTCAAAATCAATATTCAGAATTGTCAAACAGTTGTCATTTTCTACATTTTAGTGCACTGCGTTTCGTTTGCGTTTAAACGGGAGGGAATAACGTTTTCTCCACTGTATGTGACAGCGTATTGCATGCCAAATGCTTGTTTCACTTTCGCCCTGCACTGATTAAGATCGCCATGGTTCTTGTTACAGTGGTCGCTTAATATAGATTAGACGGTGATTGGCCTGATTAATACAGTTGAGAATCTTTTATTCTTTCCCAATAAACGCGTTTACGCTAAAATTATTATTTGCAGTGCAAACAGTTTGGAGCCAGATCAGACGCCGGGTGACCCGGCGTCTGATCAGGCTCCAAACAATTTGCCACCAAGATAAACAAGAATTATCAGAATTGTCCAAAAGTTGTTCTTTTCTACGTTTTAGTGCTTTGCGTTTGCGTACGTTTGCGTTTAAACGGGAAAGAATAACAGATTCTCCACTGTAATTATGCACAGTTGAACTACAGATATGCATTGTTATGTTTTGTTATTAGAAATACTGTTTTATGTAAACATAAGTTATATTACTAGACTGTGGTACTGTATATATTTTATAAATACAAGGTAATCATTTATGTCATGTAAATGTGTAGTCATTTGACATAAATAATCTGCATGGAGATTAAAATTTTCCATTTGAGGTTTCAGTTGTGAAAGAGTTCAGCTCATATTTTCTTGTCAAGTCTAGGGACTTAAAATTAGTTTTTACACAGTTTGAAATCTATGGTCGACCTGTCCGACAACACATGGGGCGTGTTCACCTGAAACTCGCGAGTCCAGTAGAGTTCATCAAATGACGTAAAGTGGCGCTAAATTCTGAATGCGCACGCATCTTTCAGCAGAACGACAAACCCTTCAGACGAGTAAGTAATGGGTCAAATGACGGCCTAAAACAAAATGGGAACCACGCCAAGCCGGACCAAAATGTCAATTATATTATTATAATGTCGAACAATGAAACCCTAGGCTAACTATTTGTTAATTTATAGCACAGTTACAGGACTGTTTATTAAAACACTCTTATACATGCGTACATTATATACGGTATTTAGCTTTTTACAATTGGGATTTTATGTTGTCATTTTCGGACGCCATTTTGAAACTCGACTAACCCTGCGCAGGGACTGGGTTAGCCTAGAGTTCGGTTCAGAGGTCATATGACGTCATTCGAGTACGAACGCGGTTTGTTCACCTGTAACCGGAGGAACTCGGGTCGACTTGAGGGTCTCAGGTGAACACGCTCATGGATTTATCATTACATGTACTTTTTAAACGTCATGAATTTACGTCTCGTGTCAAAGTGGACCTCAATCGCATCAAAGTCATGCAAACAATACATCTTTTTAAGAGAATATATAAAAAGCATTCAATCCAAATATAGTCAATTAAAGTAAAGCTCTTGTAAAGGTATTCATAAATATTGTTCTTTTGTAACCCTTTCACTCTCAGTGACGTTTTAAAGTGCGTTTGCAAACCGTTTGGGTCCTGATCAGACGCCGCGTAACGCGGCGTCTGATCAGGACCCAAACTTTTTGACAATCTTATCGATATTTATTAAGTCGAAAAATCTTATCTCTAACTTTGAACGTGTCTTTAATATAGAAACACTGAAGCAGACGTCAATACAGCGGTGAATGGGTAAATATCTCCCGAATAGTTTGGTCATTATATGGTTAAGAACAAACGTGTGAAGCAAGCAGTTTTGTACAATATTGTCCCGTTCAAACGAAACTCAATAAAATGAAATGTAAAAATGATCTATGTTTTGAGTGGCAAACAGTTTGTGTTATCCGACATCAGATCTGGTTTCATACTGTTTCCAATGGCAATGATTATTTTAGCAATTTTATTTGGAAAGCATTGCCTCTTCTTCAATGTACGTCTTTTGCTTCGAACCAGAGCAATTTCTACAAGGTTTGTTTGATTTACCGTGGTTGAGTCTGGTAGAAGCATTTAAAGAGACTGCCAACCAGTTTTTGGCATCAAATTATTATGTTTTAAATGTATGTCAAACGTTTATATAAACACGTAACTATTTGTTTAGGGTAAGAAATTCTGTTGAATAATGAATTACAAAGAATTATGTTTAAATCGGGTAGGATTCGAATCCGAGACGCGAGTTTGGAAAAACAATTGGTGCAAACTGGATTTGCTCCGTTCATGGGCGGAATAGATTAAGCGATTGGAAAATCTATATAAAAGAAACACCTAAGATTCAGTGATTTTTCTTAAGGATGTTTTACACCGATTATGATTTATTATAATTTCTAATGCCTTTCGCACGACAATTCCACAAACTTGCTTTAATTTAAGTGTTTGCTTTTCTTTTCGTTTTCGCAATACACCATTTTAAGTCTCTTTAAAACCATTCCACTGCCATTATATAACGTCATGACCTGTCTAACACGTTCGCTAATTTTTGCTGACTTTTAGGTAGTTTTACTGAAGAGCAGTAATACATGTGTCGAACAGTTTAGATCCTAATAAGACGCCGTGTTGC
Source organism: Gari tellinella (assembly GCA_922989275.2). Classification (NCBI taxonomy): domain Eukaryota; kingdom Metazoa; phylum Mollusca; class Bivalvia; order Cardiida; family Psammobiidae; genus Gari; species Gari tellinella. The sequence continues at coordinate 34,158,986 of OV277868.1, read as the reverse complement.
GTGACGTCTACTCTGGGTCCGTGTGTTAGTCTGTGTCGAGCTTGACACTGAAGACGTTTAACTCTTTCACTGCCAATTTTATCGTCTGCTTTAACCCTGATACCGCAAACATATCGTCTGCATTGGTAATGTCGTCTGCAATATTTTAAAGCCAGCGTTATGGCTGTCTTGACGGTAGAAATGTCGATACGAGTGTCCAACAGTTTGGATTCTGATCAGACGCCGCGTCCCGCGGTGTCTGATCAGAATTCAAACTTTTTGCAAGGTCGCATTTCGGCGCCTTTGGCAGTTAAGGAGTTAAACAAAGCTGCTATTTGGCGGTGGAAATGGCGGTTTTACTGTTTTATTCTAGCTTAGGTTTAGATATAGTCCAGTCAAGTCAAAGCTTGATACATGTATATGCTTTATAAAGTGGGTCAATAGCTTGGGTAAGAGTGGGGACCCTTGGCGACAACCCCAAATGTTACATAATGTATTAAATGATACCTAATTGTTATATTAAACCCAGTTAACTTTATGCTTATTGTTACACATTAGCCATGTTATAGTTGTTATGGCAACCGGTGAATCCAATATTTCACGTGTTGCTTCTTTCTTGTCTTACCTATCTCTTAATATAAGTATGTAACTACTGTCAAGACCCGCTGGTGTAATTAGTGTTACTAACGATAGATGACATAACTATTACCCTTTCTTTTTCAAAATTCACTAAACTCTTTTATCCCTTTTCGTCGCAGACAAAATGTCGTCTGCTATAAAAACAAATTCGTCGACAAGTGTATGCAAAATTAAAATATGTAAAGATTTGGCTGAAGAATTATTGATACAAGTGCAAAACAGTTTTGATCCAGATCAGACGCCGCGCTACGCGGCGTCTGATTTGGATCCAAACTGTTTGCACAATAGATCTGTTTTCGGTAGTCACTGTCTTCAAATTCAGTCGTCATGGCGACACTTGAAGGTACATTGGGTCCTTTTCACTGCCAAATCCATCGTGTGTATATTTTATGTTCTGTACTTGTACATGTATGTGGTGACTTGTGTAGGATTTGGAACAGTATTATCCTGTAGTTTTTAATTGTTGACGATATACTAGAGCTACCGAATTGTGCTAACTCTTTAAACGTTTATTACCTGTGTATATCGATGTAAATATATAGTTCAATAAAACAGTAGACTAGTTATAGCTTGTTTTATTCATTTATTGACCCATTGGTGGCTGATGTCTTTTAACCCTTTCACTGCCGTGACGTCATCAATTTTAGGCAATTGTCGTCTGCTTTTATTTTTCAAAGTTAATTTATAGGTATTTTGACTTAAGAAATGTTGAAAAGAGTGTCAAGCAGTTTGGATTCTGATCAGACACCGCGTAACGCGGTGTCTGATCAGAATCCAAACTGTTTGCAAATAACCATTGCGCTCGGGGTAAGGCAGTGAAGGGGTTAATTGTACTTTTGTTTGAGACACGGGAGTACAATGCTATTCTGTCCAATCGAATTCGACAAGAACAGAATTCCAGTTAATATCAAGCCGATGCTGCAGTGCTCATTGTATTTGTCGACATTATGAATTTATCCATTTGTCGATTCTAAGCACAGGTGACGGCTTTCAGCATCCACCTGCCGCTAAAGTTACAGTGGAGAATCTGTTATTCTTTCCCAATAAACGCGTTTACGCTAAACCTATTATTTCCAATACAAACAGTTTGGAGCCAGATCAGACGCCGGGTAACCCGGCGTCTGATCAGGCTCTAAACTGTTTGCCACCAAGATAAACAAGAATTATCAGAATTGTCCAAAAGTTGTTCTTTTCTACGATTTAGTGCTTTGCGTTTGCGTACGTTTGCGTTTAAACGGGAAAGAATAACAGATTCTCCACTGTACCTTTCTGTGTCACTAGAATGAGAGATATAACTGTATTAACCCTTTACTCAATAACCTGTTTATAACATTAAAGACAGGGGATCACTTAAAGCAGGTTGAAAGTAAAGCAGAATGTGCCTTATGGCACATTCTGCTTTACTTTCAGCCTGCTTTAAACTACCCTCTACTAGGCTATGAAAAAATATATTTTATGGGTATTTTTCGTGAGGGTATAAACTGGAACTGTTTTCTTCAACGAAAGAATAAATCAAATACGCTTCTATTGGGGAAAGGGTTGACTCTTTGCATGCTTACGGCGGATATATCTGCCATAATCATTACCTTTGCAAACAGTTTGGATCCAGATGAGACACCGCGTCATTTAGTAAAACTAATAGTAATAATAACGACTTTATTTCATGTGGATTAACTAAATTATAAAGTTTCATGTGGATTATATATTTGGCATCAAACAAACAAACAAATTTTCAATATGGTCCGCTATCAGTCGTTTAGGGCCATGTTGTGACTTATTGAGTTATGTGATCTTACCGTGCATTATACCATGGCATAGGCGAAGAATTACTCTTCAAAATGCTATATCACACATGCATTTTGCACAAATTATACTGAAGTTATTGATCACCGACATAAATTACGTCATGCTCAAGCATCGCATGGCTCAGCATGCCAGATACAAATGTATAGTAGTCGTTTCCTATACTTAAAATGATTATTACTTTCAACCCTTATAAGACCTCACTGACACAATATTTTGATATTCTTTATCTTATGTATGTATAATATCTGATGTTTTTGCTGTTCATGAAATTTGTGAACCAAAGCCGAAATAAAATTAAGTTGAATTGAGTTGAGATGTCGGGTGCGAGATAGTAGGGTGTATGTTTTTGGAACAACACTGACTTTTGAACTACTGTTTTTTATGATGCCATTAATCTTTTAAATATTTGACTCATTTTAAAATAGATTTTATATAAATTAATAATGACAATTTTTATAATCTTAGTAATTATATTGAAATAATTACAATTAGGATGTCTTTATTGTAAATGTAGTTATTTGTCTTTTTTCACGTTATATGATTTCATGTCAAGCGCTTTTGAACGCAAAACTCCTGTGTGAAAAGAGCGCTATAAATATCTGGTATAATAACAATAATAATACCGTACGTGTCCTATTAATAGGAAATTCGTATCAATTAATGAACACAACATATACAGAACAGAACATATATTATTTTTACTCATGTATACATGTAATCTCGCGGCATATAGCATACGCGTTCGCTATTAATAAGTGTGCGTTATAAAAACAATAATAAAACATTTTGATGCTGTTTGAGAGTAATTAACTCATGCAAGTACAAAATGATAAAGATACATTTCTTATCGTTTAAAGTATGACAATAAGAGATTACAGCTGTCGCGCAGTAAATCATGAACATAATGAAAACCCGTAGCCTATAACAATCATAAGTGTCATTATATTTTGAACTGCCTTCGTATTTGACAAGAAACATAACAAATATAGTCATTTTTGGTATTGTTTATCATGTTGAGTATGAATTTTAACAAACAATTTAGTAATAAGGCAAAATTGACAAAATTAAAAGCATGCATGACATATATTCAGTCAAAACATACTGTAACAATATAGAAAGTTTGGTTTATACGAAGACTGTTAAAATGATACTTGATCAATACTAGTAACTTAAATTAAGTGCTGAATGTGTGATATATCATTTTAAAGAGCATTTATTGCCTACACGATGATATAATGCACTATAAGATCACATAATTGGAAGTCACAACATGAACCTAAATGACTTTTTGAGCCTACCGCGGAACATTTGACATATTCGGTTGAAATGCACTTGTGCCAAATTGTGCCAAAATGATATCATGTAAACAATTCTAAATCATTTCAAAATTCAGCCATATAACGATAGCACATTCTTGCAAAACAAACTTTAGTAAATTCATAAAAAAGTATTTCAACTAGAACATTCCCAAGTGTCATGTCCTTTTCTGGACAACTGTAAAAAATGATAATGATGCTAATAATAATAATGAAACCTTAAATAGTCAAAACATAGAGGATAATCAAGTTCTTTTGATTGATATGAAAAATATATCACGAGAACGGGTTGTTATCTGGTTACCAGATAACAACCCATTCGAGTGATATATTTTTCATATCTATTCAAAGGAATTGATTATTCTATTTATTATATATATTTTAAAGACGTTTTTACAGAAAAAAACACACACAAAATTGATTATTTACGTCACAAAACTAATTTTGACGTGACGTCATAAAAAGTGATATCATCACTACATGTAGTGATGATATCAACAGTGACGATATGAAATTTATCTAACTGAGAAATCTCTATAAATCATCGATAGGTATATAATAAATTAGACTACATGTAGACATTATTTGTCAAAGGATTTTCCATTTGAAGTTTTCAAGGGTGTGTGAGTTGACCCGGATGACCTCAAATACTTTGGAGAAGATGTTACTCTTTACCGTCCAAACTAAACTGAACACAAACACAATATATTGAAATATAGAAAATGAATACTTTTTTGAAACTGTTGACGATTGATTTAACACATTCAACCCTAGCGACGAGTAAACTCGTCATTTACAAACAGTGTACCTATGAGGATAACACTTGTCCTATGCAAACAGTGTTGACCCTGATCAGAGGGCTCCCCAATGAGCCCTCTGATCGGGGTCTACACTGTTTGTCATTTTGAAGTATATTGTTCAAATCAATCCTAAATAGTCCAAAACGGACTACTAGACTATTTAAAAAATGGAAATGTCCATTAAAAGCTTTAGGGTGAATGAGTCAAATCCAAGCTGCAAACATTTTGGAGCATGATCAGACACCGGTGCCCTTTTTTCTAAACAACTTACGCAAATTATTTGCGTAAGTCAAAATTTTAAACTTTAATTTATATTTTTTATTATCGCTTGCTACAAACATCAAATAGCCAGATCAGCGCGTCCTCTGATCTGGCTATTTGCTGTTTGCAAACGTTTATGTTTGAAAAATAAGAGTAAAACGATTTTGACTTGCGCAAAATTTTTGCGTAAATAAGTTAGTAAAACGGGCCCCGGGTCTCTATAACCAAGACACCATAACTCATTGTTCCCTTGAACTTCCAATGGACAGATATTATTTAAAAAAAATCTAGTATTATTTTACTTTTTGAGGTTGTTATAAAAATAATATTATGCTTATTTGTAAAATGAAAAACAGTGCCTTCTGATATTGGTCTACACCGTTTGAATAGGACACGACTGTTCTTCGCGGGTACACTGGTTGCATAGGACACGTTCACGCGTCAGTAGGGATCAGTGGACTTACCGAAACTATGAATGCATATCTGTAGTGTGTTCAGTTACCACTGTTTGATGTTTAGGTCAGCAGTGTGTGTCCCGTGTGCAGCGTGCAGAGTACAGTAGAGAAAAGTTTCTTTCCCAATAAACGCGGTAACGCTAAAACTATTATTTCCATTGCAAACGGTTTGGAGCCAGATCAGACGCCGGGTAACCCGACATCTGATCAGGCTTCAAACTGTTTGCCACTCAAATTAAAATGTGTAGTCGGAATTGTCAAAAAGTTTTCATTTTCTATGTTTCATTGCCATGCGTTGCGTTTAAACGGAAGAATAGCGCCTTACATGTATCCACTGTATTCCAGAGCGGACAGCCAACTCGCAATCGATGACCATCGACGGCCCACGATTTCTTTACTGAACTCATAGCTGCTATGCAATCTTTGACTGTTTATCTTGCGTTTATCTTATTTGACTGTGGCAACTTTGTTGATCCTCGTCTGGTGGGAAAATAACCCTACAACCAGACACTGCTGAATATTTCATCACAGTCTCGTACGGACAGCATTTATTGACGGTGAACATGGCAGGGGTTGTCTAGCTTTAATGCAGAACAAATGGCCTGTTTGATTGTAAGTAACGCCACATTTACACATTAACCCTTTCACGATCAAATTTATCGTGAGGTTTTTACCCCTTCACCGCCATATTGTCATCTGCTTCAATATTGCAGCCTGCAATTACGTTTCAAAGTTAGATGTTAGGTAGTATAACTGACGTAATTTCAAACCAAGAGGCAAACAGTTTTGATCCTGATCAGACGCCGCGTGACGCGGCGTCTGATCAGGATCAAAACTGTTTACAAATGTGCTCTATGACGTCATTGAGAGTGAAAGCGTTAATGACTACTATCACGACAGTATCGTACTACTATGGGAAGAGAACTTTACAGTGAAGCTCACTTGTAACGATGTATTCGGAACCGTCTGATTTATTTCGTTATATGCAAATTTCATGTATATTGCAGCTCCACTCAACTACACGTTTATTAGAGATGTGTATATGTACTAACATATGTTTTGTTTATATCCAAAATTTCGTTATATCCAATTTTGGTGTACGTTGATTTCACTGTACTGTCCAGGGCTGCCATTTCTCCGGATTTTTCCTAAATCTTTGGATTTTTTATACAACATGGTAGCTTAAAGAAGGTTGAAAGTAAAGCAGAATGCGCCATAAGGCGCATTCTGCTTTACTTCCAGCCTGCTTTAAGTAGTCGCACGTCAACAAAACAAGTAACAGGCTATTGGGTAAAGTTTCGATTCGTAAAATCGCACTTGAATGCAAATTTGGAAATCTTAGGATTTTTCATATCAACTTATGGCAGCCCTGACTGTCCCGTTTAACCTGTAACTCCATAAAATACGCCTTTTACATCTTTAATTAATTCCTAACCTGAAGAAAATAGTTCCACTTAATACAGACATGAACATTACATGTACTATCAGAAATATATTCTATAGCCTAGCAAAATGTAGCTTAAAGCAGGCTAAGAGTAAAGCAGTATGCGCCTTAAGGCACACTCTGCTTTACGTTCAACATGCTTTAAGTAGTCAAATAGAAATGGAATACAGAATTAAGCGAAATGTAAACGTAACTGTATTTTAACAAAATGCCAAACTAGAAAGTTTTTTACTTGAGTGGCAAACCGTCCTGAGCCCGATCAGACGTTGAACTGCGTTTACTTTAAGTAAGGCGTGTCAAAAAAAGCCGGAAATTCTATTAGGGTATCTGTTCCGGCTCATCTCCAGATTGTCCTTACAACTTATTGACCACAGAAACTACACTTAGACAATACAGTGTTCCCTCTCTACAACGGTCCTCCCAAGAACGTCCCCCTCCTTACAACGACCCTTGTCGCGATTCCCCAAACAAGACATTTATGTCTAACGCTTTTACTGCTGCAATATCGTTTACTTAAAATTGTCGTCTGCTGTTTTTCTCAAAGTTACATATACGTAGATATTTTGATAGAATAGATATAATGATGAGGCACAAGCAGCTTGAATCCAGATCAGACGCCGCGTAACGCGGCGTCTGATCAGGATCCAAGTTGTTTGCAAACGTAGCCAATTTCCCTCTCTATAACGACTCCCTCCGAACAACACACATAATCTTTGTCTCCCAATGGATGTCGTTGTACATAAGGGAGGGAGCGCTGTATATACATTGTGTCTATTAAGGGTGTATCCAACCAATAAGCGAGTTTTCAAAGTATCAAACTTTTTTTCTATCATTGTTTTTTTGGAAGAGCTATTTATGATGAATGAGAAAATGGGGAAAAAAATATATGGTGGTGTCCTTTTTTTTAGCTACAGCGATTTGAAATAGGTATGTCAAATTTGGACTTTTTCTCTCAAATTTTACCCACTCAGAGTACAAGCTTCAGTAAAATCTATTTCAAAACAAAACTAACATGGTAATTTGGGTTTTCATTATTTATTTCATGTCTATGGTGGTATTTTCACATATAGAAACCAAATTTAGACAAAGCAGGCACTAGGTTTGAACAATATGGATCCTCGAATATCAAAAATATGCTTTTTAAAGGGCTTGATTTTATTAGATTTTTTATTTTATGAATAAAAAGTAAAAAAGTTGAAAATGAAATAGTTCTAGTATTAAACTTTTTCTTATATTCTACCAAATGAAAGCCAATGCTAAGGCAGTTCAAAATATGAAAAGAAATTGAAAGGTCAGTGTTGAAAATTTTGAGTTATTAAAGTAAAAAGAGTTATCTCCCCTTACAAAATTTACAAAAAAAGTACCATATCGATGATATTTAGAGCTTTATAAATTTCACATTTGGTGCCTGTTTTTTCTTAAATTATTTTTTGTATGAAGAAATACTACCATAGATAGGAAATAAATAACACAAAACCAAATTATCATATTTGTTTTCATTTAAAATGGATTTTATGAAGCGGGCTGTTTTAAAAGGACAAAATAAGAGAAAGTGGGTGGGGTAAATTTTACATGGCCATGGAGCCAACTGTTGTTCACCAAAATGTACACTTTTTCTATTTTTTCATTCATCTTAAATAGCTCTTCAATACAAAACCATCATAAAGTGTTTTCATATACTTTGAAAATTTCTTAAATTCATGACATCGATACACCCTTAAGGAAAAGTACAGCAACATAGAACTGTACATACATGATAGATCTTCTTTAATAATATTGGAAGCCCCACTTCAGGCATTGCCTTTTAAAAGCAGACACCTGTCTATTAAAACACAAAGTGATAGCTACATGACACATAGATCTAGATCTATTACAACTCTAGGTTTCATTGTACATATAAATGTTTCTCAAATTCCTCAAGTATATTCCTCTTTTTCCCATACCCAGCATAGTGTTTGTTTTCCTTTCATATAAACATGTCATTTCTTTTAAACTGCTGGGCACTCTGCAGCTGCTGCAGCTTGCAGGCTATGGCCGCAAACAGTACCGCAAACAGTACCGCATCGCTGCTGAAATGTTACTGAACGGTGTCGATGTAAATATTGGCTCTACAGTTTTGGCCGACATTGAAAACTACTCGTCATCAATCGATAAATAAGTATAAACGTTATTTACTGAACAGTTATCGCAGGTAATTTTCGTTCCCTGGTGAAAAATGTTATTTATCTATCTTTCTACATTTACATTTGTTTTTTAACGGCTAAAACTCTTGCATGCACGTAAAGTTACTGAATACGAGACAGACGGCCAAGAACCAAACGAACTTCACTTATTCGGCCCAGTTCATCAAAACCATGTTCACATTGAATTTACTTAATAGTTTGAGGATAACCAGTTACCTGAAACATTAAACAAGATAACTACTGAAAATTTTCTTTTTATCATTCACCATATAATACCGTCATGCAAAAGCCTTAATAGGATTCTACGACGTATTGATTTATAATTGATTCAGATTTAAGATATATCTTGTTAAATACCGCCTGTATAGCTCAGTGGTAGAGAGTCTGCTTACAGTGCGGGAGGTTGCGGGTTCAATCCCCGGCCGGTTCAAACCAAATACTTGAAAATTGGTAGTAACGGCTTGCATATCCCTTCTTGGCACTCAGGATTTCAGGTTAGCATTACAACTGGTTCATCGGTGTCAGGATAAAAGTGACCGGCCGGGTACAGTCCCATTGGTGCACCTAAAAAGTGCCCCTTCTCATAAGCATCAGTATTGATGGAGAGAAGAAATAAATATTCACTGACACATTAGTACGGGGGCCAACTACGTATTATCATCAACTGTATATCTACGACAATCTATATTATAACGAGCGAAGCGAGCTTCTACAGCTACGTATACAATAAATTTCAAGTTAAAATTCACATTTTTAGACCTGTATGTTAGACCTGTATGTACATTGAATAGATTTTTCTTCGTAGGTTTTTTGTACTTCCGCCGGATCTACTAGCTACATTATTTTTCACAGACTGGTCGACCCTGCTCGCGTTTTATTTATGAACATGTTGAACAAAAAAAGTTTCGTTAAAAATTTTGCTTCCGGTTACCCATACGTTGACCCGGAAGTTATTGTCTATCACTTGCGACCTCTCAGCTATTTTTCACATACTGGTCGACCCTGCTCGCGTTTTATTTATGACCATGTTGAACAAAAAAAGTTTCGTTAAAATTTTTGCTTCCGGTTACCCTAGGTTGACCCGGATGTTATTGTCTAACACGCGCGACTATTCTGACTGACCTCTCAGCTCTGGACGAGTCTATTTGAGATTTTTTAAGTGCACATTTCCGGTTATCTCCAAAGAAAACATAATTAATTGCGAGAATCACACATCAAATTTAAATAAAAAAACCTCGCTTGTTAATACCATCCTACTGAAATTATCAACACAGTCAAAACTGTTTTATTGAGTTTCCCCCCTTTGTTTATCAGTTGTGATGTTTATGACGTCACTTCCTACGATTAGAAAAGTACAATGTCACACACATTCGACCGGTTTCGACTAGGCCTAGATCTTTATTTCTGTGATATCAGATATGTTGTTTCTTAACCTTGTCAATATCAAAGTGCATGTGTATAATACACAGATGATTTCAACACTGTGCTCGATCATGCCAGGTGGGGTAGATTTACGTAGATAGTCTGGCAGTGTTGACAGTTTCAGCCGGTTTCGAAACACCTAGAACATGTAGAAACCCAGGGCTATCCACTATTAAAACCCACCGTCCAATAGCCATGAAAAAAGTCCTTTTCTGTAATAGTTTTCGTTATCTGAATGCCAGTCAGCTATATGGAAGTAATAATATTAGTGCCAACTATACACTTAATCCTCATTCATCAATTCACCCAAAGTCACCCAAATCCACCCAAGTTCAACAGTGTTTTTAAAACTCTAGAAGCCACAATATGTCTCCAATCTTTCTCAAACTTGGCCAGATTGTATATATGACCATAAGATTTTGTATGAGTTCGATTATGCTTGAAATCATATCAATAGCAGGCCTACCATTCCTCCGGATTTTTCCTAAATCTCCGGATTTTTCGTCATTTCTCCGGATCTCCGGATTTTTTCCGAAATCTCCGGATTTTTTCAAAAATCTTCCAGAAAAAAATCCTAATACCCGATTCAGTGCGGCAGACAGCACCTTCTCGGACGTTTAAATAAGAGAAAAGCAATAAAAGTATTCCGAATGCTTTTTTTATTGGTTCTTATCGGGTCATTGACTGGATTAGCAGCTTGTCCACAACCAAGCAAACATGTAATTACCACCTGTGGTTCTGATTCGACTGAAGGGGCGAAGTAGATACGGCATGCACATTATTTATGACACGCCTGGTTCTACATGTTGCATAGTGTGGTGTACACACTTCATTTTATGACACGACAGGTTCACGCATTACATAGCGATAAAGTGATATGGTATTGCAGGCAAACAGCGAGATTGCCGATATCGTAAAGAAGCTATACACGGGAGCAAAATTGCTATACCCAAGAGAAAAAATGCAGCCAAATGAAATCGGCTTTGAATTATTCAATTTTTTTTTTTTAAATTACGGCAGGGTGTCATGGAATAAAGGCAGGACGTGACGCCCTGCTAAAAGTGTCTAGCCATGAGTATATTTATATGAATATTATTAACTTACTGGTCATAGTGGCCTGAAATGTGCAAAATCAGATGTAAGACATTGATACTATTACTTTTCTAATCCTTATCACAGAACACAGTTGTCTGACCGGGGTCTAAGGACCTACTGCTAAAAAGAGTAACTATTTGCAACTATGGAGAATACAGTTGAGTTGCCACTAGCAGTATTTATGATGTTTCCTTATTTTTCTTTTATTATAGTTTTTTTACAGTGTTTATTGCAATACAGTTTATACTGTTATTCTTTGTGTGTATGTTTGTAATATATAGATAATGTTTGCAATGGTGTGATTTATATTTGAAAAGATGGTTTTTAACTTTTAAATACAAAAGCGCACAAATAAAGATTTTCGATTAAAAAGCGCGCTTTTGGGAATCGCGCCTTAAAAGGCCCGATTTTGAAAATCGCGCTTAAAAAATCAAAATTTGGGAAAATCTTAGGATTTTTTTATTGAAATTATGGTAGGCCTGCAATAGATCTAGATCACATCAAGAGTTTTCTATCTTTGAATTGCTGAAAATGCCATATTTAACAGTGTCTACACTCTAGCGGCCACACTTTTTCTTCAAACTTGCTCAGATTGTATATGACTATAAGAGTTCAGATGAATGTGATTATGCTTGAAACCAGACAAATGGGTTGAGAGTTGTCTACCTTTGAATTGCTGAAAATGCCATATTTAAGGGTGTTTACATTCTAGAGGCCACAATTTTTACCCAATCTATTTTAAACTTGCTCAGATTGGATATGACCATAAGAGTTCATATGAGTTTGAATATGGTTGAAATCGGACCCATAGGTTGAGAGTAACCTACCTTTGAATTGCTGAAAATGCCATATTTAACGGTGTTTACACTCTAGAGGCCAGCATTTTTATATAATCTATCTCAAACTTGCTCAGATTGTATATGACCATAAGAGTTTAGATGAGTTTAATTATGGTTGAAATCGGACCAATAGGTTGAGGATTATCTACCTTTGAATTGCTTAAAATGCCATATTTAACAGTGTTTACACTCTAGAGGCCACAATTTTTATCCAGTCTTTTTCAAACTTGGCCAGATTGTATATGACCATAAGAGTTTAGATATGTGTGATTATGGTTGAAATAAGACCTATAGGTCGAGAGTTGTCTGCCCTTGAATTGCTGAAAATGCCATTTACACTCTTGCAACTACAGTTTTCAATGGATTTTGATTATACTTGCACACAAAGTATATAGCTATAAGTTCTCAAAGGAGTGCAATTATTGTTGAAATCTAATCATTGTGGCAATAGTTATCTGCCCTTGATATACTCTGAAATGCTAAAAAGGCTTCATTTCAGTATTGTTTAGGCTCTAGTTATCTGCCCTTGATGTACTCTACTATACTAGAATTATGAGGTTGTATTCCAAAAAGTTTTACATGGTAATCAGGTATACTACAAATTTGAATGGATTTAGATTAAAACGGATGAAACAGAAAGGTAAAGCTTTCAAGCTTCAGTACAACAGTTGAGCGATATCAGGGCCCTCAGGTTATTAAATCATTTAGTTTATTAACCCATTACCCAATTAATACGCCTTAATGGGTTATAGTCAAAGCGTACCATGGTTAAAGCGTACCAAGTCAAAACGTACCATTTTTGGTCGAAGCATACATAGGGAACATTTTCAATATGTTATTAATCGATAATTTATTGTTTTTTGCACATTATTAACCTCGCGTAAATATCGTAATTAGATCTAGTGTATTAAATATATGTCTTGATGTATAGTTTTTACCCAGACACAACAGTATCTTTGAAACTTTTGTAATTAGGAACAAATTTGCCATTATGATCATCAGTTCTCAAAGTTTCGAAATTATTAATATTAACATTAGTGCCAATAATTATGTTGATCCTGACCATGCGTCGCCGTACACATCTTCTAATAAGGATCCAAACTGATTGAAAATAAATTGTGCACCCATGCACCACAGTATCTTTGAAGATTCAGTTCTCAATATTTCGAAATATTAACATTAGTGTCAACAATTGTGTACGGTGGATCCTGATCATTCGCCGCCGTACGCAGCTCCTGATCAGGATCCAAACTGCTTGAAAAATAAATTTCTCGCCCATGCAAAATATAGTCTCTCATTACGAGGCTTCTGATCAGGATCCAAACTGTTCAAAAAGTAAATAGTTCCATTTGATACAGTCCAAAATCTGTACCATAAAATTATATTCTATATCCTAGCAGATTCTGACTTAACGCAGGTTGGGAGTAAAGCAGAATGCGCCGTAAGGCGCATTCTGCTTTACTTTCAACTTGCTTTAAATAACCCTTCATTCTGTTTTCAAAACTAGAATTAGGCTATGGGGTAATGTGTCAATTTGTTAAAATGCTCCATTATTTGACAGCTTCGCTCGCTTGTAGGCTGTGCCTATTTCATATTTCATGTTAGGTATTATAACAGATTTGTATTGCTACGAAGTCAGTGTATACAGTGAGAAATGTATGTCTACGAAAACAAAGTTGCCTTCTTAGCAATACAAATTTGTTATAATACCCATATAGGTTGTGACTTGTCGTAGAGAAACATTTCATCGTAATACCTAGTTGGCCCCCAGTGAATAGGGGTATCAGTAATTTACTGAGTAAAGCAATTTTACCACATTACTTAGACTGAAAATTGAACTCTTCCAGCCTGAGTAAAAATATGGTTTGGGGAGGCTCTAGATAAGGTTGAGGTGAGGTTGAATGTTCAATAGTCATAATCTACATACATGTATTTACGTAGTCCTGTCAAAATTTACACTTATACTACGGTGTGCATGAAACAGAAAGTAATAAAGAGAAGAAGACAGGAAAGTAAGAGAATCTGTGCTTTAGATGTCGATAGATAATATGTTGAAGTAGAAACTTTTTAACCATCAGACCTTGACCTCTCCAGTTTCCATGGCAGTATCAGGGTTCTAGTACCTGTTTGTACCAACCGGACAGACCTGCGCTTAACCATCATAGTCTTGCAAATAAGTAGGGATGGGTATTGCCAGAAATTTTGTATTGCAATATATTGCGATACTCCATCACTGTATTGCAATACGTATTGCAATATATTGCGTGTTATTAGAGTGAACTTACATGTAAGCTATGGATCTGGGGTGAATATGTGAAGACAAAGTAGTTGTACCGCTTTGAATCTTAACAACCATGTTACATTGCACTGTTTCTAATGATTTTGTATATGAATATGTGCTGCTGTATTTTCAATTCTGAAATGCTCCCACCCATTCCTTTCGGGATTTTCATAACCAAATTGTCCACCATGATGGTAATTCACAGGGTATGGCATATAACAGTGCCAGTTGACAGTATCAGACAAAGTTCTAATCACATATTTTAAATGAAGATTTTTTTCTAAATTGACTGACAATGTCGGTACATTGAATTTTTATGTTTTTCATTCACGACATTCAGTTATTAAATCTGATATGCACATTGATTAGGCAGCGATTCATCGATAATATACCATACCATGTGCTAAAAAAACAAACAAAGAGGAAATCCCTCTGTCCTGCAAGCTGCTTATTTAGTTTGAACAAAACAAAATTGTGAATAATTTTAGGGAATTTAATCAATTTATCATGGAGGAAAAAAACGTTTTTCCTAGTCTTGTCAATATATTGCAATACATTCTGAACCGTAACGGTACGTATTGTTTTCAGAACGTATTGCAATATATTGGAAAACCGGTTTTATTGCACATCCCTACAAATAAGGGTCTTGTGATTCCGGATGGTACAACAATAATTCATGATAGAATGAACCAAGGATGTATGCTGGTTCTGTTGAGAAACAGGTTGTGGGGTATTTGGCTTTAGCCTGTGGTGGGGTAGGTTCGGACCAGTACCTAAACCCTTTATCCTGCTTTAAGCTAATATCTGCTAAAATATAGAAAATATTTCTTTTGATTTTTATTTGTGACAGTATAAATTGGAACTATTTTCTTCAGTAGAGGAGTTAATAAAAGGCGTATTTATGGGGGAAAGGGTTAAAGATCATAAGCCTTCTTTGTTTCAGTGGTATTTTATTACCGGTATAAGTTTGACTGTATTTAAAGAAAGACCAATGCTGTTTTTATTTTCATTTCAGCATCTGACAAAATGCTACCGAAGGACTCCCATAAGAAGAAGATCATTGATCATTTGTCTCGCTACATCCCATCATTCCAGGACATTTTTGATGAGGAATCCTTCTACATATTTGTGTTTTTGACTTTGTTAGCCACAGTATGTGTGGCCGTCTTTCTGGCGAAGAAAATAGAGATTAAAGATGCCGGACATGTGGATTAGAAAGAGTGATGGAACTTGGAGGGGTGAATGGAAATGTGAAAGTTGTCCTTTGGATTGTTGCAATGTATGACATGAATGAAGTTTTAGGTTATAGTTGTTTATCAACCTCAGAATGATGTAGAAAATTGTCAGTGTTGTAGGTTCATATTTTCATTTTTACATTTTTATCCAGTAGGATTCTTCCCACGATTAATTACGTTGTGTTTTACATTTTTAGCATCTATTATTTTGTATGACTGTCTCATATTATGTTATATCTTGGAAGGGATGTACTGTATAGATCTGCATTTATATGAATTGATAATAAGATCTGCAAGTTATAAAAAATACATTTTTCATACACATGTACCTGTATAGTCTAATAACAATTGCAGAGCTTATACCAAAGTGAACAGTATACTTGTTCATTTAAGCTCATTTCACATTTGGAAAACAAATTCCTCAACCCCAACCAACTTTATTAGATTGCCAGCTTAAGCTCTAGCTGGCATAGGAATCTTTGCCTCAGCTACTAACAAAGCTTTAATAACTTGCTGGTCCCCATAGTGATACTTTTTATGTACAATGTATTTAAATGGACAATCTAATAACTATATTCTCTGTGTCAATTCATAAAGTCAAACGATAATAGTATTTGATTTTGTTTATCTTTGAATCTTGTGTTTATTCATGAACAAATTTACATTTCACTTGTATACGTACAAAACTAATGTTTCAGTATATATATTGTTAAAATACTTTAATTGTCCTTGATGTATTATATAACTGTGAATAGTTGCAATAACATGAGAATTAAGCTTTAACATTGTAAAACATTGAGCATTACTATTTCGTTTATTTGAATTTTAAATGCATCATTCAGAATGGTATTTGATATGATCAACGACTTCAGTAGAAAGACTTTACATTATTGCTGAAGGACAGTTTATTATTTAAGCATGAACAAATTTGCTTCCATTGCCATTGCTCTCTTTCTGAGCCTCACAGACTTTACTGTGAGCACAGTTTTATATTGTCATGGTAATAAATTTACAAGAACGTTTAGTACAGCTTTGTATAGATACTCCTTTGACTCGTCCGTGTTTGACCTATGGTGTATTGGAGTGGTTCGATTGGCTGTGATATTAGGTGTTCTAGTCGGTGTTGTCATCAATCCAAGTGCAAGTGTGATTAGACTGAAATTGTGCAAAAAGATAGTCATCTATTTGATGTGCTTGACCTGTATGTTTACAATTGTAAAACTACTAGCCGTGTCGGATAACACAAGTTTTCAGCGGGATGTCTGGTTTTGGGGACTGTTTGCTTGCTGCCTTTGCTGCTCAATTTTGTTTGTGATACAATGGGTAATACTAGGAAAGATAACTCCGCCTGGATTGCTAGCTGTGTCAGTTAACTGTGATGAGTCCAGGCCTTTACTAGGGGAACATGGGAAACAGGATACCAGCAGTGGCACCTCTGGATCATCAGGTAAATGTTTTAGCCCATCTCACTCAGGTTGCGTTTTTGCAGGGCTGCCATAAGTTGATATAAAAAATCCTAAGATTTCCATTTCCTAAAATTTGCATTTTTCAAGTGCGATTTTACGAATCGTACCTTTACTCCATCACCTGTGTCTAGTTTTGTCGACACGTGACTGCTTAAAGCAGGCTGGAAGTAAAGCAGAATGCACCTTAAGGCGCATTCTGCTATACTTACAGCCTACTTTAATCTACCATGTACTAGAAAAAAATCCGGAGATTTAGGAAAAGTCTGGAGAAATGGAAGCCCTATTTTTGTTTTCTAGGAAAACATTGACTTTCCCCTTCCTAGTATGAGTATTGTATATATATATATTAAATTATTGGTCAGAGAAAATGAATATAATAAATCCTTACTGTGCTGCAAACACATCATTTGCAAACAGTGTAGACCCATATCAGAGGGTTTACTGAAGGAGCCCTCTGATCAGGGTATGCACTGTTTGCCATAATTTTAGATATCATTTGTGCAAACACTTCAAGAGTCAAATGTAAATTGGTTGTTATTTAGAAAAAAGAGAAGGCTGAAAGTAATTGTCACTAATGTTAGTAGTGTAAGGTTTCAGAACTGCCTCCATACTGAATTTTGATAGATAAAAGGATCTTATTTGCATTTCTTTTGTCCTCCATAAATCTGCCTCCAATGATTCAATGATGTACAGTGGAGACGACGTTATTCTTTCCCAATAAAAGCGTTTACGCTAAAAATATTATTTCCAGTGCAAACAAAAATTTGGAGCCTGATCAGACGCCGGGTAACCCGGCGTCTGATCAGGCTCCAAGCTGTTTGCCATCCAGGTCTAAAACAACATTCAGAATTATCAAACAGTTGTCATTTTCTTCATTTTTAGCTCACCTGAGCTAGCTCAGGGTGAGCTTTTGCAATCCTTGAATGTCCGTCGTTCGTCGTCCGTCGTCAACAATTTTGGTGTTTACACTCTAGGGGCCACCATTTTTATCCAATCTTTCTGTAACTTACTCAGATTGTATATTATCATAAGAGTACGGATGAGTTCGATTATGGTTGATATTAAACATATAGGTCAAGAGTTATCCACCTTTGAATTGCTGAAAATGCAATATTTAACAGTGTTTACACTCTAGAGGCCACAATTTTTATTCAATCTTTCCCAATCTTGCTCAGATTGTATATAACCGCAACAGTTCGAATAAGTTCAATTATGGTTGGAATTGGATTGATAGGTCAAGAGTTATCTACCTTTAAATTGCTGAAAATGCCATATTTAAGGTTGTTTACACTCTGGAGGCCACAATTTTAATCCAATCTTTCTCAAACTTCATCAGATGGTATATGACTATAAGAGTTCAGATGAGTTTGATTAGGATTGCAATCGGACTTGTAGATCAAGAGTAATCAACCTTTGAATTGCTGAAAATGCCATATTTAAGGGTGTTTACACTCTAGAGGCCACACTTTTAATCCAATCTTTCTTAAACTTGCTCAGATTGTATATAACGATAAGAATTCTGATGAGTTAGGTTATGGTTGGAATCGGATATATAGGTCAAGAGTTATCTACCTTTGAATTGCTGAAAATGCCATATTTAACAGTGTTTGCACTCTAGAGGCCACAATTTTAGAATAAAACAGGTGAAATTCAAAGTTAAAGCTATCAGACTTCATTATAAAAGGTGAGCGATATCAGGGCCTTCAGGCCCTCTTGTTTTGCTTTGCGTTTAAATGGGAAAGAATAACGTTTTCTCCACTGTATTATATTTCATAGTGTATCAATAATTCAAAGCATATAAAGGTGTTTTTATGGGGTAAAGCCGTAAAGGGTTGAAGCAGGCTGAACATATAGCAGAAAGTTCCGCTATGAACATTTTGCTTTACTTTCAGTCAGTGTAAACTACTGTCTGCTAAGACACAGAAAACTTTAATTTTGTCTAGTTGTTACTTGATAAAATGGAAATATATTCTTCAGTGGAGAAATAAACTATATGCATTGAACTATGTATCTATGGAGAAATTGGTTAAAGTTGTCCTACTGTATAATAATATCTAAACTGTAAGCATTTCATGTATTTTCAGAGAAAGAGAAGAAACCAGTCAAGCTCAGCCAGGGTACCGTTCTACGACTGCTGTCTATGTCTCGTCCAGACTGGGGCTGGGTGTTTACAGGATTTGTCTTCCTCACCCTGTCATCAACTGGTAAGTCACAGAGCTCCAGACAAGGGGAGTATTTCAAAAACTAAAATCTTTATTTCTGCTTTAAACCCTATGGTGTCACTACTCATTAGAATCGTCTCGAAGAGACGATTCTAATGAGTAGTAACACCATAGGATTTGATGCTAAAATAAGTGAGAAAATGTTGGATTTGTGAAGTTTACTCCCTCTTATCTGGAGCCCTGAAGTCAAACACAAAGAGATTTTAGTGAGATTGGAGAAGAGTTTATTCATTTTCAATATAATCCTTTGCAAACAAATATGGAGACAGATCAGATGCCAGTAAATCTGGCATCTGATCAGGCTTCAAACTATTTCTGCATAGATAATAATAAATTGTCAACAATATCATTTATATGCTAGTTTCTACATGGGATTAACCCATTACCCCATATATACACCTTTTTACGCCTTTAATTTATTCCTCCACTTTCCAATTTATACCAGGCCTACCATTCCTCCGGATTTTTCCTAAATCTCCGGATTTTTCGTCATTTCTCCGGATCTCCGGATTTTTTCCGAAATCTCCGGATTTTTTCAAAAATCTACCAGAAAAAAATTCTAATCCCCGATTCAGTGCGGCAGACAGCACCTTCTCGGACTATTAAATAAGAGAAAAGCAATAAAAGTATTCCGAATGCTATTTTTATTGGTTCTTATCGGGTCATTGACTGGATTAGCAGCTTGTCCACAACCAATCAAACATGTAATTACCACCTGTGGTTCCGATTCGACTGCGCGGGCTGAGAAGTAGATACGGCATGCACATTATTTATGACACGTCTGGTTCTACATGTTGCATAGTGTGGTATACAGTAACACACTTCATTTTATGACACGACAGGTTCACGCATTACATAGCGATAAAGTGTTATGGTATTGCAGGCAAACAGCGAGATTGCCGATATCGTGAAGAAGCTATACACGGGAGCAAAATTGCTATACCCAAGAGAAAAAATGCAGCCAAATGAAATCGGCTTTGAATTTTTCATTTTTTTTTAAAAAATTACGGCAGGGTGTCATGGAACAAAGGCAGGACGTGACGCCCTGCTAAAAGTGTCTAGCCATGAGTATATTTATATGAATATTATTAACTTACTGGTCATAGTGGCCAGAAATGTGCCAAATCAGATGTAAGACATTGATACTATAACTTTTCTAATCCTTATCACAGAACACAGTTGTCTGACAGGGGTCTATAGGACCTACTGCTAAAAAGGGTAAAAATTTGCAACTATGGAGAATACAGTTGAGTTGCCCCTAGCAGTATTTATGATGTTTCCTTATTTTTCTTTTATTATAGTTTTTATTTTACAGTGTTTATTGCAATAAAGTTTATACTGTTATTCTTTGTGTGTATGTTTGTAATATATAGATAATGTTTGCAATGGTGTGATTTATATTTGAAAAGATGGTTTTTAACTTTTAAATACAAAAGCGCACAAATAAAGATTTTCGATTAAAAAGCGCGCTTTTGGGAATCGCGCCTACAAAGGCGCGATTTTGAAAATCGCGCTTTAAAATCAAAATTTTGGAAAATCTTAGGATTTTTTTTTTGAAATTATGGTAGGCCTGTTATACAGTTGTGAATATGTCTCATAAGAAAACAATTCTATATTCTAGCAGAAAATAGCTTAAAGCAGGCTGAAAGTAAAGCAGAATGTGCCTTAAGGCGCATTCTGCTTTACTTTCAAACTGCTTTAAGGAGTCACCTATATATCTGTATATAAACAGGCTATGGGGTAATGGGTTAAAAAGGAAAGAATAATGTCTCTTCCAATGTACCAGCCACAATCCTTTATGCCACAGACTTGTTCTTATTTGCAAGACTGGTATTAACTTCACCCATTGAATGCTGGGTAATATTTGGCGGATATTGACTTAGCTGCAAACAGTTATGATCTCAGATCAAAACCCTTTGCCTAGAGGTACACCTAAAAGTGAATCACGCATAAAATGGGTACAGTCACAGCTATGAAAATTATTTTGGTTTTTATTTTTACAGGTGAGATCTTTGTTCCATTCTACACTGGCAAAGTTGTGGACGGCATTGTTATAGACAAGTCAGAGAAAGAGTTCACACAAGCTATAATAAAGATGGCCCTTATTTCTGCAGGAAGGTAAGCCCTGTCAGTGTGCATGTATTATAGAATTTGTAATTTATTGATATACTTCATTAAACCCTTAACCCCAGAGCCTGTTTCCAGTTTTGAAAGCGAGCACACTGTGGTCTGGTTGTAATACATTCCAGTCTTCACCCTTACCCACCTGCCCAAAGCCAGGGGCAAGTGGTTTCTTATTCAGGCAGAAATTGATATAAATCAAAACAAACAAACTAGTTTTGAAAACAGGTGACCACTTAAGAGGCTTGGAAGAAAATCAGAATATGTCTTATAAAGGTGCAATCTGATTTAGTATCCGCCTGCTTTAAGCTAGCATCTGCCAGGACAAAGAAAATATTTCTTTGTTTGATGCATATTCATGACTGTATAAAGTGGAACTGTTTTCTTCAGGGAGGAATAAATCAGATGCAGAAAACTGCATATGTACTTCTTTTTGAAATGGGTTAATGAAATAAGGTCTGGATTGATTGTTTGAACATACTTTTGTTCCTTTTCCAAAATTGTTAACCCTAGTGATACATACATGCACCCTTAACCCATTACGTCATAGCCTGTTTCTAGTATTAAAACAGGTGACAACTTAAAGCAGGTTGAAAGTATAGCTGAATGCGCCTTAAGGCGCATTCTGCTTTACTTTCAGTCTGCTTTAAGCTACAATCTGCTAGGATATAGAAAAAAAATCTGATGGTGTATATTCATGACTGCATAAATTGCAGCTATTTTCTTCAGCAAAGGAATAAATAAGAGGCGTAAAATGGTGTATATATGGGGTAATGGGTTAACAAAAATAGTACCTGTAAAGAAAACATTTGTCGTATGCAAACAGTGTAGTCTAAAAAACCAGCGCCCTTACAGGAGTCCTCTTATTAGAGTCTGCTCTATTTGTTATTTTGCAACATAATTGTACAAAAACAAAATACTCAAAAAATAGACTAAACTTAATTTGAAACAGTGTGGAAAAGGAAAGGCAGTAGACATACATGTACACAACCAAGGCAATATGGTATTTCGGATCTTTTATTATTTCCAACGTTTCGATCCCTCACCGGGTCTTTTTCAAGGAAAAATTGGAAACTGGAATTGTCCATATGAAGTTTCAGGGGTCAATACATTTTGTAGATTGGATACTAGCTGGTAGAGCTTAAACCAATGTTTGCCCAGATCTGATGTGTTTGGTTGTTGTAGTAATATTGGTTACAGTACTGAACCTTATTAAATTAAAAAATTTTGCGATTGGCTTGCAATTCGATGGCAATTTGCTTGCGATTCCAAATAGTAACTTCACCATCGGGTAAGTTTGCCTGAATGGTATATCTCACAAATATTCGCAAATATGCCTTAGTTAATTTTTTGGATTCCATTTTCAACACAACCGCTTCGGAAAAATCGAGTAAAAATATTCAAGCGTAAGATGTGCTTTTTGAAGCATCTGATTCGATGGCAATTCGCTTGCCATTCGCTTGCGATTATCAATTTAATTTAATAAGGTTCAGTACTGTAACCCAATACCCCATAGTCTGTTTCTAGTTTAGAAGACAACAGTGATAACTTAAAGCAGGTTGAAAGTAAAGCAAGATGTGCCCAAGGCACATTCTGCTTTACTTTCAACCTGCTTTAAGATACTATCATAAATTAACTTCTTGTGGTATGTAATAAATTATTCATACCTGTATAAAGTGGAACTATTTTCTTCACTGGAGGAATGAATTAGATTCGTAAAAAGGCGTATCTATGGGGGACTGGGTTAAACACTCATATTTGATTGATGTATTCTATGTAAAACCTTGTTTGCATGTTCCAGTTCCATTGCTGCTGGTATAAGAGGGGGCTGCTTGTTTATTCTATGTAAAATCTTTGTTGGCATGTTCCAGTTCCATTGCTGCTGGTATAAGAGGGGGCTGCTTGTTTATTCTATGTAAAATCTTTGTTGGCATGTTCCAGTTCCATTGCTGCTGGTATAAGAGGGGGCTGCTTGTTTATTCTATGTAAAATCTTTGTTGGCATGTTCCAGTTCCATTGCTGCTGGTATAAGAGGGGGCTGCTTGTTTATTCTATGTAAAATCTTTATTGGCATGTTCCAGTTCCATTGCTGCTGGTATAAGAGGGGGCTGCTTGTTTATTGCCATTAGAAAGCTGAACATCAGAATCAGGAACAAGTTGTTCTCTTCTATCATGAGACAAGAGATTGGTTTCTTTGATTCCATACAGTCAGGTAGGTGATCATACAGGTATAGTAACCTTAACCCTCTCCTGAAACCTCAAATGAACAATTCTAATTTTCAATTTAATCTAGTCCATTTTTGACTTTTTAGGGTTGATATTTAC
Organism: Gari tellinella; assembly: GCA_922989275.2. Lineage (NCBI taxonomy): Eukaryota > Metazoa > Mollusca > Bivalvia > Cardiida > Psammobiidae > Gari > Gari tellinella. The sequence goes on along the minus strand of OV277868.1, from coordinate 34,135,097 downwards.
AATATATGTCAAAATGACAAACAGTGTAGACCCTGATCAGAGGGCTCCTTTAGGAGCCCTCTGATCAGGGTCTACACTATTTGCATAGGACAAGTGTAATCCTCACAGGTACACTGTTGTAAATGATGAGTATACTTGTCACTAGGGTTGAATGTGTTAACCAATTTTCCCATAAATACACCTTTTAATTTTTCACCCATTGAAGAAAATAGTTCCTTTTTATAAAGTCTTTGAATATTTTAACATAACAAATATTTTCTATATCCTATAAGTAAAGCAGAATTCACCTTAATTTTGAAGGCCCAAGGCACATTCTGCTTTACTTCAACCTGCTTTAACCCTTTCACTGCCAACATTTTTGTGATAGTTTACTCCATTCACTATTTCATTGTAGTCTGCTTAAATTTTATTGTCTGCAAAAGCCTTTCAAAGTTAGAAAATAAGGCAATATGACTGAAGAAATTTCAAAACAAGTGTCAAACAGTATGGATCCTGATCAGATGCTGTGTATGCGGCGTCTGATCAAGATCCAAATTCACTGTATTGAGAGTGAAAGGGTTAATAAAAGTGGTCACTTAAACTCAAAACTAGAAACAGGATATTGGTTAAGAAGCATTATGCTTTACTCTCAGCCATTTTTAACCAATCAACTGTCTTAACCCGTTCCCTCATAAATACACCTTTTTACACCTTTATTTTATTCCTACACTGAAGAAAATGGTTCCAATTTATACAATTATGAATATGTAGCATAAGAAATGTTTTCTATATTCTAGCAAAAGGTAGCTTAAAGCAGGCTGAAAGTAAAGCAGAATGCGCCCTAAGGCGCATTCTGTTTTACTTTCAACCTGCTTTAAGTGGTTACAGGTATGTATCTTCAAAACTAGAAACATGCTATGGGGTAATGGGTTACATGCTGAAAATATGCTATATTGAAAGGAATCAAAGGGTTAACACAATTTTTTATCACTGCAAATTTAGTTGAACCTTATTGCCTCTTTCTAGTTTTAAAGACTGGTGACCACTATATAAACCAGGTTGAAAGTATAGCAGAATGTGTCTTGATACGCATTCAGTTTACTTTCAGACTGCTTTAAGCTACCATCTGCTAGGATATAAGATATGTGTTTTACAGTACATGTACATATTCATGACTGTATATACATGTAGTTGAACTATTTTCTTCAGTGGAAGAATACATTAAAAATGTGAAAAGGTGTATTCATTGAGTAAATGGTTAACCACACAAAATGAAGAGATTCAAGACTGCTGCTCTAAAGAAGCTCAAATGTATAATGTATATGATTGGTGTTTAATTTCAACCAGGAAATAACCTCTCTTCTTTAATTGATGTTTATTTTATAGGGGAAATAACCTCTCACCTTTGAATTATGTTTATTGTTAAGGGAAAATAACCTTTGATTTATGTTTATTAAAAGGGGAAATAACCCCTCTCCTTTAAATTATGTTTATTGTTAAGGGGAAATAACCTTTGATTTATGTTTATTAAAAGGGGAAATCATTTCTCGTCTTACCTCTGACACTACTACCATGAGTGATGCCCTTGGACTGAAATAACCTCTCACCATTGAATTATGTTTATTGTTAAGGGAAAATAACCTTTGATTTATGTATATTAAAAGGGGAAATAACCCCTCTCCTTTAAATTATGTTTATTGTTAAGGGGATATAACCTTTGATTTATGTTTATTAAAAGGGGAAATAACTTCTCGTCTTACCTCTGACACTACTACCATGAGTGATGCCCTTGGACTGAATGTTAACATCTTCCTGAGGAATTTGATCAAGGCTATTGGAGTGATCTTCTTCATGGTCAAGCTGTCCTGGAGACTTACCATGGTGACGGTCATTGGTCTGCCTTGTATACTGGCCGTCTCAAGCATCTATGGTAAATATTACAAGGTACGTAACTGGGATGTTGGTTTGTGTAATACTCCTGAGTTACCTCCCTCTAATTACTGCATATATGTAAATCTGCTATCACAGTGAACCCTAGTGATATGAATACATATTCTTTACAAATTTTGCACCTGTCATGGGTACACTTGTCATATGCAAACAGTGTAGACTCAGATTTGAGGGCTCCTCCTGGATTTGTTAGGAAAAAAGCAACCTTTAATATGTCAAAGGAAATTTCCTCATATATATTTATATTGAAGTTTAAAGCAGGCTGAAAGATGCATTCTTCTTGAAATATTTTCTTTATCCTAGTAGATGGAAGCTTAAAGCAGGCTGAAAGTAAAGCAGAATGGGCCTTAAGATGCACTCTGCTTTACTTTCAACCAGCTTTAAGTATTCATCTGTCTTCAAAAATAGAAACAGGCTATGGGGTAACGGGTTAACATATTGTAATGTCCCCAAATGGCAGTCACAGACATGTATCAAGCTGGCTATTCATATTATATCAAGGCCCCAGATAAGGGGAGTATTTCAAAAACTAAAATCTTTATTTCTGCATTAGAACCCTATGTTGTCACTACTCATTAGAATCGTCTCAAAGAGACGATTCTAATGAGTAGTCACATCATAGGATTGGGTGATAAAATGAGCGAAAAAATGTTGGATTTGTTCAGTTTACTCCTTCTTATCTGCAGCCCTGTTATATTGTTCTGTAGAAACTAGCTGAGCAGGTCCAGGACAGTCTGGCTGAGGCCAACAACGTGGCTGAGGAAGCATGTTCCACAATGAGAACAGTACGCAGCTTTGCCAATGAGAATGGAGAGGCTCTCAGATATGAAGACAAACTGGACGGTACCTTCAAACTCAACAAGACACAGGCCATATTGTATTCCGGTTTTGTCTGGTGCTCTAATGTAAGTTAACCTTTTTCTGTCACAATCAAATTATGTACAGCCTAGTCATAATTGACCATTTTAATGCTAAGTTTTTGCTTTTGGACTTTTTCCATTTCTGAAAAATGGAAGGTTGATTTTAGAGGCTGTTTTAGATATTATTTTAGATAAATAAATCTTCCTGAAGAAGACTCATTGAGGGTCGAAACGTCATGAAATAAAAAACAGTTAACACCAGATTGCCTCGGTGGTGTGTGTATTACTGTACTTGCCTCTCCATCCAGTAGATAAATAAAAGTTTAACATACAGTACAGTTCTCTGAGCAGGATCTGCATTTGCTAAGTTGATAGCAGAAGCTACAGTGGTACACTTGTCCTATACAAACAGTGAAGACCCAAATCAGAGGGCGCCTACAGGAGTCCTCTCATCAGGGTCTGCACTGTTTGTCATACATTGACAAAACAATGCTTTAATAGTCAAAAAGGGACTCAACTCAAATGGAAACAGGAATTTTCCATTTAAATTTTCAGGAAGGAGAGAAATGCCTTAGTTTTGTTTCTTTTAAGTGGGAAGACGTCTAGATGTAATTCTATATAATTACTCTTGTGTTATATTTCAGTTGTTTGAGCTTGCCCTGACAGTATTCTTGTGTTATATTACAGCTGTTTGAGCTTGCCCTGACTGTATTAATTCTTGTGTTATATTACAGCTGTTTGAGCTTGCCCTGACTGTATTAATTCTTGTGTTATATTACAGCTGTTTGAGCTTGCCCTGACTGTATTAATTCTTGTGTTATATTACAGCTGTTTGAGCTTGCCCTGACTGTATTAATTCTTGTGTTATATTACAGCTGTTTGAGCTTACTCTGACTGTATCTGTTCTGTACTATGGGGGACAACTGGTCCTTAAAGGTGTCATCACAGGAGGGACGCTCATCTCGTTTATACTCTATCAGATACAACTAGGAAGCTGTGTTAATGTAAGGACTATGCATTATACTTACTATTTCCCAATTGTTTTAAAACTTGTCTAGGTTGTTACTTGTATCTGCTTTTTATGTCACCTGCTGTAGGCAGAGATGACACTAAGGGATCACTTTTCCGGCGTCTGTCTGTCCGCCCATGCTTAAGAGAGGGTACTGTTGTGGCTAAAATTCTTAGCCTCATAATTGAAAAACATTAACCTGGCCGTCTCTTGTGTCGGACATTAAATTTCTTGTGACATTAACCTGGCCAGTGGGGGGACATAGGGTTAGGCCTAAGGTAAGCCTCCAGATCATTCTATTCCAAAGTTAGAGTAAAAAGAAAATGTCTCTTGTGTGGCTAGCCATGCAACAGAAAACATAAATATTAGCCACATAAATACCATCTCATGAGAATATCCGTCAATCTGTCTGTCATGCTTTTTGCGTCACGCCTCATAACTCCTGTTCTACTGAAGCTTTTAAGATGAAACTTCATTATGGAAAGAGCTTAACAAGTGGAAGAGTATTGCACAAGGTTCATCACTCTTGCATCAATTTTCTTAGAGTTATTCCCCATTTCAACAATTTCTTTCCATGCAGATTTCTTCTGTTTTACAGAAGATTTTGAAATGAAATTTCTTTTATGGAAAGAGAATGTTAGACTGATACTTAATGGCAGGTGACAAGTGTTCCAAAGAACCCATATTTTTTTAATTTATGAATGTCAAAATTGCATTTCAAAGTACAGTCAAACCTGTCATAGCGACCATCCCTACATAGCGACTTTCTGTCTTAGGCGAACGTAAAAATTCCTCCTAACGCACAAAACTGGTAGATATTTTTCCTTAACAATGTATAAGGACAAGTTAGTACATTGATCAAAATTAGCTCAGATGTATTTAAAAGATGGATAAACGCTATTTTTGCTGAAATTAGAAATAAGCTTTGAATGGAAAAAACTTGACTGACATGGATTATCTTCCTTGCGTTTATAAACGGAGTAAACATGTTTATATGAACATGTTAAGGCATAAACATGTAAGAAACGCCGTAAGTAAGAAAGAATAATGTTTTTCCACTGTACAATTTATTTGTAAATTCTACCAGGACAATCATGTCCTGTTTAACATAAAATATATATTTAAGTAAGGTTAAATCTAATAAGTGGAAATTTGTACCAATTAAAATATATATACCTTTTAATTTCCTTTGACTTGACTTGACTTGATCCTGAGTTTATTTGTCATCTGCTGCGGGATTAGTCCCAGTAGCTGGGGTAGGCAGCAGGCGGCTAGAGCGTCTAACCCCTGATTTCCACGCTCCTCTGTTCTGTCGGTCTGTGGCTCCCATGCCACAGGTGTGCAAGTCATCCTTAACACAGTCTGACCACGATTTTCTTGGTCTCCCTCTTACCTCTGGCACCAGGAATGGCCATCTTGGTAATTGAGTTGGTGCAAGAAGTGGCACGCTCAACATGCCCATACCACCTCAGACGTCATTTCTTTATAATATTTTAATAGCACTGATTCGGCATATGTAAGAATTATTTTCAGTATTTTTTGTTCCTGCTGATTATTCATTCTTAACCCGTTCCCCCATAAAGACGCCTTTTTACGCCTCTAACTTATTCCTCCATGGAAAGAAATAATAGTTCCAATTTATTTAGTAATGATTGTGTACTATTAGAAAATATTTCTTTATCCTAGCAGATGATAGCTTAAAACAGGCTGAAAGTAAAGCAGAATGCGCCTTAAGGCGTATTCTGCTTTACTTTCAACCTGCTTTAAGTGGTCACCTGTTTTCAAAACTAGAAAGAGGTTATGAGGTAATGGGTTAAAACTCTGCCCACTATGATATCATCTTTCTTATAGTTATAATTATTATACCAGATTTATATAGCGCTCTTCTCACACAGGCGTTGTGCGTTCAAAAGCACTTCACATGAAATAACATAAATGTACCTACAAAGCGAGAAAAGACAAAATAACTACAATTAGATCTAAAATAAAACATGAATAAACATATAAAAGACAGTCCCCAAAACGGCGATCACATTATGATCACTTATGAACATCTATCATCTTACCTATCATCTTATTACAATGGCTTAAATTTAACATTTCAAAAATTTCTGTTGATTACTTATAAATGTACCCATTTTTTATCATTTTTCAATTAATTTAAGAAATTATGCTTTTCAAAACTGCAAAGGAACCCCTGTGAGTTCGAATCCCAGTAGGGTCGTTCGGATTTTTCATGTGGGGAAGCCTTCCAGCTGGCTTGCGGAAGGTCGGTGGTTCTACCCAGTTGCCGATTTGTGCCTGAAACATGCATAAAGGGCTTCTGGGGTCTTCCTCCACCTGTAATTAGCTGGACGTCGCGATATGACTGAAATACTGTTGAAAGCGACGTAAAATCAAAACAAATCAAATCAAAGGAACTTTGGTGGCTTTTGGCTATTTTTCAACCTATCTGGCTTTTGATCATCATTCAGTTTTTCCATACAGATTTCTGCCTGTTGTCTATTTAATTTAGCTATGGTGATTCTGTTTTTTTATTTTTTTATTTTCTGCCATCATTTATATGGTATTAGTATTTTTAAATGATAAAGATTCGTGAGTAATCTTGATTCTTAAAATAACTGCCATAAGAAATAATAAGAAATGTATTACCCTCTACTCTCCAGTATTTATTCAATGTTTGCTATAAATAGCAAAACTAATTGATCTGATATTACAAATCGTAATTCACAAATAGTTTACTTCATTTATGTTTCTGAAAGTATGAATTGGGAGATAACTCTAATGGTTTTTTCTTTGATTTTGTTCCAAATTTGATTTTAAAGTAATTCATATCTTTAAATAAATCAGGAGATCAGTTGTAAGAACTGCCATGCATGCAGCAAGCCAGCTACCTGGAAAGGGGCCCACTGATGTGGATCCTGCATGTTAATCAAAAATCTGTTGATGATGATGATGATGAAATAAAGAATTTTGTGTGCTCGGCAGTTTTGCCTATGTTCAATAGTGTAACCCTTTTTTGCATAGCCTGTTTCTAGATATGAAGACAGATGAATATTTAAAGAACGTTGAAAATAAACCAGAAGAGCATTCTGCTTTACTTTTAATCTGCTTTAAGCTACCATCTGGAAATGCTTTCAGTGATTTATGTTCTTGGACTTCTTAGCTGGGGGCTATATTCCTCATTGAAGAAATAATTACAGGCATATTTATGGAATAATAGGTTTAGATGTATTCTGACAAGACTCAGAACCTACAGCATAAAAACAAAGAATATCCAGAAATGTCTAATCTGCAATAGTGCACAGCATTTGATCAGCTGTTCCATGTATCCCCACACTCAAAATTCAGGAATTAAATTCCTTAAATCAGGTGATGTAAACACATAGTGAATCTGACCTCACAATGTTCTGCTGCAACTACGTCAGTACCAGGGACCCGTTTCATAAAACTTTGTACGACAGATGTTGTCGTAAGTCAGATGATAAAAGTCTCAATTACTATTTAATCCTGTCTTGTGAAATCTTTTTGGAATCGTCTTGAAAAGACGATTCCAAAGAGATGTCACAAGCCAGGATTTGAGAGGGAAATCAGAAATTAAATGTATTTCAAAGTTTTGACTTACGATCGTTTTTGTCGTACGAAGTTTTATGAAACGGGCCCCAGGGCACAGAATGAGACCAATGTAGAGTTTTAACTTATACATAATAACCACTGATGATGAACCATTCAATCTAAGTACAGTATAGTAAAATCTCTTTATAAGGACCACTTAAAATAAGGTTAATTGGTTGCATAAAAGACAGGTGACAGCTTAAAGCAAGGTGACAGTAAAACAGAAAGCTCCTATAGGAGCTTTCTGTTTTACTGTCACCTTGCTTTAAGCTGTCACCTGTTATTAACCCCTAATAATTAACACAATTTCGTTGTCGTAATAGAGTGGTTCTTCTGTACTTACCTATAAGCCATTGTCTGACACAAACAAATCTGTTGAGACTGATCTGGTTTGTTCAAGTTCCAAAAAAAGTCAATTTAACTGATACCAGATAGGGTAATGACAGTTGACATTTCCAGCTGTGCACTGGTGCTGTTTCATCAAGCAACATCACCATAAACCTTTACACTTTAAGTAAAACTTCAGTCTTCTGTTTTACTTTGTTCCAAGTAGAATTTCAATCACCTGTTGAGTGTTTTATCTGTTCCATGCTCAAAAGACACACAGTCCAAAATCATTTCATATTCCTAAATTTGTAAACGGTTAACACGATTGCTCTATCTTAAAGATGTCCAGAAAATGGCCCCATTTTATACAGTTGAGTAGTTATTTACTACTTAATAAGAAATAATTCCTTTTTCCTAGCAGATAGTAGCTTGAGGCAGGCTGAAAGTAAAGCAAAATGCATCTTATAGTACATTCTGCTTTACTCTCAACCTGCTTTAACCCCTTACCTGATAGCCTATTGCTAGAACTGAAGATAGGTGACTACTTAAAGCAGGTTGAAAGTAAAGCAGAATGTGCCTTAAGGCGCATTCTGCTTTACATTCAGCCTGCTTTAAGCTATCATGTGTTAGAATATAAAAAATATTTCATATAATATATTTTCATGACTGATTAAATTGGAACTATTTTCTTCAGTGGAGGAATAAATCATATTGGCTAAAAGGCGCTTCTATGGGGGAAAGGGTTAAGAGGGCACCTGTCTTAAAAAATAAATACAGAAAAGGGCTATGGGATAAGGTATAATTGCAAGGTAGACTATAAATAAATCAATTCTGTTACAATTAGTATTTTACATGCCTTGTACACATTTTATAATGAATTTTTACTGATAGAAACACTGATTTTTACAGGATATGGGCAACGTATATACTGGGCTTATGGAGGCTGCTGGGGCATCAGAGAAGGTGTTTCAATATATTGACAGGGAGCCCAAAATCACGCGGAGCGGAAAAGTCACAAAGAGGAGCGTTGAAGGCCATATTGAGTTCCGGAATATTTTCTTTAACTACCCCAGTAGACCAGATGTCCCAGTTCTAAGGGTATGTACAATCTTGTATTAATCCATTACCCAATAAAAAAACCTTTTAACACCTTTAAATTTTACCTCCACAAAAGAAAGTAGTTCCTGTTTATACAGTCATGAATGTTTACCATAAGAAATAGTTTCTATATCCTATCAGATAGTAGATTAAAGTAGGCTATAAGTAAAGCAGAATGCACGTTAAGCACATTCTGCTTTACTTTTAACCTGCTCAATAATAAGTTGTCACCTGTTTTCAAAAACTACAAACAGCCTAAGGAGTAAATGGTTAAAGCCATGCAGGGCTCCAGATAAGAGGTAGTTATTTCAACAAATCAAACAGTTTATCACTTATTTCAGCACCAAATCCTATGGTGTTACTATTCATTAGAATCGTCTCAAAGAGACGATTCTAATGAGTACTGACACCATAGGGTTTAATTCAGAAATAAACATTTTAAGTTTTGAAAAACTACCCTTATCTGTTGCTCTGGTCATGTAATGTTGTTGATCATTATGATTTGTTTATATTTTCAGAACTACAAACAGCCTATGGTGTAGATGGTTAATAAAGTCATGTAATATTTCTGATCGGTATTAGCTCATTATGATATGTTTATATTTTCAGAACATGAACTTTACAGTGAAGCCAGGTGAGGTGGTTGCACTAGTTGGTCCTAGTGGTGGTGGGAAGACGTCATGTGTCAACCTACTCGAGTACTTCTATGCTCCTCAGAATGGCAAAGTCCTGCTCGACGGTGTACCCATACACCAGTATGACCATCACTTTGTGCACAAACAGGTGAGTGTAAATACAATAGAACCTCTCAATAACGGACACTATTTTTTGTTGATTATTGGGTGTTTAAGGCAGGTGACTGCTTAAAGCAAGGTGGCAGTGAAACAGAAAAATCCTTGCTTTAAGCTATCAGCTGTCTTTTATACTATGAATTATCATTCGTTTTAGTGTCCGTAATAGAGAGGTTTTACTGTAGCATTTGTAGTGCTAGGGTTGTAAGCAGAGTTCCAGATAAGGTGAGTATTTCAAATACTGTCAAACGTCGATATCTTGAAATGGCAGAGTTGAACATATTCCTATTTCAAAGTTAAACCCTGGCTAGGCCACATTTTAACTTTGAAATACAGATATGTTTGACTTAAGGGAGGTCGAAATAATGAAATTCATTTCTAGAAATACTGATGAACTCAATTTGATACAGATAAACTCTTTATCTTTCTCTTTTCATATGCCCATCAGATGACAGATTGTATTATGTTTTCCCATGCAAAGTTGGATTGGGAATAGGCACCTTAATGTCTATTCATGGTCTTGAAACTTCATATGGAAGTTCATTATCACAATATAGTTCGGACAAGTTAGATAACCTCTATTCTTGGTCTGTACTTCTCGGAGTTTCAGCCTCCTGTTTGTGAACAAAACTGGTGTATTCTTGATTCAAACTTTTTATGAAGGTTTATTAGCACAAAAACTTGGACTAACCCAATACTCCAATTATATGCCTTTTAATGTTGAGAATTTATACCTCCTCTGAAGAAATAGTCCAGCTTTATTTAGTCATGAATATAAGAAATACTTTCTAAGCCATGAGAAATGTTTTCTATATCTTATTAGATTGTATCTTAAAACAGGCTGAAAGTGATCAGAATGTGCCTTAACATGCACTATGCTTTACTTTCAACCTGCTTTAAGAGGTCATCTATCTTCAAAACTAGAATCAGGCAATTGGGTAATGGGTAAAAATTCTCTTGTCTGTCCGTCCATATATGCTGTCTTCTTTGTCAAAACAAAATCAAACTTACATTCATACATACATGTATTGCTTTTTGCAGGTGTCTTTGGTTGGGCAGGAGCCAGTGCTGTATGCACGGTCAGTACAGGAGAATATACGCTATGGCCTGTCTCAAAATGAGTGGACACAAGAGTCAGTGGAGAACTCCGCCAAACTGGCCAACGCCCACAGGTTTATAGTGGAACTGAAGGACGGGTATAAAACCCAGACAGGGGAAAAAGGCATCCAAATGTCAGGTTAGTGTAGCCAAACTGGTGATAGGACTTTTATTTGAAGCTTTTTAGCTCACCAGGGGCCCATTTTACTAAACGACTTACGCAAATTATTTGCGTAAGTCAAAATTTTCAATTTTGATTTATATTTTTTATTATCACTTGCTACAAACAGCAAATAGCTAGATCAGAGGACACGCTTTTAGTGCGTCCTCTGATCTGGCTATTTGCTGTTTGCAAATGTTTATGATCGAAAAATAAGAGTAAAACGATTTTGACTTACGCAAATAATTTGCGTAAATTGTTTAGTAAAACGGGCCCCTGAGCACAAAGTGAGCTATTGTGATATATCGCTGTCCGTCATTGTCCTTCCTGTATTGTCTGTTCACAATTTGTTTCAAATAACTTCTTATCTGAAATCAATGGCTTAATTTCAACCAAACTTGGTCAGATACATATGGTAGTTTTGAACTTCAAAATTTGTTTTAAAAAAAGTGGGTTGGGCCATCGTTCTTATTGACATGGCAACCATGTACAATATCTAAAAAAATCTTCTTCTTGGGTCAGTCATTAAAATCAGACTATTCATATTTACTCACCGGAAACTGCACCGAAAGGTGTTTGACAAATTACAATCTTTTTTGTATGGTTCCATTTTCCCCAGCTCTACATAGTCTGGGCATATTGTTTTTGCTCTGTCTGTCTGTCTATTCATGACTGTATAAAGTCAAAAAATGTCAGTGGAGGAATAAATTACAAGCATAAAAATGTGTATAGTATTTATGGGAAAATGTGTTATAAAGCAGAAAGCACATACAGTAAAGTCACCATCCTCTTATAAGTGAAAACAGATATATGTTTTTATTTAATTGCTTAAACCATTATCCCATAGCCTCTTTCTAGTATTGAAGATTGGTGACCACTTAAAGTAGTTTGAAAGTAAAGCAGAATGTGCCTTAAGGTGCATTCTGCTTTACTTTTAGCCTGCTTTAAGCAATAATCTGCTAGAATATAGAAACTATTTTTTTGTAAAATATTCCAGATTGTTTAAAGTGGGGGAATAAATTGAAGGCATAAAAAGCATATTTATAGGGTAATGGGCTGAAGATGTTCAAGATCTCAAAGCAACATGCTAGCATAGATAAACAAGGACATTTACAATCAAACAAACATTGAGTCTGGTGGTTGGGGTGACGGGTGGGGAGTATTCGTCAGCTGTTGGCTTACATGTCTACATATTATACAGTAGAACCCCTCTATTATGACCACTAAAACAAAGGCTAATTGATTATATAAAAGGCAGGCACAGTTTAAAGCAAGGTGACAGTAAAACAGAAAGCTCCTAAAGGAGCTTTCTGTTTCACTGTCACCTTGCTTTATGCAGTCACCTGCCTTAAACACCCAGTAATTAACAAAATTTAGTGGCCATAATAGAGAGGTTTTAATGTATTTTACAACAGGAGGCCAAAAACAGAGGATTGCCATCGCCAGGGCTCTGATAAGAAAGCCCAAGGTTCTTTTGCTGGACGAGGCAACAAGTGCCCTGGATGCTGAGTCAGAGTTTCTTGTGAGTTTATAAAGTTATCATTACCGCTTATGATGAATAGAGTACGATATAATCCTATCCATTGTAAAAAATTACAATAGTGAATTTTCAAATTGACGGATGAATGACCAGTATACATTAATGTTGCTATCAAAGGTTTTGTCCCCAAAGTATTGTTACAGAGCTCCAGATAAGGGGAGTATTTCAAAAACTAAAATCTTTATTAATATATATACTGCTCTTTTCTAATATTTCGACCACTAAGGCCCTTAGTGGTCGAAATATTAGAAAACAGCAGTATATATATTAATATTAATTTAATTCCCTATCTGGAATATTGAGAAAAAATATTGTAAAATCTTTATTTCTGCATTAAACCCTATGGTGTTATGCAATGTGATGAAATGCATGAGAAAATGTAGGATTATATCAGTTTACTCCCTCTTATCTGTAGCCCTGTTAACAAGTGTGAAAACAGTGCTGACCCTATACATGTACTTTTAACTTGCATTGTAATAGTGTCCTTGAAACTTTCTGTTTGATCATATTCTATAGATGTGAAACATATTCTTGCATGCTATTGACAAAGAAAGTCTTTATGCTGGAGAAGATGTTTATAATCATAGTCAACAAACTAGAAACAGACGATTAGGTCGTACCGATTAGTAAAATCAAACTTGAAAAAATGCAAATTTGGTAATCTTAGGATTTTTCATGTCAACTTATGAAGAAATGGTAGCCCTGTTGAATACATGCAGAATCTATTTCTTGTGTTGATTTCTTAGGTCCAGGAAGCGCTTTACAAGAACCTAATTGGCCGCACTGTTATAATCGTTGCTCACAGACTCAGTACCGTGGAGCGAGCCGACAGAATTATTGTCATTGACAAAGGAAGTGTTGTAGAACAGGGAACCCATCAAGAACTTGTGGAGAAGAAAGGAATGTATACCAGTCTAGTCAAACGACAAATGTTGATATCTGAAAGCTCGTACAATGACCTACGTTCAGCCCAGATACATGAGTGTACGTGTAGTAGGAGAAGAAGGATATCTAGTGGTCGACACTGTAGTGGTAATTCAGTTATATCACCGGAAGAAGTTGGCTCATTGCCAAGGGCCATATTTATTGTTGGTTCTGCTTAACCCATTACCCCATAGCATGCTTCTAGTTTTGAAAACCAGTGACCACTAACTCATTCACCCCTGAAACTTCAAATGGAAAACTCTAGTTTTCAGGAATCAAGTTTAATCACTTGAATTATTTCAGGTTATCTTTACAATATATTGAAAAATAACAATATGCATAATATTGCAAAATAACAAATAGTGCAGACCCTGATCAGAGGGCTCCTGCAGGAGCCCTCTGATCTGGGTCTTTGCTGTTTGCATAGGAGAAGTGTAAATTCCACAGGTACACTGTTTGTGAATGATGTATACTAGTACTGGTGTTACTAGGGTTCACGGGTTAAGCATTTACCTACTATAAAGCATAAACCTTTGTTTTATTTGTCACAATAGCAGGTTTAACTTTACTGTAAGATATGTCTGTGAAACATTAGTGTGTTTGGACTAGTCAGTATAACCAGTTGAAGGTGTTCATGAATGGATAATGTCAGATGATTTAGTTATGCCCTCATACAGTCAGACAAAGGTCATAGTCACATTATGGGGGCAGAGTGTTGAACACACACATCCTGTTTCGTTGTTTAACAGTTACATTATGCGTCTGATCTGGCTCCAAACTTTTTGCACTGCAAATAATAGTTTTAGCGTAAACGCATTTATTGGGAAAGAATAACAGATTCTCCACTGTAATTGTTGTTATAATGTGTCTTTCATAAACTTTGGTATATACTTTCCTCATATCTACAGTGGAGAAAACATTATTCTTTCCCAATAAACATGTTTACGCTCAAACTATTAATTCCAGTGCAAACAGTTTGGAGCCTGATCAGATGCCAGATAACCCGGCGTCTGATCAGGCTCCAAACTGTTTGCCACTCAGGTAAAAATGAAAAGTCAGAATTGTCAAAAAGTTGTCATTTTCTACAGTTAAGTGTTTTGCGTTTGCATTTCGTTTGCATTTAAACGAGAAAGAATAATGAATTCTCCACTGTAGAAACAGTCAAACCTCTCTATTACGACCACTAGAAAGAAGGCTAATAGATTGTATAAAAGACAGGTGACAGCTTAATCCAAGGTGAAAGTAAAACATAAAAGTTCCTAAAGGAGCTTTTTGTTTACTTTCACCTTGCTTTAAGTAGTCACTTGTCATAAACACCTGTATTTATTGTATATGTATCACATTGAATATTTATAGTATCTTATTTGTTTTCTTACACTAAATTGTAAACCATGCTTTAATACAATGTTATATGATATAAAAGTATTTTATGTGAAATGTCTTGTACTCAAATAGTGGTTATTTTGCATAATATTTAATGCAGGACAGTTGATATTTAGATCAATGTTTCTTTAACCCTTTCCCCCATAGAAGCACTTTTTAGCGCATTTAGTTTATTCCTCCGCGGAAGAAAATAGTTCCAATTTATACAGTCATAAATATGTATCATTAGGAATACTTTCTTTATTCTAGATGGTTGCAGCTTAAAGCAGGCTGAAAGTAAAGCAAAATGCGTCTTAAGACGCATTCTGCTTTACTTTCAATATGCTTTAAGTAGTCGCCTACTTTCAAAACTAGAAACATACTATTGGGTAAAGGGTTAACAAACTCACCTCATTCCCCACTGGCACCATTCATCCACTGGATTTAATGGATTAACACATTCCCCTTGGGCCGGTTTCATAAAACTTTGTAGATTTTTCTTACTAATCCTGTCTTTTGACATCTCTTTGGAATCGTCTTTCCAAGACGATTTCAAAGAGATGTCAAAAGACAGGATTAGATGGAGAAATAAATAATAATTGATACTTTTATAATTTGACTTACAACAGCATTTGTCACACGGAAGTTTTATGAAACAGTCCCCTGGTATTTCCAACAAAGTTTACTTTAAAAGATTGTTTTTTACAACTTTTTAGCTCACCTGGCACAAAGCTTTTTTGATCGTGCTGTGTCTGTCGTCGGTTCGTTCTTAAACGTTCTCTGTAAATATTGTTCAAATCATTGTCCTGGGCATATACGTACTCAGCGAATGGCACAGTCATATTGTCATAACTTCTTAGCTTTCCAAGATATTTTACATTTATGTCAGTGGTTCAACTTGAGCGATTTAGGGCCGTATATGGCACTTTTTTACAATTTATTGAAAATTACAAACTGCAGACCTAACTGAGCCCTGATCTAGGTATACACTGTTTGCAAAGGACAAATGAATTCTTCATAAATACACTGTAAAGGGTTGTAAACTTGTCTGTAGGGTTCAAGGGGTTAAACTCATTTCCTGCAGACATCTATGTTATATCCTATCCCCAGGGGATGATGTAAACTTGAATCAGTGTGTATGTTTGTAAGTACAGTGCTCCCTCCCTACAATGGCCTTCTGAACAACAGTTTCCTCCATACAACAAGTAGTGCTGGTAGTCCCCAAACAAGGCTATCTAAAGCTTTCACTGCTAAACTACTGCCTGCTTAACCCTTTCCCCTATATAAGCGACTTTTAGCGAGTTTAATTTATTCACCCGCTAAAGAAAATAGTTCCAGTTTAAAACCTCATGAACAATTACAATAACAAATATCTTTATATAGCCTAGCAGATAGTAGTTTAAAGCAGGCTGAAGGTAAAGCAGAATGTGCCTTAAGGCACATTCTGCTTTACTTTCAACCTGCTTTAAGTGATTACCTGTATTTAATGTTATAAACGGATTATTGGGTAAAGGGTTAAAATTGTTGGCTGCTGATTTTTCTCAAAATTAGACATTTTGACCGTAGAAACATAAAGACGAGTGGCAAACATTTGAAACCAGATCAGACCTCCCTTTATGCGGCGTCTGACCTGGGTTCAAACTGTTTACAAATGTTAGTCAAGTGTATTTATTTTCCCTCCCTATGACAACTCCTTCAGAACAACACACACACTATTTGTCTTCCATAGGGTGTTGTTGTAGAGAGGGAGAACTGTAGACAAAAACAGTGCACATGTACCTCCTACGTACCCCACCCAGATTTATGCATGGAAGTAACTCTTTGCATGCTGGGTAATTTTTTTGTCAGCCACAATTGTTGTCCACCAGTGTTCTAAAAATAGATTTTCCAAAATATCTTTTCAAAACAGATTCGGAGTGTTAAACAGTTCAGATCTTGATGAGACACCATGTCACAGCTTCTCATCTGAACCCAAACAGTTTGATCTGATACAGTTCAGAAAACGTTATTCTTTCCCAATTAACGTGTTTACGCTAAAACTTTTATTTCCAGTGCAAACAGTTTGGAGCCAGATCAGACGCCGGGTAACCCGGCGTCTGATCAGGCTCCAAACTGTTTGCCACTCAAGTAAAAATGAAAAGTCAAAATTGTCAAAAAGTTGTCCTTTTCTACATTTTAGTGGTTGCGTTTGCGTTTAAACAGGAAAGAATAACAAATTCTCCACTGTAATCACGATTGCACGGCTAGCGTGCAAAGAGTTAAAGGAATTTTTTAGTTGATTTTATGTATCTGACAGCGAATGCTTTATGTTTTGTTAATGTAATTGAATTGTAGATAATAATTGAAACAGTTTTACTAGTATTTTGTGTGCATAATTGTTGTAAGGTCATTTTAATGTGACTATTTTACCATAGATTAAATTTTGGATTAACCATTCCGCATTTGTCTGTTTTCAGTATTGAAATCAGATGGTTTCTAAAACCAGACTTAACAGTAAATTAGAATGCTCTATTAGAAGTATTCTGATTTAGTTTTAACATGCTTTAAGCAACCACCTGCTAGGATATAGGAAATACTTCTTATGCTACGTAGTCTTGGGCCAAATAAAAAAGTACCTGTGTTTCCAGTAACCCGACCTACCCTAGTTTTTCCCCCGACTCTTAACTTTTTTTTCACTTTTCAAAATAATTATTGGAAAATGTTGGTCTTTTTTAAGACAATCCTTTTTCAAGGAACGTGTGATAGAAGATATTCTCCATTTAATTCTTTTAAAAGCTCATTTATAGAAGTTTAAGTGTTCTAAATATTGATCTATAAATAAGATTTTATCATTTAGCAAATATCTAAGTGAAATTTGCTCTAATTCTGTCATAAAGTAGCTTCCTTGAAGATAATATTCACTAGTTGGTTAACTATTGACACATTCAATATGCAGACAACACATTTTAATGAGACATTTGACATGCATACAACACATTTAAAAACATTATTCATTCCATCTGTCATATGCCAATTTGTGCCTGAAACAGTGCATAAAGGACTTCTGGGGTCTTCCTCCACCTGTAATTAGCTGGATGTCGCGATATGACTGAAATACTGTTGAAAGTGACGTAAAATCAAAACAAAACAAAACAAAACAAAATCCATCTGTCATATATAAGTCACTACTTTGCCGTCTTGATATATCAATTTTATAAACAATCATACCAATTTAGATTTTTAAGATATTTTTGGTAATGGGACCTATCAATAAAATCAACAATTTGAATGTATATTTATAAGGTTTTTATGTATGGCCCAGGTTTCTGCACGATAAAATACATTTATACATTATCAGATATAAAATACTCCATCAGAAAGTTAAAATGTATTATTGTATTGTATGTGTGTTTAAAAAAAAAAGAAGATTTTCCGACCGTCCGTCCCTAATTGTTTTAGGCATGTAATAGGAAACACAGGTAATTGTTATTTGGCCCTGGCTGTGTAAAGTTTAATTGTTTTCTTCTCTACCTTTGAGGAAAGAATAAAAAGACAAATAGATGGAGTAATGTGTTAACCCTATGAGCCCTAGTCTCGCATATAGGCGTCCTTTTTAAACAGTGTACATGTGAATAGTACACTTGTCCTGTGCAAACAGTGAAGACCCAGATCAGAGGGCTCCGAAAGGAGCCCTCTGATCAGGGTCTTCACTGTTTGTCATAATGCCAACATTGACAAAAACAACCCTTAAAAGTAAGAAATGGTCTAGACTAAAATGGGAACTGGAATTGTTTGAACTTCCTTCACTAAATATTCATGTATAAGTCTCTGCTCTCTGTGAAAATCTATTATCAGAACTATTACATTTCAAATAAAACATGGACAAAAAAACAAAAACAGGAAACAGTGCAGACTCTTGTCATATAGATTGTGTAAGAAAATAGTGTAGACACAGATCAGACAGTCACTTAAGCTGTATGATCTGGGCCTACAATGTTTTAAAAAAGGTTAATATATGTTAACCCTTTACCCTATAGAAGTACCTATTTAATTAAGCATATTTGATTTATTCCTCCGCTGAAGAAAATGATCTCAATATACAAGTATATGGACATGAACATGTACCAAAAGAAATGATTTCTATGTCCTAGAAAATGGTATCTCAAAGCAGGTTAAAAGTGAAGCAGAATGTTCTTTGTTTCTCCTGTTTCTCATTCTGCTTTGCTATTAACCTGTTTGCAGTGCTCACCTGTCTTCAAAACTAGAAACAGGCTATGAAGTAATGGGTTAATAGCTGCAGAAGGGTTGACTGTCCTGAACCAATGAACTGTTATACATTGTATCTAAGTCGGACAATGCTAAGTTATCTATCATGCATGAATTATGTATCCATTCATGTACAGTGGAGAATCTGTTATTCTTTCCCGTTTAAACGCAAACGTATGCAAACGCAAAGCACTAAAACGTAGAAAAGAACAACTTTTGGACAATTCTGATAATTCTTGTTTATCTTGGTGGCAAATAGTTTGGAGCCTGATCAGACGCCGGGTTACCCGGCGTCTGATCTGGCTCCAAACTGTTTGCACTGCAGAATAATAGTTTTAGCGTAAACGCGTTTATTGGGAAAGAATAACAGATTCTCCACTGTATTTGGTTAGTTGATGTTTCTTTTATATTGTATAAAGGGAAAATAAAAAGAAATTGAAATAAACAGTTGTGTTGTCCTGATTTTAGTCCGAAAATAAAAAAAAACTAATTGATATTATTCTTCTTCCGTATACTGGCCGCCTTCGTCGTGCCGAATACTCTGCCAGTTTTGTGCGTATGATAACCCCCTTCCCATTGATAATTTTGAAGGGTTTTGTGTCAGATTTGCTTGGTCACTTGAATATCTGAAGTTACTGGGCTTCTGCAATAATCGGTGGAAGTATGTTCCATTATTTTGTAGTTTGGTTAAAGAAGGACCATTTCCTGGAGTCTGTTCTGTGTGCACTGCATAGCTGTGGGGTTGTGCATATCTGGTGTTTCTTGAATATTTACATTTATATTGACAATAGGGCTGATTTGTGTGGTGCTTAATTCCACTATTGATATAGTATGTGACAGGGCTGCCATAAGTTAATCTTGAAAAATCCTAAGAATTTCCAAGTTTCTTTCTTTCAAGCGCAATTACTTAAAGCAGGTGGAAAGTAAAACAGAATGCACCTTTACCATCATCATCATAGGCCTGCGTCCGTCTGTAGAAGATGGATTGAGCTCATTTGTTTTGTTTATTTTGGAACAGCGTCTGCGGTTGTTGTGGATACCAATCCTGGAGTAACAGCCCCTTGTACAGTCCACGCAGATGAAAACTACGCCATCTCTGGCATATGATGCCTTCCGGTTTATCCTCTGAAAGTCACTCTTTTCAGACCACTTCTCTTCTGCCTTCTTCACTCCGCTTTTTAGCTCGCCTGTACGTAGTACATGATGAGCTATTGCAATACCCCTGGTGTAGTCGTCGTCGTTGTCGTCGGCGGCGGCGTCATCGTGAACGGCGTAAACAATTTAAAGAAAATGTCTATAACTTCTATGTCCCTTGAGGTATTGCTTTCATAGTTGGTATGTGTGTGTATATGGACAAGACCTTTCCATGCACAGAAATTTTTTGACCCCTGTGACCTTGACCTTGAACTTAGGGCCTGCGTTGAGGTTTCGAAATCTGCGTTTAGGTTTCGAAAAATGCCTTTAAACTTCTATGTCCCTTAAGGTATTGCTTCCATAGTTGGTATGTGTGTGTATATGTACAAGACCTTTCCATGCACAGAAATTTTTTGACCCCTGTGACCTTGACCTTGAACTTAGGGCCTGCGTTTAGGTTTCGAAATCTGCGTTTAGGTTTCGAAAAATGCCTTTAACTTCTATGTCCCTTGAGGTATTGCTTCAATAGTTGGTATGTGTGTGTATATGGACAAGACCTTTACATGCACAGAAAAATGAGACCCCTGTGACCTTGACCTTGACTTTAGTGCCTGCCTTTAGGTTTCGAAATCTGCGTTTAGGTTTTGAAAAATGCCTTTAACTTCTATATCCATTAAGGTATTGCTTCCATAGTCGGTATGTGTGTGTATATAGACAAGACCTTTCCATGCTCAGAAAAATTTAGACCCCTTGACCTTGAACTTAGGGCCTGCGTTTAGGTTTCGAAATCTGCATTTAAGTTTCGAAAAATGCTTTAACTTCTATGTCCCTTGAGGTATTGCTTGCGATTTCAAAATTTACCCTCGGATAAGTTTTCTTGAGTGGTGTATCTCACAAATGTTCGCAAATATGCCTTCGTTAATTTTTTCGATTCCATTTTTGACACAACCGCTTCTGAAAATTCGCGTTAAAGTATTCAAACGTAGGATTTGTTTTTTGAAGCGCCCGATTTGATGGCAATTCGATGGCAATTCGCTTGCGATTATCAATTTAATTCAATAAAGTTCAGTACTGTATATGGACAAGACCTTTCCATGCACAGAAAATTTTGACCCCTGTGACCTTGAACTTAGGGCCTGCGTTTAGGTTTCGAAATCTGTGTTTAAGTTTCGAAAAATGCCTTTAACTTCTATGTCCCTTGAGGTATTGCTTTCATAGTTGGTATGTATGTGTATATGGGCAAGACCTTTACATGCAAAGAAAAATTTAGACCCCTGTGACCTTGACCTTGAACTTAGGGCCTGTGTTTAGGTTTCGAAATCTGTGTTTAGGTTTAGAAAAATGCCTTTTGCTTCTATGTCCTTTGAGGTATTGCTTTCATAGTTGGTATGTATGTGTATATTGACAAGACCTTTACATGCACAGAAAATTTTTGACCCCTGTGACCTTGACCTTGAACTTATGGCCTGTGTTTAGGTTTCGAAATCTGCGTTTAGGTTTTGAAAAATGCCTTTAACTTCTATATCCCTTAAGGTATTGCTTCCATAGTCGGTATGTGTATGTATGTAGACAAGACCTTTCCAAGCTCAAAAAATTTAGACCCGTGACCTTGACCTTGAACTTAGGGCCTGTGTTTAGGTTTCGAAATCTGCATTTAGGTTTCGAAAAACGCCTTTAACTTCTCTGTCCTTTGAGTTATTGCTTTCATAGTTGGTATGTATGTGTATATGGACATGACCTTTCGATGCACAGAAACATTTAGACTCCTGTGACATTAACCTTGAACTAAGAGCCTGTGTTTAGGTTTCGAAATCTGCGTTTAGGTTTCGAAAAATGCATTTAACTTCTATATCCTTTGAGGTATTGATTTCATAGTTGGTATGTGTGTGTATATGGACAAGACCTTTCCATGCACAGATAAAGTTGGACCCTTGTGACCTTGACCTTGAACTTATGGCCTGTGTTTAGGTTTTGAAAAATGCCTTTTACTTCTATGTCCCTTGAGGTTTTGCTTTCATAGTTGGTTTATGTGTGTATATGGACAAGACCTTTCCAGGCACAGCAAAATTTAGACCCCTGTGACCTTGACTTTGAACTTAGGGCCCATGTTTAGTTTCGAAATCTGTGTTTTGGTTTCTCAAAATTTTTATTACTCCTATGTCCATTGAAATATTCCTTTCATATTCAGTTTGTGTGTATATGGACAAGATCTTTCCTTGCATGCAAAATGTTTGAGCCCTCTGACCTTGACCTTGAACTTAGGACCCGCGTTTAGGTTTCAAAGTCTGCGTTTAGGTTTCTCAAAATTTCTTTAACTCATATATCCACTGAGATATTTCTTTAATATTTGGCATGCATGTGTATATGGACACGACCTTTCCATGCATGCAAAATAATTAGCCCAGTGTCCTTGACCTTGAACTAATGTCACGAAAGGTTTTAGGTTTCGAAATCTGCGTTTAGGTTTCAAAAATGCTTATAATTCCTGTCTCTTGATGTGTTATTTTCATATTTGATTTGCCAGTGTATATGGAAAAGACCTTGCCATGCAGGCAAAAAGGTTGACCTCTGTGACCTTGAGTGTGCTTTTAAGTTTCTAAAGGTGCCGGTGGCGAGCTTTATTGTCTCTCTGACCACTCTTGTTACAGTGTGTCGCCATTGGTTGCGGTCTGATGCAAGTCTTTCCCAGGGCTCAACATTGATGTGGACAGACCTCTTGCAGGCATCTGTGAAGCGAAGAAATGGGCGGCCTGTTGGTCTAGTTCCAGCTTCGAGTTGGCCATGTACAGTGTATCAGGTCCTTGCGAATGCGCCCCTTGCCCATGCGGTGCACATGCCCGAGCCATCGAAGACGCATTTCAGTGAGCATTGCTTGGATTGTTGTTGTGACAGCTTTGCTGAGGACATCAGTAGGCCTATTAGTAACTCTGTCCTGCCATGTTATGTTCAGCAGTCTTCGTAGACAGTTCGTATGGGATGCGTTCGCCTTGTATTACATGTATTGTCGTGTGTAAGTGCTCCGTGTCTCGCTTCCATCAAGGAGATTTCTGATTACACATGCATGATATACCTTCATCTTGGTGCTAAGGGCCAAGTTCTTGTTTTCCCATACATTTTTTTTTCAACTAGGACACTATTATCTTCTAGGATAAAACTCTGAGAAATGGCAACCCTGATGTAACTGTATGAATTTCTCTCTCCAAAACGGCTCTCTGGATTTCATTCTTATTTGGCACAAAGGTACCTTGGATGGACCTTCAGATATTTAGTTCCTATCCACTGAACAACATACTCAATGTTTCAATGAAATTTTATCCGGTAAGCATGAGTAGAACAGAAGTTATCAGCTGAAAATAGAAGATATGGAAAAAGGGAAATAACTCTCACAGTATTGCTGCAAGAGTTATTAACCTTGTGCAAAACAATTTCACGCATCAATCTCTTTCCATGAAAGAAATTTCATTTCAATATCTTTAGTATAAAAGAAGAAATCTGCATGAAAAGAAAATGTTGAAAAGGGGAATAACTCTTACAATATTGTAGCAAGAGTTACAACCCTTGTGCAATACGCTTCCTCTTGTCAAGCTCTATCCATAAATGAAGTTTCATCTTAAATGCTTCAGTAGAACAGGAGTTATGAGACCGGACAAAAAAGCGTGACGGACAGACAGACAGACGGACGGACGTTCTACCATTTCAGGTTTAATGTGACTTCCCATTGTTAAAAAGGTGTGAAAAGACACATAAAGAAGCCACATAAACCCAAAAGAAGCCACATTTACCCAACATGGACTTACGGAATGAACAGCTCTATTGTCTCCGTGTGTTCTGTGAACATTACGTAACCTAGTCCCATTAACCCAAAATGTTAGCGCGGACAGACAGACGCCGGAAAAGTGATCCCTAAGTGTCACCTCTGCCTACAGCAGGTGACACAAAAACCGGGCTGTACTGATAACTCTATTTCTACAATCTTCTATTTAAGAAATCCCAATATTCAACCGAGTAGAGGACCATGTTGTTTAATTAATGCAAAATTGAGTGTAACCAGTTAACCAAATCCTCAAACTGAAATTCGCACCTACACCCATGCACTATATATACGAAGTGTACAGTAAACCCTAGATGTATTTAAAACGGACTTATAGTTAAAGAACTAGCAAAATGATAGATCCTATATTGTAGTGCTTTCCGAGTGGAACTAGAATCTACTTGAAAAGCTAATGTTACATGTATCAAGCAAATATATCACTATTAACTCAACTCAACTCATTAACAGTTACACCATCATACATGTATCATGTGCATGTGATGCGCTATATATAATAGCACAGCATGAATGTTAACAATTTAGCAATAGTCTTACTCTATGTATTAAATATTTTTTATACAGTCAATCCTGTATTTAACCTATCATTCAAAACATTGGTAGATCTAGATCTAGATCTAAGCAGTCATTCACATGTATAGATCTAGATCTACTACTTTATACTTCTGTTTCATAATTGACCGCCTTCAACTAGATAGAGGTTACGCCAATAATCTAAGATTGCACTGAATGCACTAGGAATGACAGTAATTACTTATTTTCTATCTCGTTCTTTCTTTATTTGTGTGTATATGATATCCTCAAAGAACGACCGCTTCACTAAATGGCGCTAGAATGACGTCATTTTGATGACGTCAACTTCTCAACGTTTTATTTAAAGATGGGTGTCGGAACCAGTAGATCTAATAGATACTTAAATCTTAAAAGAGAAAAGACGCCGAAAAAGAAAAAGGTCTGTTCAGGTGATAAGTTACATTCAAAGTCATCCGAAATTAAAAATGAAGTCATTAGACAGTTAAAATCCAGCTGCATCGCTGCAAATATTGGGACAGGAGGAGTTGCATTTTACACGCCACTAAAGGAAGATGCCAATATCGGTGACATAAACTCGCCAGTCGTGTCTCCGCCCTCTAGACCTACGTTAGATCATGCCAAGTGTAAGATTGACGTCTTGACTGATTCGTTTACCGCTAAAGAAAGGTAAGACAGTCATATAGAATTTAGTGAAATATAGGCAGTGTTAGGCCCTAGAGCCTAACATCCGGACTTTGGACTCAATGGTTACAACACTAACCTTGCAAGCGGGAGGTCCCGGGTTCGATTTCCGGGCCCGATCACTAGATCTTCTCCGGAAATCTTCGTATGTTTATGCCCCCGCGTCGATCAGGGGGCCTAGCCTATTGTTTTACCCCTGTCTGGCTGTTCGTTCGTCCGTCCGTCCGCACCACATGCACTAAAATCTACAAAGATCTACTTTGTCCGGCTAGATCTAACTCCTACAGTTTTCAAGCTACAACCTTATAAATAAGTTTGCACATATCAATGGGGGGCATATTTGTCGTTCAGACAAAGCCATGTTGAGCCGAATTCTTCACACTACGAATTCTTCACACCGTAATCAGACGTGTGAAGAATTCGTACGAATTCTTCCACTCGTGTGACCAATGTGTGATGATTTCGTACGAATATGTCACACAATGGCAGTGTGAGATTTCCGTACCCTCTTTTTTAACGACCTGTTGGTACCTACGGATTCTTCACACATCACCTTCCGTTTAACATTTCTTTATGAAACAAGTTCTAACAACTTAGGCAAATCACTTTCCATAGCGCAAAAGATGGTGTATTGCGTCGTATTGTGAGATGACACTAGAGTACTAGGGAAAACCAATGTCTTTATGAAACAAGTTCTAACAACTTAGGCAAATCACTTTCCATAGCGCAAAAGATGGTGTATTGCGTCGTATTGTGAGATGACACTAGAGTACTAGGGAAAACCAATGTCTTTGGACAGCCGACCCTCTCACGTACTGTCACGACCCAGGGTCGAACTCGGGATGCATTGTTCAGAAGCGGGTGCGCTAAAACTGTGTTATCCACCCTTTTACATGCAGTTTGTACGATTTGATAAAAAAAAGCTCTTAAACAGCCGACCTAAATCCGAAGAATTATCTGTGGATAAGTGCATCCCTTTTTATCCCATGATCAAACTTAAGTTCCGTTGAGTTTATGCTTAGTTCTCGGCTTCCTTTGGGGCATAATAGGCCGACGACCGACAGGTCGCCGGCCGAATGCTGGTAGATTGTTGGTATTCTTAACGGGATGGGGAGGGATGGGACCCGTGGCCGTGGTCCAGTGCTCATAGTGACTATGACTTATACTCACTTAGGTCCTTACTGCTGTTGGTTCGAATCCCAATCTGAACACTTGGGCTTTTTCATTTGGAGAAGCCTTCAAGCTGGCTATCGGAAATTCGGTGATTTTACCCAGATGCATATTTTTACCTGATACAGTTTATGAAGTGCATCCGGTTTCTTCTCCCATCTGCAATTATAGCTTTATGTCGAGATATGACTGAAATACTGTTTACATAGTATGAACTCAGAATTCTTGGCCTCGGTTTGACTTTAAAGTGGAGTTAAAAGCTAGTTTCAACGACGGTCATCGAAACGACATCGATTACGGCACCTTACACTTCGATAGGACCCGAGAAAGCTTTTGACCAAATATACAAACGTATACAAGCGTGTCAGAGGTCGGGCAAGGCCGTCTCCATCCGGCTTTTGCCTATCCTATACTGGCCGGTGTAATGAAGAAAAGTGTCCCCATCACTCAGAAGTGTGACCCCGGGACATTTTTCGACTCAGAAAATTAACCTCCCGGGTCATTTTACATGTATTATGCCAAAGCAAGTCCCCAAGGACAGTTTTCTACATCAAAAAGTGTCCTTGTGTGTCACTCTTTAGAGGGGGACACATTTCGTCTTTACACCGGCGCCTGTCTGGCAACCGGATAACACCGGTTTCCTTTCGGTCCCCCACAGTATTGCATGTTATTACTGAATGTCCATGATGTAGACTATACGATAAGGCAATCGGTTGTATGGTTCCATGTAAGAAAGTGAGCAACATAACAAAGGAGTGAAATCAGCGCGTCTTTATAAACCTCATTCATATATTGAACCCACGATAACCAATATCGGGCGATGATGGTCGCCCGTCTTAAAACCGTTGCCCGTCCGGTATTTAAGGACTATCGCGGCAGTTTGTTCGAATTTTCAAAACATTCATTTTTTTTTTATTTTTGCATATTGCTAGTATATATCCTGTTGTGCAGAAATATGAAATAAAAATAGGGAGTCCCCGAACTGGTTCTTTTTTTAATAGCTTATTTTTTTTTGGTAAACCCCTAATTATCCAGAGACACATGCAGAATTTGAAGAAAAAAATCTGAATGGTTTGAAAATTCGAAAAAACTGCCGCGATAGTCCTTAATAAAATTTAATTTCAAAAGCTTCGGAATGGCAGAATCTGCCGGAAAAATGTAGAAAGGGGAATACATCTCACGGTGTTGATACAAGAATTATGAACTTTGTTTGCAATACACATCTACTCATTAAACTCTTTAAATGAAATTTCAGCTTAAAAGCTTCAGTGGAACAGGCGTTAGAGTAATACAGTCGGACGATCGGACAGATAGACTACGGAAAAGTGACCGACCCCGACGTGTTATCTTTGCCTTCAGCTGGTGACACAGAAACCGGTCCATACATTTATAAAGTTCTTAGAATGCATCATACAGATGGACCGAATAATATCCGATACGACGGAATCGAGTAAAGTATATGGTCACCAAAGTGCTATTATTGCCATGATATTTTTCAGTTTTATGTGTCTATAATTAATTATATCGAGTGCTGAAGAATGTGACATTTCACACCGTGTGACCTTGACCTTTTATCATTTAAACAGGCACTCTAGTACATATGTTTTGTCATTATGTGAAATATCAAGTAAAGCAAACCTAACATGCCCCCTTATCCATCTGGGTGGCTAAAGGCTTTTTTGGAAAGTGTGAGGTTTTCGTATGCACAAACTTTTTACATTCGCTTTTAAAAAATTTCGACATGTGAAGAATTCGTATCTACTGTCAGGGGGGGCTGAGAGTCAGTACGAATTATTCACACATGTGTGACATATTCGTATGAAATTCCTACGAATTCCTCACAGGTGTGAAGAATTCGTAGTGTGAAGAATTCGGCTCAACAAAGCCATCCCTCTATTTTTCCTACAGTACTGAACCTTATTAAATTAACAATTTTTGCGATTCGCTTGCAATTCGATGGCAATTCGCTTGCAATTCGATGGCAATTCGCTTGTGAATATTTTCCAACGCAATTAACGCGTTAAGTTTGCCCGAATTGTATATCTCACCAATATTCGCCAATATGCCTTCGTTTATGTTTTTCGATTCCATTTTTGTCACAACCGCTTCGGAAAAATCGCGTGAAACGACTCAAGCACACGATTTGCTTTTTGAAGCGCCCGATTCGATGGCGATTCGATGGCAATTCGATGGCAATTCGCTTGCGATTATCAATTTAATATAATAAGGTTCAGTACTGTAGCAGATGATAGATCTAGCTTAAGGGTGTATCCAACCCATAAGCGATTTTTTCAAAGTATTAAACTTTTCTCTATCATTGTTTATTTTGGAAGAGCTATTTATGATGAATGAAAAAAGAAAAAAAAAACATGGTGGTGTCCTTTTTTTTAGCTACAGCGATTTGAAAAAGGTATGTTAAATTTGGAATTTTTTTCAAATTTTACCCATTCAGAGTACAAGCTTCAGTAAAATCTATTTCAAAACAAAACAACATGGTAATTTGGGTTTTCTTTATTTATTTCATGTCTATGGTGGTATTTTCACATATAGAAACCAAATTAAGACAAAGCAGGCACTAGGTTTGAACAATATGGATCCTCGAAAATCAAAGATATGCTTTTTATAGGGCATGATTTTTTTTAGATTTTTTATTTTATGAAAAAAAGTAAAAAAGTTTGTAAATGAAATAGTTCTAGTATTAAATTTTTTCTTATATTCTACCAGATGAAAGCCAATGCTAAGACAGTTCAAAATATGAAAAGAAATTGAATGGTCAGTGTTGAAAATTTTGAGTTATTAAAGTAAAAAGAGTTATCTCCCCTTACAAAATTTACAAAAAAGTACCATATCTATGATATTTAGAGCTTCATAAATTTCACATTTGGTGCCTGTTTTTCCTTAAATCAGTTTTTGTATGAAGAAATACTACCATAGATAGGAAATAAATAACACAAAACCAACTTATCATATTTGTTTTCATTTAAAATGGATTTTATTGAAGCGGGCTAAAATAAGGACAAAATAAGAGAAAGTGGGTGGGGTAAATTTTACATGGCCGTAGAGCCAACTGTTGTTCACCAAAATGTACACTTTTTCTATTTTTTCATTCATCTTAAATAGCTCTTCAATACAAAACCATCATAGAGTGTTTTCATATACTTTGAAAACATGACATTGATACACCCTTAAAGCAGCTTGAGAGTAAAGCAGAATGTGCCGAGTCCACTTGTGGCCATCCGGTTAATTATATAGATAGATAGAGTTTTTTCAGGTAAAAATATGCCCATAATGAGTTCATGGCAACTAACAATGAGTATATTATACACAGGTCAATCAAAAAGTAATAAATCATGAAGGATAACACAAAAAAGAGAAAATCATTTTCCCTTATTTCCATTGTGGTCCCTGATATTGGTTGCTGAACCATGAAAGGTCATGTATATTAAATAACACATGTATCAAGTGGACATCCATTGAGATCACCTTTAGAAGTGTGTATAAATAAAAGAATATTTCATGAGATCATATGTACTTTAAATAAGCAGATATCACATTTAACTTTTGCACAGGAAGATCTAGATAAATGTTTAGATCTACTGAAAAATGCATTGTATCAAAATATTTTCCCCAAAGTCTATCTGTAGGTTTTTAAAATATATGTAACTTTTTAAAACTAATACTATATTAATCCCTAGTAGATCTACATGTGCATTTGAAGATTTCTATACTGTCTAATTACAGGGCTGCCATAATTTGATCATGAAAAATCCTAAGACTTCCAATTTTTCTATTTTTCAAGCGCAATTACTTTAAGCAGGTTGGAAATAATGCAGATTACGCTTTAATGCGCATTCTGCTTTATTTTCAGCCTGAACTACCATCTTCTCGGATAAAAATCCGAAGATTTCGGATAAAGCCGGAGGAATGGCAGCCCCGCTAAATTATCGGTAGCCTATTCTATATACGTAGCGATCGACCAAGGCTCGAACGGACCCATTGACCGATGATGATTGCCCAATCTCACCAGAGACAAGTTTACTTGATCTACTTTAATATTTCCTCTTCAAAATAGTGCTACTTGATCTTTAAGGCTCATGTAGGTCTTGATCTATATCAGAGTTTTTTTTCTGACAGGGAGTTTATGGCGGATGTTCTCAAGGCAGACAAACTCCGCCAAAAGGGTCGCTGGGCTAAACTCTCCGATGAAAGGCGCCTGCTGGCATTGAGACGGAGGGAGAATAGGGAGGAGGAATCGAAGGAGAAATACATGCAGAAGTTGATAGAGGCGGAGGAACGTAGACAGGTCTTGCAGGGCAGACTAGGTCCCACACAGGCGAACGTTAGTGACTTGTACACTCGGTGAGACAGTACTTGGGTGTTGGACAGGGATCCAGATATACAGTGGAGAGGACGTTATTCTTTCTCGTTTGATTTTTTCAATGATGTCATAAAGCGCATGTGCAAACAGTTTTGACCCTGATCTGACGCCGCGTAACGCGGCGTCAGATCAGGGTCAAACTGTTTGCCACTTGTTTTGAAATTACATCAGTTATAGCCTACTGCCTTAAATCTAACTTTGAAACGATATTGCAGAAAACAACGTTGAATAAGACGACAATATGGCGGTGAAGGGGTAAAAACCTCACGATGAATTTGATCATGCAAGGGTTAAACAATTTAAACACAAATTCAGTGCACTCAATAGTTGAAAGCCGAAACGTTTTGAAATGTTGACAATCCCTTGAAAATAACGAGAGTAGCAAACAGTTTTGGTCCCAATAAAACGCCGGGCTACAAGGCGTCCGATCGGGCTCCAAACTGTTTGCAGTGGGCATAGATCTATCAGTTTTAGGATTAATGCGTTTATTGGGAAAGAGTTGTGTCTTCTCCACTGTAGTAGTGATTTGGAGAAGAGTGAGTAATCTGAACCTTTCCCACTTTTTTCACTGTATGTCTATGTGTGTTGAGACCCTTCGAGACGATTCTAAAGAGTGGTCACAGCATTAATGGGTTCGGTGGTATTATCAGAAAGTTCTTTTTGGAAATGCCTACCTTAACGCGAGCTCTCATCACCTGAGGTGTTGGTGCGGACGGACAGACAGAAGGTTAGACCAAGATACTCATACATGCAGTTTTAAATGCACGTCGGGATGTTATGGATCACTACAGTAGTGCAGCGCTCCCTCCCTACAACGACCCTCTTAATAACGACTCCCTCCTTACAACACTTGCCGTTGTTTCCCAAACAAATCAAATATGTCCAAACTTTTCACGTCTGTTATATTGTCTGCTTAAAATTGTCGTCTGCTAATTACATAAAGGACAATCTTACAGAAAAAAAAACACTTTTTTTTCTTTTTTTTAGAAACATAATGATGAGTGACAAACAGCTAGAATCAAGATCAGACGCCGCGTTACGCGGCGTCTGATCTAGGTTCAAACTGTTGGCAAAATTAATGTAGGCCAATGCCCCTTCGTATAACAACTCCATCTGAACAACGCACACAGTTTTTGTCTCCCATTGGGTGTCGTTGTAGAGAGGGAGCATTGTACCATGTTTTGATTCTACATTTAAAACGATATGTTAACAATAAACAGTAATAATTTGAATAGTACTTAATTTGTGTTTCCCAGTATGTATCCTTAACCTCTAACTTTTTACTCCTTAACGTATTACCTATTTGATTTGCATGTACTGTATTCCATCATCGAAGAAATAGTTATACCGGTATTCAATAGAGGATCTTACATCAGTGCTCATTAATTATCATTTTCAATAAGCGAGTTGACTAAAACAATATGAAGCGATCCTTGGTGAGCGTTATATATATCTTAGTCAACGAGTTTATTAAAAATGAAAAATATTGACCACATATGTAAGATTCTATTTATCACATAAACATTTTAAAATCCTATTAAGTCAACTGAATCCGTATTTTGTTGACTTTCCGCAAACAATTGACGTCTGATCTTGTGTCAAACTGTTTGCAAATGTAAGCCAATTTCCCTCCGTATAACAATCATTGTTACAACTCCCTCCGAACAACACACACAATCGGTGTCTCCCATTGGGTGTTGTTGTAGACTGTACTCACAACTTGTATCTTCAAAAGTGTTGTTAACACATTTAGCCCAAGCGACAAGTATACTCAAACAGTGTACATGTGAACTAAGTGTGAAGAGTACCTTGTCCTTTGCAAACAGTGTAGACACATCTCTGAGTGTCCCTAGAGTAGCCATCTGGTCAGGAACTGTACTGGGGCCCGTTTCATAAAACTTCGTACGACAAATTTTGTCGTAAGTCAGATTATAAAAGTCTCAATTATTATTTATTTCTCAATCTAATCCAGTCTTGTGACATCTCTTTGGAATCGTCTTGAAAAGACGATTCCAACGAGATGTTACAAGACAGGATTAGATACAGAAATTAACTGTATTTTAAAGTTTTGACTTACGATCGTTTTTGTCGTACGAAGTTTTATGAAACGGGCCCCTGTTTGTCATTTTCGCAATAAATTTTAATAACACCCCTTTGATTAGTAAACAATGGACTACACTCACTTGTCAACTAGAATGTTTCATTTGAAAGTTTAGGGTGCGATAGATTTGCAATAAATAGGTTCATTGGGAAACAGACTCGGCTCCTATATGAAAGACAAACAGCTTGGCAACTGTAAATTTATTTGTAGAATTAATGGTTTATGAAATATATTCCTCAAATAATCTCCTATACTTTCCAAATAAACGCGTTTATGCTTACATGTAAATCCGCATGTTAAGTGTTTACAAACAGCTGTCATTATTGTAAGATTTGTACAGTGGAGAATTCGTTATTCTTTTCCGTTTAAACGTAAAACACTAAAATGTAGAAAAGGACAAGTTTTTGATAATTCTGACTTCATTTACCTGAGTAGCAAACAGTTTCGAGCCTGATTAGACGCCGGGTTACCCGGCGTCTGATCAGGCTCCAAACTGTTTGCACTGGAAAAAATAATTTTAGCGTTAACGCTTTGATTGGGAAAGAATAACGTTTTCTTCACAGTACAATGCGTTTAATTTCATGTAACCAGGTAGATGTAGGAATACCGTTTTCTATATGGTATTTATTTGTCCACTCAAAAATTGTTTCAATCTTTTAAATATACAATTTGCTATTATAGGCCACATCTCGTAAAACGCTTTCACACTCAACCGGCATGACCTATTTACGATGGAAAATTCCTTATCCCTTTCGCACTTAAAGCGTTTATGCTAAAACTATTATTTTCAATGCCATCTGAATGCCATCCCGGCGTCTGATCTGGCTCCAAACTGTTTGCCGCTCAGATTAAAATAAATAGTCAAATTTTCAAAAAATAATCATTTTCTGCATTTTATTGCAACGTGTTTGCGTTCCGTACGCGTTTAAACGGGAAAGAATCACGTTTTCTCTACTGTACTGTTTCGTCTATTTAGAGTTAAGTTTAACTCATACAATATTCTAAACCGTATGGTTAAATGGAGTATCTTAAATAATATTTCTAATGTGTTTGAACTGAAATTTCATCGAACATCACGACAAAATGAATTTGCTCTTTGTATTCTATATATATTGTATCAAAGCCGCGTTGGATATCCAACCCGTTGCAGACAAACATATACCGTAATTTTTGCAAACCGTTTTGCGTCTCAACGGGATACATACGTAAGTAAGTTGCTGGAAATGAGACGTCAGATAATAACTCTGAACTGGTGCGGATGGGACTTTTTGCACATGGCTGCCATAACTTGATCATTAACGATCCTCAGATTTACAATTTTTGTTTAAACGTGCTTACTTAAGGCAGTTTGAAAGTAAAATAAAATAAAGGCGCATTCTGCTTTACTTTCAGTCTGCTTTAAGCTACCATTTGCTAGGATGAAAATCCGAAGATTTCGGAAAAATCCGGAAAAATGGCAACCCTGTTTACATACGATAATAACAAGCACTTTGAAGCGGACTAGGATACAAATGTATAACATTTAAGTGTTTTAAAATACTTTTATGTACACTTTACGGTGAACCATTTCCTCGTTTGGCTGTCGCATGGCCTATTAGGCTCAAGTTTATACTGTACGGATAATTAAACCCCATCACTGACAAAGTAAACAGGGTACTTTGAGTACAAAAAGTTAGTTGTAATATGTCTAGATCCTGCTCAGAAGCTGCTTAACGCAGATCAATATCGCGCGGATTAGGAACGATAATCAATTGTTAGAGGTACTGAGGGAACAGTCAAATCATTGGCCCGAGGTAGCATGGAAAGCCTTGAGAACTGCTGCATTTTATGCATCACTAGTTTGTAATGTAGACCAGTTAGGGAAAGACGCTTAACTCTTGGAACATTATCATTCTGCTGATCTGCCAATGCTTAATGGCTGAACTCAAACTCTTTAATATAAGTATAGAGCAATGTAAGAATAATTAATATATAGTTTGTACATGTATAGACTGATTCAAGTCACGGTTGACAGGCAACTTGTGCGTGTGTCTCTTGGAAACGCAATTGTATGCTTCATAAGCTGGTTTAGTAAAATTCATTTGCTGGAATGGTCAATAATTTACATGTAGGTCTACTGAGAATTACAGTGGAGAATCTGTTATTCTTTCCCAACAAATGCGTTAACGCTAAAACTATTATTTGCAGTGCAAACAGTTTGAGCCAGATCAGACGCCGGGTAACCCGGCGTCTGATCAGGCTCCAAACTGTTTGCCACCAAGATAAACAAGAATTATCAGAATTGTCCAAAAGTTGTACTTTTCTACGTTTTAGTGTTTTGCGTTTGCGTACGTTTGCGTTTAAACGGGAAAGAATAACAGATTCTCCACTGTATACACCGACCACTAAAGATTGTGAAACTTAATTGAGATAGCATATTAATGGCGTAACAGACATAAGTCTACATTATACACCACTCTGTCAACAATTTTAAACAGTTCGCATCCTGATCAGACACCACGACACGCGGCGTCTGGTATAGACGTATAGGTTAGACTATGGTTGAGCGCGAATAAACTATGTCGTTTATTAGCGCGCAACCATGGTCGAACCTATTTAGCACTGAGTTGGGCTCGAGGAAAATAAGAAAATCTTTCGTTTCTGTTTTCTGTTTTAGATGAAAAAGTCATTTTATTTGTAATATTTTACTAAAGTTGAAAGGTTATTTCATTGTGAAGTTTTAAACATTAAGCAGGCTTTAACATCAACATAAATAACGCTTATTGAAGCTCTTTATGTAAGCACACTTCATTAGTTATATTATGTACAGTGAGACCTTAAAGACAATTGCTAATGAATTTACTTACATATAGGATTTTCTTATTTTCCTCGAGCCGAAGCCAGTGCTAAATATGTTAGACAATAGTTGCGCGCGAATAAACGACATAGTTCTCGGTGGCTACGCTTCTTCGAACTATATCGTTTATTCGCGCTCAACCATGGTTTAACCTATACTTATTGGAAACTTAATTGTCCATTTGAAGTTTCAGGGGTCACTATGTGAACCCTTTCACTGCTAAACATTTCTCAATATGTTTACCCCTTCACCGTTTCATTGTCGTCTGCTTCAATTTAGTTGTCTGCAATGCCGTTTCAAAGTTAAAAAATAAGGCAGTATGACTGAAGAGTGTCAAACAGTTTGGACCCTGAACAGACGCCGCGTTACGCGGCTTCTGATCAGGATTCAAACTGTTTCCAAACGAGCTTTTAAGCATTATTGAGAGTGACAGGGTTAAACACAGAAATCAAACGTGCATTAATTTGCAAATATGGAAATACGTGAAAAAAGAAACGACTCAAATGTTTCAATCTTTGGATACATTTTTTCAGCCATTTATTGATCTACAAGTAACTGCGTGAATCAGCATCCGAGAACATCGAACCGTAGAGCCTTGTGTTGTCCTAGGTACTCTACAGGGTATATTCTGACACATCTTGCCGCCACCGGCTCTGGAAGGTTGCGTATCACAAGATCATCGGGAGATGTGTTGCCCTGGAATATCTGCAACGAGCACGAAATGGTAGCCATGTGATCTAAAAAGATCATTTCTATTAACCGTAATATATGTCATAGTTATGCTGACATATTTCATATCAGTGAATTATGGATTAATCGTGGTATTTTGATGTCCAATCTTTTCTAAGTCCAATTTAGGCCAAGGTCAAGTTCAAATTGAGGTTGGGTGATACGGCAAAGGTCCAATGCAATATGAATATTAAAACTTTGTAGAAGTAGTAATAGACCACCACCTATAGTAGTATAACTGTTTCATGTATTTACATACTTATATACTGAGAAACGAAATAAAGCTATTTGAATTTGAATTTGTTAACTATTCTTAGTTCAATTTAGGTTAAGATCAAGGTCAAAGCAAGGTTAGGTAACATTGGTGTATTGGTAATGGACCAAGGCATTATCAACATGTTTTAGCCATATCAAAGCCTTATTCTATTTCTGTTTGAGCTCCAAACTGTTTTGCATTGTTAACACATATCGCGCTATCTAGAAAGCGCGACTTGGCTAATATTTGAAAACAACTTGGATCATGATCAGAGGCCGCGATACGCGGCCTCTGATCGTGATCCAAGCAATTTGCCGCTCATATCGATACTATATTAAGTGTAAAAGATTGTCAAAATTATTTTTTATTATATTTGCAGACGATATTTTTAAGCAGAAGACACTTCATTATGATAAGGGTTAAAATCCGCAAAAAAAAAGATTATTGCGTGAATCTAGCTCCGTTATATTTCGTTTAATTTCTTCCTATACGAATCAGTATTAAGCTGGATTACAGTGGAGAAAACGATATTCTTTCCCAATAAACGCGTTTACGCTTAAACTATTATTTCTAGTGCAAACAGTTTGGAGCCAGATCAGACGCCGGGTAACCCGGCGTCTGATCAGGCTCAAAACTATTTGCCATTCAGATTAAAACGAATACTCAGAGTTATTACAAAGTTCTCATTTTATACGTGTAAGAGCTTTGCGTTTGCGTTTCGTTTGCGTTGAAACGGGAAAGAATAACGTATACTCCACTGTACATGTATGTACAGCAAACCCATTTTATAAATAAAAATGGCGTAGATAACTTACCATAGGAACAGTTCCATTGGAAATGTACGTGAAGTTGATACAGTCAGTACTGATACGGACCTTGAAAGTTTTGACAAACTGGTACACATTTTTGCCGTAAACCATAAACTGGAAAATCATAAACTGATAACCGGAAGGAGGAATTACAGCGGGGTCTCGTCCTTTTAGTGCAATGGCTGTTATGAGTTTTGGACAGCGGAAGTCAACCTGGATCGAAAGAAAGTCAAAGGAATTGGAGAATACAGTGAAACCTCTCTAAACCGGACATGTGCGGGGACTTAAAGGGGTTTCCAGTTCCGAGAGGTTTTAACCAATTATCTTGTTTCTAGTATGGAAGATACATGTAGCTGACCGCTAAAATCAGGTTGAAATTGAAGCAGGTTGCTTCTTCAGGCGCATTCTTTACTTTCAACCTGCTTTAAGCTATCATCTACTAGAATATAGAAATTATTTTTCATGAATGTAATTTCTTCAGTGTAGGAATAAATCAAACGCGTAAACATGTAGGCGTATTTATGGTGTAATAATTAAAAAATAAAGAAGGGTTGGAAACGGGACCAAAGATTTTGTCCGGTTTAGAGAGAAGAATTCCAGTATTTAGAGGTTCCGGTTTGGAGGTGTTCTACTGTAATCTGAATGTCCGTTTGCAATGTCTTAGAACAATGAATTACAGTCAAGATTATTACACCACATCGCTGCCAAAACGTCATCAATTCTAAACAATTTTTATTTCGTTTTATTCTCAAATGTTTGGCATTTAGATTTAAGAAATATTAATATTCAAAGAAGTTTCAAACAGTTTGATTCCTGATCAAAATGCCGCGTCACACAGCTTCTGCTTAGGATACAAACTGTAAACAAATACAGTCGAATTTTGATATCTCGAACTCGCTTAACTCGAACTATCCGATAGTTCGACACATGAACTGCATTATTTCATGCTCGGTTAAGTCGGACATACCCATATTTCAAAGTTAAAACGTGGCTTAGCCACGTTTTAACTTTGAAATACGGGTTTATTCGATTTAACCGCGTTCGAGATATCGAAGTTCGACTGTAACTATAGTACTCTGGATCGGGTAGTGAAGGGAAAATATAGACCCAGAGGCAGTTGTGACAAAATAGGTTGCTTTCGAAGGAACTGTCTGCATTTTTTATCATGAATTAAGAAACTACCTTTCTTCCAATATCTCCTTACAGTGGAGAATCTGTTATTCTTTCTCAATAAACGCGTTTACGCTAAAACTATTATTTGCAGTGCAAACAGTTTGGAGCCAGATCAGACGCCGGGTAACCCGGCGTCTGATCAGGCTCCAAACTGTTTGCCACCAAGATAAACAAGAATTGTCCAAAAATTGTTCTTTTCTACGTTTTAAAATAGTGCTTTGCGTTTGCGTACGTTTGCGTTTAAACGGGAAAGAATAACAGATTCTCCACTGTACCACTTGTCTTTTAGCTTAACCCATTACTCATATATACGGCTTTTTACGCCTGTAATTTACCCCTGCCTTGAAGAAAGTAGTTCAAATTTACACAGCCATACATACTCACAGCATCATTTCCCTGTCACGTAGAAGCTTATAGCAAACAGGAAGTAAACCAAAGTGATTCTTCAGGAGCATTCTATTTTTCAGTCTGTTACATGTACAAGCAAATGTCTTCGGAACAAGAAAATGCTACTGGGGAAAGGGTTACCACATTTTTAACCGTTTAAAAAACTCGTTATAACACTGAATTCTTTGGTGTACTTTTTCATATTATAATATGTTACATATATTTAACCCCTTCACTGCCTTACCCCGAGTACAACGATTATTTGCAAGCAGTTTACTCATTTCAATATCTATTAACTAAAAAAACCTGAACATTGAAATTGAGAAATGAAAGCAGACGACAATTGTTTAAAATCGATGACGTCATGGCAGTGAAGGGGTTAAGCCCGGTGTTTCATTATTGTCGTGTACACTGTCATTTGATTTCAAAACTAACAAACACGATGCTAAGCGTTTGGATAGTAACCTGTATGTAATCAGTTGCAGCCAAGGTAGCATGTGTAATCCATGCACCGTTGATATACCCTGTCGAGTTCAGCCTTGCATGGATAGCTGATCCGCTTGTTGAAGTTCCATCAGTATATTTAGTACAATCATAGTGTTTGCAGTAGTAGTCCGATTGCGACAGCTGACTGTCTTCTACCTCACTCACAAGATATACTTAACAAAAATAGAAACTTTACATACTTTAAAGCCGGTTTGAGCGATGTTTAATGACGTTTCATAAAATATACGTACATTTCATAATGGGGTTATCGATAAAGACCATACAGAGCCACACTCTCGCTAATTTGTACCGCGCACGACGTAGTACGCTTTCCACTTCCGGTTTTTAACTCTGACGGCGAGTTGACCTAGTCAGGTTTATTTCAAGTTTATTTAATGCAACAGACACACGCAAGCTTGAGCCAAACACCGAAAAAACAGAATTGTGAACACCTGCGTTTCAAAACTGAGATGTCACAGCTTTCTGAAAATAACAGAAATCAGGCCATTTGGCATCCTTACGGCGGGTGCGTCAGCAACTGATGCTGGGCGTCAATTTGGAGGCATACGATAGAAAATTCATATCCTAACTACTCGTTACAGAGTTACGGGATAAGTCCAGGATCGTCTGAGATCGTTGACGTCACATAGAGACGACCGCACTCTTACGTTAACGTATCGACGTAACTGTTCAATCCCAGCAACGGTTACTGCTCGGCGGTTTGGGATCGCTGCCGAGACAATCAGGAATCGTCTGAAGCAATGCCACGGTCCTATCCGTACCCGTAGACCGCATTCAGGGCAGATCTTAACTGCACTTACAAAACCCAGAATAACGTCAACGTCATACCATGGCCTGCGGTATCAACATATTTGAAACCAATAGAGCATGTAAAGGGTAAAGTTGGTGACGGATGCGGAACAAATACCAGATTTACACGACCAACAACCTCAGAAATGCTCGATTACGAAAATGGCATGGCATCCCAGATGACGTCATTAGACGGTGCATCAGAGACGGAGTGTTGCTTGCCTGAGGCGCGACGGTGAGCATTCGCGCTACTGAATTGTCTTTATGCAACAGAGTCATTTAAAATAAAACCGTAAAATGAATAAAACACATCTTGCGTACATGTTCACATCTCTGATAATTTTGAAATCGACCCCTATGCATTTTGACGTCAATTCACGACGTGGCTTTTGGATTTTTTTCATCACCATTGTCGAAAACTTACAGACATTGATCTAAAGTTTCGAAAAACAGTAAGCTTTTTGCAAAATTGTGTTTGTAGACAGAATTATACACATTTGAATCCAATGTAAAGTTTCTATTTTTGCTGAGTATAGTTGGCACATGCTGACAATAGAAATACACATACAGTGGACAATGTGTTATTCTTTCCCAATAAATAGAGGATATTGAATGAGTGTTTTTTCAGTAATGAATTTATTGAACGAGTTGGATAAAAATGATATTTTGCGAGCCTTGGCGAGCAACATATCATTTTTATCCAACGAGTTCAATAAATTTATTACTGAAAAAACACGAATTTAATATCCTATTTATCACATAAACACCAAATGACACGAAAATCCGAACGGTCTTACTTTCACTTTTACCCTCGGCTCTTAGGTAAACGATTCGTCATAGGTGTTATTCGGTTTTATTCATCCGTAGTTAAAAACACCAATCATATTAACGTAAAGAAAATCAACACCATTACGTTGTGAAAAGACTTCTCTGATACCATATTCAAATTTTAAATTAATATTTAAATTAAAGTAGTTCTAATTGACTAAAAATGATCATTTGACATTAAGAATCTAGTTTCGTTTTCAAAATAACGTCAAGACGTAACATGACGTCATTATCATTGTAACGTCTAAATTTGAAAAACAGTCTGAGTCACTGTTAATACTAAAGTCTACGTAGTATTAAGTTTAGCCTGATTTGCAGCCTGATTTGCAGCCTGAGTTTGCGGGACTGCTAGGGATAATGTTTCTAGGACAGTTCGAAATGTTTCAATACCTAGTGGTGATCTATGTTTGTATAGATTCTCTTAACTGATTTACAGTCGGCGTAGTAACACATTATTTTGGTGATTCGAAAATTAGTATAAAATATATGCCCAGTGGGCCATACGAATTTTACGGCCCTCTATATTTTGCACGTTTATGTGATAAACGCGTTTACTACGTTTATATCCACTGCAAACAGTTTGGAGCCAGATCAGACGCCGGGTAACCCGGCGTCTGATCAGGCTCCAAACTGTTTTGCCACTCAGGTTAAAATGAAAAGTCAGCGTGGTCAATAAGTTGTCTTTTCCTCTATTTTATTGCTATGCGTTTGCGTTTCGTTTGCGTTTAAACGGGAAAGAATAACGTTTTCTCCACTGTACACTTACCCACAGACAAATTTTAAAACAACACGACTAGACACCCCCCCTTTCTAGTTACGCTCTTTTATATGGACGTCAGAAACTTTTATGCACATTTTCGTCATAAACTCACGTTATATGCGGCGTTTTTGACGGAATTTGATCAAATAAAAAGGAAATATTGATAAATTAATCATTTTACGAGGGCACCAGACGTGAAAATCAGTGATTGGTCGATTTTAGCAGCAGTTTAAGTTGACAGTTTAGACTACCGGTTCGATTCCCGCTGTATACCCTTTCTCTATATCTACGATAGAGTAAAATATCATTTTTCTCATGTGTCAAGTATATTTCCACTAACCGATCGGTACAAATCTAACACACTTACACCGACCCTAAGAGTACAGTACTACCTCTCTACATCAACACCCAATGGAAGAAAACAAGTGTGCGTGTTGTTCGGAGGCAGTTATTATAGGGAGGGAAATTGGCTAACATTTGCAAACAGCTGGAATCCAGATCAGATGCCGTGTAACATGGCGTCTAATCTGGATTTAGGATGCTTATCGATACGAGCGTCAACAAGTTTGGATCTTAAATAGAGGCCTGACCCGAATCTTTTAAAGCGTTTGCGAGGATTTTTTAAAACTATTATACGGTTTATTACAGTTTATTAGTTTATTATAGTGTCACATATAAAAGTTACATAAAATAGTTACACATATCATATACATTCAAGCTTTTATACACGGCCGTCTAGCGGCCTATGAGACACTTTATATACTTTTAGTTGCCTGAGGAATTGCAGAAAATGCAGATCAGGCACTGGTTGTGGGCCGACAGCCCAACTCCCAGGCCCGATCTGCACTCTCTGAAATTTTGTTGGCGCACAATCAAAATAAAAAGCCCGTGATTGACATGTGCAGTCCCAGAAGGCAAGTTTCAAGAAGAAAGCTGTTCGCTTATTTATTATACGCCCGTCTTCAGACGGGACGTATTATGTCGTGGCGCTGTCCGTCCGTCCGTCTGTCTGTCCGTGCTTACGAGAGGGTACTTACGTGGCTAAAAACATTAACCTGGCCGTCTCTTGTGACATTAACCTGGCCATTTCTTGTGACATTAACCTGGCCAGTTGTGGGACATAGGGTTAGGGGTAGGGTTAGCCTCCAGATCATTATTTTTCAAGTTAGAGCAAAAATAAATTGTCGGTTGTGTGGCTAGCCACGCAAAAGATTACAATAGAAAATAGCCACATAAGTATCCTCCCGTAAGAACGTCCGTCTGTCCGTCCGTTAACTTTTTCATGTCCGCTCTCTAACTCAAACAAATTTAGTCCAATCCTTTTGAAACTTGGTCAGAACGTGTATGACCATAATATCTCGGTCAAGTTTGATAACCAGCAAGACATGCAAGAGTTATGCCCCTTTTTTAGTAAAAAACGGGCATTTTAGTGTGTCCGCTCTCT
The DNA here is from genome assembly GCA_922989275.2 of Gari tellinella. Lineage (NCBI taxonomy): Eukaryota > Metazoa > Mollusca > Bivalvia > Cardiida > Psammobiidae > Gari > Gari tellinella. The sequence continues at coordinate 34,091,794 of OV277868.1, read as the reverse complement.
AACTAAAAATTGTTATTCCAATCCTTTTGAAACTTAGTCAGCATGTGTATGACCAAAATATCTCGGTCAAATTTGATAACCAGCAAGATTGCCCCAGACATTCAAGAGTTATGCCCCTTTTTATGTCAAAAAACGGGCATATTTTAGTTTGTCCGCACTCTAACTCAAACAAATTTATTCCAATCCTTTTGAAACTTGGTCAGCATGTTTATGACCATACTATCTTGGTCAAGTTTGATAACCAGCAAGATTGCCTCAGACATTCAAGAGTGATGTCCCTTTTTCGTAAAAAAACGGGCATATTTTAGTTTGTCCGCTCTCTAACTCAAACAAATTTATTCCAATCCTTTTGAAACTTGGTCAGCATGTGTATTAACATAATGTCTTAGTTATGTTCCATAACCAGCAAGATTGTCGCAGACATTCAAGAGTTATGCTCCTTTTTTGTCAAAAACAGGCATTTTTTAGTTTGTTCGCTCTCTAACTCATACACATTCATTCCAATCCTTTTGAAACTTGGTCAGCATGTGTCTTTCCATAATGCCTCGGTTATCTTCCATAACCAGCAAGATTGCACTAGACATTCAAGAGCTATGTCCCTTATTTGGTAAAAAACGGGCATTTTTTAGTTTGTCCACTCTCTAACTCAAACAAATTTATTCAAATCCTTTTGAAACTTGGTCATCATATGACCCCTTACTTTCAAGGTTCTTCCCCCTTTTTCCACTTTACCTTGATAGGGTTTTAGTATGATTACATTCTAAGATGGATTTGACGAGCGTATAATGTGCCCGGCTTGCGATGCTCTTGTTATAATAAATGATTGTTTCATTGTTTAGATGGTAGATATGAAAACAGATATGATTGTCAAACAGACTGGATTCTTATCAGCAGTCTTAAGGTATGTGATCGGAATCCTTACTATTTTCAAGTACATTTAACAGACATTATTATTGGCAATTAAATAATTATTGTTAGACTTGGTTGGAATGCCGTAGTTGATCTTCAAAAGTTAGCATTAGAAATAACATATTTTTATATATTCTTTCCAATGATATAATGCAAACACCATAATATGACATTTCGGATGCTATATTTGATTATAGTCACGACAAATGTCTTTATATATATTCCAGGTTTGTTACTGCCTTACTATTTACATTATTTTACATTGCAAAGTCACTCCATATGCCTATGATTGTATAAATTGTATAAGGAGTTTTTAGCTTTATTTTTTATTGATGCTTCAATTTTTTTTTTAAAACACATAAAACTTGTATTCTTAAAATTATCGGAGTGATTGGCGGGTTAGCTGTAAACATTGTTTTACCTGGACTAATGGTGTTTGTTGTCTATTTTTTGTGTTTATTTTATCAGTCAATTGCGTTGAGCAATTAAAACTACCATTACATTTCTTTGCGTATGTTGTAGTAAATATTGTTTTACCTGGACAGTTGGAACAGTTTGCGAAACCAGCGCCTGAAATATAAAATATTGACGAATTGACGATGATTGTATTGAACAACGGTTAAAACAGATGAAGCTATCAGCGTCAAATTTCAAATTTCCTTTATTACTCTCAGTTCATGATTTACATGAAAACATGAGGAACAGATTATGTACATAGACAATATACGAGGAACACATAATATACATAGACAAAACATACAAACATGTATTCTCAAACAAATGATTCAGTCTAATATCAATGTCAGTAGATTTTTATATTATTAGTTAAGTTCCGGGTTTTTTATTTCGGGAGAGTTACGGGTAAAATCAGCAGATTGTTTCAGTTGAAAAATGTACTTAGAAAGTAAGACATATTCAATTTAACTCATCCACTCTGGCATTTTTTAATCGGGGAATTCCATTTTTTACAGTAATTACAGTCATTTTTTTTTTACTACGTATGGTTGTTTGCATCTATACACTGCAACGCGGCAATCAGTCCAGATCCCGATCATAGGGTTCCTTTAGGAATCACCGAATCTGGGTCTACACTGTTGGCATAATACCATTATGCTTTTCATCAGTTCATTGTTTACAAACGACGAGAGTACTCGCTGTTAAGGTTCAATATAATAACTGAATGTATACATGTACATACAAAACATTTAAAGATTCATTTACATAGTTTGTATTACTTTTTAATCTTGGGTATCAAAGCACTTATTTAAGGAGGCACGAAATTTAATAAAATAGGTAAGTGTTGAATGAATTAGTGAATCAATCATTGAATCAAACAATCAATAAGAGAAGCAAAGCAAAGCTCTCGCTCATGTTTGATCGCACTGTTTGTTTCAGTCATGCATTGTACTGCGATATATAACAAATAACTATTCTTGTTTAAACAAAGACTGTATAGCACATATTCAACTGTAATTTACATGTGAACAGAGCCAGTTAGCGGTATAACGCTTGCACGCTGATATTGGACCTCTGGCGAAATGAAATACAGAGGTTCAATTTACGTGAGCGTATTTATCACTGGTGGCCAACGGAGTATCACGAGGATTGTTTCGCACAGAAGTCCTGTATATGTTCCGCACCGATAAAGTGCATATTTCGTGTACCCAAAACGAAAGTAAAACACGAGTTGATAAACAATGCTATAAACATGATAATAACATTACCTTTTTAGATTGATTGTATCAATGGAATATTATTTGGGTTATAAAGAATCTGTAGTAATGCAATAAATGGATTTTAAATCGAGTTTAACAAATTAAACGTGTATATGTGCCGCACAGAGTATGTATATGTTACTAAACGAAGTCCATTTTATATGTATATGTTACCAACTGAAGTCATCATTGAATTTATAGGATACAAACCGCAACGTATCATATTGCCTACCGTTTATCTCGAAAATAAATGATCTCCACCAAATCTGTTGACAGTGACAGTCCAGTGAGAACATTTTTATAGGTTAACACACAAAAAAACTGGTCCATTTCATGTAAGTTTCTGAAGCAGTTAAAAGTGCAGGACTAGGAAATGAATTCGATCAATCAACTGTTGCGGAAGCAGATGAAGCTGACAGAGTGGTTGATTTGCCCGAGCAACTGGAAACAAATTCAAAGCGACATAACTTCTTTAAAAATGTTGCATCCCGAATTGAAAACCTCATGAACACCTTTCGTCTATGTAATTAATTAATCTGTGAAAGTTTGCAGCATGTTCTTTATAGGAAAATATTCGAAGGGCTATACTTTTGAAAAACAGAAACAGCCAATATTCCAAACTACACGAACACCTTCATATATAAGCAATTACTCTGGGAAAGTGTTAAGAAAAGTGTATGAGAAGCTGCACAGGTTTTGTCCTATATATATTCTATTTATGAAACAATAATCTAATAATTACCTATATACCAGCAGATGGTAGCTTAAAGCAAACAGAGTAAAAGTACCTTAATGCTCATTCTGCTTTACTTTCAATTTGCTTTAATAAGTGACTATCCGTCTTCAAAACTAGAAACAGGCTTTAGGGTAATAGGTGAATGTCTTTTATATTACACGTTTTATCAAAAAGCGAAGATAAAATAAATGGATAGTACCAAGTGTGACCATACCACATGGTCTCTGACGTATTATGTGGATACCACTGGCAGTCAAATTGTCAACAAAAAGGCCTCCATTCGGAACTTCAATCAAATGTAAGAAATTTGTTTTAGCCGATTTCAACGAAACATAGCCTATGATACTGGGAACTGGATTCTTTACAGTGATATCAATGGATTTGTCACCCAGGTAATACATTTTGCCTGAAAATGGGAAAAATTAGTTGGCAATATCTAGTATTAAATTGTCGTGGTATCATTGTGTGTGTTAACATTTCTGGATATTTGCCTCGTTTTCAGACAAAAAGTATACATCTAGTGACAGATACATTGACATCATTCTAAAATAACTTATTAATACCCTTAGCATAGGCTATGTTTCCTTGAAATCGACTCATAAATAAAAACAAAAAAAAACATTTGATTAAAATTCCGAATCGAGGCTTTTTGGTGATAATTTAGCTGTCAGTTGTACCAAAATTAACGTCACAAACCACTTGGTATGGTCACGGCCTCATCGCTAAAAGTGCGCCCAAACTTGCTCGTCGGGCGTACGGCGGTCGCAGAAAGGTTAAATCGGGCAGCGGGCATTATATAAAGTTGTGAAGACTTGTAGCCTAATCCCCTGCATGTATATATTATGCAATAAATATGTTTAAACTAAACGTGAAATAGGAAGATTCTTGCGCTGGCCGAAGAAATCCTACGGCGGCAGTGTTGCGGCCGCACGGCAAATCCCAAAGTTTTACAGGCCGTAGAGGTCGCCGCAGTATTATAACGTGGAGTTATACAAAAAGTACATTTCTACGATGGCCGTAGAAAACGACATGCCGTAGAGCGGTTCTGTGGCTGCCGTACGACCACCGTGCGGCCGCCGGGACTCAATGGTTAATTTTAATATTGGGCATTTGCACTTTTGTTCATATGTGTCTATTGATATAAAAACTTATGAGACATAATGCTCTCCATATATGGCCTTTGCGTTTATAGTTTAAACATATTTTATTGCCCAATATTTGTACAAAGGTTAATATAAAAATTAAAATTAACAAATAATGTTATCTTACATACAAATATATGTGCAAAAGGGTCGGGCTACAAGTTCTTACAACGTTAGTAACAGCCCTCCCCTTTTGAGTTCTCGGTGTAGTTGGACTGATATGAGTTAATGTGCACATGTAGCAAGCCAATCATGTGTGTACACTAGTGCTGAAACGATTACCCGGGTAACCGTTAACGGTTATGAACTGCCGATTAACCGGTTACAAAGTCGGTAACCGGTTACTCGGAAGCCATTTTGTATAACAAAAATGAAGCCCCATTTGTCGGGAGCTACAGCATTCCGATATGTTTTCCGTTCACTTGAAGTATTTTATCCAAAGATGTACATGGTATTTAAGTTTTAAAATACAGTAGCATGTTGATTGATAAGGGTAGTGCGTTTCCTGATTTTTGTAAACATGTACACGGAACTCAATACACAAAACGATGCCGTTAACAAAATATTTTATGTGCACAATTCAATATACTTTTCAGGTGTTCTCAACACAGAATACTCGCTGCATGGTGTCATTTTATTTTAAGTTATATATATTGCATAGCTCCCACGAGTTATCTCAATTAAACGCGCACACTGTACATGAGTGCGCGCATGCGCACGAGTGTATGTGGGCGTGTTTAATTAGATAACGAGTTGGAGATACTGCAATATATTGCTTGTAATATGGCTAAATATAGGCCAAGAGGTTGGGCTCTGTGCAATTTACATCAACTATTGAGCGCTTTTGACATCTATTAGAATCCCCATTTGAACGACCAATCAGTGACAGGAACAACATCGCTATCTGCGCAAGTTATACCAAATGTTGAGCGCTTTGCTAATCAAAGGTAGTGTAAACCCCATAAAAGAGACCAATCAAAGACTGGAACGTATACTCGTTAACCAATCCGACAACTTCCAGCATAGATCGCTTTCGCGGGCAGTGTGTTAAAGTTTTGCTGTAAAGACGAATGTTCTAGTTTCTGGGAATATTTGCAGGGTTGCCATTTCTCCGGATTTTTCCTAAATCTTCGGATTTTTTTTCTAGTACATGGTACATTGTAGCTTAAAGCAGGCTGAAAGTAAAGCAGAATGCTTCTTAATGCGCATTTTGCTTTACTTTCAGCCTGCTTTAAGCAGTCACGTGTCAACAAAACTAGAAACAGGCGACGGGGAAAAGGTACGATTCGTAAAATCGCACTTGAAAAACCTTCGGATTTTTTTGTCAACTTATGGCAGCCCTGTATTTTCGTCACTAGCTTTCGCGCGTGTTTACTTAAAATGATTAATATGGATATCGGCACAGTGATGACGGGACGATTTGCAGTAGAGAACACGATTGCATTTCTCAATCAAATATTTAGCAATTTTTCCTTTGCACAATATTTGGACCCAGATAAGACGCTTTGTACAAGGCGTCTGGTCTGGATCCAAACTGGTTGAAAAGGAATTATCAATTTTGCACAAAATTGTTTATTGTTCAAAACAAATCGTGTAATTTCTCCATTGTGACTTGTGCTGCTATTACCATGCCAAGGCTCCAGATAAGAGGAGTATTTCAAGAACTAAAATCTTTATTTCTGCATTATACCCTATGGTGTCACTACTCACTAGAATCGTCTCTTCGAGACGATTCTAATGAATAGTAACACCATAGGATTAAATGTTGAAATGAGTGAGAAAATTTGGATTTGTTCCATTTACTCGCTCTTATCTGGGGCTTTATATCTGCAACACCGGATGTGCGCCAGACTGTGCGGTTAACTAGATGTCCGCCATTACTGTGCAGTTAACTAGTTAACTGCATGGTTTTCTACCAGTTATTGCATGGGCGGGGAAACTCCGCCCACTACAAAGTGTGCGGTATTCAACTTAAACTGGGGTACTTTTCTATAGAAAAATGCCGCAGCCGTGTTACAAGTTGAGTTAAAGAACCCTTATTTCACCTGTCTTTACAATAAATGCCGATTGAACAGTTTTAATTTACAACAAACTTGTCTTCGAAATATTGTTTCCTTCGCTACTTTGACAGTTGAACTTGACACGCTTACTAACCTTCTGACCTCGAAATATTCGGTTTGCTTTGGATTTCTACCCTAGTAGCTATATATGACGTTCGTGTAGGGAAAACGTAAACCAGGGTTTCCAGGAATATCCACATGTCAATTTCAAATATATTTTTAGACCACCCAATCAAACACGTTAAACTAATAAAACCCGGTTAGCTGAATCTACACTTCATTCGGATCGTCTCATATGTGTTCAAGGTTTAAAATAAGACAAGAATGGGACCAATTAATTAACTATAACACAATGCGGGATACAATGTCTTCATATTCGGCCGCGCATAATTATTCCGTGTGTTGGAGTTATTTTACAAATGCAACTTATTTAGAAGACATCGAATAGCCGCTTTTTTAAACGATTTATTGATCAACAGATTCATGCAGTATACATGTAAGTTCATTTTATAAGATCAATAGATCTTCTTTTCTCTTTGCAATTTATTAAAGACCTACGTCGGCATGCATGGTAAAATAGTAAGAAAAAAGTATAACATTCATAAACAATTCTTTGGCACCAAGACTTTATTATTGTTTTATCGTTTACACACGCAAAACGGTCTCCAAATTTGTAATTGTTTATAGGTAAAACAGTTGAACGTTACTGTGTACACGTGCAACGTCCGACCCTTACTGACTAATGATGTGTCAGTCGGCATATTAAAGTTACGATTAACCGGTTAACCCCGGTTACGAGCAACGATTAACCGGTTACAAATTTCTGGTAACCGTTTCAGCACTAGTGTACACGTAGCAGAAGTAGTATCAACGACCGCCGTACGGCCATCTGGCGGTCGCCGTGAGTTTTATTACAAATCGCGGCCGCCGCAGAGGCTCCATACGGCTGCCGAACGGAGACCGCACTGTCGCAAGTTTTTTAACCCCAAAACATCAAATCTCGCCTTGCGGCGGCAGCAGCAAATGTGAGCACAACATACGGCGGTCGTAGGAAATCTACGGCGGCCGGGAAATTGCTATTCGCCGTAGGAATAATAATCCGTGCGACTGTCGTATACGGCCGCCGCAGCAAATGTGAGCTAGGCATAAACGATACATTTTTCCAATCCATTTTTTGTCACTGCAACAGAAATCAATTAATTGACTTCAGGAGGTAACACATACACCTTCTGTTGGTAACGTATACACGTAAATGCGACTTCAGTAGGGCACATACACAGTCATAAACCCTTCAGGGTACTGTGATTGATTCAAAGTTGTATACATTATTGTGAAAAATAAGTTGAAAAAATATGGGAAAATGAAGCTATTAATAAACATACATCATGTCTGAGATGGGGTTCCCGAATATTTGTAAATATAGTGGATCATTCCAATGTTTTTTTCAATAATCGCCCGGTAATATTCATTTAAGAGTGACTAATTGACGTCTGTGCTTGATATACATACTTATTTTCCATAAATAATACAAGAAATGGTATGAAAACAGTTTATTAACGAACCTATACTGTAATTTGCAAAGAAATAATTCAATTGATATGTGTATCTATGGACACAAGTGGTTAATGCGAATGTCAGCGTATAAAAAAATACACAAATGGGTGTGTTTACATGGATTGTAGGTGCGAAACATATACGGGACTTCTGTGCGAAACGGGTCTTCGTGATACCTCGATGGCCCCCAGTGTTTATGGGTAAACAAAAAAAAACTGAGTCTGCTTTGGCCGACAGTCGTACAATCCAACTCTTATCATACGACAACCAGCTGGAGCAGGATAACGATCATTAGTTAAAGCTGGTGGCCGCCAAGTGCAGGAGAAAAACAATACAGTAAACTCCTACAGGAGCTCTCCGCACTGTTTTATCCCTCAAATTCTATTACTGCTTGGTCGCTTATACATGAATACACTTAGCCGGATTTGAATGACGCGCCACGGAGGAAGCGTGCGCGATTGTTCGATCAATTGACATACACCTGACTCAAGGTGTAGTAGCACCAGTTCGAGTTCCCACCGACTGGAGAATAACTGTAAGGTAATTATATTTTTTGCATGAAGGTAACAATATGATTAATATGTACACATAGGTGAACAATAGACTATAATCATAACAACAAACACATGTATTTAACTTTAGCACCTGTACTAGAAATTTAGTAGGTGGTCAAATGACAGGTCCTCATTGTCTTCTAGTGATTCCTCTATTCTTAAAAGGTTTACCGCAAATGAAGTCAAAAGTCTGGAGTCTGAAGTTTGAAGTTTGAACTCTGACGCTTCAAATTTGAAGTCGGGGGCCACCACCGGTCTTTTGTATGATAGCACTATAATCCGTGTTGTACAAAATCTATTTGACGTACATTGTACAGTGGAGAATGTGTTATTCTTTCCCGTTTAAACGAAACGAAACACAAACGCAAAACACTAAAACGTCGAAAAGTGCAACTTTTGGACAATTCTGATAATTCATGTTTATCTTGGTGACAAACAGTTTAGAGCCTGATCAGACGCTGGGTTACCCGGCGTCCGATCTGGTTCCAAACTGTTTGCAATGGAAAAACTAGTTTTAGCGTAAACGAGTTTATTGGGAAAGAATAACGTTTTCTCCACTGTATGTATAACTTGAGAAATGACAGTGTCAACATTTGTGGAAAATTAAAATCAAGGAAAATTCACGGATTTGTTTTGGGTAAAATATGCACTGTCGTTTGTAAATACTTTTGCATTTAATAAAGAGTCGTCGATTAAATAGTTCTTGCCTGTTCTACAAATTGTTCTGCAAGGAAAACAATGCTCATTTACAAGAAATATATAAAGTACAGTGAATTTTGTACAAAGCAACCACATTGTGAATAGGTATGCAGACCTCTTCATTAAGACACTATACTGCTTAATTCGGGGTAGAAATGATTAAGAAAACTCCCATAGGAGCCTTTTGTATTAGTTTTATCCTGCATTGAGCAGACATCTGCATAAAAGACCACATATGGGCATTCCATTGAATGATCGCTTAATACAGTAAAATCTGTCTATAACGACCACTAAAATAAATGCTAATTAGATATATAAAAGACAGGCGACAGCTCAAAGCAAGGTGACAGTAAACAGAAAGCTTTCTGCTTAACTGTCACCTTGCTTGAAGCAGTCACCTGTCATAAACAAAATACAATTTACACAATTTAGTGGTCGTTATAGAGAGGTTTTACTGTACAATATTGACTGCAAATGTTATCAAGGATTACAAAGCTTCATAACGAATGGCCTGCATGGTACAGCCCAATAATTGCAATACAAAGTTTCATAACAAATGGCTTGCATGATGCATCGCAATACTTGCAACTGATATTCAACCCTTTTTTCTGTAGCTTATTTACAGTATTGAAGACAGGTGGTAGCATAAAACAGCTTGAAAATAAAGCAAAATGCTCCTAAACGACATATCCTCTGTACTTTCAGCCTGCTTTAGGAAACCATCTGCTAAGAAATAGGAAAAATTTCTTTTTGTTCATATTTACGACTGTGTAAAGTTGAAAGGTCTAGCGGTATCCTCTCGAGTGCTGGAATAAATTAAATACGTTAAAATGAGTATCTATGGAGTGAAAGGTTGATGTAGGAAAGGAAGCTATAAACATAAACATTTAGGCCTGTATCAAGCGATGCGTCTTCCGAGCGTCTATGGTTGGGTTCTGTTTGTTGTGATTTATTATTTATATAATGATTAACTATTAAGAAGCTCAGGATTAAATAAACCAATATACATGTAGTCTAATAGGACCCTCTGCGATTTTAACGTATTCCGTGTTACAGTGGAGGAAACGTTATTCTTTGCCAAATAAACGCGTTTACGCTAAAACCATTTTGTGCATTGCAAACAGTTTGGAGCCTGATCAGAGGCCGGGTAACCCGGCGTCTGATCAGGCTCCAAACTGTTTGCCACTCAGATTAAAATAAATAGCGAAAAATGACAAAAAGTTGTTATTTTCTACGTTTTAGTGCTTTGCGTTTGCGTACGTTTGCGTTTAAACGGGAAAGAATAACGTTTTCTCCACTGTAAGCACATGCCATATGACATCTTGTTAACCAGTCATATCACTATGTACAATCATTATATTAGCTCCAGCCAGCATCAAGGGAGCTTTCTAGTGCCATTTAAGAGTACATGTATTGATATTTCACTGAGCTGTCGAAGCGGTCAAATGTTTGTAGAGTATAAAATACTACAGTCGAAACACGATACATCGAATTCGCTTTAATCGATCGTTCCAGTATTTCATAAGTTAAATCTTGATAAATCGATCTCGCTTAATTCTATCATACCCGTATTTCAAAATTAAAACGTGGCTTAGCCACGTTCAAAATTTCTTGAAATAAAAATGATTCTTTCTAACTGGCGTTTTAGTTTGGAGGCTAACAGGTAACCCGGCGTGTGATTTGCATTCAAACACTATAAAGTGGAGATAATGGCTTAGCACAAACGCGTTTGTTTTTTGACAGAAAAAGAATCACGTCGATTTTATTGTAATTCCAATACTGATTTAAACACAAAACATTTACCATGTTTAGAAAGTTACCGGCCAAAGGTCAATGCTGTTGATACGACTTGCTGTTATAATAGGTAGCCAAGCGCATGCGACATTCATAGATGACTTACACACACAACTGCTAGCAAAACTGATTGGTACATGTACACAGAAAAATGTCATTACCGACATGGCTGATAAAAATCCTAAGTTTTCCAAATTTTCTATTTTCAAGCGCGATTACTTAGAGCAGGTTGTATGTAAAGCAGAATGCGCCTTAAGGCGCATTCTGCTTTACATGCAACCTCCTTTAAAAAGGCAACCATCTGTTGGATCAAAAGCCGATGGTTTCTGAAAATTCCGAAGAAATGGCAGCCCTGAACAGAAGTTGGGTTCTACTGTGCCCAGTGTACTATCCTTTGTTAAATGATGTGTGGACATTTGGTAAAACAACCTTATAGCACTAGTATGTGTACCAGTTGGCATAAAACATATACCTATAGAAGGCATGCTTACATATAAAAAAAAAACTACAGTAGAAACTCGATACTTCGAACTCGAGTTAGTTTGACCATACCCTTATTTCAAAGTTAAAATTTTGCTTTGTCTCCATTTGTTTCGCAATGCGGTCGTTTAATTTCGTTTAAAGTCAAAGAATACTGATTTCTCCACTAAAATGTGTTGAAGAAATGGCCAATCATGTCATGGGGCATTCTAGTGGTCACTACTTGTTTAACTACTTTGTACCCACGATCCCATATATGGAACATAGGCAAACAGTCATTTTGCGGCGTCTGACCAGAGTCTACACTGTTTGCTGATAGAAATTTCAATATAAAACAAAATGAGAATGAAAATTTTGACCAGGCATCCCTTTGATAAAAAATGGACTAATCCAATATAAATCATGGAAGAATCCACTGGGCGCAAATGGGTTAATAGTTTTGTAATGCATTAATATCGCCCACTTGAAAGCATTTTGAAAATTGTGCCAGTCGTAATCATTTATTTCACCATTTCGTAAGTTTCTCGTCATTGTTCGTTACGGATATTATGTTAATGGTAACCCTTAGAATGCGACGCGTGATCTGGATTCAAGCTCTTTGCAATTTATGTAAGCCAAGTCTTAATTACCCTCCCTATAAAAACTCCCTCTGAACAACAAACGCAATCTTTGTTACTCAGTGGGTGTTAATGTAGAGAGGGAACACTGTACATACATTTTTTTCACATGAAATATGGCTGCACGCCCATGTGTTTTTCAATGTTGAAAATATCGGAAAATAACGATTCCGTACGGAACTGTACATACATGTACATGTAGCACACCTAAATCAAATGCAAATAAGTTTATCTTTGCCAAAGGTTAGCCCTGCGCTGCCATGTGAAAAAAACCTAGCCAACATGTATATAGTCAAACAACTAACGGTCAGCCGAGTAGTCCTTTTTAGGGAAAACAGCGCATGTCCTCGAACTATTTTTAAACAACCGAGTTTAGAATGACGGCTGAATAATTGTCAACAGTTTAGCGCAGTAGGCAAAATCTAGGTATGCAGAAGGCATTTCGATAGCAGTCTATTTATATTAAACCTGGGTTTTTATATAAGTCTTGAATGAATAGTAAAGCATTAGATCTATATTATATTTCATACTGTATAATTAAACAGCCCATTTATGCACATGTTCGTCAATGTTGGGGAAGTGATGCTTCTGCTTGATTTTCAGTCCTATCGTATTCTCTTTTTTAAATTGTTCGATGGTAATTCACACTGGTACGGCAGAACGAACGGGCTCCCGCTTAACGCTTCGATTCCCGTTAATCCAACGCATCGACTCCCGTTAAAAAATGGCGTAAGTTGTCAAATCGACACATGTGAGTACACAAATATGATGTTTGTCCTTGGATATTGCTTGAAATGTAGACCAAGACTACTCTTACGGAGTGTCTCACATACTAATGCATGCAGACGTACATCTTTTTTACAGGAAAAATGTTTGAGGTTGATGTTTAACTTGAAAAAGTTTCGACCGTTACGGCAATTTCTGAGGAAATTGATGTTCATTGAACCTAAATTGTTCTGAATTGGCAACAAAATCAGGTCTATTCGACACCAAATATGTCCGTCGAATAGTCTGGGTACAATCGTCAACTGCATATAAAAAATAATCCGTTTAGCTATTAAATGAATTAAGATTTTGATTGTTTTTTATTACAACGAACCACGCTCCAGATGTGTGTACAACGAGCACGCTCCCGATCAAAATCATTGTTGATGTTTTTCTCAAAAACTCTAGACCAATTTGTAATAAACCTTTGCATCTGAAATAAAATATCGTATCCATTGCTATCGCCGGTTTAAAATATTGATATTTAACAGAGAATGTTTGAATATCCGCAGGGCATCAACATTTTTGGGATCCAAATTGCTAACAGACATTAGGGACGTGTCTGTGCATAATGCCATCCGACTGAAATTAATTTGCAAGCATCGGGCATTATATCTCGTTGCAGGTATAGATGAGGAAACGAAAGCGAAAGGCTCGACTGCTACTAAATAGGCCTGAGAATGCCCGGCTTTGTTTACCACATCCCTTACAAATGTATCTTTGACCAAACCAAATACACCAAGAACGTGGAAATATAGATGTTCATTGCCCGCCTGTCCTAGTCCTTTACCTATCTTCCATTAAGTCGAACTCCTACTGGGGACTTAGACTTTGACGCGTGTCTACTGACAAGACGTTAATAAGACGAGTTAAAAGCATATAAAAAGAAAGAAAAGAGAAGGATATGTTAAAATAGGTTAAAAACAGAGTAGGTATTTCTAGGGAGACATGCGTTAAATCTGGCTTACTGCCAGGCTGAACTCTGGACCAGAAAGTGAAATTATGTCTGGCGGTAAGGCATTCCAATGGATGATAGTTCTGGGAAAGAATGAACATTTGTGATAATCAGTTTTTGTTTGAATGTGTTGGAAAACCTGAGAGTGTAAAGTTCTGGATGGTCTTTTGTTCGGGACAGCATATCCTGTGCATGGAATGGCAACTTGACCATTTAAGATGTTATGAAACATGGTCAATCGCTGGTCGATGTGCCGAAGGTCAAGATGTCTCCACTGCAGGTGATTTAGAATTTTGGTTACGCTGGACATGCGGCTGTAATCATGTCTTACCCATCTAGCAGCTCTCCGCTGAACAGGTTCATTTTTCTCGATGTGTGCGGGGACCAAACAGTGCTACTATATTCCAGCTGGGGCCTGACAAGTGTTTTATAAGCCATTGATTTAAGTCCTTCTGAGTGAATTTTGATATTACGTCGTAGAAAACCTAGTGTTTGACTTGCTTTTTAGTAACATTGTCTATATGAGTATTCCAAGTTAAGTTATTTGATATTGTAATGCCCAAGTATTTAGCTGAAGAAACTGTTTCAAGATTGGTGTTGTGTAATGTATACTGTGTAGGAATTACTGATTTGCGCTTAGTGATTTGAAGAACATGGCATTTTGATGGGTTAAATTTCATGTCCCACTTTGATTCCCATATCTCAAGCGATGGTAAATCAAGTTGTAATAGACTGGAGTGAGAGGCGACTTGTAAGGAGAGATAGAGTGCTGTGTCATCAGCAAAGAGACGGACTTAAGAAGATTTTACGTGGTCAGGGAGATCGTTTATATAGATAAGAAACAGAAGCGGCCCCAGAACTGAGCCTTGGGGTACATCTGAAGAGACTGGGATTGTGTTAGATGTTTCACCATTTAGTACTACTGACTGTGTTCGACTGTCTAAGAAACTTTTTATCCACTTATGAGGTTGACCGTAAATGCCATAGAAATGTAATTTGTAAGGAAGCTTTTCATGGTTCACCATATCGAAGGCCTTTGCAAAGGCAAGTAGTACTAGATCTACTTGGCTCCCAAGGTTAATCGATTGGGGGATGTCATCAATAAGCATGAGGAGCTGGATCTGACATGAGCGTTTTTCCCTGAAGCCATGTAGCAGCTCGTAGAAGAGATTTGCACTAGTAAAGTGTTTAGTGATACTAGAGGCAAACAACATGCTCCAGGGTCTTGCATAGGACACAGGTAAGAGAGATGGGCCGGTAATTTGCTGGGTCTGACTTTGAGCCTTTTTTAAATATAGGAGCTATGTTTGCCAGTTTCAAAATTTCAGGTAGGGTGCTGGTATGAAGGGATTTTTTGAAGAGTTCGGTGAGTATAGGAGCGAATTCTTTACTTGCATTATTTAGTACTGAATGTCTAATTTGATCTGGTCCTGCAGCCTTATGAGGGTTTAAGTTGTACAGGAGTTTCTCAATGCCATTTACAGAAATATCAATATCTGGCACGGTACTGTGGGGTGTATTTGAGGGTATATCTCTGCCTGTGTCCGCCAATCCCTGGACCGTCATTTTAGCCAGCGAATTTAGAGAAAGAGGAGATTTCGGAGTGAATACAGATTGAAATTGTTCATTAAGAATTGTCATCGGTTTAAGTCTTATTATTTCTTTTTAGTATGTCTATGCCAGTGGAGTCTTGTCTTGAATGTTTAAGGAATGAGTAAAGTCTTTTGGTATTTCGTCTATTTTGTTTTTGATGTTCTTGTGTTTTCTCTTGTGGATTTATATTGAGGATTTCTTCTAAGTAATGCTGATAAGCAGCTTTAGTTAATGTTTTAGATTTAGGTAATGTTCTTGTATTTTTTATACGCTTTGTCCCGTTTCCCATATAAACGTCTTATATCAGCCTTTATCCAGGGGAGTTTTTTTTGTAGATGACCACTTTGATGGGATAAATTGTTCAATACCTTCTTCTTTCAGTCAAAGCAGACCACCAAATCATGGTGGATTGGTTCTCGTTGTTTTGTTCTGACGAACTTTTACTCACAACTGCAAAGTTTATTTCAGTTTGCAATTTATTATTAGAATTATTATTATTTATAATATACAAGATTTATATAGCACTTTTTCACACAGGAGTTTTGCGTTCAAACCCGCTTTAGGCAAAGGATATATAATAAAATATGTCCGAACTTTTTTATTTTCCGAAAGTAGTTTTCCTTTAGAAACACTTTGTTCAGACATAAAGCATGCGAATTTCCCATGAAACAATCGATACCCCGCACACTAAAATCGCTATATTTCTTCGAAGTACTGAATTGATTGGGCTGTCAAACAATCATACCACCGCACTGTTTCTATCCATAACAGCAGCACTATGTTTTTCAATGGGTACTCGTTTTCTTCAACCAATGAAAGGAACTCAGGAAAAGAATCTGCTCTGCATTAGACAAAGTCTTCAGTACCTAACTATCAGTTGCAATGTCAATAAACCCCGTTGAACCGGTGGGAATATCCTGATACAAGAGAGGAGAACATTCTTCAGTTGCCTCAATTGACACGTGCTTGGTGTTCTTTGTCTGCTCAAAAATACATTTTAAGGGATGTGGTAACAGCCACAGGTGGACCTTTCACTTTCGTTTCCTTATATATACCTGCAACGGGTTATAATGCCCTGTGCTTGAAAATTAATTTTAGTCGAAGGGCATTACGCACAGACACGTCCCTAACGTCTGTTAACAGTTTGGATCCCAAAAATATGGGTGCCCTAGCATGAGATATTAAAACGGTCTCAGTAAGAGATCTAAATTTTTAAATAACAGAGTAAAATTACAAAAACATGCCGGCGATAGCAATGGGGACGATATTTCATTTCAGATGCATATGTTAATTTCAAAATGGTCCCACGTTTTTGAAAAAAAATATCTACAATTATTTTGATCGGGAGCTTGTTCGTTGTACACACAACTGGAGCAAGGTTCGTTGTAATAAAAAACAATCAAAATCTTTATTTGTTTAATAGCTAAACAGATGATTTTGTATATGCAGTTGACAATTGTACCCAAACTACTCGACAGACATATTTGGTGTCGATTAGACCTGATTTTGTTGCCTATTCAGAACAATTTATTGTCAATGAGCTTCACTTTCTTCAGAATTCGCCGTAACAGTCGAAACTTTTTCAAGTTAAACATCGACGGCAAGCATTTATCCGATAAATAAGTTGTACGTATGCATGCATCAGTTTGTGAGATACTCCGTAAGAGTAGTCTTGGTCTACATTTCAAGCAATATCCAAGGACAAACATTATATTTATATACTCACTTGTGTCGATTTGACAACTTACGCCATTTTTTAACGGGAGCGGGTGCGTTGGATTGACGGGAATCGAAGCGTTAAGCGGGAGCCCGTTCGTTCTGCCATACCAGTGTGAATTATGTATACATACATGCATATTATAATAAAATGGTTTACTGTTTACAGGGCTCCAGATATGGAAGAATAGACTCAAATTTTCCTCGTGTCTGCACTAAACCTTCGAGACGATTTTGGTTAGTAGGCACATCAAAGGGTTTGGTGGAGACATGAATAGTTTTCGATTCTGAAATATTCCCCTTATCTGGAGTCCTGTTACAGTAAAACACCTATGAGTCGACCACTCATTAACCCTTTACCTGGTAGCCTATTTCTAGTACTTAAAAGGAAAGGGAAAGGGCCGAATCTAATGTTGTGTGAACTTGTGGCTCAACCCCATTTCTATGTATATTTATGGAATAAAATATGTTTAAACTAGTACTTAAGATAAGTGACTACATAAAGAAGGTTGAAAGTAAAACAGAATGCGCCTTAGGGCGCATTCTGCTTTACTTTCAGCCTGCTTTAAGCTATCATGTAGAAACTAATATATGTAATGTATAATATAGAAAAAATGAATTCCCTAAAATACATATTCATTACTGATTAAATTGGAACTATTTTCTTCAGCGGATGAATAAATCATAGCCGCTAAAAGGCGCTTCTATTGGGCAAAGGGTTAAGGACAAAACTGAAAGACAGCTGCCGAATGGAGATCAAAAGTAATGGAGTCTGCTTTATGCATTACTTTGTCCGTTTAATTATGCTGTCACCTGCCTTAAAGGTAAACAATGTAGATCTACATAACAATGAAAGTATACATGTATGATGGTTGTAATGAAATTTGAAATAAAGTAATTAAAGAATCCTTAATATTTTTAGCAAACAATTTTTTTAGGTTGATGCGAGATTCGAACCGACGCCAAATTAAATTTGCCCGATTATATGCATGTACTTGCTTACACATGTATGCCCCTACGACTTATCAATTTCGCTATGTTTCCGATAACATAATAACAAAATAAAAAAAATACCCGTGTTTCCGGTAACCGACCGACCCTAGTTTTTCCCTCCGACCCTAAATTCTTTTTTCATATTCGAAAATGTAACGGCGAATGTCGGTAATTTTTGCGGCGCTTGTGACAGTCGGTTTTTTTTTTGCGGAGCGTGTAATAGAATATATTCTCCACTTAATTGTTTAAAAAGCTAATTTATAGACGTTTAAGTGTTTAAAAATTGATTGTTAAATAAGATTCAGCAAATATCTAAGTGAAATTTGCTCTAAATCTGTCATAAAGTTCATTCCTTGCACATATAATCTGCTAGTGAATTAACCATTGGCACATTCTACATGCAGACAGTACATTCCATTGATACATTTGACATGCATACAACACATTTTGATACATAATTAACTCCATCTATCATATATGTCACTACTTTGCTGTTTTGGTACACCAATATTGAACAACAATGATATCAATTTAGATTTTTTAAGTTAATTATGGTAATTGGACCTACCAATAGAATAACAATTTGAACGGATATTTATAAGGTTTTTGATGAGTAACCACAGGTGTCTGCACAATAAAATACTTTCATTTATTTTAATATAATGATATAACTATATAGATGTTAAATGTATTATTCTATGGTTTTTTTAAAAAAAAAAAAAAAAAAAAATGTCCGACCTACCGTCCCTAATTGTTTTGGGCATGTAATAGGAACAATTTTCTTTAAAAAATGACACGTTGTTTGTCAATAGAATATGAAGTTGCCAATTGGCAGTACAATAGTGTTGAGTTGAATTATTGCATTATAGACGCGGAGTTTGGAGAATATCAAAGCGATAAAACAACACACCTATACATGTATATGAACGTTTCTTGCAAAATCAGAAGAACACTTCTAAATGTGTAATACGTATTAGTTTCTTTGCACTCCGTTGATTTTCTCGGATGATATGATTGTATGACTTATGTAAAGATGGAAATCGCCAATAGGATTTCGTTTATTCAATCAATTACAGTTTTATTTTAACCTTTTCGGCAAGTCGCTTGGTCGAAGCAATTGGTTAGCAAGCGCCAAATTCAATTTAATAAAATAAAATGTCACTACTGTTCAACCCTTTTCATCCTATATGTTATTTTTCTATAACATATGTTCATTTTTGTACATTTTATTACATTGAATTTGCATTAATACTAGAGCAAAAATGCTTCCACCACTGTATATAAACTATATATTGAAAATATTATTGCTACATTTTGTATAAAAGCGCAAACTCTAATGTTTCGTATTTCCAGTATAAACTGTACTTACCCGCTAAACTCAGAAGAACAGCTACTATTGCGAAGTGATGCATTCTCGGCGATGTGATTCGAAGTAATGCCCGGCTTGTTGGCAAGTCATTTTCTCCAGTTACGACGGAGTCATTACAGTGGAGAAAACGTTATTGTTTCCCAATAAACACGTTAACGCTAAATATATTAGTTCCAATGCAAACAGTTTGTAGCCAGATCAGACGCCGGGTAACCCGGCGTCTGATCAGGATCCAAACTGTTTGCCATCCATGTCAAAATCAACATTCAGAATTGTCAAACAGTTGACATTTTCTTCATTTTATTGATATGTGTTTGCGTCTCGTTTGCGTTAAAACGGGAAAGAGAAACGGTTTCTCCACTGTAACTCCTAGCATTCTAACTACATTTGTACAACTTTCTGATATTTGCGAACAGTTTAGATCCAGACCAGACACCGAGTTCCGCCGAAAACCAATCTGTTTGACCTTCGTATTCTGTTTACATTCATTTAAAGTATGTCCTCGAAGATGACTTTGAGTGATTGCGCAGACAATACATATAAAGCAGACTATATAAACCGTAGCTAAGGGTAAACGCTACCTTGAAATATTCAGTATCATAATTAACTATCATAATTAACTCCTTCAACACTAACTAACTTTTGTGGGGTTTTAGGTTCCCTTGTGGGTTTGTTTTGTTACCAAAAGGAACCAGTCTACGTGGAATTCTGAGAAGTTTAATCAAAAGTAGTATAAATTAACAAACAGTGTACACCCAGATCAGAGGGCTCCTATATGAGCCCTCTGATCTGGTTCTACACTATTGGGCATTTATATTCAGTATACCAGTATTTTAAACAGGTCCAGAGTGTTGAACGGGTTAACCTTTATCACGCTAATTAATGCAATTTATCCTCTGTTACAATTTAAAGAGTGTATTTATCTGTATTTTCTTTCATAATTTGTCATCAGAGTTCAAACAGTTTGAGTTCAGATGAGACACGGAGTTACCCGGCGTCGCAACTGGGTTCAAACTGCTTGCAACATGTACATGTATCCCAATCTCGCTCGTTGTGAACAGAAGAAAACACGTATATTTGAATATCTTTATATTAAATCGCTGTCTAAATTGGATCTAGTGTCGTTGTCATTTCATAGTACTAAAGAGAATGAAATAATGACGATATTGAGTATTAAGATAGAGTGTTCAGAAGATGAACGGGGTAGATGTAACATGGATAGCGATAAATACCCCATAATTACCGGTAGTATATCTATTATCTTCGTGTTAATAATCAAAGTCCGTTCTATACAGCTATATTGTATCATTAATACCCCATAATTAGTATAACTAATGAACAGTATCTTATCTTCGTCTTAATAATTCAAGTCCTTTCTATACAGCTGCAGTGGAGAAAACGTTATTGTTTCCCGTTTAAACGCAAATGAAACGCAAATGCATTGCAATGCAATGAAGAAAACGACAACTGTTTGACAATTCTGAATGTTGATTTTGACCTTGATGGCAAACAGTTAGAGCCTGATCAGACGCCGGGTTACCCGGCGTCTGATCTGGCTCCAAACTGTTTGCATTGGAAATAATAGATTTAGCGTAAACGCGTTTATTGGGAAAGAATAACGTTTTCTCTACTGTATCAGAAAAGGCCTTGTCCTACTGCAGAGATTGCGTCAGCCTTTGCAGACGGTTTAGATCCAGATGAGACGCCCACTAACCCGGCAACGCATCGGGATATAAACTACTCTAGCAACAGGGCTGCCATTTCTCCGGATTTTTCCTAAATCTTCGGATTTTTTCCCCAGTGCTTGTAAGGTAGCTTAAAGCTGGCTGAAAGTTAAGCAGAATGCGCCTTAAGGCGCATTCTGCTTTACTTTCAACCTACTTAAAGCATCACGTGTCTAAAAAACTAAAAAAAAAAGACTATAGGTAAAAGGTATAATTCGGAAGATCGCGCTTGAAAAATTGAACATTTTGAAATCTTAGGATTTTTTTATCAATTTATGGCAGCCCTGTAGCAATACATTACATTCTTCAATTAAGCCAAATTTAAATATTTCCTTGGTACAAGCGTATCTCTATTTTTTATTTTTTTTTTATAGATAAACCTATTTCGAGAATAGGCCTACATGGTTGACTAAACTTTTCTGTTTTATAATAACTATATTTCTTAATATCCGCATCTCCAACTTATTGTGTGCTGTAACACTTTAACCCTTATCCTGCGGTGATATCGTCTGCTTCAAAATTGTCGTCTGCAAAATTTGTTTAATTCAGATTTGTACATTTTTTAAGTATAAAAACCTAAAGACGAGTGTCAAATAGTTTGGATCTAGATCAAACACCGCGTTACGCGGCGTCTGATCTGGATCTAAACTGTTTACAAAAATCAGTAAAGTCGCGACAAGCAGGCAAATGGTTAATACAGTCTTTAACTTTCATTCTGTTTTTATAACCATTGTTTCAATGTTTAAATTCTGGCAGTGTTGCGGAAACGTTTTGAAATGCTTGTCAAAATGCTTGGTCTCTTGTCAGATGCCACATTACAGTAAAACCTTTCTGTTACAGTGGAGAATCTGTTATTCTTTCACGTTTAAACGCAAACGTACGCAAACGCAAAGCACTAAAACGTAGAAAAGAACAAATTTTGGACGATTCTGATAATTCTTGTTTATCTTGGTGGCAAACAGTTTGGAGCCTGATCAGACGCCGGGTTACCCGGCGTCTGATCTGGCTCCAAACTGTTTGCACTGCAAATAATAGTTTTAGCGTAAACGCGTTTATTGGGAAAGAATAACAGATTCTCCACTGTACGACCACCACTTTGTCTTAATTATTTGGTGTTTACGACAGGTGACTGCCTAAAACAAGGTGAAAGTAAAACAGAAAGCTTCTTTAGGAGCTTTCTGTTTTACTTTCACTTTTATTTAGTTATGACCGGTCTTTTATACAACCAATTAGCCTTCATTTTCTTACATGTAGTGGTCGTAATAGAGATGTTTTACTGTACTTTGCTTCTTTACTTCATTCAACCCGTTTGCAATTCGACTATTGTGGTGGACATTTTATGGCCAATATACCTTTATTTATTTTGTCTAGTATATACATTGCATCAATCGCTTTCATAACGTAATAAGGTACATAGCGAGTTTAACATAATAATTATACTCGTATAGGTCGACCATGCACAGTTTTAACTTTGAAAAAACGAGTACGTCGAAAGAACCAGTAATCGACATTCTAACGTTGAAAAACAGTTAGTTTGTTATACATGCGTTATTCTTTCCCGTTTAAGCGCAAACGCATTGCACTAATAATTTCTCATAATTCATTTTGATCTGAGTGGCAAACAGTTTGGAGCCTGATCAGACACCGGGTTACCCGGCGTTTGATCTGGCTCCAAACTGTTTGCAGTGGACATAAAATTTTAGCGTAAACGCGTTTATTTGGAAATATTTACAATCGCCCCATTCAATTCCATTGACAAAAAGTGTGTTCATTTCATATAAACACCAATTTTCGAGAGGGCGGGACTTGTGGAAAAGTTTCGAAGGGGAGGCGGGGCATATGCAGTTTCATTCGCGAATTAATATTTGGAACTTGGGGCAGCAAACATTTGGCGGATTTTTTCAAAATTTGTTCATAACCGATCTATGCCTTCCTACTAGTGGAAACCATGATTCCCGACTAATATTCTTCTTTATAAATGAGATAAATTGCAAGAAAATTGACATAAGAATCTACCTTATAAACAGCGGCCTATATCTGCGTTTCTTTATGACAATAAAACCCCGATATATTTATCCTACTTTAAAATTACGTCACTTCTAATGACGTCATAAATCGGCATTTTTCGCGGCAAACTGTCAAGTTGTTGACAATGGAACTTATTTTTTCTGCTTTCGAATGTACACAAATTCAGTAAATCGGTCATGGCTGTTCCTTATAGGTACACATTATTCGTGTTATCGACCTTTAATATGGATTAAACATACATGCGTACTGACAAAATGTTTATTTAATGTTAGAAATTACAGCAAATATATTGTAAATATAAGAAATGAACAGATTTTTTTCGGCGTTCAAGCGAAATGAACGACAGAAAATTATCGGCAAATTTACCATGAATCGCTAGCGCGATTCATGGTATTTGCCGAAATTTTCTGTCGTTCATATCGCTTGAACGCCGAAAAAAATCAGTTCATTTCTTAAAGAATAACACATTCTCCACTGTAAAAATATCCGCGTTGCAGACGTTACATGTAGTAGTATTTTATTGCGAACCGTAATAACTCAAACTAAGATTTATCATCATAACTTTTTTTCGTAGTCATCAAACTCGGCCTTCTCATAACTCAATTGAGTTTAATCATATGGTGCGTTTTCTTGTATTCATCACAAGTCTTCCTTTTATGACTCGTTCGTATATTTACAGTTTGATTTTATTATTTCAAAATCGCATAAAGAAAAATTTCAAATGTACCAACATTCCAATGATATAACTTTAAATACGTATAGATCTACATTCGATTCAAGCATGTTCAAATTACTGTGAATAGTTTTGCTTGTAAAAATCAAAAAGTTGAAATATTTCATTTTCTCCCCTGTATATTTGAGGCATAGGAGCTAGATTCTATTACTAAAAAGACAATGACAATAAATTTGATCCATCAAAATCAACATTTTGTTTTTTACATCTTAGCAAAGCTATATACATAGGAACTTGACTAAGAATTGAAAAGACGAGTCCAAATAGATGTCACGAGACAGGATTAGATGGAGAAATCAGAAATTAAACGTATTTTAAAGTTTTGACTTATGATCGTTTCTGGCGTACGAAGTTTTATGAAACGGGAACCAGTATCGATCTGGAAATGATTTCGGTGCCAGAACAAACTCCGTGACATATTACTAAAATGGAGCAGTACAGTGGAGAAAACGTTATTCTTTCCCAATAAACGCGTTTACGCTAAAACTTTTATTTCCAGTGCAAACAGTTTGGAGCCTGATCAGACGCCGGGTAACCCGGCGTCTGATCAGGCTCCAAACTGTTTGCCACTCAGGTAAATATGAAAAGTCGTAATTGTCAAAAAGTTGTCCTGTTCTACATTTTAGTGTTTTGCGTTTGCGTTTCGTTTGCGTTTAAACGAAAAAGAATAACGAATTCTCCACTGTATTACATGTTTCATCGATCAAGGAATGATGCTTTGCAAATATGATTTTTAACAATCAAATACGAACAATGTGTGTGCGGATTAATTTCAGGGTCCAAAGTTATTAAGCGTTGGAACTGATTCTGATTGCGTTCTCAAGCATTTGATTGGTCAGATTTGAGCCTAGGCTCAAATCTGACCACTCAAATGCTTGAGAACACAATCAGACTCAACTCAGACGCTTTTTAAGCATAGAGCGAGAACTCATTATATCGTCATCTATAGATTTAGCATGGAGTACCAGGTTCCGAAATTCTTAGACTAAATTTTTATTTAAATTAAAATCAATTATTAGGTGTCGACTTATCATCTTTCGTACAGATGAGTTTATAAGACCGGATACACATCCATACATGTCACCATACTTACCTATTAAATCAACGAATTTGAGGGGAAAAACTCACTATTAATTTGGCGATGAAATGGTAAAAGATATATTGTGTTACATGTACATGTACACTGAAAGACACTTCTAACGCAACACCTAGAAAACTTTGATGTGTTCGGCTTATTATAATATCGTTATCGTTGAAATTAACAGTATAGATAAATCAACACCTCGTTCATGTTTCCTTTTAATTTCATTGTAATCATTTGACAAAAAAGCACGAAATCGAACAGAAATAAAACACGACTCCAAAATAAAAAGTCACAAAATCGTAAGAAAAGATAATAAGGACATGAAAGGATAATTTTATTCACAACACTTATCACAGAAAAAGTTTCAAATGCAACAGTTAATAATAACATGATATCCAATATGTTGTTTCTGGATACGAATGGTCTTTGTACATCTCTATCTAATCATAAACCGAAGTTTAGACACTTAGAACTACGATACTGCCGCGGTCCGCGTTGAACTCGTTTGTACTTCCACACAATAGCCTATGACGGACAAATACCTGCCAAAATCTCGAGTCACCGGAGCATATTAAACAGACGAGGCTGATATTATTTATCGTTATTCTAAACGAAACAAAAAAGTGTCACATGTTGAAATGACAAGAATTATTACGACGTAATCTTACATTCGGCAATATCAACAGTACATTGTAAAATAGAATCATCTTATTAAGAAATAACGCAAACTTACGTTACTGATTTAAGGGTCTGTCTGAACCATGCCAATGGCGCGTGCGCGTTTTTGACGTTTTATGCATTCCATGCAAACTATTTGATGTTTTTTCAGTGTGGCTAAAGTTGTACTGTATTAATACAGAACTCTAATCGATAATTTCGCCCATATCACTCTTCTCGTGCAGAACTATGAATTCTTACCTACTCCCCGTGCGTCATTGATCATCCGTCATGGTTGAATGATTTTATTGAAATTATGTGCAGAAAGTAGTCAAACCAGTTTTGGTGAATTTTTGGTAAGATATCTTGAACCGTATTTGTGTAAAACTATTTTGAAAAGTGTTGCGTTAGAAGTGTCTTTCAGTGTACAGTGGATAATCTGTTATTCTTTCCCGTTTAAACGCAAACGTACGCAACGCAAAGCACTAAAACGTAGAAAAGAACAACTTTTGGACAATTCTGATAATTTTTGTTTATCTTGGTGGCAAACAGTTTGGAGCCTGATCAGACACCGGGTTACCCGGCGTCTGATCTGGCTCCAAACTGTTTGCACTGCAAATAATAGTTTTAGCGTAAACGCGTTTATTGGGAAAGAATAACAGATTCTCCACTGTATATGTACATATGTGCATTACAGAGATACGTGTGATTAATCAACTGACTATTTTGTGAGTAATACAGTACCCCCTCTCTACAACAGCACCCAATTGTGTGTGTGATTTTCGGATTGAGTTGTTATAGGGAGGGAATAACTATATTCCAGGGCTCCAGATATGAGGGAGTAAACTAAACATATTCAACATTTTCTTACTAATTTCAGCACCAATCCTATGGTGTTACTACTCATTAGAATCGTCTCGAAGAGACGATTCTAATGAGTAGTGACACCATAGGATTTCATGCAGAAATAAAGATTTTAATTTTTGAAATACTCCCCTTATCTGGAGCCCTGTGTTCTTAGACAGCTGAGCATGACACGGCTTATATTTGCCAACAGTTTGAACCCAGATCAGAAACCGCTTAACGCGCCGTCTGGTCAGGGTCTAAACTGCTTGTCACTCGTCTTTATGTTTCTTCCGTCAAAATGTCTAATACGTAACTTTAAGAAAAACGCAGACGACAATTTTATATTACAGCAGTGGAATGGTTAGATGTAATTGTCTTATTTGGGCATCTGGGGCCTGTCTTACGAAACGTCGTACGATAAAAATGGTCGTAAGTCATAACATTAAAATACGCATAACTTCTGTTTTCTCCATCTAATCCTGTCTTGTTACATCTCTTTGGAATCGTCTTTTCAAGACGATTCCAAAGATATGTGACAAGAAAGGAATTGATTGGAAAATAAGTAAAAAATGAGAATTTTAGAAACTGACTTACGACAACATTTGTCGTACGACGTTTAGTAAGACAGGCCCCAGCAGCATATATTGTTGTAAGGAGGGAATGTTTGTTCAAAATGCCTTTATAAGGAGGGAGCACTATATAGATAAAGAAATTCAATGTTTCAAATTTACAATGCTTAAAACATACTGTGTGTTCATATAGTAACACGTTTAACCTTAAGACGAATATACATGTATGCACCCTATGCGAACATTGTAGTTCTGAAGAGTACACTTGCCCGAACAGTGCAGGGACTGATCGCAGTGTTTAATGTCTATATGATTCCTCCAATTAGGGTATGTACTGTTTGTAATTACGAAAAACATTGTAGAAACACACGTAAAAGTAAAACATCGACTATATCCCTTTGGTATCTGGAATTGTCCCAGTAAGTTCCAGGAATAATGAGTTTAACTCCACTCCTTGGTCTAAGCAATCTATCTATCTTACACATTCACATATCTATTCACCTATTCACTGCCATGCCATACTATAAAATATGAGCCATGCCATGACAAAACTAGCCTTATTACATTGCAGCATTGTACAGACAAATCACCTTTGTCATCCCTAGCTCTGTACCTGAGTTTGGTATACACTGCCAAAACCATATATAATACAGCTACATACAATGATTTAGAAGTGTGTGGGTGTCACACAGTGTAGATCAAGACCAGTCGCCGCATCAATCAAGACCAGTCGCCGCATCAAAGACGCGACGACTGGCCTTGATCTACACTGTTTGAAATGCATAAGGCAGGTTTCTGATGACATGGGCCATGTAGAAACCATTCACATGTTCACTGTCCTACCCCGAGTGCAATGGTGTTTTATCAGCATTCAAATTGTTTGACACGCATAACGATATCAGTGAATTGCCATCAGTTTTCAATTTGAAACATAAAATCAGATGTCAGTTATTTAAAACAGCTGACGTCTTAGCAGTGAATCGTACACCCGAGAACATCAAACCGTAGTGACTTATAGCCAAAGTATTGTATTGGGTGGATTCTTACACATCTTGCTAAGATGCGCTCTGGCAGGAGTCGAACGACAATCTGGTCAGGGGAGTTGTTGCCCTCAAAGATCTAAAACGAGAACGAAACGATTGTTAGGTCAACATTAACAACATGCCTTAGTTTATTGATGTTTTCAATTTATCTTTACTGCAATAATGTCCGTGTAATATTATACTTAACCAGTAGTTTAAAGGGACTCGCAACCGGATGGTGTACTTGTCAAAATAAAATAAAATACTCAAATAAAAGCAAATTTGTGGCATTATTTGGCTTCTGACATTAAAAAAATATGATCAGTCCAAAAAAAGTCTCAAGAATCGTCACCGAATCTTAGATTTTTAGATATTTTCCATCGTTTTTCTATACCGACTAGTAGACGGTATAGTTGTTGTTGTTGCTTCTCTACACGGGCTCAGACATAAACACGAGCCGAATTACGAAGTTGTATGCACTTTCGATCGCTACACATTGAAATACGTTAAATCGATCCGAGATAAACGGATAGTTCCGTGGTCCATTGGTCTAAGCGGTTTCCCCTATTTTGCCTTCTGTCCGCCAATGCCGGGCCACGGGTTCGAATCCCACCAGAGACCAATATTTTTTTTTATTGAAATACATTTTTTTAAACAGAATTTCTTATCCTAAACTAATTCTTTACCATTTATATAAGCGTTTGACACATATTTACAAATTACTATTTTTAATGCACCATCTGGTTGCGAGTCGCTTTAAAGTGTTAATTCGCCACCAAAAACACCCCAGAGACCTTGCTACCTTGCAATACTTGGACATAATTGTGATAGGGGATGTTTTTGATTATTTTACGAAGATTATCACACCTGCCAAAAAAACTAAAATGAAGGCAGGTTGGTGTTTTTGATCACTTGCAGCGAGTGAGATTAGCCGACCTCATACTCCCGAATTCATCCCTAACAATCATCTCATCATTCAGTGGCAGGTCGGTAGTTTTGATTCAATGCGCTGCCTTGTAGCGAATGGGATTAGCCAAAATCATCTTGCTGAAATCATCCTTCATCATCATTTGATCTCATCAATCATCATTTCTATATTGCAATAGGATTCTTTTGTGTCGTACTGCCTTAAAATCATTTAAAGCTATTAAAACTGACTCAAAACTCAAATATTGCCTTTTGTGGTTAATATATCAAAGCTGTGAATCTAAAACTACCGGTAGCCTTACTTTACCCATATCCCGTTTTCTAGTTTTGAAGACAGGTGATCAATTAAAGTAAGTTGAATGTAAATCATAATGCGCCTGAAGGCGCATTCTGTTTTACTTTCATTCTGGTTTAAACTGGGTTTTACTTTCAGTCTGCTTTAAGCTGAATTTTAAAGAAAATATTTCTTACGGTACATATTCATGAAAATAAAATTTGAAGCATTTTCATCGTAGCAGGCATAAGTTAACACATTGAACAAATGTGTACATGTGACGAGTACACTTGTCTAATGCAAACAGTTAAGTCCCTGATTAGAGGGCTCCTGCAGGAGCCCTCTAATCAGGGACTTCACTGTTTGTCATTTTGTAGTATAGTATAAAAAACACCATATATAGTCTGAAATGGACCAGACTTCATTCTCAGTGTTGTTATACTTTCTGGTCCTTTGGAATCATTGATTTCAGTGCATTTACAGTTGAAAGTTGAATTCCGCTTAAGCTGGTGCTAGGGGTGTAAGCACTGTTGCCTATTTCAGTATTGCTCATGAACAGACTCAATTAAACCGAGTCTGCAATTTTCAATATTTGCTTTGTTTTCTGTGCTTTCAAAGGATCTCCACTTATTCAGATTTATTGTAAACTGGGATTGTCCATTGGAAGTCTCAGGGGATAATGAGTTAACCCTTTACCTAATAGCCTATTTCTAGAATTGAAAATAGGTTACTACTTAAAGCAGGTTGAAAGTAAAGCAGAATGCGCTTAAGGCGCATTCTGCTTTACTTTCAGCCTGCTTTAAGCTATCTTGTGCTAGAATATATTGAAAATTTTCCCTATTATATATATATTCATGACTGATTAAATTGGAACTATTTTCTTCAGCGGAGAAATAAATCAGATTCGCTAAAAGTCGCTTCTATGGGGTAAAGGGTTAAATGTGTTAAAATGCGTAGCTATGGAATAATGGGTATATGGCTCGAATTCCGCCTTATCTGATGAAACAAGTCCTGGGCTCGTTTCATAAAACTTCGTAAGACAAAAACGAGCTTAAATCAAAAAATTAAAATACATTTAATTGCTGATTTCAAGACGTTTCCAAAAATATGCCACAATACAGGATTAGATTGAGAAATAAACTTTTCTTATCTTTTGACAACATTTTAATGAAACAGGTCCCTGGACTGAAAACATACCGCTTCAGCAACTGTTGCATTGGAAATGTACGTGAAGTCATCACAGTTGAGACTAGTACGGACTTTGAAGGATGTGATGTACTGGTTTTTCACCTCGCCGTCAAGTCCTGTAGCTGGGTCTCGTCCTTGTAGAGCAATAGCTGTTATGGTATTCACACGATTGAAGTTTACCTACGACAAGAGTTTACAGTGGAGAATGTGTTATTCTTTCCCAATAAATGCGTGTACGCTAAAGCGTTTATTTCCGCTGTAAACGGTTTGAGCCAAATCAAAATGAATTTTGAGAAAAATCTTAAAATTGACATTTTCTACGTTTTAGTGCTATGCGTTTGCGTTGCGTTTGCGTTTAAACGGGAAAGAATAACGTTTTCTTCACTGTACCATCAATGACCATGAGGAATAGGGTAAAAAAACGTTAGTTTTTTTTTTTAAATAAACGCGTTATACATGTATTTCAATTCCAAACAGTATGGAGACCAAACGACGAGTAACGGGTGTTTAATGTGGCTCTTAAACGTTGCCAAATTAGAGTTCGATAGATTCTCCTTTTATGACTACTACCATGATATCAACATGAATGAATTCAAGAGTCCTATCTGACCAGGGCCTGTACTGTTTTCTTAAAGTTAGTGTGCACGCTTTCCTGGTAAGAGGTTCTATTTCAATTGGTCAATGTTATAATTCAGTGATACATTTAGAGCGGACGCAGTTTTATATATGAATATTAAGCGTGACGAATGACACATGCAAATTTAGTGTTATGGTTAAACCTTTGCATGTGGCACACGACAACTAGTCTAAGTTTTAAGTGAATGGTTACCGGTTTGACACTGTTCTCAGTGAGCTCAATGCAACAATGTTTGTATTATATTTCATTGTCAACTGATCTGGGCGGAGTCAAACTATATCTAGCGTGCTGTATGAAATTAAACGGCATGAATAAGTGTGCTCAATGCTTAACCCAGTCAATGCTGGTGGCTGATTAAGGCCTTGTAATTCATTTTGCATTTTCAACTCGGTCTGTTTTGACGAACAGACCATATCAATTACCGCTAGGAAATCGTCGTCGAACTCAGCCATTGTTTTTTACCGGTACACACGAACGATATACATGTATATTTAACCCGAAGGTAAGCATAAACTATAAAATAATTAATGTGTTTGGTATTTACTACTGGAGCAAGGTTTTAAGATTAATTTTTATATGTGCATTTCAAAATAAACTTTCCATATGTATACTGAAATAAGGCAGTAGGTGGAGTGTTTATGTTTACCCTGTCATGTATCGATTTCTAAGTGATCAGTATAGCTCCGCCTCTAAACTAACCGCCTAGAACTGGATTTAAAATGAACATTCATGGGGAAATGAAAGCCTCTTTTAGAATAGTGTTATATAAGGACTATGCGGGGTGTATGTAAATATTAATCAATAAACGAATTATTCAACAATAAAACAAATAATATGTGAAATAATGAAGATTGTAAAGGAATTGAAATTACTGTCAGGACTCTTCATACTGAACAATGATGACGATACGTTTTGCCTGAACTGCAAATAATTTCTAGCCTGTTTCTCAGCATCTGAGTATCAACCTATTGTTTGCAAGATCGTTTCAAAGTAAGAGTCAATGTACATGTAGTATGATTTAAAAGATATCGATATGAGTGTTGGCTCCTGATCAGACGCAGCGTTACGCGGCGTCTGATCAGGATTCAAAATGTTTGCAAACGCGCTTTTAAGCGTCATTGAGAGTGAAAAGCTAAGTTCATGCAAACTTTCGAAAATTTACCTGTACATAATCAGATACATCTGTTGAGACAGCTGAGGTCCATGCGCCAGTTAAAAGACCTCTAGAGTTGAGTCTTGCATGTATAGCAGACGAATCTGTTGACTTTCCGCCAAAAAGTGCGACACAATCATCGATTTGACAGAAATGGGCTGATTCCGTGAGCTGACTGTCCTCCACCCCATTGGGACCACTCACAAGATACTCATCACACACTTCATCTGGATCTAAAATAAACATACACAGATTAACCCTTTCCCTGATAGAAGCGACTTTTAGCACATGCATTTTATTCATCCGCTGAAGAAAATAGTTCCAATATAAACTGTATTGAATATGTGTCATATTTAATACTTTCCTTATTCTAGCTGGTAATAGCTTAAAGCAGGCTGAAAGTAAAGCAGAATGCGCCTTAGGGCGCATTCTGCTTTACTTTCAACCTGCTTTAAGAAGTCACCTATCTTCAATATTATAATTAGGCTATCAGGTAAAGGGTTAATCTGGGGCTGCCATTTCTCCGGATTTTTCCTCAATCTTTGGATTTTATTCTAATACATGGTAGCTTAAAGCAGGCTGAAAGTAAAGCAGAATGCGCCTCCAGCCTGCTTTAAGTATACATGTTTCAACAAAACTAGAAACAGGCGATGGGGTAAAGGTACGATTCGTAAAATCGCACTTGAAAAATGCAAATTTGGAAATCTTAGGATTTTTCATGTCAAATTATGGCAGCTCTGATGAATCTCAATAGAGCGAACTCGCTTAACCCTTTACTTGATAAATACGACTTTTCACGCATGTTTTTAATTCGTCCACTGAATGAAGTGGTCCCGTTTTATAAGTAATGACTGTGCAACAAACGAAATACTATATCCTAGCGGTTGGTACAAGATACAAGAAAATTGATTTAACGTCGGATACAATATAACAATAAACATTAGCTGTAACAGCTTTTTTCCGACAAACACAAGTATAAAATAAACAAGAGTAAAAATGCTGTAAAAAAAGAAAAGGTTTACATATAAGACTGCAATCTAGAAATACAAATGATTTAGGTTGATTTTGTTTTGTTCTCCAGAACTAAGAGCTTTTGATCATCAGACTCTGCACTGTTTGCTAAGTATTTTACAGGTCTAATATTGGTTAGTTCAAGAGAACAAAACACACACACCAAAAACAGAAATTAAAAGTACATCACAGTAAGATGCTGTTTCATAAGCTTGGTAGCTTAAATCAAGCTGAAAGTTAAACAGAAGACGTCTTAAGGCGCATTCTGCATTACTTTAAATCCGCAATATTCTCTTGTCAAAATACCTAAAACTTAAATTTGAGAAATAGATGCAGACGATAAGTAGTATTTCGTATTGATGACTTCATGGAAGTGAATGAGTTAGGTATTCTAGTTGTTTTTTCGACTGTACCATAAAAGGTATGTGTCTTATAGAATTCTAACTCACTTTTTTTGCAAAATTTGAGATAGTTATACAGTGTTCCCTCCCTACAACGGCCCTCCCAACGGCGACTCCCTCCTTACAACGACCCTTGTCGCAGTTCCCTAAACAGGACATTTATGTCTTAAGCTTGCATGACTGCAATATCGTCTGCTTAAAACTGTCGTCTGCTGTTCTTTCTCAAAGTTACATATTGGACATCATGACAGAAAAAGCTTTATGATGAGTCACAAACTGCTTGAATCCATATCAGACGCCGCGTTACGTGGCGTCTGATGTGGATTCAAGCTGTTTGCAAATGTAAGCAAATTTCTCTCCCTATAACAACTCCCTCCGAAATCCGCACACAATTATTGTCTCCCACTGGGTGTCGTTGTAGAGAGGGAGCGCTGTATTATAAAAGGTACGAATACTTCGTCGCCTTAGTCTTATAGTGCTCTTACTGTATTTTTGCAAAATTTGATACAGTTATATTCGCCTCACAGAGATCTTTCTCCTGTTGATTTCATCGTATTGATATTGAGCCTATTTAAAGAGTTACCGCCTCACACATTGTGCTATCTCATGGTTTCTAGTACACAGTTGTGTGTTATACCAAGTTATGTCTTTGAGTTGCAACACTATAACGCTTAATATATCTTTTCTCCAATCACTATAGGAATAAACAACATCTTTTTCGCCGTTCATGACGGTATGAATACATTAGCTTCGGTGGTGAGTTTACCTCCGAAGCTAATGTATTCATACCGTCGTGTGCGGCAAAATGATGTTGTGTATTTCTTATATTTATATTTATATTTTCTGTCTAGTCCATTTAATGTGTAGTTTGACCAGATTTGTTTTCATGTATATGAATATATCATATACCGACCAAATAGGTTTGATAGATGTAATATCTTTTTTTTTTTTTTTTATCTTTTCTTTTTTTTTTCTTTTTTTTCCCCCCCCCCCAATAATTTTATTCACATATATTACATCCATACATATTTTTACATGTAGTATAAGTAGAAAATACCAATACAACGTAATTTTCATGAAGAATCGTCAAAAACTAAATAATATTTCTAACATACAATTTTTCTATCGAATGTAAATATGAAAACATAGATCTACATTTTTATTGAAAAAATTGAAAATGGAATAAAAAAAAATACAGAAAGAAACATGCATTTTTGCTAGGTTATTTTTATTACAGTACGTTTTATGTCTAAATGTAGTTTAATATAAGATATTGTACAATTGCCCATGTAGAAGCTATATTTTCTGTATTACTACATGCTTGTTTTATATCCCATGCTAGTTTCAATGAGTTATTTAACCCGGTTATTGACGGAACAATTTTCTTTGTTTTACATAAAAATAGATGTAATATCGAATATAATAGCCATTCCAGTTTCTAAATATGGTGTGAAAAGTAGTCCTTACTACATGTATAGTAAACTTTAAAAAAGCTCGTAAAAAATAAATTTAAAAAAAAAATCTGAATATCCATTACCAGAGCATCTAGGTGGCACTTGTTTTTATACATGCTTTACACATAGCAACGCGAATAGCAACGCTGAAATGCGACTACACCGTGTGTACACAGCTCTCCGAGGCATATACTAAACAGTGTGTAAAACACTTTCGGTCGATACATACATGTTTAAGATAGTTTAAACATGTCAGAACAGAACGTTACGTTCCCAATCTAGAAAGTGAGAATGCATTCTTCTGCTTTATCGTCGAGCGACTTTCTCTGTAATTCTGATGAACAATTTCAAACCGTAGCTAGAAGATAACTTGTCTAGTCTATAAATAGTACTCAGTCCCCGGATTTTCAAAGGGAGAGAAAGCGTACAGCTTTATTTACGGAGCGTAATATGATTATCTCCCTTAAAACAGCATTATCGCAATTTGATTTTAATTGAACTTTGTCCGACTTTAAATAGGGGTTTCGAGATACCCAAACGGATAATATAAAAGTAGATCCTAACTTGGTATGTATCTCTCCGCCGTATGGAAGATTTTTAAAACTAGTTAGAACCAGATCTGAAGTGAAGGTTCACTGAAAAATGGACCTCACTTTTTCCTTAGAGCTTTACCGAGCTACTGTAAATATAGAACAATAACTGAATACGTGGTAGATTTCACCGTAAACCAATAGTTAACTATCTCCAATTCAGTTTATTGTTTTAATGATTTATGTCTAAATAATTCAATGGAAACGGTAGTATTCGTACAACGTAACCAGGGAAAAAGTAAGCTATTATGTACCGTTTCTGAGTGTGACTGATAACGCATTACTGGTGCCATAGGTTTGAATAAAAGAGTGATGTGAGTATAAAAACTGTTTTGACATTAATTCATTTGCAAAATTGTCAGTCTAATATCATGACAAGTTCTTAACGCCAACAAATAACGATAAATACGCATAATCTGGAGTAAATGTTTTCTTTTGATTTTGTTATACATGTAATTATTGTTCGGATGCTCTAATTTCGGAAATTAAACAATGCTATCAATTTCATTCTTTGGCAGGTCAATTATTTATGAGTTTTAAAACTAAAAATTGTATGATTGTGCACATGTTTTACATGAGTGTTGGCCTGCAATACATAGCTGATTACATAAATAATTCCCTTCGAGTGTTTTGAAATATCTGTAATAGAATAAAAGAGACCTCAGACGTTTGGTGGGCATTTATTATCATTTGACTGCATTGTTCAGAGATAATGTTGAGTATAATCAAATATTTACATTCGCCCATTCAATTCCATTAAGATAATAACGTTTAATCGTATAGACGCAATTTCTCTAGGGGTGGGATTTGTGGACACCTTTCGCAGAGGAGACTGGGCTTATGGATCTGCTCTCTGCGAATCCTTTTATTGCGTTGCTTCAGTAATGCAGTTATGGCTGTTCCTCTCAGGGAACACCTTATTCCTGTTAACAACCTCTAATATGGAATAAGCAAAAATGCATACTAAAGAAGAATTCATTTGATATAAGAAATTACACCAAATATACTGTAGATGTAATGTAAATACAGCGCTCCCTCTCTACAACGACAACCAATGCGAGACAAAAAATATGTTCGTTGTTGGGAGGGAGTCGTTATAGAGAGGGAAATTGACTTACATTTGCAAACAGTTTGAATCCAGATCAGACGCCGCGTAACGCGGCGTCTGATCTGGATTCAAGCTGTTTGTTACTCCTCATAAGATTTTTTTTTCTGTCATATAGTCGATTATGTAATATTGCGAAAATTAGCAGAAGACAATTTTAAGCAGACGATATTGCAGAAGTTAAGGCGTTAGACATAATTATCATGTTTAGGGAAATGCGGCAAGGGTCGTTGTAAGGAGGGAGTCGTTGTTGGGAGGGCCGTTGTAGAGAGGGAACACTGTATAAGGAATGAACAGATTCGGCGCAATTCATGGACTTTGATGATCATTTTCTGTTGTTTATTTCACTTAAACGCCGAACAAATCAGTTCATATCTTCAGTGGTTTGGGTTTAACAAAAGTCCTGTTAATAATAGGCTTGTGTTAAAAACTTATTACTTTCGCTTTTCGTTTCTGTTTTGCAGCTGTTCTTTATGTAATGTTTAAGGTGTGATAATAGTTTGTTTTATAATCAGGTGTACTGTCATTTTCAGACCAAGAAAATAGTGTATGTCTTGCATAGAAACTTTCTGTGGAATTTTTACACACTTTATGTAGTACCAGATAATAACAAATATACAGATGTATAAGAAGTATTTAAGTTGGTTCAATAATACTGTCTAATCGAAATAGGAAATACTTTTCTTACAATGTTTCTTTAAATAAAGTTGTGGTTTACATTCCTGTGTATACTTCGCCGTCTTAAAATATCAAGTGTCATGGTAGATGTTGCAAGAGTTTATTTTGGCAAGGGTTATTGTTTCATACAAACGCTCATTTGCATTTAATGGGATAGGTGCACCTTTGTCAAAAAAATACCAATTTCTTCAAACTTTGCATGAAGATCGTAAAGTAAGTTTCTATGACAAAACTGGTGAAACAAGTTGGGGTACCAGACCTGTTTTCACAATTTGAGACTTTTCAAGATTACCTCCCTATTTTTTGTATTACCTTTTTTCAATATTTGTGTATACAAACTATTTGTACAAGAAAGATCCTAATTTGTATTAGATCTACCAAAGTAAGAATGTACCTGAAAATAATGTTTGTCAAGATCCCAAAATCAAATGTGTGATTCGACTGGATATGAGTAAAATTTACCTCACCCACTTTTTTATAATGGGAGATTAAGGCACAGTGAAAATTGTCCTAAGAATTGTAGCAAACAAATTACCATTTTTTTTATTTTTTGTTTTCAGCCTTGTAAACATATAGTTTTAGTAAAATAGCAAATAAAACACAGGCTCACTGATCTAATGAATTTTTTTTTTTTATATATATATATATAAAATGATAATCCCCCCCTCCCCCCCCTCCCCCCCTCCCCCCCCCCTCCCCCCCTCGGTACGAAAACCCAATTCTTATTCGCGAAAATAGTTTTGTATGATAGTATGCGTTTACCGAAAATGACTGTTGTTAATTATAATATTTTTTACGCCATACGTTTTTCGGAAATTTCATCATGCCCACTCAGACAGACCGACGTCCTTAAAACTGGCTAAACGAGGCACCAGAACCCAAACGGTGATTTGTGTATTTCTTAGAATGCAACGACCAAGTGTCCCATAAATCTTGAACCATATCAGTGTGTTTGTCAGCATGTTACAACTATGCCGCATTCTGTTCACTAAATCCATTTTGTCTTCGTTATAATACAGTGAGAAAAACGTTATTCTTTATCAATAAACGCGTTTACGCTAAACCCATTATTCCCATTGCAAACAGTTTGGAGCCAGATCAGACGCCGGGTAACCCGGCGTCTGATCAGGCTACAAGCTGTTTGCCATCCAGGTCAAAATCAACATTTCAGAATTGTCAAACCGTTGTCATTTTCTTCAATTTATTGCATTGCGTTTCGTTTGCGTTTAAACGGGAAAGAATAACGAATTCTCCACTTTACTCCCTGTCAATCATGACGATTGTGATTAGGTGCTGGTTTTTAAATAATTGATTTACAAGTAGAGAAATGTACACATACATTGACAACTATATAAGGTTGTGTGTGATATTTGAGTCTCAACTGGCATCAAGTTCCATTGAGGTATAGCCCTAGGAAAATAGGAGAGAATTGATATGCATATTTTGCTGCACGTAGAAATCAGGAGCTATATGGTGTATGGTATATTGTATTGGTAACGGTTTTTATGAGAAGATTTGTACATGAGTGAATAGCAACAAACTGATAAACTGTCTTATTTTGACTCGAAAAACTTAATGTTGTCAATTTAAATTCAATAAGACTGATATTTTCAAGCTGGTTGTCTTTAAATAATTCTAACTTAGCGTATATTGTTATAAAATTACTTTATTATGTAATCTTACAATATCTATATGACCCGTTCGTTTGAAGTTACAAGCTCGGACCAAATGTACATATGATGGCAAGAATCCCAATTAAAAAAAACGTTATCCTCCTGAAAAATTCAAGATAGCCACCTTTTTTTCAAGATTATCGTCTCGTCACATTATTTCAAAGTAGAACTACGTTAATAATGCAAACACCGAACCGAATAACGTTTGACGGGAAGAACTCAATAGTGTCAGAATGTCAGGATGATGGCTGTAAAACGACTAAAAATTAGCGTTTCGATATAAAAAAAAAAAAAAAAGAAGAAGAAGGAATATACACATGTAAGCTCTGAAGCGCCTTTTTGATTTGAAACGACTTCTAGCATATCACTTTCGTATTCTAAAACGTGTAAAGAGGCTACATTTTAGGAATTATAATTGACAACATAGAATAACGATAAGGAACATGCCAATCTTATCCATAAATTTGTTATAACCAGCACAGCACAGATTTAAAACGCCGATATGCCGATATTGGAATATTTGACATAGGAGCATGAAATCAATGCCAACACGAAATACCATTTAGCACATTTAAGACATGAAGTCATAATACAGCTAACCAATACAACAAAAATACAAATTATATCACATATAAACTTGCATATGATATTATCAATTTATACTAACTTTAATTGAATAGAAACTCTACTTACTACAGTGGAGAAAACGTTATTCTTTCCCAATTAAGCGTTTACCCTAAATCTATTATCACCATTGCAAACAGTTAGGAGCCAGACCAGCCAGATCAGACGCGGGGCACTCCCGCATCTGATCAGGCTCCTAACTGTTTGCCACTCAGTATTTTTTCCTAATTTTAGCGCAATGCATTTCGTTTGCGTTTAAACGGATAAGACAAACGTGTTCTCCAATGTAGGGTATGGAACACAAATTAGGCTCTCCTATATAATTTATATAAAATGTGTCATTTTCAAGGTCAAAACTTTTCAACTGTTACAGCCTAGCCAGGTGCAACTCTATATTTTCCCCAAAGATACATTCATGTACACTGATAAATGAAGAAAACACAGGTGGTCATGTGTTATGTAAGAACATATCATGACTTCAATTACATGGCTGGTGATTTGCTACCTTTTGACAGATTGTCCGGCTAAATCAGGGACTTCCCTTCAGCCCACATAAATTCTACATAAACCCCTTCTAGGATAACAGAAGTGCAT
Source organism: Gari tellinella (assembly GCA_922989275.2). Lineage (NCBI taxonomy): Eukaryota > Metazoa > Mollusca > Bivalvia > Cardiida > Psammobiidae > Gari > Gari tellinella. Next base: position 34,051,171 of record OV277868.1, on the reverse strand, counting down.
TGTGTCTATTCCCTGGCACCTATGTAGTACATCAAAAGTAAAATACAGTGCATAACTAGTGACAAAATGCCATTTTGAGGCCAAGAATGTAGGCACTATATCACGGGGAACTACTTTTGACTGGACCATGTAGCATTTCCGGTCTATTTGGTGTCCAGTAACCTGTATAAGGAGTCGCCATAAAATTGGCTCTCTTCCGAGCTTTAAATTTAACATTGTCAATCATCATGGATATATACCATAACAATTGGTAAATAGGCATCAACATAGTGGTGTGAAAAAGATTCTAGAATAGATGCTGTCTGTAGCATTTTAATTCTGGATAATTGAGAGTTTTTGCTTGACGAAAAATGAGAAGAGATTGTTTAAGATCGATAAAAAGTTCATTGCGTTGATTTTGGTCAATGAATTTTACAAAACAACTCGAGTGACACTGGCTTGAGTTATATGGTACATATGAATGTGCTGTCATGATTGTTGATCTCCATATACAGATGATCTTTTTCGCATCACTTGGTTCCCAACTACAGTTTGGTTGAACAATCGAATTAAGAGAGTACGTGGCTTTGGCTGATACAGCAGAGACCTTTCATTTTGTCTGAGGTTTCACAGTAACACGCAACATGCATTTCCAAAGTTTTCAGCGTGCTGCTTCTGCACATGAGTATCATTGTACAGAGAAGAGTGAACAAGCTCTGAAATTTGACAAACACTAAGCGGTTTCATCAGTTTTGATATGAAGAACTTGTGTTGTCAACTGGTTGTGTTCCATTTAGTCAGACCTTTCAGAGAGGCTAACTTTATTTGGTTTTGTCAAACATCTGCTATTACTTATTTGCAAAAATAAATTGTCAACTATGTTAGATGACTTCCATTGAACCCCAGATAATAAACACTAGAACGTAGAAAAGTACAACTTTTTGACAATTCTGATAATTTATCTTTATCTTGGTGGTAAACAGTTTGGAGCCTGATCAGACGCCGGGTTACCCGGCGTCTGATCTGGCTCCAAACTGTTTGCTGTGAAAATAATAGTTTTAGCGTAAACGCGTTTATTGGGAAAGAATAACGTTTTCTCCACTGTAACTGGCGTTGGTGTAAAATGTTGGATTGTAAAAGTATTAATTGACGTCTAGTATATTAACCCTTCACTGCCTTACCTCGAGTGCAGTAGTTATTTGCAAACAGTTTGGATCCTGATCAGACGCCGCGTAACGCGGCGTCTGATCAAGATCCAAACTGTTTGACACACGTTTATATATTTCTTCCGTCAAAATAGCAAAAAATTAAAATCAAAGAAATAAAAGCAGACGACAAATGTTTAAAATTGATGAAGTCACGACAGTGAAGGGGTTAAGAAGACACAATAACAGCAGTAGGCAGGTTTGCAACAAGTTGGTATGAACCATGAAGTATGATGAAGTAAAATCTATTACATAAAACAAGTGAGGTATTTTATATTTTACCATTATAAGTATTGAACCAAAATAATTTGCCAAAAATTGAAAGCCATATCAATAGAAACATTAAGGTAACAATATCATCGAAGACGGTACTACAAGTCTTGTCTTTAATATAGACAGAGGAAAACGTTTAAACGCAGTAAAATGGTACTTAAGCAGATAAAAGGGAACGTAAAGCAGCGTAAGAGTTAAGATGCATGTATGGAATCATCGTTATAAAGCGTTTGAGATGATCTAATCTTGTCGTAATGGTGTGATCGGGATCTCAACTGTTTGAAACTCATATCGATATTTCTTCAGTAGTGATGCCTTAATCTTCTTTGAAAAAAGTATGCCGACATTAAAGTAAAAATATTTACAATCGCCCAATTCAATTCCATTGACAAAAAGGGTGTTCATTTCCTATAAACACCACTTTTCGAGAGGGCGGGACTTGTGGAAAAGTTTCGAAGGGGAGACGGGGCATATGCAGTTTTCATTCGCGAATTAATCTTTGGAACTTGGGATAGCAAACATTTGGCGGATTTTTTCAAAATTTGTTCTTCACCGATCTATGCCTTCTAGTCCTATTAGTGGAAACCATGATTCTCGACTCATATTCTTCTTTATTAATGAGATAAATTACAAGAAAAATTGACATACCTTATAAACAGCGGCTATCTGCGTTTCTTTATGACAAAAAATAACGATATATTTATCCTACTTTAAAATGACGTCACTTCCAATGACGTCAAATATCGACATTTTTCGCGCCAAACTGTCAAGTTGTTGACTAAGACTGTAAACAATGGAACTTATTTTTCTGCTTTCGAATGTACACAGCTTCAGTAAATCGGCCATGGCTGTTCCTTAAAGGGTACACATTATTCGTGTTATCTACCTCTAATATGGATAAAACATACATGCGTACTAACAAAATGTTTATTTAATGTTAGAAATTACAGCAAATATATTGTAAATATAAGAAATGAACTGATTTGTTTCGGCGTTCATTTCGCTTGAACACCGAACAAAATCAGTTCATTTCTTAAGAAGACGAGTATATGGCGGGGAACGGGGAACTTAAGCGATAAAAGGGTTTATGTTTTTTAACGGTTGTTAACCTTGAAATGAGATAAGATTAGAAAGTCTTTATTTTGAGTCGGTTTTTGTCAACATAATAACACTAGCTATAAGCCTTGGTCCGAAAAAACAGGATTATCCGATAACAGTTTAAACAAACAATCTGTAATAAAATATGCATTAAAAGAGTTTTAAGAGACTTCTATAATAGACTTCTATAAGAGATGTCTATAAGATAAGATCATAAGTATAATCACAGTTCAAGTATTTTACCAGTGTTTGGATTTAACTGTATATGTTGCTTTACCTGGTACTGATTTTAGCGTATTTAGTTTAGTGGGTTTTTTTTCACCTACTGTAAACAGTCATTTTTTTAATCGTTAACACATTCACGCCCAGCGACGAATATGCTCATAGTTAACAGACAGTGTTGCTGGGCTGGATACACTGGTCATATGCAAGCATTGCAGATCCTAAATCGATGTTTTGCAAGAGCCTTCAGGGTCTACATTGTTTGTAATTTTGCACAACATTTGAAAAGTCAAACCTGGACTGGATGGATGGATTGATAACAACGTAGATCTAATAAAGTCTCTGATGAAAATTTAACTTTCCTGTCACTGTATTTTAATTAACACTTATAATCACTTATTAGTTTTTTAGTTATTAATTTCTATTCTATAACTTCAAGTGGGTAGAGTTTCGCTATTGGCCTGTTGGTTACACCAGAATCGGTTCGAATTTTAGCGGCAAATCGTCGTGTTTCCAGCGTTCTCGCAAGTTGTAGATTAGATATAATGTTCTGAGAAACCGCACCTGTCTGGATATGTTCTCCTTGATGCATCCGTCCTGTTCCGAATGTTCTGGGTCTTCTGAGCGTGGCAGCTTCGTAACTCATCTGTCATATAGGGAGTGAGATGAGGACAGGGGCTCCAAATCGACCCTTTTGTAAATCTTGGCATTTTCTTCAAATTTGTTCTGAAGCTCTTTACTGTAGATACCTGGTGACATGGGGGAAACGTGGTGTTGGTAGTGGTCAGGAGAGGCTTTGTTTTCCTGTTTCTTCTGTTGCTGCTGTTCTTCTTGTTGTACTATACAGCGTTTAGAAAGTTGCTGGTTACGAAGCAAAAGACTCTCAATCTCCTGCTCAAACTTTCTCAATGACTGCTCACTTTCCTTGTGTACTGTCTTTAACTCATTGTGAGCTGATTGTTCGTCCAAATATGCCTTCTCCAAAATTTGTATCTGAGCTTTTAACTTATCGTTTTCAATCGCAAGTTTCTTGCAATTTTCTTCGCACATCTCCCGCGCAGTATTTCTGATTAGAGGCTTGGCTGTGAAATTTGACGAACTGACTTCTGCCACGGCGGTCTTGTGAAGTATATTTGGGCGATACTGAGTTGCAGAATGAAAGACTGCGGCATTCTGTTGATTTTCTGCATCAGCTTGAAACGTTTTTGCTGCGGGGTTGAACGATTTGTGTGTTTTTTGTTGACAAATGGCAGTATGGTGTTTACGTTGGCTACTGAACTTCTGCATCCCGTGAAAAATCACGCGGTTGGGAAGTACGCTTCTTTTGGCTCAGTATTTTCTCCTTCCTTCATAATGTTCACTTCATTTCCAATTGAATCGAGTAATTCTTGTAATGTCCACTTTTTGTTTCCGTGCTCACGATCCATGCTTCGTTTCAGTTCAGTTGGCAGCTTCTCCCGAATAATTGGCACTAATAGGTCACCGTACGAGTCCTGGTACTGTCCTAGTGATTCCAAACCTCTTATGTATGTTTCTAGCTTGTCATGAAAATGTTGCATGTCATAAATACTGTTGTCAGGCCGCGGTAACTCTAATAAAGACTGTATATACGAACTGACGATCTTGCGTGGCTGGCCAAAACGTTCTCTCAGTAAATTTACGGCTTTTCCGTAATTAGCATGTGTCAGTTGAAAACCTGTGATACAAGACGCAGCTTCATTGTGTAGTAACGATCGAATATATGTAAATGCCTGTACTTCGGACAGGGTCGGATTTACATGCACTGAAGACTCAAAGCAGTCCCAAAATGTCTGCCACTCAGTAACATTTCCATTGAAATGTGGTAAAGTAAGTTTAGGAAGTTTGTGGAAAGACTGGCTAGAACTTTCTAAACTTACGTGCGAAGTTGGCTACGTTTGGTCCTGTTGGCTGTTTGAATTCTGATCCTGTTGTTGAGTTGCAGATTTCTCTCTGATGATATCGAACTTTAACTGAAGGTTGATTATGTACTCTTCACCTTCAACAAGTTCTTTCACTAAATCTTCTATATCCGGATGATTTGAAATATTTTCATAAAGAGTTTTGATGGTATCAATTTTGTTTGTAAGAATTTGCAGAAGTTTTGTTTCACTTGATTTCGGCAGGTTTTCGTTCTCTAACTTATTGAACGTTGCCGAAATCACTCTCTGTTGCGCTTCGCGTTGTGTAAGTAATTTTGAAAGCTGCATAGTTACTTCGTGTTTTGTCACGGCACCAAAATGTCGGGTGAATAATGACTCTGAAACTTCTCCAATCTAACTCTTTTAATCACTATCTTCTTCGTTCACTCTATCTACTACTCTGCTCTCAAAACATGTTTATTGTGTATGTGACGTAACGACGCGTGACGTCTTGGCGGTCGCGCCACGACGTTGCTCGGCGTTACGAAATCCCGACAGATGGATAGATGGATGGATTGATGGGTGGGTGGGTGGATGGATGGATGGATGGATAGATGGATAGATAGATAGATAGATAGATAGATAGATAGATAGATAGATAGATAGATAGATAGATAGATAGATAGAAATATAGAATAGATAGATAGACAGACAGACAGACAGACAGACAGACAGACATACATACAGATAGATAGATAGATATATAGATATATATAGATAGATAGATAGATAGATAGATAGATAGATAGATAGATAGATAGATTGATTGATTGATCATAGCAATCAGTTATTAAAACGAATATAGGTAGATAGATCATGGCAATCTGTTAATAAAACGAAACACTCTCCTTAATTGAAAATGGGAATTGTGCTCTGGAGGTGTCAGTGGAATGAGTTAATAATTAAACCATGACGTTTACTCAGGTATTGTATTGAATTGTTTTCTACTTATTCATAGTTTTACCTGGTACAATGTTGTAGTATTTCGTTCCTATTTCCGATGGTAGTCCGTTTGGTGTGTCATAAGGCTCGGTACAACACTTACAAACACCGTTTCCCGAATTGTAAAATATACTTATTGAACATGATTTAATTGAACAGCTGTTCAAACAGCTAGTGGCGCTACTAGCTTCCAATGACCGGTTCATGTGGTCTACTTTACAGATTCTATCTTTTAGTGAGTCATCTAGCCTGTAGGTTTTATCAGAAAGAGATTCACAGAAGCAGGCATGATGTGAAAACAATAATATTACACACGCCCCAACACACGATAAGGTGTCAAAAGACTCGAGCTGATGACTTCGAAATGGCTTACGAATCATTATAATGTCTGTTTTACAAAATGTTCCTTTCACTCAAAAATGAAAACTTTATCTCATTTTCACAATGCTTGTTGAAGTTGTAAGCCACTTTTATTCAACAACAAGCAACACATTACAAAGACGTAATGATGGTCGAACATTAGTACGCTTTTACTGCCTCTTCTCAAGAGAATGCAAGCCTCGATGATTATACAATTAACCTGTTGAATAATTGACAAACTTTTAGCTCGTTCAACCGAATCTTAAAGGTAACGTTTGCCGAAACAAAACCCAGTTTCCTAATGCACCTACTTAACCAAGTATTACCAGGAAATATCATGTAACTAATGATTCTTTGATAAATGATTTCTGAATATCATTTCTAATGATAGGAAACAATAAACTGACCATTTCCACATTTTTTTACTTTATGCAGTTACTATTCATTCCAAAAAGATAGCAGATTAGAATATAAATTCACAGCTCAGGGTGTGATTGGAAAATTACTATTTTAGTATCAAATAAACTCGTCTTTATTTTAGTACTGATAGTATCTAAGATAGCAGAATATGTCACATATTGAATAATTGACAACTGTTTAGTTTACACCGTTCACCCGATTCTAACAGGCGACATTCTCAAATATATAATCCATTACAATGTATCTTGTTTCTAGTTTTGACATATGAGTCGGTTGAAAGTCAAACAGAATGGTTTTCTTATCATGCATATTTATGACTGTATAAAGTGGATTTTTTTTTTGAGGAATGAATTAGTGGCGTAAAACGGAATATATATGGGATAGTGGCATAAAAAAGATTCTAAAGCACTATGTTTGCCCTTTACCCCATAACCTGTTTCCAGTTTTGAAAATAGGCGACTACTTAAAGCAGGTTGAAAGTAAAGCAGAATGCGCCCGAAGGCGCATTCTGCTTTTCTTTCAACCTGCTTTAAGGTATTACCTGCTAGAATTAAGAAAATATTCCTTCTGATACATATTCATGACTGTATATATTGGAATTATTTTATTCCGCGGAGGATTAAACGGACTGCGCTAAAAGGCGGTTATATAAGGCAAAGGGTTAGTCCCTTCACTGTCATAGCGTCATTGGGTTTAAACACGTGCCATCTGCTTGTATTTCTCAATTTTAAATTTTAAGTTAATTGACTTCGGTATTATCGAAATGAGTGTCAAACAGTTTGGAACCAGATCAGACACCGCGTTACGCGACGTCGTATCATGATCCAAAATGTTTTCAACTAACCATTGTACTCGAGGTAAGGCAGTGAAGGGATTAAACCTTTTATAGATAGGATTCACTAAACTGAACATTTACAGCATGTTTACCCCTTATTCTCCACAAAATTCTATGATGTAACTTTTCATTCAAAAACAATTCTATAGAAGATTAAAATTGCTTTGGATTGATATGAAAAATATACCACGAAAATGGGTTGTTATCTTGATAAAAAACGAATCCGCAGGACGAGCGTTTTAACCGGATAACAATCCATTTAAGTGATATATTTTTCAAATCCATCAAAAGGAATTAATTATTCTATCTATCATATACTTTTTTTGGCGTCACAAAAGATAGTTCCGGAATAAATGATATCGTCACTGCAAAAGTGATAGATTCGCTAATGATGATAATTATCAACTGTGACGCATATGGAATTTATCTAACTGAGAAATCTCTATAAATCATTGATAGGTAATTAATAAAAAAAAACATATTCGAATAATAGTTCAGATAGGGAGGGATTGAGAAATGTTTATGTTACTATCTAATTGACTCGTCTTCATTTAGTTCTGATAGTATTCAAAATAGCAATGTTGTGCTAGACTAGGCTAACAGGGTGCTATGCAAAAATAGAGTTTACGTTAGGAAGTGATAATAGGTATACAAACGGAATATCACCACAGTGTCTGATCCGGGGTCTTGTATCAGTTGGTTGTGTAATCCAGATCTCACGAGAGGCGTAGCCTCGAGTGTGATTTGGATTACACAACCAACGAGAACTGATTCAAGACACCGGATCACACACTGTGGTGATATTCCTTTTACTATATACATAAATTGTTTGGGACTAAATATAGATCTAGATCTATATGTTGTTCAATCGAATAATCAAATATACGCATACATATAGATCCCTATATGTTAAAAAGTCTGCGTTCATATGGAATCAAGATTAAACTATTTATGGAAGGCATGTGACCACCAATAAATTACGTCATTATTCTTTTGATGACGTATTACTTTGTTCTCGATTGAATCCGTTTTTTAAGAAGTGGCGTTTTGCAAATAACGGTTATTTCAGCGTTTTAGAGTATGAGTTGAACTGTTGCTATTAGCTTTATTCTTTGGAGGAAAACATTATTAAATGTGGATGTTGTGGGTTATTCACACTTAAAATGGAAGTGGACTGTTCAAAGTTGAAAAACCCTTAGTTCCATTTTTTTTTTAAAAAATAGCATCGGAACCTGGAATTCCGAAACGTTACGCGCAACGCAATGGTCCATTGAAGGTCGTTTTCGGCCTTACCTTTCCTTAATCTATATTAATATCGAACGCATAAACTCGTTCCTGCATTAACATGCTGTACAAACAAGGTGAACACTGGTCTGATATTCTAAAAAATAAACAAGCATAATTATTTTTATTTTAATTTCCATTTCATTCAATTTTATTTTTTTTACACTTTATCATCTCCGTAATAGGTGTTGACAGGCCGGAGAGTCATTTTGCTCAACACCGTACACTGTATAATTGCACATAGCCAATACAACATACAAATACTAAGTACATTATTGACACGGTAGTATTTGCTATAGTTACTTATTAGGTTATAAAGTGTTCCGTTGTACAATGAGGAGAATCCAGACTATAAAATGTAAACTGTACGAGTTAGAGAGCGGAAACTGTCAAGGAGTGCCATAAAATTGTCATTTTGAGGAATTCAAACTCCAGAGGGCCTTGCATGAATTGGCGCCGCTGGTTTTTAAACTTGGTCTCCATTTCATGTCAACAAACATTTTCAGAAAGTTAGATGAAGTTCAGATGAAAAGCAACGTGTTTGTGAAACACAAATGCCCCAAGCAAGCATCATGTTTGGTCATGTAATGTCAATGTAAAAGTCACAAGGTCTAAAAGGTTTGTATTGTTGGAAATGTTTTGACACGAGGGAGACACATGCCAAGTATAAAAGGACCAGGTGCAAAATAGTTATAACTAAGGTTAAGGTTTTTGGTTAAAGTTTGATAAAATAGGTCAATGTCACATGGTCAAAGACGTTGGCTGCAGTCTCTTCCTACATTAAAGAAGTCTGACCAAAAAACATTTTGTACAAGGCATGATTGTATACTTTTATAAAATACTGATATCCAATGTTTCAAGGAGTTACCCAATTTAAAAAGGTCTAATACTTTGGGAATAAATTTCCATGACAGGAAATCGAAAGCTTTCTCAAAATCGATAAGTAGTAGAAGTCCAGGAATGTTCTTTTCTTCAGCGTATTGCATTATACCATATACAAGTCTAACATTTCTCCAATATATCTATTTGTTTAAAAATCAAGTTTTTTCGACACTTATTAAATTAGGGTAAAACAAATTGTTTTAAATTTGTTTGCTATTTAGCCAGATGTTATCTTATCTACTGTGTTTTGAAGTGTTATAGGTCTCCAGTTTTTTAAGAAGTGTCGAGGTTTGCTTTCTTTTGGTATGCATGTGATTATACTCTGATGTTGAGTAATTGAAAGAAGGCCCTTATCAAAGGATGTGTTTAATGACCTTACAACAAAGTCCTCTAGGTCTTTCCAAAATAGTTTAAAGAAGTTTGCCGTAAACCCATCGCTTCCTGGACTTTTATCATTTTTCATATTCTTTAAAATATAACTGGCTTCCTGATATGTAATATAACCTTCAAGGTTTTTTATTTGGTTTTCTAATAACTTATTTACATTGTTTTGTGTTTCTGTATTAAGGGGAAAATCCACACCGGTTTCATCTCTATTAGAGTAGAGTTTTTATAGAATTGTTGCGTTTCAGATAGAATTTGTTCTTGATTTGTTTAGATTAATCCGTTCGCAGTTTCTAATTTGTTAATGGTTTTATTTATATAATTATGTTTTTCAAGATTGCAAAAGAACTGAAGGCTTTTCACCACAATTTATCCACTTAGCTTTTGATCTTATTGCATGTCCTTTAAGTTTGATTTCCCTTAATTCTCGCCTGTAGCTTTGAAAAGTGTGTGTATTATCCTCTATAAGATTTTCTTCAGTCTGTTTTATTTTTCGTATTAAAGAATTTTCTTGTTTGTTTGTCAATTTCTTTTTATAAGATCCATATGATATTGATTCTCCACGGATTTCCATTAATAACGTTTGCAGAAATAAATCATCCGATATTGTAAATTGTATTTCTCGTCCGTTTATGTCATTTATGTTATCTTAATTGTACACTGGAAGACAGTATTATTGGTTAACATTTTTTCCTGATTTGGAGTACGTACTCTAAGTCAATTAAAAGTGAGTTTCCATAACCCTTTTCTGTGTGTAATATCTGAAAATAACAATTCCAACTGTACTATTGAATGTTCTAAGTTTAAACGTGGCTCTATTTGACAGGATTTAGAAATTCTGTAACTAAGAAAAACTCTAAGCGTGTATGTTGAAGTGGTTTTGTACGACTCCAAGTGAATCTTTTTTTTTCTGGGTGAAGGTCACGGTATATATCAAATAACCCTTTGAACCCTAGTCCCGCATATTTGCGTCCTATTAAAACAGTGTACATGTGAATAGTGCAATTGTCCTATGCAAACAGTGAAGACCGAAAGTAGCCCTCTGATCAGGGTCTTCACTGTTTGTCATATTGCCAAACATTGACAAAAACAACCCTTAAAAGTCAGAAATGGACTAGACTAAAATGGAAACAGGAATTGTCCATTTAAAGTTTCAGGGAGGAAAGAGTTAACTGTCTGTCTTGCATGTTTTCAATAATGACATCTCTGGCGTTTTTGTTATTCAAGTTCTTGTAATTTTGATAGTCTATTGAAGGGTCAATAACACAGTTAAAATTGCCACATAAAATATAAGAAATCGTTTCCAAACTCATCTGTTCTGTCAAAAATGTTATTAAAAACGAAGGATTATCTATTAAAAGGCCCATACAGGCTAACAAGTGTGAATTTAAAGTCGTCAAAAGCTAGATCTAAAATGATAAAGTTCCCGTCTTGGTCACAGAACTTATAACGTACATGTAGGTTGAGAGAGATCTTTGCAAAAATGTATAGCAAGGTCTCTTGAATACCCCCTTTCCATTGAAGTAAATGAGTTTTTATTGTTCTTTTGTGAAATTGGATGTCTTGAAGGCAATAAATACGATCGTATCGTTGTCTTTTAGATGTTTAAATAAATCTCTTCTCTTCTTATTACAGTGGAGTCCACAGCAATTTAAAGATAATATTTTAAGAACGTGCAGTAGTTGTGAGATAGTTCAAACTAGAATATACTATATTTCAACAGTAAATTAACCTAGATACATGTCTCTTATTCTAGTAGCGTTGGGATAAGTTCATTTGGTAGAGTCGCGGCTGCACCGCCGTTCCTCTGGCCTTCCGGTCAAGCTCAGGGGGTTTATAAGGATCAAACTTCGATCAAAGCCAATCAGTATTTTATTCAATATTGTTATGTTGATAAATCTACAAATAACAAAATAATAATAAGAAAACAGTAATAATACTCCGTACTTGCATTACAAAGTAGTTAGTCAAAATAATGTAAGTGACAGTTAATTCCCCATGACCAAAAAGTACATATTCCTGACACGACCAAAATGTATGAACTATGAGATAAATATCTAAAACAAACTGATAATTCTAATGGGGAAATCGGAATAACAAGAAACATGGGGCCCGTTTTACTTAACTACTTACGCAAAAATTTTGCGTAAGTCAAAATTTTGAATTTAATTTTTTTTTTATTATTATCACTTGCTACAAACAGCAAATAGCCAAATCAGAGGAGGCGCTAAAAGCGCCTCCTCTGATCTGGCTATTTGCTGTTTGCAAACGTTTATGAAGGACAAATAAGAGTAAAACGATTTTGACTTACGCAAAATTTGTGCGTAAGTTGTTTAGTAAAAAATACAACATTTTATTGGTTTATTCAAACTTTATTCATAATTTAACAGTTCAAGGCAAAATCCACCCTACGACATACTCCCTCTGTTTTTGGAAATATGCCGTCCCCGGCATTTAAAATGCATGAAAATAAAGGAACGTAATAAAGACATAGGATGTCAACGTCATAAAATAAATGGTGCAACAACCACCATCAGCCGGGGTATAATAACCGTGCAATGGCATATAAATGGAATGAAATTAAACCAAATCATACAACAAATACCAACTATCCTGTATCACCACTCTGTTGACACAACATCGCACACAAATTCTTATACACTGTTGCACGCTAAAATGTCGTCCCGACATTCAAAGAATGTATCCAAAACACCGACAATAATTGCAAACATGGCATAACTATAAACAAGAGGCCCATGCGGGCCTAGATATCGCTCACCTGGAAAAACCAACACAAGGGTCACATAACCCCTGGTATGGGATCACTTTTCACCCCAGAGACATAAATTTTTTTATTGAAAAAATCTATTTTAGCTCCTGTGACCTAGATATGCAACGGACCGAAACCATATTTACAATATTGGTTAAGGGCTTCTAGAAATGTCATCATGCCAAATATCAAAGCTTTGACCATATTAGTTTCAGAGGTAAAGATGTTTCAAGATTTCACTATATAACTCTATGTAAAATTACGACCCCAGGGCGTGGTAATTTTTTACCCCAGGGACACCATTTGAACAATCTTGATAGAGGACCTGTAGATGATGCTTTGTGCCAAATATCTAAGCCCAAGGTACTGTGGTTTCAGACAAGAAGATTTTTGAAGATTTCATTGAAAAAATCTATTTTTAGCTCCTGTGACCTAGATATGCAACTGACCAGAACCATATTAACACTATTGGTTAAAGGCTTCTAGAAGAATCATCATGCCAAATATCAAAACTGTGGCTATATAAGTTTCAGAGAAAAAGATGTTTAAAGATTTCACTATATAACTCTATGTAAATTTACGACCCCCGGGGCGGGGTCATTTTTTACCCCAGGGACATAATTTGAACATTCTTGATAGAGGACCTGAAGACGATGCTTTGTGCCAAATATCTAAGCTCAGGGTACTGTGGTTTCAGACAATAAGATTGTTTAAGTTTTCATTGAAAAAATATATTTTTAGCTCCTGTGACCTAGATATGCAACGGACCGGAAATGTTTGAACAACTTTGAAAGAGGACCATATAAGAATCATTCAGGCCAAGTTTGGTAAAAATCTATCCAGTAGTTTCGGAGATGTTTTTTAAAGAAATTGTTGATGACGAACGAACGAACGACGCACGACGACGGACGACAGACAGAGGACGATCAAAATAGCTCACCTTGGCACTACGTGCCAGGTGAGCTAAAAACGATATGTGGTGACACAGTACTGCACATGTAGTTAGCGCTAGCTGAACATTACAAAATTCAGCCAATATATAGACAATAAAAACAAGATAATAATCTGAATAAGGGGAGATCCTTTGAAAGCACAGAAAACAAAGCAAATACTGAAAATTGCAGACTCGGTTTAATTGAGTCTGTTCATGAGCATTACTGAAATATGCAACAGTGCTCACGCCCCTAGTACCAGCTTAAGCGGAATTCAACTTTCAACTGTAAACCCTAACCCCACTGATCGCAACACAGTACATCTGATATGAGTATATTAAACTCATCGTCTAGCCGGAATAACATATTTCTGGCTCGTTGTGACATCATTTGGACAGTCAACCTCCTTATGACCAAGATGCAAAAGAAGATTTCTGTGGAGAACTCTTGATGCCTTTGCCTTTAGAGAGTCCTTCTTTACTTTATAAAACAGGTATGTCCGGATTCGGTCGGGTCACAACCAAATAAAATCAAATCAAATTTACACCACATAAGGGATACTCTCCCACTTGTCCGCATGTTTGTATTTGCCTCGTAACGTCACATTTCTGACGAGGACGAGGTCTCCCACATCTAATTTTCTGGCTTTGGCTCCAATTTCCTAACAGGTCTTGTTTCCTGGTGCTCATTTTCCTGCAATTGATTCAACCTTCTTATATGCCCGTGCTAAGCGATCACGCAACTGTTGAATATACTCATGCTTGATCTGGTATCTGTCATCATTTGCTGAAAATCCAAGCATGGAATCTATGGCCAGTTGTGAGTGTCTGTCGAACATCAGTTAATATGGCGAGTAGCCAGTAGATTTATGAATAATGACATTGTAAGCATGTACCATTGGTGCAACATGAGGATATTGTCGACTAAATCGAGATTGAAGTAATGAAACTTAACTGTAGAAATACATGTTCGCGAAAATTTATTGCAGAAATACGCGACACTTTAACTGTAGAAATTCGTAATCGAAGTTCGACCGTATTTCGACAGAATGGAGTTAGAGCCATCAAGGGTTAACTGTATCTTGCATTTATGCAATTCAACTATTTATTTGAATGAAGATAAAACTCTCGCACTTCAGTGTTATGCAAATAACCATGTCGGAGGAGCTCAATGTAAATAATTCAAGTAATACTGATTTCACACACCATTTGGTTGACAGTCTTTGTAAAGTGTAAAGAGCTTACATCTTGAGTTTGTCTGTCATGCTTAATGACACAAACGATAAACTAAAACGGACAGCAACTTAAGCATAAACACATACAGATAAAACTGGTATTTGGTAACCTTGGTTAAACATTGTGTCAACATCAAACACTTTAAATTTTGCAATAGATCTATATAACATATTATGGTATGTAAAACATAGTTAGATCTACTCCTGGAAAAGGGGTTAAATGCAGTTAAATATAAAGAAACTAGGTTTGTGTTTTGGGGTAGATCGTGTCGTCGAGACGACCTACGCCTAAAAATAAGCCGAAATTACATAGGCCGAAAAGACTCGGGCCGAAACGACCCTTTACACAGTGGAGAATACGTAATTCTTTTCCGTTTTTTTAAAACACACATACGAAACGCTAACGCATATCGCTAAAACGTAGAAAAGTACGGCATTTCGACAATTCTGATAGTTTATGTTTATCTTGGTGGCAAACAGTTTGGAGCTTGATCAGACGCCGGGTTACC
Organism: Gari tellinella; assembly: GCA_922989275.2. NCBI lineage: Eukaryota > Metazoa > Mollusca > Bivalvia > Cardiida > Psammobiidae > Gari > Gari tellinella. The sequence goes on along the minus strand of OV277868.1, from coordinate 34,035,902 downwards.
CGGCGTCTGATCTGGCTCCAAACTGTTTGCAAGAGAAATAATAGTTTTAGCGTAAACGCGTTTATTGGGAAAGAATACGTTTTCTCCACTGTAGATCTACCTGGCAACTGGCTCTCAGATGTATACATAAATTAAAATGTGGCAACTTTTCTATCTTTTAAAAACATACTACACTGGAGAATGTGTTATTCTTTCCCAATAAACGCGTTTACGCTAAAACTATTATTTGCAGTGCAAACAGTTTGGAGCCAGATCAGACGCCGGGTAACCCGGCGTCTGATCAGGCTCCAAACTGTTTGCCACCAAAATAATCAAGAATTATCAGAATTGTCCAAAAGTTGTTCTTTTCTACGTTTTAGTGCTAAAATGCGTTTGCGTACGTTTGCGTTTAAACGGGAAAGAATAACAGATTCTCCACTGTATACAATCGCTAACCCACGGTTTTTACCAAAAAGATAAGATAACCAAACTTTTAACCCAGCGGTTAACTTTAACTTACGTTTATACATGTATCACTGCTGAGGGGCTGCCATTTCCCCGGATTTTTTCGAAATATTCGGATTTTTATCCTAGCGGATGGTAGCTTAAATCAGTCTGAAAGTAAAGCAGAATGCTGCTATACTCTTTCAACCTGCTTTAAGTAATCGTGCTTGAAAAATAGAAAATTTGGAAATCTTATGATTTTTCCTGATCTAATTATGGCAGCCCTGCTGCTGTTATTTTCCTAAGACTTGAACTTACACATGTACCACACAGTAATTTATCTGCGGGAGCAGTCTGATCAGGGTCTACACTGTTTGTTCAGGCCTATCTGTCCCATATGTAAGGCCATTACGGTAAGTGGTTTATAGACGTTTCTGGATGACGGCTGGTCTGCAAAATAAAGTAAATGAACTGTTTGAGACAGCTGACAGTAGGGAAGACGTTAGTATGTGTCAATAAACGCGTTTACGTTAAAACCATTATTTCCATTTCAAACAGTTTACCCGGGGTCTGATCAGGCTCCTAACTTTTTACCGTCCTATTAATATAAAAATTAGAAATATCAAATAATCGGACTTTCTACATTTTAGTGTATTGCGTTCGTTTGCGTTTCGTTTGCGTTTAAACGGGAAAGAATTATATAAGGGTTTGTGTTCAGGTTGTACCTTCGTAATGCAGAATAAATAGTAATGTGGCCCTCTCGATTTACTTGCATTCAGAACAAAACCTGCCCTTAGAGATATTTATGCGTGTTCTTTTACTCTTTGTCCCAAACATGTTTATTTTGAAAACAGGTGGCCACTTAAAGCAGGTTGAAAGTAAAACAGAATGCGTTTTTAACCTTTTGCCTGCTTTAATTAAGCTAAACTATCTGCTACATGTTGTATACAGAAAATATATCTTATGGTGCATACTCATAAGTATATAAATAGGAACTATTTGCTTCAGTGGAGGAATTAATTAAAGGCTTGAAAAGCTTAAGCCCTAGGGCATTGTTGCTTTCACCGAGGAGATTATCATCGAAAGAAACCGCTCAGCCAGGTATTACTCTCTAAATAAGTAAGAAAGATCCAATGTCTTGGGACTATAACTGTGTTCAATTCAAAGATAATTCCGGTTTTAGCAGCTATTAAGGTGTCGGTCTGGTCAGAAATCACTTCCGGGTTGTTGAGATTACAGAAGTAGTCCCTTGAAAAACACAATTTCAAAGATTTTTAATTTCTGGTGTTGTCTGTTGGTGAGTTTGAATGGTTTTCTCGGTGAAAAATGATTATTTGTGGTCATTTCCAATAGGGAAAAGTCCGTAGAATTGAAGCATGGATCATCTTTTGAAGTGAGCTGTGCTCTGAAAGATAGGCATTTTACTATAGATTATTTAGGGCGAAATAAGACCGGGTCGACACCTTCAGTATTGTGTGGCGGCGGTAAAGGGTCTATCCGTTCTTCATTTCAGTGCAATTATCATATGAATTGCCTTCCTTTTAGGTAATATACGAAATCCCAAACCTTTTGAAGAGTTCTTTATTGTGAGAGACGGTATATATGCGTATTTGAAATATCCTTTATTTTGAGGAAATGGATGGTACACTTTGTGGCTGTCTCTTATGCCACATGGTCATGGTAGCAGGTGCGTATAGAAAACCACCGAGGCATGTTAGTCAATGCAGGTGACGACAGATATGTAGACTGGTACCATGACCATGTGACACGTTAAGGAGTCGTGGCTAAAACACTTTTAGCATGTCACTGACCAAGCGTTGTGGAAAGCGAGTCTAAGTTTTCCTTTTGAAGTAGATTCTAATAAACCGGATTTCAGACAAAGTTTGAGGATTCCCTCACCGAAAATTACAAAGTTAATTGATGTTATATTTAGTAATATAATCAGGATCGAAACTGTTTGCAAATGCGTTTTATGACGTCATTGAAAGTGAAGTAATATAAAAAAAACTCTCATACACTTTACCCGAGTACAATAGTCATTTGTAAATAGTTTGGATTCTAACCAGACGCGGCGTCTGACCAGGATCCAAACTGTTTGACACTGTTTTCAATATTCCTTAACTCTTTCCTCCCTGAAACTTCAAATGGACAATTCCAGTTTCCATTTAAGTCTTAGTCCATTTCTGACTTTAATGGGTTGTGTTTGTCAATATTTAGCATTATGACAAACAGTGAAGACCCTGATCAGAGGGCTCCTTTCGGAGCCCTCTGATCTGGGTATTCCCTGTTTGCACAGGAAAAGTGTACTATTCACATGTTCAATGTTTGAAAAGAACGCCTATATGCGGGACTAGGGTTCAAAGGGTTAAGTAAAATTACACTAAATTGAATTTGAGAAATAAAAGCAGCAGACAACTGTTTAAACTAGATGACGTCACGGCAGTGAGTGGATTCACCCTTTCATGATCAAATTCATCCTTTTTATAGGGAGAAACAATGCCGGTCTATTTGGCTGGAAAATAAGGCTTTTACCCTTTCAACGTCATATTGTCGTCTGCTTCAATATTGTTGTCTGCAATATCGTTTCAAAGTTAGATTTAAACGAGTATAACTGACGTAATTTAAAACCAGTGTTGATCCTGATCAGACGCCGCGTTATCTGTATGATCTTTGATTTGACATTTATAAATTTATGGAAATTAGATATTTACTTTCTATAACATTGATCTTAAGTTTATGGCATTTCAAATAAAATGCCCATTAACAAACATACATTACGTATGTGTCTTCTATTTTCCATACAAGTGAATAAAGCCCCAAAGAGAAATAAATACCCCTGGTTTGATAGATCATGCCAAAATATAAGAAATATATATCATAAAACAAGACAAGCATACAATAAACATAAAACACTTTACTTTAAAGAGCTTTTAAAATCCATAAGTAAAGAATATAAAAACACATTAAAACATGCAAGAAATAACTTTGATTCTGCTAAGATAGACACATTACGTAAATTGAAAAACGCGGACTCCCGGCATTATTGGAAAGTAATTAATTGTAAAAATGACCAATCACAACCTGCAGCACCTTTAAATGATTTTTTTCAATTCTTTAAATCAATAAATGAAAATCACAAGAATGAAAATGAAAACGAAAACGATAATGAAATAGAACATACTGCACTAAATGAAGACATAAATGGTCCAATAACAGAACAAGAAATCATTAAAGCGGTTAAAAGTTTAAAAACTAATAAAGCACCAGGCGTTGATGAAATTATAAATGAACAAATAAAATACTCAATAAATACCATGGTTTCTGTTTACATAAAACTCTTCAATACAGTTTTTAATACGGGTATAATACCTCAAGAATGGACAATCGGAATTATCAAACCGATTTACAAAAATAAAGGTGACCCTAACAAACCTGAAAATTATCGCCCGATATCACTCCTGAGCTGTCTCGGGAAATTATTTACATGTATTCTAAACAATAGACTAAATGAATTTGCCGAGAAAACAAATTTGATACATGAGACACAGGCAGGGTTTAGAAAGAACTTTTCAACCATAGACAATGTTTTTATTCTAAAACACTTAATTGATCTTGTTCTTTCAAGTAAGAAAAAGTTTTACTGCTGTTTTGTCGATTTTAAACAAGCCTTCGATTCAGTTTGGCGAGTAGGTCTATGGCAAAAACTAAGAAAAGAACATATCAATGGAAAATGTTTTGACATTATCAAAAGCATGTACAACAATATTAAATCAAAAGTTATGACTGCAGAAGGATCTACCCCGTTCTTTGACTGCCTTGTAGGAGTAAGACAGGGAGAAAATTTATCCCCTTTTTTGTTTTCTATTTTCCTAAATGACCTTGAACAATACTTAAGTGATAAAGTACATGGCATAGCCAGTGATATAGATGTAGATGGAGTACGCATATACCTAAAGCTTTTCGTATTATTATATGCCGACGATACGATAATTTTTAGTGATAACGAGCAGGATCTACAGAATGCTCTGGACAGATTTAAGGAATACTGCGATTTATGGAAACTTAATATTAATGAAAATAAAACGAAAATTTTGCTCTTTGGTAAGGGATCTGCTAAATGTAACTGTTCATTCAAAATAGGTACACATGTTATTGAACTTGTAAATGAATATAAATATTTAGGTTTATTGTTTACAAAAAGTGGGAGTTTTCATAAAACAAAATTGCAAATTGCAGCTCAAGCTAGTAAGGCAATGTTTGCATTAATTAGACGGATTAAAGTATTGTCACTTCCATATGATATACAAATAGACCTTTTCGAAAAAACAATAAAACCAATACTCTTGTATGGGTGTGAACTCTGGGGGTTTGGAAACTGTCAAATGCTAGAGAAGGTGCAACTTAAGTTTTACAAATACATTTTTAATTTAAAAACATCTACACCATCATATATGATATACGGAGAAACCGGTGTTACTCCGTTAATACTTAATATTAAAAACAGGGTTATTGCATATTGGACCCGACTTATTGAAAATTTATCTACAAATCAAAGTACAAAATTAGCATCAAAACTTTATGTCACAATATTCACACTACATTCCAAAAATAAAATTAAATCACAGTGGCTAGAAAATACTAAACAGTATCTTTGTAATACTGGCTTTTCTGGAATCTGGTACAGTCAAAGCTTTGTTAGTTCCAAATGGCTTATAAAAGCATCTTATCAAAAACTTAAAGATATCTTTATACAAAACTGGCACTCAGACCTTAACCAAACATCGGATTCCAGTATTTATAAATACATAAAACAAAACTTTGGCCGCAGTGGTTATTTAGACAAGTTGCCTAATTATTTTGGTAAAAATATTATTAAATACTTCACCCGAAATCATCGACTTCCTATTGAAACAGGCCGCTGGCATAATATACCTTACATTGAGCGGAAATGTATATATTGTACAGATATCGGAGATGAGTATCACTATTTACTTGTTTGTCCAACGTTTAATAACTTAAGATTGAAATATATTGATTATCAAACTAGAACGAGACCAAGTAAACGAAAATTAATGGAACTAATAACGCATAATAATATTGAAAAACTAAAAAATCTAAGTATATTTTGCAGCAAAATTAAGCAAACCTTTAAGGACTAGATCTATAGATTCTAAAATATTTTTAAATGTTTTCTAAAATTCATATCTGGCCCCATGCTTGTGAAGCGTTTGGTTTGAGTCTGGGATCGTTCTCGGGTCTTTGGTTGGTCAAATGTGAGCAGAATGCTCAAGTCTGACAAATCATGGGGTTGGGGCCGTCTCGGGCTTGTCTCGGATGCTTTATAGGCGTGGACCCAGTACATGTAAATGATTTAATACTAATTGTTTGAAATATACATGCTTTAACTCATTTACCCCTGAAACTTTTCATCGAAAATTCCAATTCCAAGATTAGTCTAGTCATTTTTTTTACTATTTATGGTTGTTTTTAACAATTAATTTTCAAAATGACAAACAGTGTAGACCCTGATCAGAGAGCTCTTTAATGAGCCCTCTGATCAGGGTCTGCACTGTTTACACAGGACAAGTGTAATCCTCATAGGTACACTGTTTGTAAATGACGAGTATACTCGTCGTCAGGGTTGAATGTGTTAATAATCATATGTTGTGCAGTTTTCTGGTAATTTGGCGCTATACATGCTTTAAGTCATTTACCCCTGAAACTTTTCATCGAAAATTCCAATTTCAAAATAAGTCTAGTCAATTTTTGACTTTTTTATGGTTGTTTTCAATAATAAATTTCAAAATGACAAACAGTGTAGACCCTAATCAGAGGGCTCCTTAAGGAGCCTTCTGATCAGGGTCGACACTGTTTGCACAGGACAAATGTAATCCGCATAGGTACTCTGTTTGTAAATGACGAGTATTCTCGTCGCCAGGGTTGAATGTTTTAATAATCGTATGTTGTGCAGTTTTCTGGTAATTGGCGCTGTGGCACAGCCGGCGAGTTTTATGTGGGACAAAATATGGAATTGGCTGTTGTTGTGTATTCAGCGCTAGGTGGCCTGAAAACTGCACCATACACTAAATTCTAGATTAGATTATGACGTCGTTTTTTAAATACAAATTACGTAACAATTACGTCATAATTATGGAATGTATATAAACAGAGCTCCAGGTTGAATAGGGGGAGTAACTCAAAACGAATAAAATCTTTATTTCTGCATTAAACCATGTGGTGTCACTACTCATTAGAATCGACTCTCCGAGACGATTCAGGTGGGTGGTAACATCAAGGGATTTGGTGCTGAAATGTGTATGAATGTTGGATTTGTTCAGTTTACTTCCTCTTATCTGGAGCCCTGGTATAAAACTATGTGTAGCCGTTTTCCCTTATATTGTTTACTTTTGTTGTTCAATGTTACTTTGAGTTATAATTATAATGCTAATGTTTCTCACTATCCGTGGGACTTATGCATATGTAAATAAAAGTTGAAAGTTGAAAAGTTGAAAGTTTCGGTACTGTGTGGATCTTAAGCCTAAGTGGGCAATGCCACATAAATAGTGAAAAATTTGTGAATATAGTGGTAGATATAGAAACGAAAATTGTCAGTAGTATGTCCTATTCCAGTCTGCTATTATATATCAAAAGAGTTTATAATAATCCGGAAACACTTTTTACTATATCTGTAGGCAAATTGTGACACTGACTTTATTTCTACCTGGGACGCAAACAGGTTGGAGCCTGATCAGACGCCAGGTTACATGGCGTGTGATCTGGCTCCGAGCTGTTTGCACTGGAAATAATAGTTTAAGCGTAGACGCGTTTACTGGTTAAAAACGTCCTCTCCACAGTAAGTGACTCTTATACACAACATTAGGGATGAATGAGTTAAATGTGCTACTATGCTTGCCAGAGAAAAGAAAACCAATTCACTTTTACACAGACTCTGTCAACCTTAAAAACTTAAGATTTTCGTTTATTTGTTCTGTGTATATGTAAATTTTATTTTACTGTCGGCCATTTCCTTGGCCCAATATTTATCGAATTGCTCATTCTGTTCCTCTGTGAACCAGTTCACCCAGTCACCGACCTGACCTGAAAGTAAAGAGTGTACGAATTATATATATAACAATTAACCCTTTCACTCTCAATGACGCTTTAAAGCGCGTTTGCAAACAGTTCGGGTCCTGGTCAGACGCCGCGTAACGCGGCGTCTGATCAGGACCCAAACTGTTTGACACTCTTATCGATACTTTTAAGTCATACAACCTTAAATCTAACTTTGGAACGTGTCTTGCAGACAACAATAATGAAGCAGACGACAATAAAGCGGTGAAGGGGTAAAAATCTCCCGAATAATTTGATAATGAAAGGGTTAACTATTTCACACTCACGAAGTCGGCCCGGTCAACGTTACCCGACGTCACCATAGGGACTTTAGACTGTGTATCAGATAAATTTGTATCAGTTTTTCTTCTAGATTATGTGTACAGAATATCAAAGTATCATTTGTAAAAAAAAATTATTCTAATATCGCATTAATAAATGAGTTATGAACCTTTTACGGATATTTTTCGAACATCCCTCGTTTTAACCCCTTTTATCATGATGTCATCAATTTTAAAGAATTGTCGTCAGCTTTAATTTCTCAAAATTAAAGTTGAGGTATTTTGAATAAAGAAATATTGAAAAAGTGTCAAACAGTTTGGATCCTGATTAGAAGCCGCGTACTGCGGCGTCTGATCAGGATCCAAACTGTTTGCAAATAACTATTGTACTCGCGGTAAAGCTGCGAATGGGTTATTGTTTATAAGTCATTCAGTCCTCGCGAAGAGTATTCTCGTTGAATAGCATATATAACTGTGAAGGGTACACTTGTCAATGGCAAAAACAGTGAAGATCCAAATCAGAAAGCTCCTTAACCCTTTACCTGATAGCCTATTTCTAGTACTTAAGATAGGTGACTACTTAAAGCAGGTTGAAAGTAAAGCAGAATGCGCCTTAGGGCGCATTCTGCTTTACTTTCAGCCTGCTTTAAGCTATCATGTGCTATAATATAGAAAATATTCCCCATAATACATATTCATTACTGATTAAATTGGAACTACTTTCTTCAGCGGATGAATAAGTTGTTTCCGCTAAAAGGCGCTTCTATTGGGGAAAGGGTTAAGGGGTTGCACTGTCTGTCATTTCGCAATATATTGTAAATTTCAACCTAAAAATAGTCAATAATGGACTACATTTAATCAAGAACTGGAATGTTCCAGTTGAATTTCTAGGGGGGTGAATGATTTTATTACCTCATTCACCCCCTAGAAATTCAACTGGACCATGTATAATAGCAAAGCTTACATCTCCGATGAGGCGCCGGAAGATGTTGCTTATCATCTAGTTCTACACGACTAGATATTACACATGTTTGTAAAATTAAGAATTTCGAATAAACGCGTTATCCTAAAACATGTTTTATTTTTTCCAACAGTTTGGAACCAGATCATACACAGGGCTCCAAACAGTTTACCATTCCGTGATAAAGAACTTTTCAATATTTTCAAAAAGCTGTCATTTACTCAATTTTATTATATGGTGTTTGCGTTTTGTTTCTTTTAAAAGATAAAGAATAATTTGCAAAGCAAAAGCTCAAATTTGACCAATCAAATACTTGAGATGATATCAGACTCAACTCAAAAGCTTTATAACCTTGAAGCGTCGAGTACTATTCAAGCATAAAGATTCGTCGTCGCAAGAAAACAGACAGTTCAAAGGGCAATGTAGAATGGAATTCCATATACGACAGCCAACTGCTAGCTGCTAACTGCCAACTAGTTGCTACCCATCATCACTTATACAGTAAGCATTTGGCGGTTAGCAGTTGGCAGTAAGCAGTTGACAGTAAGTAGTTGGCTGTAAGCAGTTGACTGTAAATAGTATATACATTTTTGTAAATTGCTCTTTTTTCTTATATTTCGACTGTAAGGACTTTTTTATATATTAATATCATTTTAATTTTCCAGGGTTCCAGATAAGGGGGAGTAATCTGAACAAATCCAACATTTTCTGACTCATACTGCACCAAATCCTATGGTGTTACTGCTCATTAGAATCGTCTCTTCGAGACGATTCTAATGAGTAGTGACACCATAGAGTTTAATGCTGATATAAAGATTTTAGTTTTTGAAATACTTCCCTGATCTGGATCCCTGATTTTCTATCTGGAATATTGAAAACAATTATTGTAAACAGTAGACAGTAAGCAGTTGACTGTAAGCAGTAGGCTGTCGTATATGGAATTCCATAATGTAGGGCATTGTGCTCATGCATGTAATGCGTGTCATTTTATTAGAAGACAAGGGCAAGTATTTGAACTAGATACAATCTTTAACCGCAAAATGCACCAAAGGCCTACTTTGCGAACAGTTTTGATCCTGCTCAGACGTGTTTCGTGTGGGCGTGTACTCGAAACGTGTTTCGTTCAATAGAAGATGACAACATGTGTTGTAACTCCATTAACCCATTTGTGTCAAAATGGTTATTCAGTGCTTATTTATTAGAGAAGTCCATTTTGGTTTAAGGGGTTCTTTCCCCCTTTTTTAATGTATTTTTGATAGAAAGTCCATTTAGAAAACAGTGCAGACTCAGATTCGACACCGCATAATGCAGCTTATAACCTGAGTCTGTACTGTTTGCCTATGTCCAATTTATCTGACGCTAGGTTTAAATGGGTTAACTATTTCACCGCTAAAGGCGCTAAAACTTAGCGGACAGTAGGGCCTTAACCCTTTACCCCATAGCCTGTTTCTAGTTTTGAAGATAGGTGGCTACCTAAAGCAGGTTGAAAGTAAAGCAGAATGTGCTTTAAGGCACATTCTGCTTTACTTTCAGCCTGCTTTAAGCTATAATCTGCAAGGAAACTGAAAACAATTCTTATGAATTATATTCATGACTGTATAAATTGGAACTATTTTCTTCAGCGGAGGAAAAAATTAAATGCGCTAAAAGGCGCTTCTATTGGGGAAAGGGTTAAAGACCCAGAGTAATTCGGTATTAGATAAGGATACAAACTATACTTGGAAATAACATTAAACTTGTGTAAGCCAGTGTTGTTTACAAACCCATAAACGAACCTTTTCTGAACATGTTGAATCCGTCATTGAAAAGATGAATCCTTTGTTCCTCTGGAACTAAATTCTTACTAGCCATCCTTTCAAAACTACAAGTCTCTACAGTTTTTGTGCATAGTTCTTCATCAACATCAATGCCCAGGAACTTGACAAGCTTCTTCACCTCATGTAATCCATTCTAAAAATGACAGCATGCTTTTGCCGTAAATGCAAACAGTAAGGAAGACGTCAACCCTTTCATGATTAAATTTATCGTGAGGGCTTTACCCCTTCACCGCCATATATTTGTCTCTTTCAATATCGTTGTCTGCAATATCGTTTCAAAATTAGATTTAAGGCAGTACAACTGACGTTATTTCAAAACAAGTGGCAAATAGTTTTGAACCTGATCAATGCCGCGTTACGCAGCGTCTGATCAGGATCAAAACTGTTTGAAAATGCGCTTTATGACGTCATTGCGTGTGAAAGGGTTAATTCTTCTCGTTGAACCCTTACCGACTTAGCTAATATTTTCAAACAGCTTGTCGCGGCGTCTGATCTGAATCCAAGCTTTTGCCACTCTTATCAATATTGTTTCAAGTTTGAAAAGTTCAAAAGTGATTGTTCTCAGACGATATGTTCAAGCAGACAATTCATCATGATAATGGGACATGTACATGACTACAGTCCCGTCGGTTTGGAGTCAATGATTGACAGGTCGTAAGCCCGCCCCTATGACGTCATCACCCGACACGTCATCGTCGTGCCGAGTCATCGTCTATTTTTAGCCACGGACCGTGGGAACCGGATCCACCGGAAGCGTTCTAGCCTTAAAAGGGAACGACGCTAACGGGACTTTCGCTCGCCACGTCGACGTCGGAAACGATCTCGCCCTATACGGAAACGGACGCTATTTTTCCCGCCATGTGTCGTCAACGGGTATAAATACGGACGCCCGAGACCCTTTTCAGCGAAGCCGCGCGGTATCTATTCGTTAACACGGAATTTTGGAATAAAATCTCTTAAACCGACGTCATTTTTAAGCATAAAAATAGTGTGTATGAAGTGTCCGGAATGTATCACGCTTTACTGTAGAGTTCCTCTACACCGGACATTAGCTGAAGATTAGCCGTATGAGCGACAAAAAAGAACGTTTACGATACAAATCTATCATGTAGACTCCTTATCGCTCCTAAGTTACATGTATTGCGTTTTCTTCTGATTATATTTTAACTGGTATTCTCCATTTTAAAGGTAATGAGATACGTAACAAACTTTAGAATTGGAAATGTTTTACTGTATATTGTTCACAGTGAATATCCTTAAGGGCGAAAATCAATCGTAATATCATCCACTTTGTGATTGTCGTTTCCAAAGTGTGTTGCATTTCGTTTTATACATTATTTAAGTATAGAAAATTAAAGACGAGAGTTTCGGATTGAGTTAGGCGGTTTATGATCTGGATCCAATCTGTTGACAAAACAATCACAGTTAAAAGCGCGATCAACGGGCAAAGGGTTAAGGGCAATACATATTTTTCTAGCAGAATGAAGGGTTGCTTATCTTACAAGAACTAAGCGTGAGTTAAATTTCCAAATGGTTCCCTTAACCCGTAGACATTCTCCTTTCCCCCAACGTTGTTGATCATAGAATTCCGTGTCTTCGTAAAAATGTCTCAACATTATATGTCACATTCAACGCAGTATGGAACCTGATCTGGACTTCTCCTTCGTATCGCCACGGCGCTTTTGAAATAACTGAATTAGTAAGTGTATCCGGTGCGGTCGGACTAAGGGGGCGAAATGCGTTCAAGCGTGAGTATAAAATACAGTCGCGCTTGTATTTACCGGAATAGAAAACTGTGAGGAAATATATTAAACGAAAATAGAATCTGAGGAAAACGGTTTTATCGTAACACGCTTGTACATACGTTGTACCCTTTACCCGCGACTATAATGTGTCATTGAAAACGATTTAAAGATCGGTATTATCCGAACGTAGACACGTGGAGAACTGTAACATAATATAGAGAGTAGCAGACGTCATTTACGCAGTTCCAAACAAACCATAATTTTGGCAGACTAAAGGTAAAAGGCATTGAGGGTAATTTATAACCGGATCCAAGTAATACATTCTCGTTCCGGTAAAGTGAAACTCGTGTCGGAAGCAAAAAATGAGTACGCAAGAATCATTCAACATCACAACAACATTTATGATTATTATTATTATTATTATTATTATACCAGATTTATATAGCGCTCTTTTCACACAGGGATTGTGCGTTCAAAAGCGCTTTACATGAAATAACACTTATGTACCTATAAATCGTGAAAAGACAAAATAACTACAATTAGACCTGAAATAAAACATGAATAAACATATAAAAGACAGTCCCCCAAAACGGCGATCACATTACCCCCATCAATCAGCAATGAACCGACCGGCCAAGTATTGCCGACTGATATAAATAACGGTAGAGCGCCCAATGCAGGCCATCGACAAAACACAAATAACTATAATTAGATCTAAAATAAATAAGAATAAACATACAAAAGACAGCCCCCAAAACGGCAATCACACTACCCCCATCAATCAGCAATGAACCAACCGGCTAAAGATTGCCGGCCAATAGAAATAATAGCAGAGCGCCCAATGCAGGCCATCTAATGTAACATAACTAGGAATAACAGCATGCGACCATAACTAAAAACCCCACAGAAGATCAATAACATTATTAAAAATGGTGAAAGCTGTCCACGAATTGTACCACAGACCACGCCAGCTGGTTTCAAAAGAGATCAGAGTTGTATCCCTACCATCAAAGATCCACCAGACAGGCATTGGTCAACAGTACAACCCCAGAACTAAAAATTAGACCCATAACATATACAGAATGAACACAGCCCTAGGGTAGCAGTCATCTACCCTCTCCACCCCACACCCGCGGGACCTACATGTTCCATGGCTGAAATTACACCCTTACTTTATAAAACATCAAGATAAGAAGCTGTCCTTGAATTATACCGCAAACCCCAAGCCAGTCGGTTTCAAAGAGATCAGGGGCAATCCCTACCATCAAGATCCACCGAACAGGCATGGGCAAACGGTACAATTCCAGAACTCCCATTTAGACCCACAATATCTACAGCAAGAACATGGCCCGGAGGTAGCAGTCATCCATTTCCTAATGTGTTCTAATAATAAAAAAAACCAACCAAACCGGCCGTTTGTCTCATTTTATAACGGCGGTAGTCTATATCAGTATACGTATATTTTAGCTCTCTATGACTGTCTGTATGCCTTACCAGCTACATAAAGGTTAATGACTTTTTGCGGATTGGGTTTAAGACATCTAAAGAATAAAAGGCCGATCGTTTAAAGTAACGTCCGCTTTATATGTTACGATTTCGTTAAAACTCGCGTAGCGTCCCCGTTAGAAACCAAAAACATAAGGATATTTTTTAGCAGATATTAAATACGATTTAATCAAATTAAAGAAAACCTTTATTCTAAGCTTTTTAGTGCGACTTTGCGGTAACTAAATTATTTCGAATGTCTGGTCAATTCGCTCTCGGAATGGAATAGTTCACTTAGAATGACGGTGTTATTATCATTAAACTATGTTTAAAAACTGTTTTTATCATGGAACGCCCATTACAGTATCAGTATCTATTTATAGTATAGATAATCTAAAAGCAAAGCGGTAGATCTGGATTCAAACTGTTTGTCACTCGTCATTATATTTATTCTTTCTATTGCCCACGTATAAATAAACCAGCAGACGATAATATTGCACAGTTTCAAACAAACTATCTTTTGACAGGTTAAGGGTAAAAGGTATTCAGCCAGTTGATATACAGTAAAGCTTATCTATAATGTTCTCAACTTTAGTGCTCTCTCTCTCTCTCTCTTTCATTTTATAACGGCGATATCGCTAATGCTGCATGTCTCTCTATGACTGTACGTCTGTCTCACATCAAAGTGATTTGGTCAAACTAAGGGGACAGTCAGCGTATACAATAGCGCCGCTATCAAATGAAAGTAGGAGAAAACGTATGTCCTATACATCGTATGGCGTAATAGAAGGGATAACATAGTCAACAAAGACAATATCGATCAACAAGAACCCGTACGGTCGTTTGACGGCGTCGTCGAAATGACGTAGCAGATGTTGAGGATTGGTCGGGTACATTTGTCTGGCTAGAATCATGACGTGTTGTCTGTCCACGGGATTATTGAATAACACCAAGTAATGGCAATTTCTTCGCTGCGTGGGATCTTTGCTGTTGTACAGGTTCTGATTGAGAGCGATGACCGATACATTTCTATGGTGGCTGCCTTCGGTGAACAGGTCGGTGACTCTCGGGTCTTTGGCCGCTTCCGTCGCTATATCGTCTAATACTATCAGATTGCAGACGCCGGGGTCTAGAAAGTCGTCACTCTCTAGGTTCAGCGGAACGCCACGAATAAACTCCACCCTCGGGATGACGGTTCTCCGAATATCGTTGTACAGCGGCTGCCATCGTTTGTATAACCAGATAATGCGTTGTGGAGACGGTTGTATCTTATCCAGCGCTTCCCCAAAGAGTTGAGAGAGGAATTGCGTCTTGCCACAAGAAGTAGGCCCGCTCACGATGCAGGTAAAAGGGTGTTGAAAAGCGAATGGTTCCTGCTGCTGTTGTTGTTGTTGTTGTTGCTGTTGTTGTTGCTGCTGTTGTTGTTGTTGTTGTTCTTATTGTTGTTGTTGTTGTTGCTGCTGCTGTTGTTGCTGTTGTTTATTGTTGTTGCTGTTGTTGTTGCTGCTGCTGTTGTGTTGTTGTTGTTGCTGTTGTTGTTTTACATCATGCTTATGTCGCATATGTCTTGTCAGGCTGTGAGGCCAGGTGTAAAAACTTAGGCAAAGATTGCACGGATACATCCTCGATGGTATGGATAACTGATGATACTGGCGACAACAACTCTCTCTCTTATAAACTTTGGTTATTTCTCTGAGCAAAGACTGTACAGATACAACCTCGATGGTATGGATAACTGATGATACTGGCGACAACTCTCTCCCTCTTATAAACTTTGGTTTTAGTCGGATTGGTTGTACAATATTTACTCTTCGCTGATCATTTGCGCTCGTCTTGTTTCGTCCGCGATGGTTACTATGACGTAACGTTCTCGTAAGATGATGGGTATCAAAGAATGATGTTGTCTTAGTAATGTCTTTTTTCTGGACACGTTGATGCTTTCACTAGCCAGTGTTCTCAATAGCCTCCGTTCTCTCGCGAACGTTTGGCTGTCGCGTCTTAGGGGATTAATCGTTCCATCCACGATACGTTTGATAACTTCGCTAAGGGCTTCGGTTTGACGCGACGTCATGTTTCGGCGCAATTGTCTCCGACACTCATCTCCCTCAAGGCCGTCAAGAAATTAAAATGTCTATAGACTCTAGAGTGTTCCATCATGATGCGGGTGCGTTATAGGGATGTCCAACTCCCTCTTATAACATACCTATATATAAACTTTTATTGAGTTGTACATCAATACAAATAAACTATTCCAAGACCGAATTTATCAGACGTTCGAATTAATTTACCACAAAGTCGTGAGAAAGATTGGTTTATTAAGCTTCTAAAGAATAACCTTTTTTTATTTGATTAGGCGAGAAACATTCCGGTTTTTTCCTCTCTGTAACTATCCTCAATGGCGTGCGCTAGGTTCTCTCTTAGTGTTCCGTTGTCCTTGATACTCGATCTTAGAATAAATTGGATCGAGTTGACGGGAGTTGTACGCTTCTGGTGGCTCCGAACGGGAGTTTGGATGTTCCGAAAAGTGGAGGGGTCTTTGGACGTTGATCGCCGGGATGTCCGCTGCCTACTATTCTGAGGAACTGACAGGATGGTGAAAACCGTTCATGCTCCTGAAAGGGATCATCGCTCCAGTCCCAGTCGTACACGGTCAATCCGCAAGAATAGCAGCTGACTTTATCGTAAACTCCCGTGTAATAGAATCCATTACCCGCCAATCGATACTTATTCGGTGTCAATTGTTTCGGCCAAAACTTAAAGGTATCCAACCTATCCAGATACAACATCATGTTATTTCCTTCCCACTGGTGAGCGTCCGTGACTTCCATCCTCAGCAATGATTGAAATGAGCGGTCGCTGAACCTATTTATAGCCTATGTTATGATACGCTCGTCGGTTCCTTATAAAGATAGCGCGTTTCCGGTGGATCCGGTTCCCACGGTCCGTGGCTAAAAATAGACGATGACTCGGCGCGACGATGACCTGTCGGGTGATGACGTCATGGGGGCGGGGCTTACGACCTGTCAATCATTGACTCCAAACGACGGGACTGTAGTTACATGTAATAATGTGTGAACGTGTTCTTAAATACATGTTTTCAGATTTGTATAGAATATCAACAGAAAAAACCTGTATTACGAACTTCACCTTACATATTTATCAGGAAATTGGCAAAACGCACACATAACACATAAACATAATATGTTAACATATTGGTGAATATAGACCATGGTCTTCTATAAAGTTCCCAAAGTTATATTACCTACAAATCACCAAAATCCAATGTAAGCGGACGTAAGATGCATAGGGACCACCATATTACATAACCCATTTTGGGTTGTCCAACAAACCCACATAAATATAAACACAAAACAAAAACACAGAGCAATACTCATATGATATACGTTTAATCCCTCGTCAAACATAGATCTCTATCGAAACGAAAATATAGAGATTATTTAAGAGAGTTTGTGAACTAACTATATGTATATAGATAGTTCACAAACTCTCTTAAATAATCTCTATATTTTCGTATATTAAAATAAAACAAATAAAACATACGTTTCTCATTATAAATTATCAACGCTTTATTTTTCCCGTGGTGTGGGATATTTTTCCGCACACTTTTCTCTATATATATACAGTGATGCCGGAAACGACCGGTAAAAGCTGTATATATGATTAAAAAAATAGATGATGTACATGTATTAAGCTTTTAAAAAAACTATTTTATTTCTTCAAACAATGCGCGACGCGTTTCACTATATCATCAGGCGCAATAATATTTTTTATGACGTCATGACGTTGTAGTTTCCGGCATCACGCCAACATTATTTATTATATTTCAGGTAGTTTCCGGCATCACGCCGACTTTTATTTCTTATTTATTTATATATATATATATCTCGGAAAAATTAAACAAATGACTTCACATGCCTTGATATGTAAGTTTTAATGTGATAATCTACTAACATATATATAGATATATATAATATATAATAGATGAAAGTATGCGGAAAAATATCCCACACCACGGGAAAAATAAAGCGTTGATAATTTATAATGACAAACCTATGATTTATATGTTTTAATTTACCTCAACCGGTTTCACAATTGATCAACAGGAGGAATAATGATAATAACGTTACATAGCAACAACGACGTAATGATGTGACGTCACTTTGTTTTAACAGGGGACGCCACTCTAGGTGACGTCGAAACAGTCAATTTAGTCTTGGTTTTAACATTTGAATGAACATTCTTTCCTTCTGTCTTCTGGTAACTATGCTATCTGTATGCATTTTGAAAAAAGGAAAAACTTGGAATGATGCACAACTGTCAATATGGCCGCTCATTTTCAGCATCCTTACTTGTGGATCCCGTATTTGTTGTCTGTGAACTGTTATGCGTTTTCTTAAGTCATTAGTTTCTCCAATATATTCTTCGTTGCATCCGTTGCATATAATTACGTCAATGACATTTTTGACATCACAGCTGATGTTTTCTTTTACTGATATTTTCTTGCCACTTTTGAAGATTAACCATTCTCCTTCCATTAGATAGTTGCACAAACCACAGTTTGATCTATATATATACCGGGAGACTCTAAAATCAAATGAATGTCTCTGCCCAGAACATATAGTCTTCTTGCTCAAATTTAAATGTAAATTTTGAAGATCGGAGTACTTTTGCTTATGTTGACTATTCATTTTTGGACCGCTTAAATATATCAATCAGTGTTATAATGTTTAATGATCCGATTTATTTGTGTGATACTGAGATGTAATAAATAGAGGATAATTGTTTTTTTCAGTATAAGATAGAAATTTAATCCATTGAGTGAACATCAGACGTTATATTTTCACGGGTGGCGAAGCCACGAGTGAAAATATAACAGTCTGATGTTCACGAAATGGATTAAATTCGATCTTATACTGAAAAAATACAATTATTCTATTTATTGATGCTTTTAAGCCACTTTTTTAACGAAATTGTTCGACAATTGTGAAAGCGAAAGTATATGATTCACCCCGTGTTGAGCCCCAACTTTATATCGAACACATTGTCGAAACAGTTTCCCGTACGATGACGTCACTTATATATTGATTTGACGTCATCCGAATTACGTCGTTGCTCCCGATTTAGGATTCGTGTTCTTCCGTTGAGTAGTTCGCAACAAATCGGACTGCCGAAATTTAACGATAAGACACGATTGACTACGATTCTTGGGGAGCCCTACGGGGAAAATTCATAATAAAAGCGCGCGTGACGATTGGTGATAATCCACTGCAGTGGATTACCAAGTGATAATCCACTGCTATTTTCCGGTAATCCACCGAAAAGCATAAATAAATGTGTGTTATATGCATTGTAGGCATGTGAAGCCATACACTATACCATCTTTAATGAGTCATTTATGGGATGACTTTGCATTGTTTTAAAGCTTTATTGTATATGTTTCTGTATTTATTGAATGTGCATTGATGAGATTTAACTAAAAATTATTTTGTTTTATCTGCTCACCACTCTTTTAACGCAGAAATGTGCAGTGCTCATACAGTGGAGAAAACGTTATTCTTTCCCAATAAACGCGTTTGTAACGCTAAAACTAATATTTCCAGTGTAAACAGTTTAGAGCCTGATCAGACGCCGGATAAACCGGCGTCTGATCAGGCTCCAAACTGTTTGCCACTCAGGAAAAAATGAAAAGTCAGAATTGTTAAAAAAAATTGTCATTTTCTACATTTTAGTGTTTTTCGTTTGTGTTTCGTTTGCGTTTTAAACGGGAAAGAATACCGGATTCTCCACTGTACGACAGGTGGCTGCTTCATGCATGGAAACAATAATACATAACGCTCTAAAAGGAGCTTTCTACATCAAAGTAATCCTGTGTTTACTACTCAAACTACTGCACATTCAATTGCTTTTGTTTGGTTACCAAACCTTTCTAAAAACGGAAAATTCTCTTAACAGATCTGTACCTTGCACTCCATAAATGGGATATACATGTAGGCATATAATATAGACTGTCAGAAATATCATTGTAGAAAATTATGTTTGTATAGTCTAGTTCATGTACAGTGGAGAATCTGTTATTCTTTCCCAATAAACGCGTTTACGCTAAAACTATTATTTGCAGTGCAAACAGTTTGGAGCCAGATCAGACGCCGGGTTACCCGGCGTCTGATCAGGCTCCAAACTGTTTGCCACCAAGATAAACAAGAATTATCAGAATTGTCCAAAAGTTGTTCTTTTCTACGATTTAGTGCTTTGCGTTTGCGTACGTTTGCGTTTAAACGGGAAAGAATAACAGATTCTCCACTGTATGTAGAAGTAGTGCAAAGATGTCACACTCAGTATTCGTTCTATACCTGACATAAATTGTCACCCTTGTGTTTGTATAACTGTTTATTGTATACCAAAAATTGAAGTTTGTGTTTAATCTTTCATGTATGCTTTGATAATAATCACTTTTTTTATACTTGACATTTTACATCAAAGTTAATAACTCGCGTGTGCTAGCAAACGTTCACAAGTTCTTAATTATTAAACTTCAAACTAATGGTCTAGATAGTTATGCTGTTTACAAGTCAGACGGACGGTGAATTCAAAAAGGATATATTTTAAACGCAGGCAAATTGCATATTGATCACACGGGAACTCTCTGTACAAGCTATCAACGGGACGAGATAGCTTATGCGTACTAATGAGCTATTAGTTAGTACATTGCTTCTGACTAATGCAGTCTGTCTGTGACTATAAACAGTTATTAATACTTCAAGGAGAAGGTCCAGCAGACCGACGGTTCAGCATAGTTAAGGTACCATGACAAGCTGGAACATGGTGTTAACTGAGGCTGCTACAAGAATATGCCCCTGTAGTCCGAACCAAGTTTTAATACCAACAGAAGCCACACGGTCATAATCACAGCTAACCATCAGCCTGCACCGTGCTCATATAGTCAGCGATTACGGGGATATAGCATTGTTATGTTTAAAAGCTAAAGCATTGCTTGGTTTAGTTATTTAACCCAAGTTTACTTCCATTATTTACAGACAAGGTAGTCCAACAGTTTTATATAGTTTACTGCATTTTGTATAGTTTCATGCTCAATCATCAGCAAAGATTGCCGAGTGGAAATGCTTTACTTATACATTTGGTCGGTTTATTTTTCTTCATACTTTCATAAGTGACCGTCTAAAGACACTGTCACACTCATAGAACATCCGATAAAAACAGATAATTGCTCTAACATTAGGATTAGGGTACAGTACAGAAACTGTTATGTTTCCCCCTTTATGCTTACGCGTGCGCAAACGATATGCAATAGGTACGCAAACTAAACGATAAACAAGCCGGAGTGCCACAGGGTTCTATACTTGGTCCGCTTTTATTTTTAATTTACATAAATGATATTGTCACTGATATACAATCTAATATAAGACTTTTTGCTGACGATACAAGTTTGTATTTAGTTGTTGAACATGCTAACACTACGGCTGTTACTTTGAATTCTGACATAGCCAAAATTACCACATGGGCGGAGTCGTGGCTTGTAACTTTTAATCCGTCTAAAACAGAATCCCTTATCATTTCTAGGAAAATAAATAAACCCATTCACCCAGAACTAAACATGTTAGATACAGGTATTGAGGAATATGAATCGCACAAACATCTTGGTGTTTATTTGTCAAATAATGGTGCATGGCATACACATATCGATAACATTAAATCAAAGGCTTGGAATAGAATTAATGTAATGCGTAAGCTAAAATATAAATTGGATAGAAAATCACTCGAAATTATTTATTTAAGTTTCATTAGACCTTTACTAGAATATTCTGATGTAATTTGGGATAATTGTACTCAAACAGAAAAAAAAGAATTAGACAAAATACAATATGAAGCGGCCAGAATAGTAACTGGGGCCACTAAATTAGCATCCATTAATAATTTAGAAATTGAAACAGGTTGAGAATGTCTTGAAACAAGAAGGAAAAAACATAAGCTTATACTCTTTTACAAAATGATTAATCATCTTACACCAGACTATCTCTCTGAACTTGTACCTCCTCTTGTTGGCCAATAATCTAGATATCCTGTTAGAAATGCTGATAACGTCAAGTCCATTTATGCTAGGACACAATTGTATTACGATTCCTTTTTACCATCTGTGATTCGTGATTGGAACTCATTATCTGTAGAAACTAGAAATTCTAATACTGTACTATCTTTTAAGAGGTCAATTAATATTAATTCGGCTTCCACTAATATACCATGTTACTATTACCATGGAAACAGAAAACCCCAAATTCAACATTGTCGACTACGAACTAATTCAAGTAGCTTAAATCTTACTCTGTTTCAAAAAAACATTATCGATTCACCTCTTTGTACTTGTGGAGAAATAGAAAGTGTTCAACACTACTTTTTCACCTATCCCAGGTATTCACTTATACGAACAAATCTTTTAAGTATTGTGAATCCAATACGGCCTGCAACAACTAAATTGTTTCTATATGGCGACGCTTTACTCAGTATTGAAACAAACAAAACAATTTTTACTGCAGTGCAATCTTTTATCATGCAAACAAAACGATTTGACTGAGGACCAGATATAATAGACCTTGGTAGCATTCACAGGGCCGTGATGAACATCTCTCTCAGGTGTCGATATTTAGTTCCAGAGCAATCATATACAAAATATAATTAGCAAATTTCCTTGTTTCAATTTATTCTTTTAAATTGACATTTAGACTATACGGTAACACCTCTCTTTTACGACCACTTCTAAGGCACTAAATGATAGTAAGGTGTTAATGTTTGTTTTGGTCATGTGGTTGCTGGAGGCGGGATGAAAGTAGAGCGGATTGCCCCTTTATTTAGCCTTCTGTTTTGCTTTCATCTTCCTCTGAGACTTCCACTGCCCTTTAAACTAACAGCTGGAAAAGTTTAGGTGGTCGTGATGGAGAGGTGTTATTGTACAAATTTGTTCCACCTGTGTAAAATATCAGTGTTGAGGAGAGGGTCTCCATAAGCATTATGCTTTCGACCTAATCCTTTTGTACTATGATATGTATTAACATGTATTGTACGTTTTTAAGAATAAAATATGTTTAAACTAAACACGTTTGAGCATTTATTTGTGGATTATGCGTTTATAAGCGGATTTTTTTCTGCTTTACTTTCAACCTGCCTTAAGTGAACGAGCTTAAAAAACAGAAAATTTGGAAATTTTAGGATTTTTCATGATCAAGTTAAGGCAGCTATGAGGGTAGCTTGACATTGACTCAGATAAGACTAAATAGCATGCGGCATCTTATCTGATTCTGCACTGTCTGCAGGGATGGCTTTAAAAATAAATTGATAATGAAACCTTTTAAATGAAAATAGACTCATATAATATTCATGCATACAAATGGAGAAATATCAATTGGCATGAATAATTCAACTGAACTTTTACTAGGTCCAGATTTTAAAGCTACTTTACCTGTTTCATGTCTTCGTAATAGATCACGTGACACGGAAAGCCTATACCTTTATCCATGGCTTTCTCAAACCCTTTTAGATAGTCCGTGTACATGCCATACTGCACTTGAAAATGAGAATGAGTCATTGTGATAAATATATGCTGTTGCTCAATACTTTTATGCCAATCAGAAATCGACAGATAGTCGCAACATGTCAAGCGAATATACCATATATCTAATAGCCATTTCGATATGCAGTCTTCCCGAAATATAAGACTGCCTCTTCCGGATTTAGAAACGCGTTTACAATCGAATGAACTCTGAATATGGAAGATCACGTCTACTTCTTTCTTGATAATAATGCAATTGTAAAATTCGAAAGTTTGAATAGACGGAAGTAAAACAGAAACAATTCCAAATATAGAATGCCTGCCGAAGTTCAAATCGAAATGACTATAAGATTAAGCATCAAGAAAATGGCTTGTTCATTGTAGGCTACAGCACATTATGCAGCATGTATATTTCCAGTGTGGTTCAATAAGTATACTCCGCCTTTAAAATCAGTGTATATGTGCAGAGCATACAGTGGAGAATCTGTTATTCGTTCCCGTTTAAACGCAAACGTACGCAAACGCAAAGCACTAAAACGTAGAAAAGAACAACTTTTGGACAAATTTGATAATTCTTGTTTATCTTGGTGGCAAACAGTTTAGAGCCTGATCAGACGCCGGGTTACCCGGCGTCTGATCTGGCTCCAAACTATTTGCACTGCAAATAATAGTTTTAGCGTAAACGCGTTTATTGGGAAAGAATAACAGATTCTCCACTGTACTTGTGCTATCGAAACATATATTTCGCATTGCAGGGTTCCAGATAAGGGGAGCATTTCAAAAACTAAAACCTTTATTTCTGCTTTAAACCCTATGTTGTCACTACTCATTAGAATCGTCTCGATTGGTGCTGTTATGAGTGAGAAAAGGTTGGATTTGTTCAGAATACTCCCTCTTATCTGGAGCCCTGGCATTGTCAACTTACTTTCTCCCTTCATGTACAGTTGAAACCAGTCTCCCCACTCTCCGCTGTACTCGTTTACTTTCAATCCCTTTATATGATTATAGAAGCTGACTAAGGTGTCCTTGGGATTTCGTCTTATCAAAATTGTTCGCAACTGCTTTTCTTTTAATTCCTTTGGTATAAACCTGTATGATGATACAATGGGTAAATACATGTGGTCGAAACCCGAAAACTCGAGCGATATCGTTTAAATCGAAGATACTCATATTTCAAATTTTGAAACTTTGGTATCTTCGGCGAATTCGAGTTTGATCCATCTAGGTTCGACACTATCAGGAACCCTGGGGCCCGTTTTACTTTTTGCGTAAGTCAAAATCGTTTTACTCTTATTTTTCGATCATAACCGTTTGCAAACAGGAAATAGCCAGGACAGAGGACGCGCTAAAAACGCGTC
This sequence comes from Gari tellinella, assembly GCA_922989275.2. Lineage (NCBI taxonomy): Eukaryota > Metazoa > Mollusca > Bivalvia > Cardiida > Psammobiidae > Gari > Gari tellinella. The sequence goes on along the minus strand of OV277868.1, from coordinate 34,011,142 downwards.
CACTGATCTGGCTATTTGCTGTTTGTAGCAAGTCCGGACAAGCGACTTTTAGGCATTTCAATTCAAATACGTTTATGAGTTCCAAACGCTATAAAACTAACCAGCCCGTTTTACTAAACAACTTACGCAAAAGTTTTGCGTAAGTCAAAATCGTTTAACTCTTATTTTTCTATAATAAACGGTTGCAACAATATTGATAGGAGCGGCGTCTCATCAGGATATTACGGTACTGAAGGGCTACAGTGGAGAATCTGTTATTCTTTCCCGTTTAAACGCAAACGTACGCAAACGCAAAGCGCTAAAACGTAGAAAAGAACAACTTTTGGACAATTCTGATAATTCTTGTTTATCTTGGTGGCAAACAGTTTGGAGCCTGATTAGACGCCGGGTTACCCAGCGTCTGATCTGGCTCCAAACTGTTTGCACTGCAAATAATAGTTTTAGCGTAAACGCGTTTATTGGGAAAGAATAACAGATTCTCCACTGTAAAACTTCTCATTCGCCTTCTAAAATATGTCGTCTGCGAAACATGTGAACGCCCTTTAACACCGTCCACTTGCTTACCCCGTGTGCAATCGTTTTTTGCAAACAATTTGGATCCTGATCAGTATCCATACTGTTTGGCACCGATTTCAATATTTCCTAAGTAAAATTTAAATTTAAGAAATTAAAGCAGAAGACATTTTAAATTGATTAATGCAGATATAGTTATGACAGTGAAGAGGTTAGTGAACAAAACAGTGTTAAATTGTTTGCATCCTGATAAGGAGCCGATCTATTCAGGGTCTGGTCAAGATACAACATACTTGCTAATGAAAGGGTTAGTTCGCCGGTATTCTCAGCCACCCGTCACTTGAATTTAATTGCATATGTACGAATGAAATTATTAGCAAAACTTATATTTTCAAAGATCGGTCATTGGTGAATGATATAAACATGTATATGTTACAGTCAATCTGTGTAATCAGTCATTTCATGAAATGACTAAAATTTCAGTCATTACGTAAAATGAATGTTTCACTTAGTCATTTCATGAAATACCTAAAATGTTCAGTCATTTCGTGAAATGACTAAAATCACCTTCAGTCTTTTCACGAAATGAACTAAATTGACTTTAACCCTTTACCTGATAGCATTGTTTCTAGAATTGAAGATATGTGACTACTTAAAGCAGGTTGAAAGTAAAGCAGAATGCGCCCTAAGGCACATTCTGCTTTACTTTCAGCCTGCTTTAAGCTATTAACTGCTAGAATAAGGAAAGTATTTAATATGACACATATTCATTACGGTATAATTTGGAACTATTTTCTTCAGCGGATGAATAAAATGAATGTGCTAAAAGTCGCTTCTATAAGGAAAAGGGTTAAGCTTTATTTATTCAATCGTGATCAATGATGTTTATCAATAATTAAAACGGAATGGCTATTGACGATCGGCCTAATAGCGATTTCACGTCAATTTCGCTATTGACAGTCGACTGTCAATAGCGAATTTGACGTGAAATCGCTATTGACAGACGTAAGTAACAAATTTTCTTTGGATACTAGTATTTCAATATAATTTTAATATGATCATTTTACTACGTAATTACTCTTTACTGAACATGTTTTCATATTGTCGAAATAATAATAATAGTGATAATGTGGTGATGAAAATTAAGACATCGCCCCTTCTTCAATATTGAACAGATGTAATGTTGACTTCAATACTGTTATGTTGTTTGTCTATCTACCTGTCTGTCCGTCCGCCCGAGCTCGCACGCCGGTAATTGTGTGGTTAAAATACCTAGTCACATAAGTGAAAAACATGAAACCTGGTCATCTCGCGTGACATTAAAAATTGACCATCTCTTTTGAGATTAACCTTCCTATTAGTCGGAATAAGGTTGCGGTTATGTTCTAGGTCATTTTATTCCTAAGTTAGAGCAAAAAGAAATTATCTGTTATGTGGCTAGCAAAATGTGTAAGGAAACATAGGTAAACCTCGTCCGTCCGTCCTTTCGTTCAATCATGTCCTGTCTTGTCTGTACATATGTCCGTCCGTCTGTTCCTCGGTATGTATGTCTGTCTCTGCCACTCTGTCTCAATCTACGTCTTTCAATCACTCAGCCTCGTTCACACATCAGATAACTGTTATTGCTTACTAATACAACTGTCAATAGCAATTTCACGTTGAATACGCTAGTGACAGTCGACTGTCAATAGCGATTTTAACATAAAACCGCTATTGACAGTCGACTGTCAATAGCGAATTTGACGTGAAATCGCTATTGACAGTCGACTGTCATTAGCGCCTTCCTAATTAAAAACGACACTATTGAAACAATACGCGCATACAAATCAAGTCTCTTAAATCTTAAAAAATGCGTGCAATGTTTCTGATATAATTGTTAGATATTACGTTTTAAACAATATTATGCATATTGAAAGACATGAATAAACAACTGCTGCTGAATTATTTTCACTCATTGCCTGAATCCTGTTAAGGTTCATGTAAAGTGTTTTTTGGTGCATTTTGAATGTTGATTGTTTGGTCATTTATGGAGCAATGTTGCATAATTTCATATCAAAATGTTCGTATTGACATGAACAAACCTATGAGATAGCTTACAATTGGAAAGGAAAACTGTGTATTTTGATTTTGAACAATATGTTTGGCTTTGCATCAAAATTTGAAGCAAATTTTCTGTATTAAAATTCATCAAATCCTTCCCCTATATTGAAGAATATGCTTTACATGAGGTAGTAGGAAGAAACCCCTGACGAAATCCATTCGTATAACGACAGAATAAGTCATGGAATATTTGACATTTTTCAAAGACAACACTTTTTTGCCATGTGGGATTACTTATTTTTTCCAAAGTATGGTGGCAACACGAGCCTCTGTCAAACATTATTTACATATGCATACTGTATTCCTTTTCATCCTTTTTATCAATTTTATAAACTGATTTATACCTTGAGAATAACTTGAGAATCATTGTTAGGACTCTGGGGGAAGGAGTTGCTCCTTTATAAGCCATCCTCTTTCCAGATCTTTTCTATAACTGTGTTTAAATACATGTTGCAATATTTATACATGATTATAATGATTTCATTGCGGATAACGATTATCCCTGTGATGAGTTCAAAAAAGAAATCGATGGCAGTCGATGGCCATCGATTGCGAGTTGTCTACCGGTCTGAAATACAGTGGAAAAAACGTTATTATTTCGTTCAAACGCAAACGCATTGCATTAAAATATATAGAAAATGACAATCCTTTGGCAACTCCGACAACCATTTTTAATCTGAGTGGCAAACAGTTTGGGTTTCCCGGCGTCTGACCTGGCTCCAAACAGTTTGCAATGAAAATAATAGTGTAAGCGTAACTGGGGTTATTTGGAAATAAATATTTTCTCTACTGTACTCTGCACATGGGACACAAACTGCGAACCTTAACAGAAAACAGTGGTAATTGAACACGCTACATGTCTCTATATCCGTCTTAGCTTGAAACGCGTGTTCTTTACTTTGCACGTGCGCAGGAACAGGTGTTTCACTGTAAACAAAGTTTACACTGGTAATTTACACGGGATCAGCGACAATCGGTACTTCTGGGTAGGGATAATGGGAACTCTGAAAATTAACTTGGTTATTATTCCAGAAAATGCCAATGCTCAGCGTTACTTCAATGTTTCAAATAACACAGTGATACAATTCATGCAAAATAACGGACCTGGTATTTTCCAGCGTGACAATATAAATCCTCGCACGGCGCGTATCACCAATTCCTTGCTTACAGTTACGTTAACGTCTTGCCTTGACCTGCTTTATCCTCGGATAACAGCCCAATAGAACACATGTCGGATAAATTGGGTAACAGGGCCAGGTCAACTCATCAACTTTATACCATAATGGCCTCCAAAACGCACGTTTGTTAGAATGGCAACGTAGTTGAAGCGTTACGTAAAATCAATGAGTGGACGTTTTCTGCAATGCATTCGTAAAATGGAGGTCACAGTGGTTACTGATGATTTTTATAACATCACTTTAAGTGCGCAGTTAGTAAGTTTTTGTCTCCAAATGATGTGTGCTCATTCCAATTTTATTTAATTATTCATTAAAAAATATGAAGTATCTGCTTCTCATCCACTGAATTACACAGACACACGAATATGACATTGAAGCAGGAATGAGGTTTCGATTACAAAAATAATTAACCCGGCATATAAATTTATCAACAAAATACATTATATTCTATTGAATTCTATGTAAACTGAAGTGAGACGCGGTTGTTTATAATTCTCTGTGAAACGTGTTGTGGTCTCAATTATGTTTTCTAATTTGAAGAAGATTGTTAAGGTAAAAATATGTGTGTATATATATCCTCCATCTCTTAAATAATTTTAAAACCCTGAATCATGTCACCACGCCTTCGTTGATGAGTCAGACCAGGCAATTTTTAAAAATCAATATTTCGGTACATGTAAGGTCTGACAATCCAGGAGTACGCTTAGTGGTGGGCTTATATATTTTTTCAACACATTCAATGTCTTTTTTTAAGAATGGATACCATTATACATGATAATTACGTTTTCATGTTGACCTGGCGAGTGCTTTGTACAAAATTATTAAAATAGCTTTTCGCAATGTAATCATACATTAGATGAGTATTAAGGATAATACACTGTTGGATTTGTTATCTTTTTCAGCTATATGACTACTTACTTTTAGTCCTGTTAAAAGATTACCCCAAAATCCCCCTTTTCACTAGCAGAATCAATGTCCGCTAAGTTCAAAGTATACTGGTAATATTGGTTGTCTCTTCTAAAGTGTATGGTTCTGTAATTTTTCACATTAAACAGCAACTGCCACTTTTACCATGTGTAAGGCATCTAAGTCGTGCTGGATGATATCACTTTTAATGTCTTTGTTGTATAGTTTGGTAAAATTAGCGAAACATTTCACAATACTACGTATAACTTCAGGGGCGGGGGGTCAACTATTACAAACATATGAATAATATGGGTCCCAGAACATTTCCCTGGGGTACCCCACTTAAAACGTCTTTCCACGAAGAAGACTCTCCTTTCACAGATACATATTGCCTACGGCCAGTAAAAAAAGTCACGTTTCCATGACAAAACTGACCTTCTGATACCAAATACTGATACTTTACGAAGAAAACGTTAATGTACTATGCTTTCAAAAGCTTTGACAAAATCTAAATATGCAATATAATTTCCAAACTTCCATCACCCTCAATGTAGTGTGACTAATCATCCATGCATTCAATTAACTGTAAAACGCAGGATCCCCTAGAATGAAAACCGAATTGAGCATCAGATAAAATGTCTGACTAAATGTTTTAAATATCTGTGCCCTTATCATTTTTTCTAAATACTTACAACTACTGAAGTAATGCTATTATTATTATTATTATTATACCAGATTTATATAGCGTTCTTTTCACACAGGAGTTGTGCGTTCAAAAGCGCTAAATGCTATCAGGGTGGTAGTTGCATATACCCATTAAGCATTATAATATTTTAATGTGTGTGTATGTGTGAAATGCAGAAGCAGAATATACGTGAAGAAATATTAAGGACAAAAAAAGAATTGTGTGTCTCTGCCCAACGCAATCGTTTCCTGTGTCCCTACTAGGTTTCCATAGAAAACCAATGTCGAATCCGTGCAATAGTATACATGTATACATGTATCCCTGTACCCGACAAGAGCTGGAGTACTTTCACAACAATCTAAGTTTGATATAATAAAGATCGCAATGCAAAGTGAAATATTAATCAACATTACAATAGCCGGAAAGATGTGGAATACTTGAACGGGTGGAAAAAGATGATTTAAATGGACAATCTCTTGATTTTCCTGAAACAAAGGTCAGCTGTACAGGGACTGAATTACTTTCGCGGCAAGTAATCCGCTGAAGAATCGTGACATTCGGAGGCATTTATGATCGAAAGTAATTTGCAATGCACTTATTATATTGATTATGTATCAATCAACATAATGTACTGAAATAAAAGTTGAAAATATGGATATTAAAATAATGAGAAAATGCGGATTAATTGCAAAAGTCAAGGTGTTGGATAAATGACAACTTTCGGTGACATTGATATATATAATTTAACGGATATATTTTCTTACTGCAGTGATTCGGGTGAGTGACATTCCATCAGTCATATCGCTTTTTAATTTCTCTGTCCGCACGTATATAACAACAGTCAATCGGTTTTGTAGATTTTGAGTAACTTGATTTTAAATGTTGAAACACCTTGACAAATGCAAATGGCTGCCTCGTGTCAAATTTGTATATTTTTTATAGAAAATTACAGACTTATTCCGAAGCTTTATCAGATATTCTGTGTAGGACTATACCAAGTATTGAAGGTGATCTTTGTATGTATTCCATCAGTTTTCCGAAAATAAGTGCCATTTAGTGATTTGATATTTTTTACTGAAGAGGTCATTTTCACTCGATATTCGTTACATTTTGAGCTTCTGACAACACAAGTACACCCATATATATGAACATTTAGGCATGCTCCTTTATATTGACTGATCATAAATACTGTGTAAAAATATTTTTAGCCAGTGTGGTATAGTTATTGAGTATTACAACTTTTCAAATTTCAGTATTTTTTTTCTCGCACAGGGACTTTACATGAACCTTTAAGGTTTGTAGCCAACTTGTGTAGAAGTGACTTGTCAATTTTAGTCATTTCTTGAAATGACTGAAAATTTCAGGTATTACGTGAAATTACAAAGTGAATCAGTCATTTCACGTAATGACTGAACATTTTCGTCATTTCGTGAAATGACTGATTACACAGATTGACTGTAACATATACATATACATTGTACATCCGAACATACCTGTATTTGAGCCATGTTTTAACTTTGAAGTATGGGTATACTATTCGATTTAAGACAGTGTTATCGAGAGGTATGACTATATTTGGTTTTATTGGCTATCTGGTAATTGTTTAACTTACTGGTAGGGAGCGTGTGTATTCAAGCATCTTGGAGAAGGTAACTTGTCGAGTTGATCCTGACTGTGAAAATCCAGCATTGCAAGTATCTTAGGGGTCACCGGCTTTTCCGTTGATTTGTTCAACAACATCATGATAACCTCGTTCAGCCAATTGACACCTAGAAAACAATTAACCCACTACACAACAAATATGTATGTTTACACCTTTAATTTATTCCCTTACTGAAGAAAATAGTTCCAATTTATGCAATCGTAATTATGCTATATTAGAAATGTTTTCCATACACAAGCATAATTATGGTAGCTAGAAAGCAGACTGAAAGTAACCCAAAGTGTTACGCACGCACTTTAAGTGGCCGCCTACGTTCAAATCTAGAAACAGGCAATGTGGTAATGGATTAACAAGAAAATTAAAAAAATACGTTCCAAATATGGGGTTAATTTTATACATGTACTTGTTCATATCGTGGTAATTATGTGTGCCTTCGAATCCAGACCGATTTCATTATAATTCTTTAAATGAATATCATTATGAACCGTACCATGAGAAAACCAGCCTTATTGCATATTCATGATATTGCACAGTATTGTACAGATCAAGCACCGTTGTCATCACAGCCAGGCCCTGTATCTGAGTTTGACGCGGCGGCTGGCCTTGGTTTACACTGTTTGCAAGCAATAAATTGTTTTTCTCATGACACGGCTCATATATACAGTGCCCCGCCCTACAACGCCCCCAAACAACGATTCCCTCCTCCTTACAACAACGCTTGACGCTCTTCCCCCAAACAAGACAATTATGTCCAACCTATTAACGGCTGTATTGTCGTCTGCTAAAAATTGTCATCTGCTGTTTTTCTCAACGTTACATAAAATACATTTTGACAGAAAAATTAAAAAACGAGTGACAAACAGCTTGAATCCAGATCAGACGCCGCGTGACGCGGCATCTAATCTGAATCCAAGACATTTGCAAATATAAGCTGATTTCCCTCCCCATAACGACTCCCTCCGAACAACGCACATAATTTTTGGTTCCCAATGGGTGTCATTCTAGAGAGGGAGCGCTGTACTTTTCCTAAACAAATATTTAGGTGTTTATATAAGCGTCTGGCATCCATTTAAAATAATTATTTATGCAAAATCAGATATCTTCTCTTCTGTTAAATCCCAACAGTCTGTCACTTTGAGTTAAAGATATGTTCGACTTCAGCAGGTTTGAGTTATCAATGTTTCAAGCTCACGTGGAAATTAATAAATCAAATAAATACTTTTGTGGCTCAAAACACTAGGCACATAAATCTGGCCATCTCTCCGGACATTAGCCTGGCTATTTTTACAACATTAACCTAGCCATCAGTTGGGTTATGGTTAGCTTCTTAACCCTTTCCCAAATAGAAGCGACTTTTAGCGTATTTAATTTATTCCTCCGCTGAAGAAAATAGTTCAAGTTTATACCCTCATGAACAATTACCATTACAAATATTTTATATAACCGAGCAGATTTTAGCTTAAAGCAGGCTGAAAGTAAAGCAGAATGTGCCTTAAGGCACATTCTGCTTTACTTTCAACCTGCTTTAAGTAGTCACCTGTCTTCAAAACTAGAAACAGGATATGAGGTAAAGGGTTAAGTAAGAGTCAAAATTAATTTCGGTTATGTGGCTAGCCTAGCCACATAAAAAAGAACAAAGGAAAAAGCCACATAGATCTACCACAAAGGTTGTGAGCACGTCTGTGTCCTTACCAGTTTTTGGATAACTCAGCAGAATAACATCATCATCTCGACATTTGAAATTTGGAATATTGCCAAAGTTTTTTATGATCTGCTCCGGAGTCATCCCCGGAAGTCCTCTATCGACGAGAAAACCATCAACATCAACAACAGTTACAGACTTGCCCGCGGCGTCTTTCAGAGAACGTGTAGTCATGGTGAACCGTGTCCTTTTGAACCTGAAATCGCTAGAGTGAGATTAACCCTTTCACTGCCATTATGACGTAATAACCAGGGACCCGTTTCATAAAACTTCTTACGACAAATGTTGTCGTAAGTCAGATTATAAAAGTATCAATTATTATTTATTTATCCATCTAATCCTGTTTTGTGACATCTTTTTGGAATCGTTAAGTAAAATAAAATGGAGTCAAATAGTTTGGATGGATCCTGATAAGATGCCGCGTTACGCGGCGTCCGATGAGGATCTAAACTATTTTCAAATAACGATTGTACTCGGGATAAGGTAGAAAGGTTTAGAGAACGATCATGGTTGCCACACCTTTTCGCGAGATCACCACCAGGATATCGTCAGTTACATATCAATCGTCTGCATTAAGTTTTTAAGTTTTAACTTTTTATCCCCTGAATCTTCCAATGGACAATTCCAGTTTGCAATAAAGGCTAGTCCATTTTAGACTATTTATGGTTGAATTGTGTAATAAATTGCAAAATATGACAAACGGTGAAGTCCCTGATCAGGGACTCCACTGTTTGCATAGACAGGTGTACTCTTCACAGGTACATATTTGGTAAAGGATGCATATATGCGTCATTAGGGCTCAATGAGTTAAATAACATAAGTACTAAATGGCTTGAATCCTTGTCAGACGCCGATTGATCAAGATAAGAAATGTTTAAAACTACCTTTCCATTCGGGGTATAGGCCAGTTTTTGTCACCTGGCAGGGCGGAGCTAATCTTGCTAATCTTTGGCAAAGAGAAACTAATTTGCATTTGATTTTAGGGCTGACAGATATAGTTCCGTAGTATATCGTTATTTTCCTATATTTTCAACATGGTGAAACACAATATGCGTGAAGCGATATCCACGTAAAAAGTGTATATATAGTGCTCCCTCTCTACAACAACACCCAACTAAACCTATCACTGAAGGTGATTGATACCCCCACTCCAAACTGCCATGTCACAAACCCCACATAATGTCATAAATAGCAAGTAAACATTTGACCTTCATCTTCCTTTGTAAATTTGCAAATTTCAAATAGAAAAGGGACATAATTCTGTCAGATGTGTAGAGTTATGAAACTTGGAGAAAAGCATACCAAGGAGGTATGCAACGGTTTTATAGGGAAATGTTCGAATTGGCCATGGGTCAAATTTCTTAATATAAGGCTATCGGTAAGTTTTAAAGTATTTTTGAAGATGAAAAAATTTATTTTAGGGGAGAATGCATTAATATTATCACTTTGTGGCATGATTTAAATAAAATGCGCACTAAGATGATGACTTTTTGTAGTCGGATGGGTATAAGATTAGGACAGTCTGGAAATCAGTGGTTCGGGCTAAATAAACTGGGAATCAGCCTCATTTTACTGGTGGGTGCAGACACATGAAAATTGGGCAAAATCGACCAGGAATCCCTATTGTTTGTGCAAAAGATCCTAAAAGCAACAGGTTCAGTGAGTCTGAAAATACTTTTCACTAAGTGCCAACCCTAGGCGAACACTTTCGAATTTTTCGGAGAATATGTGGGTTTTGAGGCTTTTTTGTCATGGGTTTTCGCGAAACTTTAAATTTGGCCACAGAGGAATCTGAACGTGTGCTTATGTGGATGGTTTATGCTGTTTTGTTATGCCTAGAGATGTATTTACTGATATAGGACTGAGTTTTGATTCTGGTTTGTGCCTGAAAGTCAGGAGGAGATAAATATAGATGTCAAGGAGACCACCAGTGCCGAGATTTCAGTAAAAACCGTTGTGTGCCTCCCAACATAACTCAGGTTTGTAAAAAATATCATAACTAGTTTTCAAGGAAATGGCATGTCGTAAAAATTGAAGTTAAAAGGGGCATAATTTGTCAATTTTTGTGGAAGAGTTATTCAAATTGAGTAAGAGTGTTTAAACATAACATTTATATTGTGTACCAAGTTTGAAGACAAAATCATAAACAGTTCTCAAGAAAATGGCAGAATGTTTTATCTAAGAAGCAAACTTTCAAGTTAAAAGGGGGCATATTTCTGTCATTTTTTGCAAGAGTTATGTAACTTAAAGTAGAGTCTGCAAACATCGTACTTATAATGTGTACCAAGTTTGAAGACAATGTCATAAATTGTTTTCAAGAAAATGACATGTTCAAAGAATTATGTGAATATTAAGGAACAAAATTTCAAGTTATAAAGGGGCATACTTCTGTCAAATTATGTGCAAGAGTCGTCAAACTTGAAGAAAAGTATCACGATACAACACTTATAATGTGTACTAAGTTTGAAGACAATATCATGAATAGTTATCAAGAAAATCGCATGTTCCAAGAAAATGTCTCAATTTAGAGACAAACAAATCAAGTTAAAAAGGGGCATAATTCTGTCAAATTTTGTGCAAGAGTTATGAAACATGTCAATGAGTGTCCCCACATAAAACTGATAATGTATACCAAGTTTGACTAATAAACGAACGTGCTTGACTTTCTTTTTATTTAGATTTTACCATCGTAAGCGGACGACGTTTTCGAGGAATAATCGACCATTTTGGAAACTATGTCTCATATTCCTCTAGGAATCAAATAGTAAAACTTCCGTATATGGAACGTGTAGTAAATCCGAAGCGTATGTCAAAAATGGCGCGAAAATATCTAATATACGAATTCAAACTTTGTACTGTTTGAACCTGCCACCTTTAACCATATTAGAAATAAAACAGATGTTTTAGTTTATAACCTAGTCATACTAGAATTGTAGCAGGTCTACGGCTAACTAATACCCCACGCCGCACTTGTGACATATAAAACACAAAACCATTATCTCCCCATAGAAATGCTCCCCCTTGTAAATGGGGGAATGGAAAAGTATTTCTTCATGAACAATTGTAGATGGTACTCTATCAACCAGTGAAGTTTTGCTTAAATCCGATGAATGCCGTAGAAGAAGTTGCGCTTATGAACTATTATTGATGACATATTAGAGTTCAATTATCTCCCCTTGAAAGGCCGGAATAGAAAAATATTTCTTCATGAATGTCTGTAGATACTAGTATCAAAATGTGAAGTTTTGCTATTATTCGATGATCTGTTTTGGAGGATGTGCTCTTACGAGCGCTTTTGATCAATGATCATAATGCATGAAACATTGAAGTTTAGTTATCGCTCCCCCCCCCCCCCCTTTTGAAATGGCGGAATAGAAATATATTTCTTCATGTATATCTGTAGATTGTAGTTCAGTTGAAATCCGATGAATGGTGTAGGAGGAGTTGTAAGCAGCCCTTATAACATATTGCGCATAAAACATTAAAGTTCAAGTATCTCTCCCCCCACCCTCTTTGAATCATCTCCCCTTAGAAATATTGGAATTAAAATATATTTCTACATACGTATCCTTCCATGGTGTTCTATCAACCTGTGAAGTTCGTTTTCCAAATCCAATAAATGTGTAGGAGGAAATGCGCTTACAACGATGGGCAGACAGACGGACGAAAAGATTCCTATATACCCCAAACGTATTATAATTATTATGAAGATAGTATTATTATCATTCTAAGTTATAATTTTCATAAAGTAAAATGTTTAAATCATAATTCCCCAAAATCTCATTAAATTTGGTCCGTTCATTTATGAGATAAGCCACGAAATGTAACGCTGTCAAACACAGGATATCACAGAGGTGACAAGCATTCTATATCCGGTCATTTCAGTTTATACCAAGTTTCTCATTGACTGATGGAACACACGCCTCCATCGCCTCCATGTAGATATTGTGCCTTGGTTTCAATAGCCAATGATAACCATCGTTTCAACTTGACCCAGAATAACTTAAAATAATGGGGAACGACAACACACTTTAGCATAGGTACTTATAAACAGTATTTTATCGAAGAAGATTATATTGTGAATGGCACATAGCAATTGCTTTATATAGGTTAGACTGCATTAGGACAAGTCTTTGTGAAAAAGACGGGGCGGAGCGTTAGCGGAGCCCGTCTATTTCACGAAGACTTGTCCTTTGCAGTTTAACCGATTCAGACCGCACATAAATCCAAATAAAGAATATTGTTTACAAAGCTACGTCACTGTGTCACGTGACATTGGTGGTTGCTATTCTATACATGCACCTGACTCAGCTGTTTTAAGCTGCCAGCAACGATAATCTGCTAAATCAAATTGTCCTCACAAGAGTTTCATTTTGGCGGGAATAATCCAGTCTTCACAAAAAAGGAAGAACTAAATAACCGACTCTGATTGGCCAACGGCTCAGAATTTTAGCAAAGGGCGGTCTAACAATGTTAAAGTTCTTGTATTGTTCAGTTTCATCATTAAGGAATCCATTCCAAGCATATAATGATTTTATACACCAGAACGATATCTCCTTAGTGATATCCTGGGAATTGAAGTAGAAAATATACATTGTACACATATAAGTAATTAGTGGGAAAAGTTTTTTAACGATACAGATACATGTATATTGCGAAATCATCAATGTCACAATGCAGCCTTAGTCAAAGCACGGTCAGAGTGTTCCTATCGGAGACATCAGTTCTAGGTCTACATTGTTTGTCATTCTTTACATAGGACAAGTGTAGTTGTATTTTCCACGGGTACATTGTTTGCATTTGACCCTTATATGCGTCACCAGAGTTCATTGAGCTAAACAGATCGGCATGTAGAGTCGTTCTGCAATGCAGAGTGGAAATAGACTAATCGGATTTCTAGAAATTGTGAATAATAAAAGAGTAGTAGGCATTTCGTGTTAAAAGTTGGCATACAGTTGTTTTTACATAATTTGGGTGTGCTGAATCCAAAAACGCCGTTTGCAAATCTCAATTTTCATCATTTAAAGGGACTCGCAACCGGATGGTGTACTTGTCAAAATAAAATAAAATACTCAAATAAAAGCAAATTTGTGGCATTATTTGGCTTCTGGCATTAAAAAAATATGATCAGTCCAAAAAACGTCTCAAGAATCGTCACCGAATCTTAGATTTTTAGATATTTTCCATCGTTTTTCTATACCGACTAGTAGACGGTATAGTTGTTGTTGTTGCTTCTCTACACGGGCTCAGACATAAACACGAGCCGAATTACAAAGTTGTATGCACTTTCGACCGCTACACATTGAAATACGTTAAATCGATCCGAGATAAACGGATAGTTCCGTGGTCCATTGGTCTAAGCGGTTTCCCCTATTTTGCCTTCTGTCCGCCAATGCCGGGCCCCGGGTTCGAATCCCACCAGAGACCAATATTTGTTTTTATTGAAATACATTTTTTTAAACAGAATTTCTTATCCTAAACTAATTCTTTACCATTTATATAAGCGTTTGACACATATTTACAAATTACTATTTTTAATGCACCATCTGGTTGCGAGTCGCTTTAAGGTTAAAATGGCGGAAAACAAAATGGCCTCCAAAACTCTATTTTAACCCCCCTAAACTTGTGAATAATCAAAGTGTAGTGGGCATTTCGTGTTAATAGTTGGCAAACAGTTGTTTGTACATAACTTGGGTGTAAATTTAAATATGTCATTTGCCAAGCTCTGATTTTAGTATTTGAGGTCAAAATGGCGGAAAACAAAATGGCCGCCGAAATTCTTTTTATAACCCCCTAAACTTGTAAATAATCAAAGAGTAGTAGGCATTTCGTGTTAAAAGTTAGCTAACAGTTGTTCTGATATAATTTGGGTGTGCTGAATCCATATATGTCATTTGATAATCTCTGGTTTTAGTATTTAAGGTCAAATGGCGAAAAACAAAATTATTATTATTATTATACCCGATTTATATAACGCTCTTTTCACACAGGAGTTGTGCGTTCAAAAGCGCTTCCCATAAAATTATATAAATGTACCTACAAAGCGAGAAAGACAAATAATTACATTCACAATAAAAATGATACAATATTGAGATGCATGGAAACATGGAAATTCTTTCAATATTATAACTAAGATTATAAAATTGTTATAGTAAGTTTGTAAAATCATTTTTAAAATGAGTCAAATAATTAAAAGATCAATGGCATGATTAAAAACAGAGTGGTTTTTTGTTTGTTTGTTTGTTTCAGTGTAGAGCCGGAGAGTAGTTCAATGGCTTTCGAAATCTCTTTTTGTAATCCCCCTAAACTTGTAAATAATAATAATGGAGTCGTAGACATTTCGTGTTAAAAGTTTGCAAACAATTGTTTTTAAATGATTTTGGTGCGTTGAATTCAAATATTTTATTTGTCAAGCTCTATCTTTAATTTTTAAGTTCAAAATGGCGGAAATACAAAATGGCCGCCGCAAACTCTATTAGTAACCCCCTAAAATTATACTGTGTTAGGCACATGTATGATCACAATTGAATTAGATAGCAATGCCCTTAATATCTGAATTCAAGTGATAATGTACACTAAACATACTCATGTTATTACATATAGTTTTATAAGGAGTCTCAATAATGTATATATTCCAAGGTATCAGTGGATTCATGCAGTTGCCTATGTACGTCTGCTGCGTGTCTCTATTTTACCGATAGTGATTTCTTTTCATTATCCCTATGTCTAACATTTATTTTTTTCAGATAAGGAAATATACTACATCACAATTCTTTGTTTTCAAATAAAAACATAGATCCAATCAAACAGATTATTCTTGAATACCGAAATAATCACATAATGGTAGCATGCATAATTTTTATTGTCGATGTAGAGCAAATTATAATTATGCCGCCATTCAAAGGGCATATGTATATCCTACATAAATGTACATAAATGCAATAGTGCATATGTAAGTGGCAAATCCCTTATTCATGATAATAATAGTTTTTGCTGAAATAACCTGTCCATTTAGTTTCGTTCAGTTTTAAAAGCATAATCACTTTCAAAGATACAAACTGTTTTAAATACATGCAGCGCAGTAGAGTCTATTTAAGGTATATGTCTACTTTTATTCAACTAAAATATTCATGTGCACTTAGTTTCTAGGGTCCGTGTGTCAAGCAATAACGCGCAGAATTATGTCATAGTGTTCAGTTACAGCAGTGCTATTTAAATGGTAAGCATTGATTGTCTGCTTGTCTCGAGATCATCAGAATACCACTGTTATTTGCAATTTGCATCTGATTTTAGCCATCAAATTATACACTTGTAGTTTCAAACTATTTGCTAATAGTGTTTCTTGTGATGTAGCGTATTTACAAAGCGAACACAATGGAAGCAGCGTGTAATCTCAAAGGGACAGGGGTTAAGAACTCAGAATGTGCATTATTTGCCAAACGGAAAAGAAGGACAAGCTACTAAAGGCAACAGAAAATGGGGGTTTGTCGCTAGTAGATGCTGCTAATTCAAGGCAAAACTTTATGGATCCAAATAATCGAGTCGCAATTTACCAACTTTTACCAAGTTCTAGTTCTAGTTATGCCTTGGTTTGGCACAAAACACGAGTAAGAGTCCTATCTCAAGACTTGCTGAGGCAGACAAAGGCGAAGCAGGTGCAGTAACACTGTCGCAAAGCAACAGCTAATATACGTCTCTAGAACACCTAGTAGTTCTATTTGGTCTGTCATGAACTGGAAGGCATGAATGTTTTTGCCAGAATACTCATGCAAAAAACCAAGCTGTCACTTGTCACAACATTCAAAATGAGTGAACAGATTCTCGAAGCTTCAAAATTTGACTAAACTCTAAGTATCTGTCTTGCTGGAGTTAATGATCTCATTGCATCAAAAGGGAAAAACAATGTTGGGTATTTCGTAAAATTCAACAGACGCACATCATTGACAAAGTAACAATCAGTCAATGACGACATATGCAATGCAGTGGCTTGTTTTTTAACTGAAAATGCATATGTACTAGAGCTGTCCTATGTTTGGAAGACATATTGCTCATTAACAGAAACTGCGGGTGTAGAAATTCCTGCTTCTTTAAAAAGCAGAAGAACCTCTTTCAAGGAGAAGCTAGTTTCACATGTCAAAGAAGATCATGATTTCATCACAATTCCGGGCATTAGCAAACATTACTTGTACCTTTTAAGTTTGAAACTTCAACAATTTATGGTTTAGTCACAGATAGCACCGAAGAGCCATTCCTATGACATGTTTATAACCATGGCGATGACTTATTTCTGGGGAGGGTATATGTTGCCTAAAAGTTGAGATCTGACATTATGACACTTTCATTGTATAAAGAGTTTATAATTAATGAGAATGAGATTATATCTTCTGTGCCTGAGAGTCTCTTTCTGGTTTATTTTTCTCTTGATGTTTGGAGGGCAGAGGTTGATCGAGACTGATCCAGAGGACGACGAACATGCATATGGGTCTTGTCCAGTATTGTGCAATGCTGAGAATCTTGGTAGGCAGTATCGAAACTGCAATCCACGATTCTCAGTACTAGACAAGATCAGGTCTATAACATCAGTGGAGGCAAACACTGGATCCCAAAACAACACGCCATGGCAAACACCTTTCATCGGGAAACTAGATCATGGGAATTTGTTCAATTATTTAACAATACAGGGCACATTATCAGGTAGGATAATGTCCAGCAAGTTGACACTGCTCTTGCCGGAAAAAACATTGGCAACAATAAGTCCAGAGACTGGGCAGTAACGCTGCCACATTTCATTCCTGATATATTTGTTTACTTAACATGTGATAATACTGACATTGATGCTGCTAGTTTTGATGCCAAAAACAAGTATCATGCTACCCAGCTAGCTTGGTAGCAAAGGGGTCCAGAATCCGACATGGGTTTGCAAGATCTACGCCCATCGACAAGAACTACATTACAGGTCCCTGAAATAATGGAGGCGATTTTACCAGCGGGAATACCAGAGGGTAAGAGGGAGCCCAAGTCAACAAATGAAACAAAAAGGAAATGGTTCTCTGAAACATCGGACAATCTTTCATCAATCCGTTCGATGGAGAGCGATATGGCGTTTTTCATCCAAGAAGAGTTGACTACTGCTAGGACACTGGTAATAAGAAACCAGGAGATAACAAGTGTAGGTTATATGCCAAGTATACAAGCTCCTTCGAATTGATTAGATTTATTCAAGCTCCTGCACATGATTTAGACACGCTAAACACAATTGTCAGGCAGTGTAGGCATGTTGCTCTTGCCCTTGGGTTAACAATATGTTGTGTTGACAGTTGATGAGGCACTGTTTTGAAAGTTTAAGAGGCTTAAATGGGCAAAACATGAGTATGAAAAGCGCTTGTTTGTAAATCTTGGAGGAAATCATACTTACCCTCAATTGTCTGAAATATATAGGGCAAGACGTGTAATCAAGTAGACTTCTCGGTGTATGGACAGAGGGACACACCCTTGTCCCAGAGCAGCAGAACAAGTCTTGGCATGGAAGAACTATGCAAGAGGAATGAGGACGCATATACTTACTCTTAAATTCTAAACTCCATTCAGGATAAAGACAATGAACTGTGCAATTTTTCTGTATATTCTATGGCGGTAGTCTTGCAAATGGCTACTATCTTAACTTTTGGGTAGCATACGGTTACACAGAAGTAAGTGAGTACTAACATGGTTCGTAATTTAAAATCAACATATTTACGACAGTATGATTTGCCACAAAGCTCATTGAAACGGAAAAAGTATTTACGATTTTATTGCAAAATGCAATTGCTCTAAGGTAGCCATTTGGAAAAATGGAATCCATCTTGACTTACGGGTATAAATCAGCTACAAAGTTATTCCATGGTAATCGATTTAAATTGTCCATAGTCAAAAAGTATTATCTAAAACAAATATCATTGAAATAGGACAAGACTAAGCTCAACGATTTTACTGTGAAATGCAACATTTCTGTAGCGGCCATATTTCTTAGGTACAAAGAAGCCATTGAATAATATCATCATTTAAAATTTGAATATTACATTATCAAAAAGTACTTTATGACACAAAAGCATTGAAAAGAATATTTCTTTGCAATTTTTTTGCTAAATGCAATTATTCTTTATATTCCATGGCGGCCATCTTGAAAAATGGCGACCATCTTGATTTTTAAGTGGCTAACGGCTATCTGCTTCACTAATTCAAAAGTTTAAGTAAAGTGTTCACACGTGTTTGTTAGTAAGTATTTATATGTGGCCATTTTGATTTCTGCCATTTTCCAATTATATGCTAAAGATACCACTAAACAGGCAGCCAAAGTGAGTTTGGCACCAATTTATTTTCTGGTGTGTTAGTTCTTTCTTTAAAGAATGTTGTCTTTATTATCATTATCATTTTGCTGCTATATATAACGAAGTGTATATTTAATTTGCTACATTCAATTTTCTTCGGCAGCCGTTTTGTTTCCGCTATTTTTCCTAACCCTTGAGGTATGGTTCGAAATGCAGTAGAATTACATTCCACTTTTCAGAATTCTGCCTTTTTAACAGACGATGTTAATAGTATGCCCATAATCCGATGTAGTATACGTTTATTTGACAGGAAATAGCGTTCAATGGCGGCCATTTTGTTTTCCGCCATTTTGACCTTAAATTCTAAAAAAAGAGCTTGGCAAATGGCATATTTGGATTCAGCACATCCACGTTATGTACAAACAACTGTTTGCCAACTATTAACACGAAATGCCTACTACTCATTGATTATTCAATAGTTTAGGGGGTAACAAATAGAGTTTTCGGCGGCCATTTTGTTTTCCGCCATTTTGACCTTAAATACTGAAAATTGAGCTTGGCAAACAGCATTTGTGGATTTAGCGCACTCAAATTATGTAAAAACAACTGTGTGCCAACTTTTAACACGAAATGCCTAGTGGGGTCAGATTTTTCCAAAATCCGCCTAGGCTAAAAGGTAAAATCTATAATCACTCACACAGAATGCATTTCAATTTTCAAGCAGTATAGATCCTGATCAGAAACCGAGTAATTCTGAATCGTGATACATTTATAGAAGTAGTTTAAATAGCGTTCGAATTACCTGTTTGCAGCTGTCAACTATGACTTTATCTTACAAATCCTAAATAGTGATTCGAGTTCATCAACCAAGACACTGCCGATTTAGATAATGCGATCCATACAAAAATATCGTTTAAAGCCTGACCGAATATGTGTATTAAAAATAGTTATGCGTTTATGTTACATCATGTATTATGGTTTATTGTGATTTTTAACACTTTTAAAGTGTCATATTACAGTGCTTGTACATAACTATCGACACGAGTTGTACATTTCGTAACACACTAAATTGATAGATTTAAACCGTCACCCTATAGCCTGTTTCTAGTTTTGAATATGTGAGACCACTTAAACAGGTTAAAAGTAAAGCAGAATGCTCCTTAAGGCACTTTTTGCTTTACTTTCATCCTGCTTAAAGCTACCATTGGCAAGACTATATAAACTATTTTTCATGGTGCATAGGCATAGCTGTATAAAGTTGAACTATTTTCTTCATTGGAGATATAAATCAAATGCGTAAAAGGGCATATTTATGGAGAAATGGGATAGAATATTATCGGCGGTATTATTCTTATAAAAAGTAAACTTTTATGCAATTTCAGTTAGACAGAGTTATTCGAGTACCAACATATTGACCGTAAGGTGTCAAACAATCTCATGTTGATTAACTCATTCACCCCTGAAACTTTTAATGGACAACTCCAACTTCAAAATACGTCTTGTCCTTTTTTGACTATTTAGGGATGATTTTAACAATATATTTAAAAACGACAAACAGTGTAGATCCTGATCAGAGGGGTCCGTAAGAAGCCCTCTGATCAGGGTCTACACTCTTTGCATTGGACAAGTGTAATCCTGACAGGTGTACTGTTTGTAAATGACGAATATCGTCGCTAAATTCATCGCCAAATTTATCGTGATGTTTTTACCCCTTCACCGCAATATTGTCGTCTGCTTCAACATTGCTGTCTGCAGTATGGTTACAAAAGCAGATATCATATAAGGCAGTATGGCTGACGAAATTGATATACGAATGTCAAACAGTTGGACCCTGATCAGACGCCACTTGACGCGGCGTCTGATCTGGATCCAACCTGTTTGTAATGCTTACTTTAACCAAATTCAAATATCCATCAAATAAATGCACATGTTTGATCTGAAACATAAAAACTGTGTTGAAACGCCCACACTAAAGACGAACCATGGGAAATCGGTAAGACAGATGATTATCGAAGCAGGACAAAAGTAATGTAGAACGCTCCCACGCTCCCAAAGAGAGCTTCATTACTTTTGTCCTTCATTAAGTAGCGATACGTCTATAAACTTAAATAAAGTTAAAACCATCAACTGCCTTTGCGTTGTTTGAATTCTCGTCTGGTTTTATTGCTCAAATTTAAATTTTAGCTATTTTGACTTAAATATTGAAATGCGTGTCAAACAGGTTATATCAGAGCTCCAGATAAGGGGGGTAATTCAAAACCTAAAATCTTAATTTCTGCATAAAACCCTATGGTGTCACTACTCATTAGTACCGTCTCTTCAGATCAGAGTCTCCACTGTTTGCTGATAGGAACTTCAAGATAAAACAAAACGAAAATGATGATTTAGACCAGGCACCAGTCGACTAATGTCGACTTTGCAAACAGTTTAATTTCGAGGTGTCTGATCAAAATTTATTCAGTCAAAACTTTAAAAACCTTAATTGGGCATACGATTTTCAAGACGATAAATTTTAACAGGCGACAGTTTGTTTGAAAAGGAATTTAAACAGACTGTGAGAAATGACAATTAATGAGTTAGATGTTTTCGGTTAATTAAAGTACTTCGCGGGTGAGCTTAGTTTCCATGAAAGGTATTATGAAACTTTGCTTGAAGAATGATAATAGCCTAAGAAACAATTTGTGAAAATATAGGCACAATTTATCGTTTGGTTTGTCGTTAAGGTCTTTCTTTTCTGAACTTAGATTAATTTTTCACCAAAAAAGACATGTGTCACGATCAATTGAAATCCATTGACGGAAGAAGACGTTACAATTGTGATCCGAGAGCTTGACCTTTGACCCATGGACATTGATTTTAAACGCGATATATCATCTTTTTTCAGGTGAACATTCGTTCCAAGTTATTTTGAAATCCATTCACGGATAAAAAGTAACAATTCGGACACGACACTTGTGATGGATGGACTGAATGACAGGCGGATAATGCGATTACTATATGCCCACCTTTCGTAGGGCACACGAAAAACAGCTTTACAAACCATAATGATTGTCTCAAGTAAAAAGATTTTTGGAATCACTTGGATTTTACAACACATGTTTGCATCAATTTGTAAAAAATAAACACAACTTTATTTTCTTATTATCGTTAAACAGACTAACTGATAACTTCGTTCAAGTTGACCTGATGGAATTTCCAGCACACACAGAATTGATAACTGTCGTTTATTATCAGAGTTTATTATTTACAGCATATAAACAAAGTCAGTATCTAGAGCAGAATGAACAATATTCAGAGTATCATCACATACACATGACATTGAAACAGAAACATAAACGAAATCCCATGCGATTTCGAGATAATAAAAGAAATTGCCAGTTATGTAGCATCCTTGAAAAAAATAACACTCGTTTCTGGAAATTACATTTTAATAATGATCTGCGTAGAGTTTGCATATAACAATCGTATTTGAAAATCTTGTATTATTCAACCACTAATCGAAGCAGTGGCGTGTGACTGATAAGTGTGGGGTGGTAATAACGAGAAAGCAAATACATAAGCTTTCTGTATTATTTTAGTCCTAGCTTAATAGGTCAATTCTATATGATTAAACCATTAAAAAGAACAAGTGGCGGGTCAATGAAGGAGCAAACAGTTCCTGTAGGAAGGTCCAGGGCTTATAAAGCGTTTGAGTTAAGTCTGAAATCGTTCTCAAGCACTTGATTAGTCAGATTTGAGCATAGGCTCAAATCTGACTAATCAAGAGCTTGAGAACGTACTCAGACTCAACTCAAACGCTTTATAAGTGCTGGGCCAGCTCCTATAACAACTTGATGAACATTTTTGTTCTTGAATGTTCCCTTCCACCACCATATTCTACCGAATCTAGTGAGCAAATAGTTTGAATCATAATCAGACATCGCGTGATGCGGCGTCTGATAAGGTTCCAAACTGATTGAAATTTGAATCGACATTTCTTCACTCATACTGCCTTTAATATAACATTGGAACGAATGTTCAAACATAAAGCGATATGTTGTGGGTGAAAGGGTTAAAGCAGACAGTCAACAATGACAATCAAAAAGGTTAAGCGGCCATCTACCTTCACAGAATTCCATCATTTTGTCAGTGGTCGTTTCACGGTCCGTCTAAAGACCCAATCCACCCAAACCTCTCTAAACCACTTTTAAAAGCATGGTTTCCATATTCTAGCAGATGGTATCTTAAAACAGGGTGAAAGTAAAGCAGAATGTGCCTGAAGGCGCATTCTGCTTTATTTTCAGCCTGTATTAAGTGGAAAACCAGTCTTCCATACAAGAAACAGACTATTGGAAATTAGTAGTAACTGTATATAGCTATCTTAAATTGTGTACGAGTTGCTCCCCTTGAAATGAAAAACATCGTTGATTTGATTTTAGTTTTAAAATAATTTTCACTATTTTAGCCTTAGTTTGCCAATTTTAAGCCTTATGTGATTAGATATTAAGGAATTTAAGTAGGTTTTTTTTTTTAAGTGATTTGGAGTGATTTGAGGAAGTTTGTGGTCTTTAAACGGATATGACGTAATAACCCGTTTAGCACAATCAGTGCCATATCATCGTCTGCTTACAATTTTCATACTTTTATTTATAAGTTTGGAATGTATTCCATTTTTCTTTACGAAACATTGATATGAGTGTCAAACAGTTTAAATCCTGGTAAGACGCCGAGTAATGCAGCATCTGGTCAGGATCAAAACTCTTTGCAAAGGTGGGTATTGACTTTCACTGCCAAGGCTTTAAAATCTTATATTTTCAAGCAGTTTTGATCCTGATCAGACGCCACGTGACGAAGCGTCTGATCAGAAGGCAAACGGTTCGGCACTCATATCGATGCATTTTAAATAAAAGAACGCATATTATCCAACATTTGATAAGTAATTGAGACGAACATTTAGTAGACGATATTATGACAGTGACAATGTTAGACGGGTTATTATGCCATGGTGGCAGTTAAAGGGTA
Organism: Gari tellinella; assembly: GCA_922989275.2. Lineage (NCBI taxonomy): Eukaryota > Metazoa > Mollusca > Bivalvia > Cardiida > Psammobiidae > Gari > Gari tellinella. The sequence continues at coordinate 33,987,087 of OV277868.1, read as the reverse complement.
AGAATATCAGCGCTCAAGATAAAAGTGTGAGAAATAAACTTATCAACTCGTTCATCTGCAACCTTTTACTACATAGAAGCGCCTTTTAGCTCATTTACTTTATTCCCCCACTAAAGAAATAGTTCCTAAAGCAGGTTGAAAGTAAAGCAGAATGTACCTTAAGGTGCATTCTGAGTTACGTTCAACCTGCTTTAAGTGGCCACCTGTCTTTAAAACTAGAAACAGGATACGGGTTTAAGGGTTAAGTCTCCAGTATACCCTGGATTTTGACTACTTATTAAAGTCGTCTTGTCGACAATATAGGACAGTGACAAAACAGCATTTTCACCGAATAAACGAAACACGCGAGAAATCTCAAAACAAAACAAACACGGTATGTCTTAACAGTAGCATCCAATAGTGTGCAGCCATTGTCAGACACCAAGATCGTCGGCATCTAATTCCATTCCAAATCGCTTGCAGTAGACTGGTTCTAGGAGAACAAATGCACTTGTTTGAAATATATGCCGTTTTACCCCGTACAAGAACATGCTAGCATATTAGTAATGTTATAGCATATGTACACTCTCCGCAGTCAAGGTTTGCGTAAAGTTGATAACATACTCGTACTTGTTGATAAAATAATATTAACCTTTTGCACGCTTTTGTATGTTATGATCGTCTGCAACTTTTGTCGACTGCAACATTTTTTTAAAACTTGATTTATCTGCATGATATTTCAAAACAAATCACCAGAATGTCAAACATTTTTTATTCAGAAGACGTCTTGTTACTCGGCGTCTCATCTGAATCAAAACTGTTTGTGACATTTATCACCTCTTCGCCTATAGCGTGCAGAAGGTTGAATAAAATAAACACGCGGCATATAAATCCACATAGAATATCAGCAACGAAAATGACGATATTTCGTGACATCATTCTTTTGAAAGGTAATCATTACCATTCACTAGTATATACTGTTTGATATGAATAATTAACGTCCAGTCAGTTGTCTTCCGTCTTCGTCAGTCGTGTATTGTCCACTTTTTATTTAGATACCTACTTCTTGGAAACCACTGGGCCAATTTTATTAAACTTTATTATTGTTTCTTGTAGTATATTTTATTAGATTTCTTCAAATATAGGTCATCTAATTGAAAGTGTGGTTGCCAAAGCAACAAAATTCAGAAGGTACAGGTCCGGAAAAGTGATTTTACACAAAAGATCCATCGACTGCCTATATCAGGTTTCTTAAAATACTTTTCCTAGCTAATAATATCTTAGCAGCTACGGGATTGTGCGGATTTTACTTAACCATGTATGTCTATATAGAGAAACTTTCCTGAACTCACTGGTTTAATTTGAAAATTACCTGTAGGTGACCATCTGCAAGAGTGGTTAAAATATTTTTTCAGCTTACAAACATGACCGTCTGTGAGTGGGCAAGTTTTCTATATAGTGTTGTAGATCTATAGTATAATTTAAAAATATATATAATTTCTTGTCAGAACTGAAAATAACTTTACACAAATGAGTCATAGTTGACCCTCTGTCAGATTTTAAAATATAATTTTCGAAACCTAACAAATATAGCAACCAATGGGTGGGAAAATGTTACTATAATCGCATAAAGTGAAAAGTCTTCTTGTCTGAAACTGCTGGTTTGAATAGAAAAAAAATTGACAGAAACAATCCATGTGTGACCCTCTACTAGAAATCTAATATTTATGTTACATATGATAGCTTTAGTAAAATACATTCTTGTCTCAAACTTCCAGCCTGATTTAAAAATTAGTTTACACAGAATCTAATGGTCCATGACCGAGCCTCTACAGAATTTCTAAATGTATTTGTCCTAGCTTGAAAAACAAGACAAACAGTGGATAGGTAAGGTTTTCCTTGTTGTTGTTGTTTCTACTTTAGATTCATGTCATTTTTGGTTGTTGTTCATCCGATCCTTCGTTTAACCCATTCCATCTAACCTTTAACCCAGACCCCATTTTTCTGTATATATTGAAATAAAATATATTTAAACTAAACCCATTCCCTGTCATGACGTCATCTACTTTAATCCAGTGTCGTCTACTTTATTTCACTCTTTTTGTAGGTATTTTGACCTAAGTAATATTGAAATGAGTGGCAAACAGTTTGGATTCTGATCAGACGCCGCGTTACGCGGCGTCTGATCAGGATCAAAACTGGTTGCAAAATGTCGTTGTACTAGGTAGTGAGGGGATGAATAACCATTATATAACTATTTCGGCCTTGCACAGCGGACACGATGTACGTATCAGGAACCATTTTCTGAGGCAGTTGGGATGAAAAAGGTGTCCGCAAGGAAGCTTCTTACCATCGGTAATGGAAGCATAACACACAGAGCATACATCGTCATATTCACTGATATCATCGGAAGACGCTGCAGGAATCCTATTTATTCTTTGTAAATAAAGACGTCGTTGGCGAAATGAATCCCATTCTTGCTTACATACGGGATATGTCCAAATACAGTTGTAGCATACAACATTAATCACCCACAGAACCATAAACACATGCCCTTGAATTAAGGGGGCATGCCATTTATAATAGTCATGCAACATTCTGCAAAGCACTGTCAGAGCAGTATTGCCGACTTGAACGTAATATATAGCATCCTCCAGCTTGTCCAATCCATTTTCAACATGCCATGCTATGACAACAAGTGCGATCTCCACAGCTACAAATACAGCTCTAACTATCAGGGAAATGTTTCCTGACAGATTGAACAGCAACCAACAATCGAGTTCGATTTTCGAAGAAATATAAATTGTGATCCATGTATGTACCGTCAAAAGTATGACACTATAAAAAGCGACTCTTATATAGGGCAACCGCTGCCTACATTCCCCACTTCTAAAAACAGAGAAAAGCTGTGTTTCTGTCAGCTCCCAAACTTGAAAAACAATGGCGGATAAGCTCAAAAAAAGAATTCTCTTCATGTTAAGTATTCTTGTTTGATCCGAAGAAATCAAAATACCGGCTTCCATACAATAACTCACCGTAACCATGGTAACTCGAGCCCCGAGTGGAGAATTCATACTGGCCTTTATATCTACTTCTCCTTTTACAAGCCAGGTGCTAAGCGAAGCAGTCAAGTTGGAAAGAAAGCAAAATAGACACCCTAAGGACATAACAATGCAAAAGGATGTGCACCACTGTCCAATGCTTGAAGTCAAATACGTAAATGACAATATATGAGACACGTTGTGAACAAAGACCAGGTCGAAAACTACACAGCAAAAGTAATATGTTACACAAAATATAGTACATATATCTCTTGTAAGATACTTATTATAATTGTCTCGACTGTTATTTATCGATAAAAAACCCAAATAAAATCCATTGATAAATAACAGACAAAACACTCCTTTATATAATACGTAAATAATGGATACTAGATAGGACAAACCAACATTAAACATACACAAGGTATATGGCAGTAAAATAACACTACACAATTGTAATCGCAAACTTGACTTCACAGTGCACAGCTTGGATAAATACCATAGTTGACCAGCTTGAAGTATAAGCGTTACAAGTGCAGGTGTCCACCATGAATCTTCGCCCCATGGTAACCAGATATCGTGACATGCTTCTATAGCCTCGTTCTGGAAGGTCCAGTACATCTTTTCCATCATCCAACTGACGAATATGTTCATAGTCATTGAACAGTACAGTGTGACTAATGTGTGCCGTGGTAGTAAAGAAGTATCGAACACAGACACGACGACTGAAAAAGAAACTGAAACTTGTTTATTACGAAGCTAAAAGTTACGACGGTCGTCTTATACAAATCACCTTAAATACAAAATTCTATTTGCAGTGGAATCAAAATAATAAAACAGAACATAATTTTTATACAGATGTGTAGTGATAGCGTCAGTAAGACATATTTTGTGACAATTGTAAAAGCGTTAAACATATTCTACAAACGGTATCTTACTTAGACCAACATCATCTGTAGCCGAACGAAGTATAAGCGAGCATTTTATACTGCCTTGCAATTTTTGTTGAAAATTAATTATTATAAAATGAAATGAAGAAGCCATTTAGATAGTTTTTATCTTATTATGGCTACTTTGAAATTATATTTTTACAAATGCGTAATTTCGGTATCAAAGCTTCGTTGTGGGTCGCGCAGATACGATACTGGGCATTTAATGAATTTCGTAAGGGAATGAGAACATATCTTAATATCTTAGGCAGGATTTCAGTTTGAAAGTTGATAGCAGGAAGACATGTCGATGTTGTCAACGGATAGTAAATTAAATATACATAACTAGTCACCCTATTTAAACATTTTAGCCGTGGGCCTTTTTAAAATAGAGTGATTTTTTTTCATATATTTGAGATACTTCAAACGCCTGACATCTTACCGCTGTATTTCATGATATACAATACACACTCCACAGGAGTATAGTTGGAAGACGGACTCAACACCAGCAGAAAGTGAATTACGAACATTACAGGAACTCGGAGAACAATCTCAGCCAGGTACTTTTTTCTTGGGGAGTTGGTTGCCATAAACGTTTTCATTTTCTCAAGCAGTGGCATAGTGTCATCAAATGCTGAAATCAGAACCATGTGTGAACAAATCTGGTAGACGTGTGTCTATGTCTTACATTTTAAAAATAATGAAAACGAAACATGTTTGTGGGCACTGATCTAAATCTTAAGCCATAAGAAATGAATACTTAGGTAACAAACATAAGTGTCAATCGATTTTCTGTCGTGTATTTATGATATTTAGGAGCGCGCAAGGAAACTTCTTGCCATAAGTACTTGATGCATAACACGGGGATCCTCATCGTCATATTTGCTGATGTCATCAGCAGACGCTGAGGGAATATGATTTACTTTTTTATGAGATTTCTTAGTTGACACGAACCCTATTCTTTCTCACATACGACCTATGTCCCAGCAAGAACGTCATGATTGATTTGAGTTATACGGCACCGCGACACATGAAATGGTCGTATGTCGCCGATGTTTGTCATTTGCTTCAGACTCAGATCAGATGCCGCGTAATGATTTGGTTCCAAACTGTTTGCAACTTTGGGCCAAATTGCGCACAGTATGATATGAGTTAGTATTCTGGATGCATACTGTATATCTTCACACGTAAAAACTGCGTTTTCTTTTCCATCATTTTTATGTAGAACAAACGCCAAATTATTCGAGGTTTCATCAGAAACCGAACTTTCTATTTAAGGTGGTTCGCGGGTCAGCTTATTCTGTGTCAGAATTCTTTGAAACCTTGATTAAATTGAAATATACCATATGGAGAGTGAAAAATCGTTAAAATAAAAAAAAGTTACAGTGCCGTTTTTTTCTGACAGGACCTTTTGTCGAGAAAAGCTCCTTTTTTTATAAACAGGAATATTTTCTTTATAAAATGATATAACTCAATAATTTCTGTACATTCAAGTAAACTGTACATAGACTATACGATCTTGGGCAAACAAAAGTATTTCATGACATATTTGTTGGAAATATCAATATTTAAAAAAAGTCAAATTCTGAAAATCTCAAATTACAAAACATCTAGCTGTTTAACGTACACTTATTTTACTCTTATTAGATAGATATAACTTAATTCTACTAGTCACAAAAATTTAATGAAAATCTACAGTGGAATTTACATTTTATACATGATTTCCTGAAATTCTGACAAAATGTAAACACAAAACGAGTAACCTCCCTTAAGTTCAACTTTAAAATGCCGTCAGCTCTAAATATTACCATAAGTCAAACCTGTAATAAGGGACCATTGAAAACGGTAGCCTGTAGATCTTTAAAGGCAAGTGACTGCTTAATGCATAACAAAAGTAATGCATAAAAGCTCCTTTAGGATCTATCTTTTAGCATTATTTTTGTCCTGTGTTAAGCTGCCATCTGTCATATAGGCTATAAATACTCACAAATTTAGCTGTCACTTGACTTTACTTGCATTAGTCATTATTACGTGACTAAACATAGCATGTCCTTTGATCACTGCGTTATGAAATGACTAGTCACTAAAATCAGACAATTTGTTAAAAAAAACGTTTTGAACTGAGTGGGAATCGAACACAGAACCTTTGGATTGCAAGTCAATCACCGTACCCACTGCGATAACAGAGAAGACACTGAATAAGATCAAACTGTTCTTTATCTAAATTTTCTACTATAAGCACGTGCCGCAAAGATCGGGTGAAAGTCATCAGCAATTCCGGAACTCGAGATGCGGGCCGCCCGCTGTCGAACCACCTTAAAATCAAATCTGAGAAAAAAAAATTTAGAACAGAGGCGGACGAGAATCGTTACAGATACAATTTCTAAGTGCTCTATGATCTGATAGTGACTAGGTCTAGATTTGTGTTTGTTCATGTTCATGATTTTTATACAGGGCAGTATATGGTACTTCCTTCAGTTATATCGTATGTGTAATAGTGGTGTCTGCACAGTTCGTCAAATAAGTGTTTATTCATCTGAATAGGATCGAAAAGACCGGAACATAAATTCAATTAATGATGATTTATAACATAAATCACTTTAACTCTTCTTCTTCTTCTTCTTTGACAATAATAGCCTCGATCACTAATGATCATTATCGCCATGCGCTATAGTTAAAAACAGTAAAATGTAATATTATATTGGCCAATACAATATGGACTATTCCCAAGGAGTAATAGAGAAGCACTCGTGATAGGCAGAACTTATAAGAAAACAGTCCCTTCAACAGCTGTCTGATCTGGAGCTGCGCTGCTTTTAAATAGAGTCAACATATTCTAATAGCAGGAGAGGGGATAAAGTATGATACATGTAGTTATTTATCAGTCAATAATTGAGACACATAGCACAGCGGTATATGCCTCGTGGAAACCACTTCAAAAGCGTAAGAATATTAAAAAGTGCAATACAAACGATACGGATCAAATTAATCAACTTGGTTTTATTTCCGCTCCGTATTAAGCTATCATCTGCTTTAAACTCTTAAAGTTAGTTGTTATAGCGGGGGTTTATTTAGAATAAACTGGCTATTGAATGTTGAAAATGATTTATGAGCGATTTCCAAATCACACAACTCCATTCTAAATATTATGCTAGCATAAACAGTGGACACGACGTTATTCTTTCACAATAAAAGTGTTCATGCTTAACCCTTTACCTCATAGAAGCGCCTTTTAGCGCATTCCGTTTAATCCTCCGCGGAAGAAAATAATGCCAATATATACAGTCATTAATATGTATCAGAGGGAATATTTTCTAAATTCTAGCAGGTGGTACCTTAAAGCAGGCTGAACGTAAAGCAGAATGCGCCTTAGGGCGCATTCTGCTTTACGTTCAACCTGCTTTAGGTAGTCGCATATTTTCAAAACAAGAAACATGTTATTGGGTAAAGGGTTCAAATATCATTTCCGTTGGAAACAGTTTGGAGCGAGAGCAGACGCCCAGTTCTGATCAGGCCCAAAACTATTTGCCACTCAGATTAAAATAAATAGTTAGAAACGTCCATAAACTTTACATTTTAGTGTATAGCATTTGCATTTCGTTTGCGTTTAAACGAAAAGGAATAACGTCTTCTCCACTGTTAGTAACATATATACACGTACAATATATAATATTCTTATAAAATATTATCGAAACGAAACTTCACAGTTCACATTAATGATGATGGATCTATGCATACTCAACACAGTTGATAATAAACAACATGCACAAGATAGTCAAGTTGAATTAGCAAAACTGATAAAAGTTTTTAAAAAAATCTCTGAATGAGAAAAGAAACTTGATTCCTAATCTGGAAAAGGTCATTTAAGGTAAACTGGTTGCCAACTAATTTTCTACGTCTCGTCTTAAATTATTTCACATAAAGTTTGAAAATATTTTAAAATGGAGAAACTGAAATGTATGTGTGTTGCCTAGTTGTAATAGTTACTTTGACTGACTCAGCTCTACACCGCTATGGGTTCAAATCCCGGTCTGAGCACTACGGATTTTTCATGTTGGGACGCTTTCCAGATGGCTTGCGAAAGGTCGATGGTTCCACCAGCAGCTGTACGATATAAAGAAGTGGTTCACGAACGGTTATCTCGTATAACAACTCAGTTGTTTGCTGTTTTGGTCACGTGATTAGGCATTTTCTTGATGCCACTTTGTCCAGTAGCCGTACAAAAGGGGAGCTGTTTATTTTGCCTGAAAACGCATTTTAACCAATTTTTACTGATATAAGTACGTTCAACAGTTTGGTACTTTGGTATGAAACATGCTTGCAGTAATATTTTATCTTTTAACGGTCAGTTTTGCCTCCGATGCAATTTATCATACTTGACCTATTTCGTACGAAGAAACATTTTGGCTCGGAAATGGCGGAAAAAGTCCACCCGTGTGAGTAATTTGCACTAGATTTGCACTATAAATAAGTTACATGTATATTGAGATTTTTGGATTGATTGTTTGAAAGTAATAAGTTTGTAGGCCGATGCAGTGGCTTTTGATAGAAAAAGTACGCTGAAATATTGAATATTTTCGTTAATAAACTTTCATTTATTCACGCATTTCATTCATATGTTTTTACTTTATACCGTTTCCTGAGCGTCGCACAACATATTCTATATTAAACACAACTAAATTAGATATGTGTTGCATCTGAGCAGTGTAGTTTTATGTTTTATGTACGTGATGCCATTTTTGTTTTCAGAGGCGTCTAAAATGGCTGATTTTGGTAAAGTATATTGAGGTTGTTTACATCAACGATTAATTTATTAGACTGCAAGGGAATTTTTCCATGATTTTCTGCCGAGAATAATCCAATATTATTGCAATCGTATTTGCTACTAACTTACCAATATGTTGGACGTAATCAAATCAGTAAAACAATTGTTAATATGCGATTTGATTACGTCCAACATTTTCGGCTCAATAACAGCTCTGTTGTTTACTCTGTCACTCGATTTGTATCGATATCTATATTTTCGTTTTTGAGCAATATCAACTTTTTAACAACACGAGAATAGGGGTGGTTTCTGTTCAAACTCACATGCAAAGTTTCAGAATTATACTGGCTGTGAATGACAAAAGATCGTGAAAAAAGTATTTCCCCCGTAGTAAATTTAGCATTTATTCGCTGTTTAGAAAATGTCTGATCTTATGCGCAGGAGTCAGTTTTCTATGGGGGACATTTCATTTTACGGAGCGAAACAAGCATCACAAATATTCAAAATGATAGTGTTATTCGATAGCTAATCTAAAGGTGAAGTTAAGACAAAATAAAACTCGATTTTAAACCGTTATTTTGAGTTATTTTTTATGTAAAAGAATATTCAAACACAAAGTAGAATGAAAATAACCCTCCTTTTATTGAGCAAATAGTGGGACCGATCCTATGTCTTCGTGAAAAAATATAATAAATTGTGACGTATTTAAATACGTTACGTCACTGAGTTGTGGTATTTATACTTATTAAGTAGGTCCATTATTGGTGAGTAGAGCGAGCAGGCTTTCATTTTCTGTCACTGTTCTGTCGGCCATGGTTGTATCTGGTGTCAACAGTTTTTAGTTAAACTTTGAAATGTTAGATCATCTTTAATTAACGACCTTGAGTGTGTAGATCTAGATGTTGCGGTTGCTGTCTAGATTTTGTTAGCCTATTTATGTTTTTAAAAAGAAATCTGAAACTGTTGTAAATCTAGATTCAAATATAGATCAAAATCTCCTTAGATGATAAATCTAGACATAAAACAAGAAAATATCGTTCCCAACGATGGATGCTCCCCATAAGGAAAACACCCTAGGTATAGCATGTTTAGTAGGTGAACACAGTATCAAGTTTCATCAGTTTATGATGTAACGTTCAGGTGATTTGCTTCAGACAAACAATAAAAAATTTATGAAAAAAGGTCAACAATTCAATATTTGGAGACAGAAGAGTTATAATTCTTGTGTACTGCACTCCTTTTTGTCATACTCTAACACATAATCAAGTTTCATCAAGTTACAGGGCTTCAGAAAATTTGTTTTTTACAAGAAAAAAGGGAGATAATTCAATTTTGGGAGATGACATAGTTATGGTTTTTGAGTACAGCGCTCCCTGTTTCACCCCGTATCACTGGGATATGACAGAGTCATTGTTCTTGTGTACTGCACCTCCTTACACTGTATCAAGTTTCATTAACTTACAGTGTAACAGTCAAGAGATATGCTCCGGACAAATTGTTGGGGTTTTTTTTAGAAAAAGGGAGATAATTCAATATTGGGAGATGACAGAGTTGTTGTTCTTGTGTACTGCACTTCCTTATGTCATCCTCTATCACCGTTACAAGTTTCATCAACTTACGGTGTAACAGTCCAGATATATGCTCCGGACAAAATTGATTTATTTTATGAGAAAAAGGGAGATAATTCAAAATTGGGATATGAGATAGGTACGATTCGTGTGTACTGCACTTCCTAATGTCATCCTCAATCACTGTAACAAGTTTAATCAACTTAGGGTGTAACAATCCAGAAATATGCTCCGAACAAAATATTCAGACAAAATTGATTTTTATGAGAAAAGGGGAGATAATTCAATTACAGACATAGTTACGGTTCTTGTGTACTGCATCTCATTCTGTCATTCTCTATCACTGTATCAAGTTTCATCAACCTACGGTGAACCGTTCAAGAGATATGCTCCGGACAAAAAAGCGTGACGGACAGACAGACAGACGGACGGACAGGCGGACGGACGGACGGATACACGGACGGACAAAGCGGCGACTATATGCTCCACACCCCCCCCCCCCCTAAAGGGGAGCATAATAAATACACGTCCTCTGTCGAGTATACAGCCAAGTTAGAAAAGCATATTTTGTATTTCTATTTAATATATAAAACAGATGTTTATATATACTTAAAGACATCTCCTGACGGCCTTTTGGTCATACCGCCTTGCCAGATTATTTACTGTCAATTTCCTTGCAAAAAGCATGGGTCTTGTGCGTATTGAACCATTGAAGCGTCTTGTGTGAGACTCTACCTTTATATTTGATAGTTTGGTTAGAAATAACCATTGAAAATCACTAGAGCATGAGTATAATCTGGACTTCATCAGGTAAACTGCACGTGATTTGACAGTTACATTGACACCTCCAGAACAATATGCTGGTGGTCCCTCAATGGACTTAGGAAAAGTCTTTAAGGCTCTGTCTTTCAAAAGTGATCACTCGGTAAATAAGAAGGGTGGCTTAAAAAACAATGGCCGCTAAAGCAGGACAAAAAAGTAGGTTTCGGGAAATCAGGTAGACGCTTAAAACATGGATCAAATTGGCGTGACTGTATGAAATCTTGCACGGTTTGAATGTACATAATTTCTAGATAAAATGTTACATAAAAGTGTTCGAGTGAATGTTTCAGAAGAAAGAAGGAGAATGTCACAATAAAGTAATTGTAATTACAGATACTAGAGCTACTGATCTATATCAGTAAATATTTTTTCTCGGTTTAGATTAACCTAGTCATTAAATATAAGTCAACATCACTCAGTCATTCTATAATCTCTAAAAATCGAACATCCCTGCGACTCCATGTCCCCTTCTTTCTCTCATCCTAAACTCAACCATCTGTCCAACTTTTTCTCTCTCTCTCTTTCTTTCTAAAATCTAACATCCCTCTCTCTCTCTGTCATTCTTTCTCTGTCTCTCGGTCTATGTCTCTCTCTGTATCTCTTTCTGTCTCTCTTTCTCTGTCTATGTCTCTCTCTCTCTGTATTTCTCTCTGTCTCTCTGTTTCTGTCTCTCTCTCTCTATCTATCTATCTCTCTCTCTATGTCTCTCTATCTCTCTGTCTATGTTTCTCTCTCTGTATTTCGCTCTGTCTGTCTCTGTTTTTGTCTCTGTCCCTCTCTGTCTCTCTCATTATCTGTCTCTGTCATTATCTCGCCCTCTGTCTCTCTGTCTCTGTCTATCTCTGTCTCTCTCTCTCTCCCCCTCTCTCTGTCTGTCTGTCTGTCTGTCTGTCTGTCTCTCTCTCTCTCTCTCTCTCTCTCTCTCTTTCTCTCTGTCTGTCTGTCTGTCTCTGTCTGTCTGTCTCTCTCTCTCTCTCTCTCTCTCTCTCTCTCTTTATCAGGTGACCAGGTCTAAATATGTCATTCCTCTATTATTTGTCCCATTTCATTAATATTTGCTACATTCCAGCTTTTAATTTCTATTTCGTTTTTATTATGTCCTTTTGGATCATTACGCTTGAGTGACGTCATTGAAAAGTAGCACTTGCATTATAAGCAGTTCATTGGTTGTTCTCTTAGAGTGAAGGTCTTCTACTTCACTTTACCCGTGACTTGTCAGACTAGTTTTACGAAGAAGGCTTCGAGAAGTTCGTCAGACGTATTGGTGTTTGCCAGATATTTCCATCATTGGTAATGTATAGGAATTGTTGTTGATATAGTTCTGTAACGTGGCATGAATTTGTTCCTTTTTAATTAAGTATAATTTGATGTATTTTTCGGTTCGTGAATCGTTCGTAATGTGTTTTCGCGCCATTCGCGAAAGTCGAAATGGAAGCTTGAACCTTCATTTATCTGTCTAACATTTGTAACATAGTCACAACATCATACTTGGAATGTTCACTTTTAATCTTTACAGCAGCACATTATTAGGACACCATGGAGTGAGTGAGTTTGGTGTATAGTTGGTACTGGAGGAGTTAGAGCGTTTAGTTCGATAAACTGGTAAGAATTGTTCTGTATTGAATATTGTGTAATTTTGTATATTTTATTAATAGAAAGTATTAAGATATTATACAGGTTTAGTCCATTTTGTAAATGGGGTTATATGTTGTATAGCCACTTAGAACATTGATATAATAGTTGACAAAGGCGTTGAAAGTTGGTATGCAGTTGTTTCAACTGTTATGTTGGATAAGTTGCATTATGTTGTTATGTTGTAAATATTCACAACAGTCATGTTGTGAATGTTCACAACATATATGCTTATTTTTCAGTTTTAAGGAAATATTAAAAGACAAATGCTTAGTGTGCTTTTAACCAATGTATTTTCAGGATGCTAACTCTTTGGAGTGCATATATTGCCATGGTATTTTGACGTTAGTCCTGTGATGTGATATGGTGTGTAACAGAGGTATAATTAGACGTATGACAGAGAACCAGGCTTGTTTTATCATTGTCTCACGCCCGGCGACACCATCCTCGTTAGAGTGTTAACCCTTTCCCCCATAAAAGCACCTATGCATATGAGTTATTCCTCTGCTGAAGAAAATAGTTCCAATTTAATCAGTCATGAATATATATTATAGGGAATATTTTCTATACCCTAGCACATGGTAGCTTAAAGCAGGTTGAAAGTAAAGCAGAATGCTTTAAGTTGTCACCTATCTTCAATACTAGAAATAGGCTATCAGGTAAACGGTTAAACCCGTTTAATATCTATAAACTGTAAACAGTTCAGGTAAAAATACCGCTGAGCTAGTTGGTTACACGTTTATAAAAATATCTTTTTGACGCAATAAATTTGGTTATAGATTTAAGATGATTACATACAAAGTAATCTAGAACAATTGGCAACTGTTGAGAAAACCCCTAACGTTATGGGATATCGGTAAATAGACAAACGCAATACCTTTTATATATGGATTTTTTGCAACATTATCGTGCAGCGTGCTTATTTCAAGCTACTACCCCGGCGGAAAAATGTAATAGTCCATGACGATTTATTACATAACATACCGATACAGGGTGGCTATTTGCAAAACCAGCTAATCGCATGTTTATTGTAGGATTTATTTTCAGGATATCTCGCTTCTAAAAAAGAAATGACAGTAATTTTAATTAAGTGTGGTATCATTTAAAGGTTATTTGTAAAGCGCGCTAGGCTTATCGAACATCAATATCGATCGTCTGTTCGGATTTTACCTACGGCACCGAATTTCCACAAATCAATTCAATTCAATTCAATATATTTATTTGGCATAACATATACATGTCTGTTGCCATAACATTGGCGATATATACATAGGATAACGAGAAGAGTATAAACAAACAATAGAGAGGTTTCGATTTCTTACTTGTACTGGTACGTATACGTGTAACTCGATTTTTTTGCAGAAAACCATCGTGACGTAATCAAGGTATGCGCACCTAACTTTTGATTTACAAGTTGATAACGTGTGGCATACAGTCTACCCGTTATAGTAAAACGTGTAAGTTTATCATCATTTTATTCCTATTATTTATATAGCTCATGTAAATGTTATTTAATAGAATGTTGGTACAAACCCCTATCTTCATTTTGTATGTATTTATTTATTTAAAAGATTTGAGTTTAAAGAGTAAAATATCGATTTAGGTGACACGGTTATACGTTATAATCCACAGCCAAAAAGTCGCTTGAAACGACTGACAAAACTTGATATCAGCCTTTCAAATGATACATAATCCTTCCCTGAGTACTAATACAATCAGAAATATGTGCACGTATGTGTGTTCAATGTGCGTGCAAGGTGCATGCGTCTGTCTTTATATGTCTTTGTCTGTATGTCTATCTCTCTTTCTCTCTCTTTCTCTCTGTGTCTCTGTCTGAGTGTCTGTCTGTCTGTCTCCGATTGCGCATGTCTATTGGTCTGCCTAACTGTCCGATCTGTCATTTCGTCTCACTTTCCCCCTCTCTCTCTTTATCTCTATATCTCGCCTTTTCTATGTCTGATTTCTCTCCCTCTCTATGTCTGTTTTTCTGTCTCCCTGTGTGTCTCTCTGTTTCCTTCTCTTTCTCTCTGTCCCTGTTTGTCTATTACTTTCTCTCTCTCTCTTTATTTGTTTTACTCCTCAATTTCGCTCCCTCTCTATATCTCACCCTCCCTCTTTCTGTCTCTCTCTCTCTGCATCTCTGTCTCTTTGTATGTGTGTCTCTCTGTGTCTCATTTTCTATCTGTGTCTCTCTGGCTGTGCATGTTTGTCTCTGTATCTCTGTTACCCTCTCTTTTTCTTTCTTTCTTTCTCTCTCTTTCTTTCTTTTTCTCTCTCTCACTCTCTCTCTCTCTCTCAACCTCTCTCTTTCTCTCTCTTTCTCTCTCTCTCTCTCTCTCTCTCTCTCTCTATATATATATATATATATATGTCTTTTTGGATCTAAGACATAAAATATGATCATGTTCCTCTAATTTGAGAATAGATTTTTTTCTATATTGAATCTATATAGATCTACTACGTATAGATCGATACCTAATCCAACGCTATATCAATTAAAGCTGACTTATTTTACAGAAAAATGGCATCATCCCTTAAAAAATGGTTCGTTTCAACGAAACGCTTGATGTCAAGCTGTTGAGAGAGGTGTTAGCACTAAAACCCATACAGAACAACAAAAGGTGGGAAAGTATCGCTGACGCAATAAGAGATGCAGACATGCCCATCGATGAAAGACGAAACGCAAATATAATACACTAAAATGCAGAAAATTACATTTTTGGAAATTTATCTCAAATTAATTTCATCTGAGATACAAACTGCTGGAAGCGTATTCAGATGCCGGGTTACCCGGCGTGTGATATGGCTCCAAACTGTTTGCAGGGGAAATACTAGTTTTAGCGTAAACGCCTTTATTTTGAAAGAATGACGTTTCTCCACTATAGACTACATCAAGGATTAACAAAATACAGTAAACTAAGACCAACATCATGCATGATTGTACAAGTTGTCCAATTTGGAAACACGATTTAGAAAATACGTGTATACATATGTACAGGGGAGAACACTTTATTCTTTCCCGTTTAAACGCAAACGAAACGCAAACGCAGTGCATTAAAATGAGTAAAATGACAAATGTTTGACAATTTTGACGACTCATTTTAGTATGCGTGGTAAACAGTTCGGAGCCTGATCAGATCTGGCTCTAAACTGTTTGCAATTGAAAGAATATTTTTAGCGTTTAAAACGCTTTTATTGGGAAATAATCACGTTTTCTCCACACGTACACGTTCACGTAAAAGAAATCGAAACCCTCTTTACAAATATTTTACTTGTGAACGGGAATTTGTGGTCACACGTACCCGTACCCGTACACGTAAGAAATCGAAACCTCTCTAATACCACAAATGCAACTTCTAAAGTTATCATTATTAATAAGCTTTTATCTATATTATTGAATGTCTACGGTATGACATAGTATTATAAATAAATAAATAAACAGCCGTATTTATTTTTAATTACCTATATCCTAAATATAATTATGGTCAAAGCCACCTAACATTTGACAGCATATTCAAGTACACCTTCATACATACTCATACCGGCAAAAAGAGCATGCGGCCCCACGTGAAACTGGTGAATAACGCCACTTGTGCGGTGTCTACCCATTTCAGGAGCGGTCAGCACGCCTCTAGACCATTTCGCCCAGTTTCGAACACGGCGAAGGAATATCGTGCTTTTTCTACATTCTATCAGTAGTAGGGTACATGTGATCTGATCGGATAAAATTAACAACATCGCCTCAACCATCTCAGATATTCTAGTAAATGCTGCTAAAGATGCTGACATGGTTAAGAAAACTCAACCAGTGCAAAAGAATAAAGTACATACTAGTAATAAGAAAGGGTCTGCTAAACCATGGTTTGATAATGAGTGTTATTCTAAAAGATCAGAGTATTTTAAAGCTAAGCAGAAATATAGACAATGCAATTCAGAAGAGAACTTCGATCTTTTAAAGGATAAAAGTAAAACTTATAAAAAAATAAATAAATAAAAAATTCCATAGATTCCATAAGGATTTAAATACAAAATTTAGAAACCTGAGAAGTTCAAACTCTAAAGATTACTGGTCACTTTTGAATAAGTACTCGAATGATAAACATAAGATTATGTCGGAAATAACAACCGAAGTATTCTTTGACCACTTTAGTAAGTTGAACGAGAAATCAAACCATGACGACCCAGAATTTGATATGAATAGTGTGTCTGAATACAACTTTGAGTTAAACGCACCTATTTCAGAAATGGAAGTTCTGACTGCAATTAGAAATCTACATAATAATAAAGCTTCCTCAAAGTTTGACAATATACTAAATGAATATTTGAAAAATTCTAAGGATGCTATGCTACCGGTACTGACAAAGTTGTTTAACATTATTTTAGATTCTAGTTGTATGCCAGATATATGGTGCAGAGGTATTATACTTCCTATTTACAAAAGGAAAGGAGAAATCAGTGACCCTGATAATTACAGGGGTATTACTATTTTAAGTTGTCTTGGTAAACTTTTCACAAGTATATTGAACGACAGACTGAATAAATTTCTAGAAGATTCTGGAATCCTATGTGAAGAGCAAGCTGGCTTTAGAAAGAAGTATGGTACAACAGACCACATATTCACTCTTAAACTATTGATAGATCTATATAATTATTCAGGTAAAAAATTGTATTGTGCATTTGTTGACTATAGAAAGGCATTTGATTCTATTAATAGAGTATTATTATGGAAAAAGCTTCTGCAAAATGATATAAATGGCAAAGTTTTTAAAATCATTTTTAATATCTATGACAAAGCCAAATCTTGTGTTCAAAGCAAAGATGCTATGTCAGATTTCTTCCCTAGCTCTTCAGGTGTTAGGCAAGGTGAGAATTTATCGCCTATATTATTTTCAATATTCTTAAATGATCTTGTAGCTCATATGTCACAATTTTACAGTGGGTTAGAAATCTTATCACAGTCCTTTAGTGCATTTTTAAGTGATGACACTGTAGAGGTTTACCTCAAACTTTTTCTACTGCTGTATGCAGATGATACCATTCTTTTTGCCGAATCTAGCAATGATCTACAGTCTGCGTTAGATGCAATGAATGAATACTGTGAAAGGTGGAAATTACAAGTTAATACAGTTAAAACTAAAATTGTGGTGTTTTCCAATGCCAAAAGCAAGAGTAAAGAAAAAATTTACCTTAACAATAATAAGTTAGAGGTTGTTGATGATTTTAGCTACCTTGGAATTAAGTTCAACTTTAATGGCAAATTTGACAAAGCTAAGAAACATCTCTGTGATCAAGCTCGAAAAGCTATGTTTTCCATTCTTAAAAAAGCGAGATCACTTTGTCTTGATATAGATATGCAACTGCATTTGTTCGAATCCATGGTTTCACCAATATTATTGTATGGCACAGAGGTGTGGGGTATAGAACAAAATGATGTTGTCCTCAAGTTTCAATTAGATTTTATTAAAAGGATACTTTCTCTTAAAAAGTCTACTACAAGTGTTATGGTGTTTGGGGAACTAGGATTACTCCCCTTGGACAGAACTATTCAGTATAGAGTGTTGAATTACTGGTGTAGGCTAATTAACAGTAAGCATGATAAAATTTCATACATGATATATCAACTATTATATGAGTTACATAATCATGATGTATATCACTCACCATGGGTTACATATGTTAAGAAATCTTTAGAACAATTAGGGTTTGCAAATTACTGGCAGTCTCAGTCTGTTGAATCAACCTCGTTATTTTGAACTGTAATTAAACAAAGAATTAAGGATCAGTATATTCAATTCTGGAGTGAGAACTTGTTTTCCCTTAGTAAGTGCTCAACCTACAGAATTTTTAAATCTTCATTTAAATTCGAAAACTACTTCAAGTTGCTTCCTAAAAAATATGCTATAGCTCTCTGTCATTTTCGGTGTAGTAACCACAAGCTGCCAATCGAAAGGGGTCGTTTCTTTAACATTGGTCGCCACATGAGAAAATGTCACGTATGTAATTCTGATGCTTTGGGCGACGAATTTCATTACATTTTTTAATGTAGCAAATTCAGAAATGAAAGAAGACGTTACTTACCAAGGATATTCTTGAGACCGAACACTTTTAATTTAGAGCAGATTTTTCAAAATGATTGCAGAGGCGACCTTTTAAAACTGGCAATTTTTGTAAGTAAGATTATGGATGAAGTTAAATAATTTAGTTGCCTTTCTCTACTTCTTATTAACCCTTTGAGCAAAGAATTATATTTACACTCAGTGTAGACCCGGAGGTGGGATATTTTTTAATAGGATCTTTCAAGTCGGGGTTTGCATTATTTACCAAATACGCATAATAACTAACTTTTAGGGTTGATGTTTAATATCATGTTTGTCTAGTAATTCATTTATGCTCTTTCCATTCTAGTCAATCGTGTTTGATGTATGATGTTTTCTTGTTATTGATGTTAACGCTGATGCCCATATTGGGCCTAGTTGTAAATAAAAACTGAAACTAAAAACTGAAACTGAAACTGATTGGGTAAAGAACGAATTTTCCACTTAACTCCCGGTAATCTAATATCCCTCGTTCTGCCCTACAGTTGCCGATTTTTGATTAAACAGTGTATAGAGCGTTTCTTTGTTCTTCCTCCATCTGTAAATAGCTGGACGTAGCGATATAACTGAAACAGTGTTAACCCTTTCATGATAAAATTTGTCGAGACTTTTTTACCGCTATAGTGTCGTCTGGTTCAATATTGTTGTCTGCAGTATCTTTTCAAAGTTAGATTTAAGGCAATATGACTGACAAAATTTCGAAACAAGTATCAAACAGTTTGGGACCTGATCAGACGCCGCGTTACACGGCGTCTAATCAGGATCCAAACTGTAAGCAAACTCGCTTCATATAGCGTCATTGAGATTGAAAGCGACGTAAAATCAGCGACGTATATCAGAACAAATCTAAATATCGTCTGTTTGAATACTGTAGTAGTACTTTTGTTCCGAGGCTAGGTTTAAGGATAGATTACTAAAAGACATAGCGTGGCGTCGATCCAAACTGTTTGATATCCATTTCGATATATCTTCAGTCATTGTGCCTAACATCTAGCATGAAAACAATTGTATACACAACAACATTAAAGTAGACGATACAATGGCGGTGATCTCTTACTAAGCATTCAAAGTGTTAAACCCTTTGATGAATTGTCGTCTGTCTCAAACATATGACCTGCATGATTTTAGCACCTTTAACTAGACACACCTAACAAACGAATGTCAAACCATTTCGACCTCGATCCCGCGCGGAATTACTCGGCGTCTGATCTGGCAAAGGGTAAAAACACTTATTAAGATTCATGACAGAAAATTTAATCAAAAACTTTACCTTACATGCAGTTCGTCTTCCTCGGTAACTTTAGAGAATAAAACTAAAAATACATTGCATTATTCCTAGAACAAACTGTGTTTGTATTTACGAAAAAATACGCAAAATCTATTTTTGGCCTCTATTGGAATTCCAAGCCGAAACTACAGTTGACATGTCATTTACCGGAAAACCCGAGTAAAATAATTCTAATTACGCAGGAAACGACTAGTCTAAATATAACAATATTTTGGGTTGAACATCAAGTTAACAACAGACTTGTGCGATCATTATTTTACGAAACTATTAGTCTAAGAATCCTGAACTTTGATACACTTATTCATACCTGCAATTAGTACACTGCCACATACCGGGTATAAGGAAACATGTTTAACCCATTAACCCATAAATACGCATTTTTACGCCTTTGATTTATGCTGTCACTGTAGAAAATAGTGCAACTTTATACAGTCACGAATATGTTTCATAAGAAATATTTACTGATAGCTTAAATCAGGCTTAAAGTAAAGCAGAATGTGCCTTAAGGCACATTCTGTTTTACTTTCAACCTGCTTTAAGTGGTCACCTGACTTCAAAACTAGAAACAGGCTATGGTGTAATGGGTTAACTAACGGCAGATCTATAGGTTTGGAAAGTAGCAAAATCAGATAAGCAGCAAAATTGTCAACAAATGTTGATGTTATTAACGATTTTGTGTCTTAAAGCTTTAAATGCGCATGTGCAGTTCCGGCATCCGGGTCACTGGATCCCGCGTTTCTATAAATTTAATAACTTATTCTGAAATACATCACTCAAACACTAGATATATGTGCAAAAATTGACTGAACTGGACGCCATCCAATACTTTTAAAAACTATGAAACATTACACAACTATTATTAAACTGGCTGACCTGGAAGCCATCCTAGTCCTTTGACATCAGGACAAACTCAACACCCTTTCCCTCCGCTACCAGAAGGTCAACAGCAGGTATGTTGAGTCTGTCGTCTTCAAAAGGATGCGTTTCGTTGGTACAGCACATAAACCTCGGATCTAGAACGTCGTGCGATAAAACGGTCGTAAGTCAAACCTTTAAAATACATTTAATTTCTTATTTCTTCATCTAATCCTGTGTTATGACATCTCTTTGGACTCGTCTTTTCAAGACCATTCCAAAGAGATATTACAAAACAGGATTAGATAGAGAAATTAACAATAATTGATTTTTCTTTATAATCTGATTTACAACAATATTTATCGTACGACGTTTCGTAAGGCGGGTCCCTGCTGTGACAGGACGTCACCGTCTCTATTTAACTGAGGTATTTCCGGACATATTTCGTACATAATAATAATAATCACAAACGAAATGTTCTGTGTTAAGTCTTTGTAAAAATGTTCGGGGCACATTTTGAATGATGTTATAAACTGATTGCAGCTGAGGACATAATGGAAATTAGGAAATGAGTGTTCCATATCATAGTTCCGCTCTGCTTTCATCTCCGCTCAAGCGCAACGTTCATAAAACTTAAAATAGCACAAATTACAGCTTGACAGCAGAGTTGATAGCCTCGATGTGTGCTTTCTCTCTATGTTTATCCCGTCCTGAGAGAAAAAAAAACATCTGGAAGGACACCCTCTTTAAAGCCCACATGAGCACGAAGTGCTCGGTGAGCCATTGTGATCGTCCTGTGTCCGGTGTCGATGGGCGTAGTTTGCCGTGCGGCCGTGATCATTTTGATACAAAAGGTCAATTTCGAATATAGGTTATATGGGGTCAAATGGTAGATCACTAGGTCAAGTCTTGGAAAAAGCTTATGAACATTCTAGAAGCCTTATTATTAGCCCTATCTTTATCAACCCTAGTCAGAACGACCACCTTAATCTAGGTCAAGTATGAATATGGGTTCGGTGGAGTAAAAAAGGAGGTTTGTAGGTCAAACCGTATGAAAATTTTGTGACCACTCTAGTATCCACCATCTTGACAAAATCTAGGTCAGGTTTGAATATGAGTCATTGATGAGATCTTTGCAAAAGTTTGTGAACACTCAAGAAGCCACAATCATTGTTCAATGTTCAATCATTCCTATGTGTTTAATGGGTTGATTTACATTGTGTTGTATGTATGTGACTTTGTTTTCTTGTTTATTTCTTTCTTATATTTTCATCATGTATGGTGGTCAAATAAAAGCAATTAAATCAATCTGACCATCTTATCAAAA
This sequence comes from Gari tellinella, assembly GCA_922989275.2. Lineage (NCBI taxonomy): Eukaryota > Metazoa > Mollusca > Bivalvia > Cardiida > Psammobiidae > Gari > Gari tellinella. The sequence goes on along the minus strand of OV277868.1, from coordinate 33,964,786 downwards.
TCTAGGTCAAGTTTGAATATGGATTCTATGGAGTCAAAGGGTAGGCCACTAGATTTTACCTTATAAAAAGCTTGTGAACACTCTAGTTGCCAATTATGCGTTGGACGGGTTATTACGTAATTAACCCTTAGCCTGCCACTCACGACTATAGCTCCATATGCAAACAGCTTGGATCCGGATGAGACGCCGAGTAACTCGGCGTCTCATCCGGATCCAAGCTGTTTGACACTCGGACAACATTTTCAGCAATTTTGAGCAACTTTGAAGCACTTTGAAACTTGAAGCAGACGAGAAATATAGCAGACGACAATTTATTTGGCGGGCTAAGAGTTAATGCAGTGAAAAGGTTAAACGAATAACTCATACTTTTTCTATCTACGTACATGTACATGTATGTGTATCATTTTCCTCTAGTGTCCTAGGCTGACCATACATTCTCCTCTACAGAAGCACTGACAAGGTGATAATAAGAGATACAAGTTAGAAAAGACTGGTGCCCGTTTCATAAAACTTCCTACGACAAATATTGTCGTACGTCAGATTATAAAAAGTATTAATTATTATTTACTTCTCCATCTAATCCTGTCGTGTGACATCTCTTTGGAATCGTCTTGAAATTAAAAGTATTTTAAAGTTTTGACTTACGACCGTTTTTGTCGTACGAAGTTTTATGAAACGGGCCACAGATGAGCATACACTTGTGAAAAGAATGAGTACTATTGTCATAACCAAACAAAAGACAGAATCTTATCTAAGTAGAAAGATAATAAGTTTTAGTTGTTCTTGCATGTAACATAATATATCTATTTAGGTGTATTTTACTAGATTGTGGTGATTATTTCTGTTGAATCCGATTGAGAGTTTACCTAAGTACAATTGCGGAAAGAAACGAAATTGTACCCAATGCATTAACATTGAGACTTTAAAATTGACTGTTTTTAATTTTAGTCTAGCAGTCTAGAGCCTGTCTAGACGCTGAGTTGTGGCGCCTAAATGTTTTCAAGACTGTTTGAAACTAAATACAGTTCTCGGGGAAAAACTCTTTCACCGTCTGTAATAGAGCTTCCTAATGAATAAATTATAGAAGAACAGAACAGAACAGAATTTTATTTAAACTTGTACATAACACGGACACACATACTGCAAATAATGTATACATGAAGATGACAATACACCAGGTTTCTCGATGATTAAATATGAATACATTTAAAGTTTATATTTACGAACAACTAAACCTACATTCATAAAAATAGAATAAATAATTCTCAAAATTACGACATTTTATAACGACATTTATAAACACCGAGTTTTAAAGTCCCATTGTGTTTTCAGACCTTTTCTTAATGCCTGAAATACAATAACGGTTAATAATAATGTTTGAACATTCTTATGGGCCAAACTGATCTATGAAATGATGAAGACGGACCTAAATCACCAAAAAAGGCGATTTAAAATCATAACAAACCGGAAATAGAACGTCTGACATAAACATTACCACACGGCTTAGTATCACGTGATACAGTCGGAATCAACTTCACCGTGTGCAACCCTATCTATCTTCGCCCGTCAATCCATCAGTCAGTTAGACTATCACACTTTTTTGTCCGCTCTCAAACTCAACTATTTTTATCCGATCTTCCACAAACTTGCTGAAAATGTTCATTGATATAAAATCAAGGTTTATTTTGATTACTACTAAAATCGCATAAGGTATTTTTGAGTTATTGCCTGTTAATCAATAAAAAATGACTGTTTCAGTCACTTTTGCACGCTAACACATATAGTTTTTATCGGATATTCACTAAACTTGCTGAAAGTGTTTAATTATATAAAATTTAGGTCTAGTTTGATTATTACAAAAATCGCATGTGGCATATCTGAGCTTTTGCCCTTTATGTATTAAAAAATGACTGTTTTCAGCAAGTTTTGCTTTCTAACACAAATACGTTTTATTGGATCTTCACCAAACTGGCTGAAAGTTTTCATTAATATAAAATCAAGGTTAAGTTTGAATCCTACTAAAATCGCATAAGGCATGTCGGAGTACTAGCCCTTTAATTATTAAAAAAATTCTGTTTCAGCCTTTTTTTCTCTCTAACACTAAGAGTTTTCATCGGATCTTCACCAAAAATACTGATATTCTTTATTTATATAAAATCTAGGTCTGTTGTGATTATTACTAAATTCCCATAAGGATTATGTGAGTTATTGCCCTTTATGTATTAAAAAGGACTCTTTCACCATTTTTTGCTTTCTAACACAAATACTTTTTTTATTGATTTTCACCAAACTTGCTGAAAATGTTTATTTATATAAAATCAAGGTTTGGTATCAATTCTACTAAAATCGCAAAAGGCATGTCTGAGTTTTTGCCCTTTAAGTATTAAAAATGAATGTTTCAGCATTTTTTGCTTTCTAACACATACAATTTTTATCAGATATTCACCAAACTTGTTGAAAATGTTTATTAATATTAAATCTAGGTCAATCATCTTAACTACCAAAATCGCACTAGGCATGTTGGAGTTATTGCCCTTGAATGACTAAAAATTGACTACTTCAGGCTTGTCAGCTTTCTGACTCAAACAGTTTTAATTGGATCTTCACCAAATTTGCTGAAAATAAAATTTGTATAAAATCTTGGTTCAGTTCTATAAATACCCAAATCGCCGAAGTCATGTTGGAGGTATGCTTCTTTCATTTTTAAAATTTTGCTATTTTATCCTTATTTTTGCCCTGTTCACTCTGTAAAAGGACCAGTTTTTATTCTATTTTTAGCAAAATATTTGGTCAATGGTTGCATGTGCTTCATCTTAGCCGTGGTGGTAATAAGTTAAGTTAATATGTATTTAGGCTTTGCCTATGGACGGAAAAAAGCAAAATTGTACTAATGAAAACGGAATAGATCTATCTCCAGTGTGTGATCAGCGCTCTTGTATCAGTTCGTTGTGTAACAGTATTCCAGATCACACTCGAGGCTACGCCTCTCGTGACTGAGATCTGGATTACACAACCGACTCGAACTTTTATTATAAACCTAAATTGTTTGGGACAAGATCTATATGTTGTTACCAAATAATCAAATAGATATATAAGTGTATACAATGTTAAAAGTTAAAACTCCTCCGTACAGCCATATTATCAGGGCTGCCATTTCTCCGGATTTTTCCTAAATTTCCGGATTTTCCCCCAGGTTATGGTAGCTTAAAGCACGCTGAAAGTAAAGCAGAATGCGCCATTAGGCGCATTCTGCTTTACTTCCAGTCTGCTTTAAGTAGTCACGTGCCAACAAAACTAGAAATCGGCTATTGGGTAAAGGTACGATTCGTAAAATCGCGCTTGAAAAATGCATATTTGGAAGTCTTAGGTTTTTTCATTTCAACCAAGTTATTACATGGCAGTCCTGTATTATAATCAATCTGAAACTATTTTTGGAAGTCATATGACCACCAATAATGACGTCATTATTTATATTGATGACGTGTTGGTAAATCCGTTATTTTTATCGGTTCGATTGAGAAGTAGCTTTTTGCAAATAACGTTCATTTTTAGCGTTAAAGGGTATGAATTGAACTGTTTGAAATGTTGTCATTTTGGAGGAAATCAGTACAAGTGAGTGTTGTGGGTTATTCATTCTTAAACTGGTTTAAAAATATCACCAAAATCGGGAATTCCGAAACGTCACGCACAACTCTTCGTAAAAGCCGTGACGTCATCATCCAAGATGTCAGCCCCCATGTTTTGTAGTTGCCTAGTTTTGAGGAAATTATTCACGCGCAAATCAAACACTTTTCAAAGTCTGTCAGTGATTGAATAGAATTGGAATACCTTTGATTTTATAACGCATTACTTAAGAACGGAAAAAAGGCAAGACTTTTTTCCGTATAAATGACCACTCCCATTTCTCCTTTACCTCTTGAAGGATTTTCATTCAACTGTATTCGATTGTTTTCCTTGACCTAGATTCAATACCAATACACGTTGTCAGCAAGTTTGGTAAAGATCCAATAAAAAGTGTTTGTGTTAGAGAGCAGAAAATGCTGAAACAGTCATTTTTTAATTATTCAAGGGCAATAACTCAGACATGCCTTATGCGATTTTGCTAGTTATTGAACCTGACCTAGATTCTATACTAATAAACATTTGTAGCAAGATTGGTGAAGATAAAAAATGAAGTGTTTGAGTTAGAGAGCGGACAAGGCTGAAACAGTCATTTTCAGCAAGCTCAAGGTATAGATTCTCCGTAATTTTTTTTAATCGCTTACCCACCGTGAATAATATTTACACGTTTTGACTGGATCTCATAGTGTTTAACCCTGTGTCTACTGGTCGTAACTTTACGGAGTTTACAAACTGTTTGAATCTAGAAAGACGCCGCGAAACGCGGCGTCTCATCTGGATCCAAACTGTTTGACACTCGTCTTAAGGTTTGTTTAATTAAAACAATGCATAAATCTAAACTGAACAAATTTTGCAGACGACAATGTCAAAGCAGACGTCTGTGTGGCAGAATAAGGGTTAACCAGATGCTCCAGATACACATGTAAGCGGGAGTAATCTGAACTAATCTAACATTTTCTCACTCATTTCAGCACTGAATGCTATGGTGTTACTTCTGATTAAACCGTCTCTTCGAGACACTTTTAATGAGTATGACACCATTGGGTTTAAAAACAGAAATAATTCCGTTTTCTGGAGTCCTGTATTTACAGAGTTGTCCTTTCCATTCACAAGGGAGGCTTTTTAATTTGTGCAGAACAAAAATATTATAAATAAAATTTAAAAAGCGAATTTCTTAGATAAAGCTGGCTTTTGTGAAAGAATCACGTCCCACGTAGTTCAAATGGGACCCCAAACAACCGTTTTATGCAGGTTTTTCAAAAACACAATGCGGCTTTAAGATACAGTATATCAAAGAATGTATACAGAGTGGTTAGAAACTAATAATGTTTACGCACAGCTGCGGCAAATAGGTCATATTAGACAGTACCTTTCTCCAGAAGCTACAAAGACCTTGATCAATTATCTGGTCACTTCAAAAATTGACTACTGCAACTCACTGCTGTATGGGATTCCCCAAAACTCACTATGCAAACTACAGCGTGTACAAAATACAGCAGCCCGCATCATTTCCAGGACCCGTCGGTACAATCACATCACTCCAGTCTTGAAGGAGCTTCACTGGCTTCCAGTTCAACACAGAGTTGAATTCAAATTTCTGACACTCACATACAAAGCCATGTGCAATATTTCTCCAAAGTACATTGTCAATATGCTTGACGTGTATAAACCTCCAAGAGACCTGCGGTCTGCGACTAAATCAGTATCGCTGGTTGTACCGAGGAGTCGTTTGGTGAGGTTTGGAGATAGAAGTTTCATGCATGCAGTCCAAAAGCTCTGGAACAGACTACCATCAGACATCAGAAATGCGAGCTCAAGTGCAGTCTTCAAAAAACGTCTGAAAACTCACCTCTTTAATATGTGTTATTAGAACACTGCTACCTATGCAATATGTTCTTGCTGTAGATGTTGTGGGTTTAAATGGGAGTTCTGGCGTATTATCTGGTTTATGGTCTCTTAATTATAGAAATTTTGAGTTATTGTCGCATGCTATTTTTCTTAGTTATGTTGCATTGGGCGGCCTTTATTTGGCGTTCTGCTATTGTTTCTATAGGTCGGCAATCATTAGCCGGTAGGTTCATTGCTGATTAATGGGGGTAATGTAATTGCCGTTTTGGGGGCTGTCTTTTGTATGCTTATTCATGATTATTTAAGATCTAATTGTAGTTATTTGTCCTTTCTCGGCGGCCTGCATTGTGCACTTTACTATTATTTCTATCAGTCGGCAATCATTAGCCGGTCGGTTCATTGCTGATTGATGGGGGTAATGTGATTGCCTTTTGGGGCTGTCTTTTGTATGTTTATTCATGTTTATTTTAGATAATTGTAGTTATTGTCTTTTCTCGGCGGACTGCATTGGGCGCTCATCTATTGTTTCTATCAGTTGGCAATCGTTAGCCGGTCGGTTCATTGCTGATTGATGGGGGTAATGTGGTCGCCTTTTGGGGGCTGTCTCTTTTGTATGTTTATTCATGTTTATCTAAGATCTAATTGTAGTTATAGTCATTTCTCGGTGACCTGCATTGGGCGCTCAACTATTGTTTCTATCAGTCGGCAATCATTATCCGGTCGGTTCATTGCTGATTGATGGGAGTAATGTGATCGCCTTTTGGGGCTGTCTTTTGTATGTTTATTCATGTTTATCTAAGGTCTAATTGTAGTTATATTATTTTCTCGGTGGCCTGCATTGGGCGCTCTACTATCATTTCTATCAGTCGGCAATCATTAGCCGGTCGGTTCATTGCTGATTGATGGGGGTAATGTGATCGCCTTTTGGGGGCTGTCTTTTGTATGTTTATTCATGTTTATCTAAGATCTAATTGTAGTTATAGTCATTTCTCGGTGACCTGCATTGGGCGCTCTACTATTGTTTCTATCAGTCGGCAATCATTAGCCGGTCGGTTCATTGCTGATTAATGGGAGTAATGTGATCGCCTTTTGGGGGCTGTCTTTTGTATGTTTATTTATCTTTATTTTAGATCTAATTGTAGTTAATCTGTCCTTTCTCGCTTTGTATGTACATTTATGTAATCTTTTGTGAAGCGCTTTTGAACGCACTACCCCTGTGTGAAAAGAGCGCGATATAAATCTGGTATAATAATAATAAATAATAATATAAATGGACGCGAGTCCGAGCCTAGCATGAGTAAAAATCAATCTTTTAGGTCAGTTTAAATGTGAATTTCAGTAATCAAGTAAGTTGTTGTTGCGTAAAATCACCATTGCCTACCATGCTCAAAACAGTTTGGATCCTGCTGAGCTGTAGAGTTTATTTGAATTTATGAAGTTCATGCATGAGTGTTGGTAGCCACAGTTTTTTCATAACTATCGCCATTCTTCATATTGCAGCCAAGTCAAGATTTCGTGTTTTATTTGAGCCGTGTCCTGACAAAACCTGCCTTAGTACAGTACACACAGTGTGTGTCAATGCCAGCCGCGGCGTCTTTAATGCGGCGAATGGAATTGATATTCTCTATTTGACACCTTCGAACAATAAAAGCATTGAAGTACTTAGCAGCATTATATACGGATATTGCAGTGTAGACCAAATTCAGTTACAGAGGCTGTGATGACAACGGTGATTGGTCTGTACTATGTTTTCAATGCAATAAGACAGGTTTTGTCATAGTACGGCTCATTTGTTTTCGCATGTTTCCTCTCTACAGTGGAGAAAACGTTATTCTTTCCCAATAAACGCGTTTACGCTAAAACTAGTTTTTCCATTGCAAACAGTTTGGAGCCAGATCAGACGCCGGGTAACCCGGCGTCTGATCAGGCTCTAAACTGTTTGTCACCAAGATAAACATGAATTATCAGAATTGTCCAAAAGTTGCGCTTTTCTACGTTTTAGTGTTTTGCGTTTGCGTTTCGTTTCGTTTAAACGGGAAAGAATAACACATTCTCCACTGTATTATGCTATGTTCGTCCTCGTTCCGAATGTTTCGTGTTATTCCGCACATCGAGATTGTCGTCGGCTGATTACATCAACCGGGAGCAGTTTGGAAATTATAGCATTCCTGAGCAAATTTTACAAACTAGTCAACATAAGTATTTTAATTCTGAGATATCTTTTTAAAAGCTATGTTGAACTCGCAAAACATTTAAACGAGCGGAACAGAGCAGGGGATCATAGAGAATAATAATAGCCTTACACGAGATGGGACTGTACTCGTATTACTCTGCGAGGGAGAAACCACTCACTGTGAGGCTTGCAGAGCGATTACTGGTTTCTCCTCGAACAGAAAAAACAAACATTCCTATCTAATGACATATTATTCGCTTTATCCTGTCATTAAGTAATGTTAGCCTTCCAATCCATACTAACACCTAATATTTGGCAAGTTTAAACTCATTTCTTAGACAATTCTGACATACAAATGAATTGAACTAATAACCGCTTGAGAGCGACCGAAGTGTATATTGTTTTCTTAATTTATCTAACACAACAGAATAAATGACTAAACAAAACGCTTAGAGTGAAATAATTGCAATTAATGGAAAAGCCGATTCAAAAACATAATTATATATATACATTTAAACTCGAATGGACCATATTTGAAGCTACAAACACATAAGATAAAATTTCAAAAGACGATTGCAAAATATCACAAGTTTCGCTTGACTCTTCCAACTCATGCATTGTTTGGAACACAGTTTCTTTTCTGACTCCTCAGATTCCAACACCCCATGTTATGTTTATGTCGAAATTTACCATCTTAAGCTTTGTTTATTAGCCTACTTGAAACATTTTTTAAGTTGAAATGACAGCGTAGATAAAATAACAAAAGAGATAATAGTACGTGTGCCTTTGTCCAATTTGCTAGCTACTCACATCTGGCATCGGCTTATACATAATAGTGTTTACATGCATGGAGGAAACTGCAACATATATGAATGCTAAGTTCATTTTGAGAAGTAATTTCCATTGAGTGGTCACAATACAGAATAGCACATACAGCCGAACTTCGATATCTCAAACTCGATTAACTCTAACTATCCGATATTTCAAAACATGAATTTGCCTTATTTAAAGCTTGGTTTAGGGTAACTTTCCCGTGTTTCAAAGCTAAAACGCGACTTAGCGGCGTTTTAACTTTAAAACACGGGTATGTTCAACTTAACCAAGTTCGAGATATCGAAGTTCCACTGTACTTCGTAAATGGCATATTTACAAAGGAAAATCTCTTGAGGTATAATTACACATAATAGTAAAGCTGGAAATATGGGATTTCCCTTATTACGTCGACAGTCTTCTATAACGCTTTCAACACCAGTGTTCACACAAATTAAATGATTTGTCCATTTCTCATAAATGTTTAATTACCATCAACTATATTGGCGTTACACAGAGGACATGATGTTCGTATCTGGAACCATTTTCTGAGGCAATTCGTATGAAACAGATGAGCACAAGGCAGCTTCTTGCCGTCGGTAATTGAAGCATAACAGACAGAGCAAACATCGTCATATTCGCTGATATCATCGGCCGACGCTTCGGGAATCTCATTCACTCTTTGTATATAAAGACGCCTTAGTCTAAATAAATCCCATTCTTTCTTACATATACAAAAGGTCCCAACAGATGCGTCACTCACGACTAAAATAGCCCTTGTCACAAACCATGCATGAAAGAAGGGAGCATGAAAGCGATAATAGCCGAGCAACACATTGCAAAGCACTGTTAGGGCCGTTTTGCAAACTTTTACATAATATATAGCATCCTCAAGCTTGTCTAAGCCATTATCAACGTGCCAAGTTATGGCAACAAGTGCGATCTCCAATGCTACAACTACAGCTCGAACTATAAGGGAAATGTTTCCTGACAGATTCAACATCAACCAAAAATCTACTTTGATTTTTGGACTAATAAGAATTGTAATACATGTAGGAACCGTCACAAGTAACACACTGTACAGAGCGACCCGGACGTAGGGTAACCATTGTCGTCGCTCACCACTATTAACAACAAATAGAAGGTGCGCTTCTGTCAGATCCCAAGCTTGTAGAACGATGACATATAAGCTCAGAAAGAGAACGCTCTCCATGCTAAGAATTCTTGTTTCTTCCGAAGAAGTCAAAATACCCGCTTCTATACAATAGGTCGCCATAGTTATGGTAACTCGAGCTCCGAGCGGAGATATCATAATTGCCCTAATGTTTACTTCACCTTTCACAAGCCAGATGCTTAGTGCACCGGCCAAGGTTGAAATGATGCCAAACAACGCCGACAATGACATTACAATGGCAGACGATGTGCACCATATTCCCAAGCTAGTAGTCACATACGAAAATGACAATATTTGTGACACGTTGTGAACAAAGACCAGGTCCAATACTACACAGCAAAAGAAATATGTTACAAAGAACATTGCTTGTAAATCTCTGGTAAACCATGTTCCGGGAATAGGAGGGATTTTTATTTTGCCAACCGATTTAAACCCAATAACGAGTTCGATGAAGAACACCACGGAAAACCATCCTTTGTATAAAACATAAAAGAAGTGTACTAGATATGACAACCCAACATTAAACATACACAGGATATACGGCAGAACAAGAGCAATACACAGTGGCAATTTCAGACTTGACGCTACTCCGTATCGCTCGGACAGAAACAGTAGATGAGCAGCTTGAAGTATAAGCGTTACAAGTGCAGGTGTCCACCATGAATCTTCTCTCCATGGTAACCAAATATCGTGACATGCTCCTATGGCTTCGTTCTGGAAGGTCCAGTACATCTTTTCCATCATCCAGCTGACAAATATATTCATAGTCATTGAACAATACAGTATGAATAATGTGTGCCATGGTAGTCCCCACGTCCCGAAAGTAAAGAAAGCGACTGGAAAAGAAAAAGGTTTATTATTATAAAGGTAAAAAACTACGATGGTCATCCTATAAAATCATTTAAGTGACGTCATCATTTTAAAAAACTGCCGTCTGCTTTTTATTCTTAAATTTAAATGTTAGGCACTTTGACTTAAGAAATATTGAAACGAGTTTGAATGCTGATCAGATACCGTGTTATGCAAATAACTATTTTGTACTCTGGGCAAGGTAGTGAATGACAGTGGGTGTGTTAAAGGCAACGAGCTTAAAATTACAGAAAAGGGGTCCGTTTAATAAATCTTCATACAACAAATGTTATCGTAAGTCAGATTATAAAAGTCTCAATTATTATTTATTTCTCCGTCTAATCCTGTATAGTGACGTCTCTTTGAAAGAGATGTCAAATGACAGGATTAGTCGAGGAAAACTAAACATAAGTTTTGTAATTACATGTAAAATAAAACATAATCAAAACATCATAGAGGTAGTACGATATTTGGTTGTCGAATACTGAAGTGAGGAATAAATCTTGTATAGATTAGTAATACTACTGCAATGGAGGGGGAATGAGATAAAAAAAAAAAGGAATGTATTTGATACTGTCAGCAGTGTGTGCACAGAATCAAGACGATGGTAAAAGAAAAGTTCAAACATATTCTACAAATGGTTTCTTAACCCTTTCACTGCCGAATTGTCCGTGAGTTGTTTATGTCTTAACCGTTGCATTGTCGTCTGCTTCAATTGTGTTGTTTTCAAGATAATTTCAAAGTGTGTTTCAATATAGTATGTCTTAAAACATATCGAATGTTGATTGCATGATATTTCGATGTACATGTATTTCAAAAGAAATTAAAATCACATATACATAACTCGCCACTCTGTTTAAATATTTCGGCCGCTGGTCTTTGAGAAAGTCAATGGTGAACTATAACTATATAGTGACTGTAATGGTTAAACCCCTTCACTGCCGTGACGTCATCAATTAAAATCAATTGTCGTCTGCTTCTATTTCAAAAAAGCAATTGTTAGGTATTTTGACTTAAGACATTTTGAAACGAGTTTCAAACAGTTTGGATCCTGATCAGACGCCGCGTTACGCGGCATCTGATCAGGATTAAAATTGTTTGCAAATAACTATTACACTCGAGGTAAGGCAGTGAAGGTGTTAATATACATTGAACACCTGATTCGATGCTAATAAAGCGTTTTGGCTGAGTCTTAAATCATTCTAAAACATTTGATTGGTCAGATTTTAGCCTAAGTTAAAATCTGACCAATCCAATGCTTGAGAACGAACTCAGACTCAACTAAAACGCATAATAAGCGCTGGGCCAAGCATCTTACCTATGTATTTCAGGATAAACAAAACACATTCCACAAGAGTGTAGCTGGAACACGGACTCAACATCAGCAAGAAATGAATTGCGAACATGATAGGAACTCTTAGAGCAATCTCTGCCAAGTACTTTTTTCTTTCCGAAGTTGATGCCATGAATGTTTTCACTTTCTTCTCGAGTAATAACATCGTGTCTTCAAATGCTGAAAACAGAGCACATTGTGAGCATTGATCTAAATCTGAATTCATAAGAAACCATACAAGTGTTATGTTATAGTGTAGATCGACATCGACTTTAACCTTAGTATGACACATAATTGTCTGCTACACATATTTTAGAAATAATGAATTGACACTAGTGTCTTCGTGCAACAACAGAACACGGGTAGGCGGTGATATGTTTAGTAATGAAACACCAGCATCTCAACTCCTACCCGAGTTCTATTGCACGATAATACACTTGTATGAATTTATTATTTCGATTTTAACGCTTCAATTTGCCTACAATATGCACCGACGCCACGGCGCTACATTTCTATGTGCACGTATTTTCGAAGCCATATTACATGACTTTAAGCCGTTACAGCGTTTGCGTGTTTTATAGATAATTTAAACATAGCTACGTACGTTCCTTCTTTGTTTATATAAGGGTATTATAATTCTTTATGTCGCGTCAGCTTATGAAGCTCATCTACGTGTTTAAAACAGTTTTGGTCATTATCAAGCCCGTCTGACCAAGATCCTAACTGTTTGCAAATATTTCCAGGTAAATTGTTAACATCTGATGCGATATGGTATGGTTGACTCACTCAAGGTCCGTAGCCATTTTTTAGATGAACCTTTTCAGACACGGTGAGTGATTAGGGTGTTTGCAGTTTCCGATGCCAATTTTCCCACCGAACGGTGACATGTGAATATTGTCTTTGTTATTTCCAACACCCAGTATTATTGTGGGTGAGACCTATATACTTATCGATTGATTGATTGATTGACTATTATTTATTTGTAGCTCTTTTGGCGTCATTGGTAGTGAAAGGGTTAAACAAGTGTCGTCTACTTTTATTTCTCTAATGTAACTTTAGGGTATTTCGACTTAACGAGTACGTAATACAGTGGAGAATCTGTTATTCTTTCCCAATAAACGCGTTTATGCTAAAACTATTATTTGCAGTGCAAACAGTTTGGAGCCAGATCAGACGCCGGGTAACCCGGCGTCTGATCAGGCTCCAAACTGTTTGCCACCAAGATAAACATGAATTATCAGAATTGTCCAAAAGTTGTACTTTTCTACGGTTTAGTGCTTTGCGTTTGCGTACGTTTGCGTTTAAACGGGAAAGAATAACAGATTTTCCACTGTATGTGCAACCAGTTTTGAATATGATCAGACAACGCGTGACTCGGCGTCTGATAAGAATCCAAACTGTTTGAAAATATCCACTGCACCCTGAGGTAATACATGGGTTGAGACATCATATGCATGTCCGACCAATAGACATGTGTGTTGTTCCTACCTCTATTCTTTCTATAGACTCGTGGGTAATGTTTGGAATTGTATTTGTTATGATTTTACGTCACTTTAATAGTATTTCAGTCGTATCGCGACGTCCAGCTAATTGCATTTGGAGGAAGACCCCAGAAACCCTTTAAGCAATGTTTTAGACACACATCGACAACTGGGTAGAACCACTGACCTTCCGCAAGCCAGCTGTAAGTCACTGTGTCTATACCACGGGGCCACGGATGCCCCTCGTACATGTAGGTAATGTAAACATTGCTTAGTCTCCTATGCTGATTAAGAGGATTGACGTAATGTTCTGTGTATTTATTTATTTGTTTCTCTTCAGTGTACAATACATCAATAATTACATAACACACCAATAATCATTTAGCACACTACCACTCTAATTAGAGTTATAAGAGACTAAAAGCACGTAACTTAAAAACAGCATAGCAACTATCATACGCATTAGATAAGATAGAGTTGAAATTAACTAGCAATCTGAGAGAATTATACTGCAAAGGCACATGTAGAATATGACCTGAGACTAAAACAGATCATATGTGTCTTCTCAGTACAATTCATGACACATTAGCCAAATTGAATCCAAATAGCACATAATTATTATTGCACCACTCATTTAAGAAAAGCATAAGCAACCGGTCCATGTGAACATCAGTTAGTCCCATGCTCAGGTCAAATGAGTTATTTCCCTTGGATCAAGCAATTATCCATCATTAAAACAACATATCAACTATCATACACATAAGATAGAGTTGAAAATGAATTACAATCTGAAAGAACTATAATGAAAAGACACATGTAGAATATGACCAGAGAATAAAACAGATCATATGTGTCTTCTCAGTACAATTCATGACACATTAACTAAACTGAATCCAAATATCACATATATATTATTGCACCACTCATTTAGGAAAAGCATAAGCCACTGGTCCATGTGAACATCAATTAGTCCCATGCTTAGGCCAAATGAGATATTTCCCTTGGATCAAGCCAATTCTCAATCATTAAAACAACAAGTCAAATATCATACCCAAGATAAGGTTGATTTTGAATAACATTTTGAAAAATAAAGGAGTTATACTGAATACCCAATATGTGTGTCGTACTCTGCTGTATTGTTATTCTTATGGTGTAGGCTTTATCGCCCAACATTTATAGATACAAAAACACTCGCATTGTTTCTTCATTGACTAGTTGTAAGACTGTAAGCAAGACGTTGTTTAAACTTACTGTAAGGCTTTGTGGTCGGTGACATCACTTGAAGTCCAGACATTGTAGATGACAGTTCGATACCTTGTTGCTTGAAATGGTCATATGCAGCTTTGTCCGCTACAAGGACATTGAACTGATCACCACAACTCCGGAATTTAGCAGCCACTTCTTGCACAGTCAATCCTTCTACATTCTCGCCAGCGATTTCTATGACAACATCTCCTGGTTTTAAGCCTGCACGGCGCCCAGGTCCATTGCGAACGTCATGTACAAATACAGTTTCATGTCGGCTTCCGATCGATAAGCAGATACCTTCGAAGTCGTTCCATTGGTTGATGACAAAACAGAGTCTTGGTGTGGAAACCATTGTGTCTTCTGTAATTAAAGTTTTTAAAACGCTAATACCATTGCTTTTCTCTGCATCAATGAGAGTTTTGTTTAATCCCTGTGTGGCTTCGAATACAATGTGTATTTGCGAATAGTTTGGGTCCTTATCAGACGCCGTGTTACGCAGTGTCTGACAAGGGTCCAAACTGTTTGCAACTTGTTACGATATAACTTTAGTCTATTAGTCTAGCATATACATTTGATGAATAAAATCAGACAATTATATGAAGTGATGACGTCATGGCAGTTAAGGGGTTAAAGGTAACTTTTTGGATTTATTGTAAAATTAACATGATTATATATTCTGGATTCTTAACTCTTTGCACGAAAACACTGCTCTTACAATTGTAATAATCTTTATCTAGATGTGATACAACAGGCTGTATTTTATTTTTCACAACTAACCAGCATGTAAAGTTTAACGACTGTAGCAGCAGTACGCCGTAGTCCACAAGTTTGATGAAGATTGGCCTAGAAATGTGGCATGTAGTCTATTAACAAATTTTTCCTGATAAATGTGTGACGGACAACCCGTGACAGACGGGCAGACAGACAGACAAACTGGTGACGGATAAGTGATCCCCAAGTGTCATTTCTGCCTCCAGCAGGTGGCACTTAAACGACACATAATTTGTGAAGGAAGAGTCGGTGTGCTAGATTGTTATCCAGATAACTTAAGTAACCCCCCCCCCCCTAAAAATAAAAAAAGGACTACCTAACTATAAAAACACGTTAAATCCACTTTTTTTGTTAGATAAACATTGAAAAAATGAGACTATCACTTTGTTTGGAAGAAGTCTTGTTCATAAGACATATGGTTGTCCTTACGTTATGTATTGTCGACACTCTAATGGATATAGCGGTCGAGACGCATCTAAAGACATTCCTTTAAATTTTGCACGTACGGAACACAGAACATTAGAGACATTTGATAGAGGATCTGTAGATGATGCAATGTGCCAAATATCAAAGATTAGGGTACTAGGGTATTAGACGAGAATAAGTCATTTGAAAATTTCACCATATAATTCTATGTAAAACTGTGACCCCAGGGGCATAATTTGAACTAACTTGATAGAGGACCTGTAGATGATGCTATGTGAAAATATCTAAGCTCTGGCCCTTGTAGGTTTTAACAAGAATATTTTTTAGTTTTTCATATTACGGACGACGGACACAGGGCCATCCAAATAGCTCACCTTGAGCCTTTGGCTCAGGTGAGCTAAAAAAGAAATGTAAATCAAAGTCTTCGATATAATAAACAAATTATATAACCTTCTTTAATATGTTTTATTTGATCATTTGTAACAGAATATTCTGTTTCCTGTGGAAAGTAGTGCACCTTTTGTCTCTTGTATCTTCTGAATACATGTAATATCAGTGAATGCAATACGTAAATGGTTACAAAGGTATGGGCGGGTAAAATGGCCCAGCCACTGCAAATGATAGATCAAAGACAGTTACTCAAAGGCGTCTGTCTCAAAACGACACTTAACAGCCGAAAGTAATGTCGGAAATGTCAATTTGCAATTCAAGACATTTCCTGACCTAGTTTCGGTGATTACACCTAGCCAGGTAAACAATTGTCCTTCACGAGCTCATAACTGTTTACTATATTCGCATTAGAGTCAGTGAAACGTCTCATGTTAGGTTCGTCTCTTATATTTGATGATTTGGTTTACAATATCTCGAGTATGAGTTTGTCAGGCTCTCTAGATAGGACTATGTGACTGCCATGATTTTGCAGTTACTTTCACGCCTACTGAGAACAATGAAAGGGGTGGTATAAAAGGTCCGAGAAAATGTCTTTAAAGAGATATTTACCTGTTTATAAAAGGCTGAAAAACTATAGTCGGATTTTTACCCATGAGCTGTGACCTTTAGGACGAGTCCACCCGTAGAGGTAAAACGCGTCACAAACCATGAATTCGTTCAGGAGTTACCTACCTTCCATGGTATACTAAGGATATTGTGCCTTTTGTATTGAAATGAAATCAATTATTGAGTTAGAGTAATAGGTAGCGTGTACGGATACTTGCAATAGGGTAACGGGCTGTGGGTTCGATTAGGGAAACTTTTAAAATCATAATTATTTTTATGTTTTACTACATTAGTTTTCAAACAATTTCTTATTTGAAGTGTTCAACATGTATGCAAAATGTGTCATGGACAACCTAAACGTAAAAATATGTGAACTATTTTAAAGTTTTAAATGTATGTAATATGTTACCAGGTGTGGTCAGTCTCTGACTTCTAGGAAACAATTGCATTAATTCATTGATCACTGACATTTTTATGGCCAATCGCAGTTTCCAATTAAGTCTAGTTAATGTATGAGAATTGAAAAATGACAAACAGTAAGGATCCCTCTGATCTGGGTATTCATTGCTTTCAGGGGACAAATGAAGTACACTTTTTCTAAATGACGATGTGTTAGGTAACTGTCTGATCTGGCTTCAAACTATTTGCCACCAATATAAAAATGAATTATCAGAGTTGTCCAAAAGTTGTACTTTTCTACGTTTTAGTGTTTTCGTTTAAACGGGAAAGAATAACAGATTCTCCATGGTATGATATATATGTGACAAAAACACCCGCTCCATGCAAACAGTAGTCATAGATGGGCTAGACTTATTTGGAAACAATAATATGCATTCCTAATAGACATTTCGTCATCGTCATATCTATTCTAAATACAGTCAACGTGTCTTGCAGCTAACATGTAGCTAAGCCACGACTTATTTGGAAACTGGTATTTAACATTGAATTTTTTTCAGGGCTTAATCAGTTAAAACAAAAATCAAAATATACATTCCTAATAGACATTGCGTTATCGTCATATCTATTCTAAATACAGTCAAGCATCGATCAATTGAACTCGCTTTAGTAGAGCTTTCTCTTTAACGTCAGATAAATTTGTAAAAATAGGGCTCGCTTGTGCCACACGTCCCCGTGTCTTACAGATACATGTAAATGTAGCTAAGACATGTTTTATATTTGAAATACAGGTAAGTTTGAGCTGCCTATGTCTGACTGTACCTATTAGGAAATAATTTATTTAACTATATAGTGTTATCGAGGATTGACAAATAACGAATAAGCGATCTTATCACAAATAAAGTGCTCACTCCCTACAACGGCCCTCCCAATCACGAATCACTCGCTCCTTACAACGACACTTATCGCAGTTCCCTTAACTGGAAAAGTATGTCTACCTTATTCAGGGCTGCAATGTCGTCTGCTTAAAATTGTCGTCTGCTGTTTTTCTTGAAGTAACGTAATGGACACTTTGACTGTTTGCAAATTTCCCTCCCTATAACGAATCCCTCCGAACAACGCACGTAATTGGTGTCTCCCGTTTAGTGTCGTTGTAGAGAGGGAGCGCTGTATGGGTAATATATACAGATGAGTCTGTTTAAACCCATTTAAGAAAAGTGTATTTGACGTTGACATTGGCACATAGTGTAGATCCAGTTCTGTGGCATTACCCACGTCTATTCAATGACGCCCCATTGTTCTCGCTAGGCGTGAAAAGTAACTGTAAAGCATCAGAAAAGTGTGCGCAAAATGGCTTAGTTGTCTCAAGTTTTCTATAGAGGCCCTATGTGTAACATACTCTCAAGGTTTTTTCAGTGGGTTTTGGTAACCGCACACTAGAATATAATGGTACGGGTCACAAATTAGACGCTTCAATGATTCTTTGCACAAACTTTTAAAATAAACAAACCCAACACACACTCATAAACAGTTTCTATTGTCCGAGTTTTCTGACTTGTCAGAGTTATTTTTAGAACAGAATAGTTAAAAATGGTAAATATGTATTCAAGGTAAAATCGAATATATAATCGTACCCTTTTCTATCTCAGATAAGTATGATCATCGTGCAGCACGAGACCGCTGCGCTAACTTTACTGATATTTTATTCTTTTCCCAATAAACGCATTTGTATACTAAACCTGTTATTTCCATTGCAAACAGGTTGGAGCCAGATCAGACGCCGGGTAACCCGGCGTCTGATCATTCCACAGTTTAGTGCATTACGTTTGCGTTAAATGGGAAATATTAATGTATCCTCTACTGTACATTACGCACAAAGATTACAGCTATCCGTATCTCTAACTGGCTATAGAGAAAACCAATCCCTTTAAAAGTTTTAGAATGTTCCAATCTTAAAATAACTTGGACGAATCAGAAATCAACACTAATATCTATATCAAGCACCGAGTTACTCGGCGCCTGACTTTGATCCAGACTGTTTGTTAATCGAATGTCAATTTAAGCTGGCAAAGGGTATATACACTCCAGAAGTTTCATGACAGAGTTTTACCGCTTATCCTGTCGTTATATAGTCGACTTTTAATCATTTTTAAATAAATCAAAGTCAAGTGTCAATAAGTGTAATCCAGATCAAACGCCGCGTTACGCGGCGTCTGATCTGAATCAAAACTGTTTGCTAATTCCAGCCAAGTCGGGATCGCAATGATAAGGGTTTAAAAACAAAACTATACCTTGAATAAATCCTTCTTTTGTCCATCTGTTTAGAGAATGAAACTACACCGATATTGCACAAGTTCTTTAACAACACTGTGTTTGTATTTTAAAACAATCGCAATATCTATTTTTAAGGATTTTGGAAAACCGATCGCCTTATTTATAGTTCTTATTAGTTCATATACAGTGTTCCCTCCCTACAACGACCCTCCCAACAACAACTCCCTCCTAACAACGATCCTTACCGCTGTTCCCCAAACGAAACATTTATGTCAAACCATTTCACTGCTGCAATATCGTCTGCTTAAAATTGTCGTCTGCTGCTTTTCTCAAAGTTACAATTTTTGATATTTTGACAGAAAAAAAACTTAATGACGAGTGACAAAAAGCTTGAATCCAGATCAGACGCCGCGTAACGCGGCGTCTGATCTGGATTCAAGCTGTTTGTGAATGTCCCTCCCTATAACGACTCCCTCCGAACAACGCACACAATTTTGGTCTCCCATTGGATGTCGTTGTAGAGAGGGAGTACTGTACGATAAATTATACCATTCGTACTTGATGGCGTGCCAAAATCGATATCAATTGGAATGGGTCATCAGGCTCCCTAATGCCTAACATGCCTAGTAGATCTATTGTCCTTTTTTATTAACAATCACCTGAACAGTCAATCAGTGATTTTCACCCTTTTATCTCCTATTCATCATGTTGAAAACTTGCCCACCTTAAAGTATAATTTCCGAAAGGCGAGTGACGTGTATATTTTGTTGAGACAAAGTCCCGTATTTACCGTTTCACGGCAGCTTTTCTCGTCTGATATTAATTTGCTTATTTAGTACAATAATACCGTATGCTTTAATACTGTAGTATGTGATTTTGTTTGAAGTTAATTTAACCCTTTCCCTTATAGAAGCGACTTTCAGCACATGCATTTTATTCATCCACTGAAGAAAATAGTTCCAATATATACCGTTATGAATATGTGTCATATTCAATACTTTCCTTATTCTAGCAGGTAATAGCTTAAAGCAGGCTGAAATTAAAGCAGAATGCGCCATAAGGCGCATTCTGCTTTACTTTCAACCTGTTTTAAGTAGTCACCTATTTCAAAACTAGAAACAGGCTATCGGGTAATGGGTAAAGAGAAAACCCGTTTAACTAGCGTTGCGTCGATCAAAACATTTTGATATTCATTTCGAAATATCTTCAGTCATTTGCCTAACATGTAGCATGAACACAATTGTATACACAACAGTATTAACCCTTTATCCTATAGCCTCATTCTAGGTTTATAAACAGGTGACCACTTAGAACAGACTGAAAGTAAAGCAGAATGAGCCTTAAGGCGCATTCTGCTTTACTTTCAGCCTGCTTTTAGCTACCATGATGTGTTAGGATATAGAAACTATAATTTCTAATGGTACATGTTCATGATTGTATAAATTTGAACTATTTTTTCTGCGGAGGAATAAACTAAATATGCTAAAAGTCGCTTCTATTGTGGAAAGGGTTAAAGCAGACGATACAAAGGCGGTGATCTTTTACTAAATATTCATAGTGTTAAACCCTTTGATGATTTGTCGCCTGTCTCAAACTTTTCGTCTGCATGATTTATGTTTTTCAACTAGACACACCTAAAACAAACAGTATCGATATTGATCAAGTGCTGAGTTACTTGGTTTCAGACCATGTGCTCGTTTCATAAAACTTCGTACGACAAAAACGGTCGTAAGTCAAAACTTTAAAATACATTTAATTTCTGATTTCTCTATATAATCCTGTCCTGTGACATCTCTTTGGAATCGTCCTTCAAGACGATTCGAAAGGGAGGTTAAAAGACAAGTTTAGACGGAGAAATAAATAATAATTGAGACTTTTATAATCTGACTTACGACAACATTTGTAGTACGAAGTTTCATGAAATGGCCACTGAATCGAAACTGCTTGTTATCGAATGATGTCGAGCTAAGTTTGCAAAGTACGCTCACTAGTTTTCATGACAGAATATCAACCATTATCCTGCCCGTATATCGTCTTTTTCGAAAAGGTTGTCTGCCACAAAAAACGTTAAATTCCGTATATCTTAAGGACTAGGGTCAAACAGTTTGGATACAGATCACACGCCACGTCATGTTATCTGGGTCTTAGCTGTTCACAAAAACCAGCCAAATCGCAATCGCCATGATAAGGGTAACCCAGCGTCTGATCTGATAAAGGGTTAAAACACTTACAAGGTTTCATGACAGAATATAAAAAAAAACTATACCTTCGTGCAGTTGTTCTTCTTCGTCTCTCAGAGAATAAATCAACCCCCTATTGCATTATTCGTGGAATAAAATGTGTTTGTATTTTCGAAAAATTCTCAATATCTATATTTAAGTAATTTGGAAACCCAGAATCTTATTTATAGTCCTTATTATGTGTGCTATGCGAACTCATGGGCAATAAAACTTCACGGACCGATATATACCCGAGGGTGTAAACCGCTACACTTTTATAGTGAGTGGTAGATGACGCTCCATAATGACAGGGCTGCCATAAGTTGACATGAAAAATCCTAAGATTTCTAAATTTGCATTTTCCAAGTTCGATTTTACGTCTCGTACCTTTACCCCACAGCATTTATCTTGTTTTGTTGACATGCGACTACTTAAAGCAGGCTGTAAGTAAAGCAGAATGCGCCTTAGGGCGCATTCTGCTTTACTTACAGCCTGCTTTAAGCTACAATGTACTGGGCGAAAATCCGGAGATTTAGGAAAAATCCGGAGAAATGGCAGCCCTGTAATGGAACTACCTGTACAATATTGTCTTCAGTCAAAATATATAGAGGATAACTGTTGTTTGTTTGTTGTTGTTGTTTTTTCCAGTATAAGATAGAGGTTTTATCCATTGAATGAACATTAGACGTTATATCCTTGAAAGAGTTCATCTGGTGGGTGAATTCACTGTGTAGATATTATTTCCTTTGACACAACCAAGATATTCATTTACCTGACAGTTTCGGACATGTCTATGTCCTTCCTCAGAGCACTGACTACTGGTATTGGAACCGCCATGGGCAGCCCTGTATCTCCCTTTGTTGCTAACCTTTTCATGGAACACCTAGAACAACAAGCCATTGTCACATCCCCATTGGACTGTAGGCCCACACTATAGAAACGTTATGTCGACGATGTTCTAGAAAAGATACAAAAGAGACAGCTACAAAATCTAACTGACCATCTCAACACAGTGGATGAAACAAACAGTATTAAGTTTACACATGAAGAGGAAAAAGATGGCAGCATACCTTTCTTGGACACATTGATTGTACGGAAAGAAGATGGCAGTGTCAAACTCTTGGTGTACAGAAAACGTACTCATACTGACCAGTACCTGAATTACCAGTCACACCACCCTCTCCACTACAAACTAGGTGTTGTAAGAACACTCATGGAGAGATGTTCCACTCTGGTATCAGAAGAACAAGACAGAGTAGATGAGGAAAAACACATCAGAACGGCACTAGGAAAGTGTGGCTATCCCAAATGGACATTTGAACCAGAAATGGGTGTCAAAGCCACCTGATGCTCGCCTGTTTAAAGTTTAGGTCTAAAAAACATCTTGTATCAAAAGAAAATAAATTTTCAGTTCAGAACTATTATTAAATTAATGTTGAGTCTTAGTCTAGTTATATTAAACTTTAAACAACCTGTGCAACCTTTAACCTGGTGATTTGTAGTCCAAATCGTGTCAAAAATTGACAAATATTAAAATTATTTTTAAATTCCAACTTCATAACATCAATGTTTAACCCCAAATGAACCTCCATACAAATTTTCAGCACCCTAGCACAAATATTAAGCTGTAAAACAACCCGTCCAAAAAACTTTAACCTGGTGATTTGTAGTCGAAAAACTAAGTCCAAAACATGTCGAAAATTGACAAATATTAAAATTATTTTTAAATTCCAACTTCATAACATCAATGTTTAACCCCAAATAAACCTCCATACAAAATTTTAGCACCCTAGCACAAATATTAAGCTTTAAAACAACCTGTCCAAAAAACTTTAACCTTGGCCACGCTCACGCTCACTCACGCCGGGGGTATGACATTAGCTCTGCTGTTCTACGAACAGGCGAGCTAAAACGTGAAACACGTCATGGCCAACAAGAAAGACAAAACCAGCAAGAGGAAGAGGGACGATCCTAGCAAAACATCAAGAGGCCTTGTGGTCCTCCAATATGTACAAGGTGTGTCTGAAGCTTTGGGAAGAACATTCAGGAAACATCGTGTTGCAACCTCCATGAAACCTCACAAATCTATTGGGTCGCTACTGGTACACCCTAAGGACAAAACCAAAGACAGAGACAAGTGCGAGGTAGTGTACAAAATAGAGTGTAAGAACTGTGACAAGGTTTACATGGGAGAAACAGGTCGAAAATTTGAAACGAGAATTAAAGAACATAAGAAAGACGTTCAGCACACGATCAGAAAGGAAATCTTCACTAACTTCATACAATAAAAGTGCAATCACAGAACATGCAGTACGAAATAATCACATAATAGATTGGGAGGGGGCAAGTTCAGTAGAAAGGGAGGGTGACACTCGGACAAGACAAGTTAAAGAAGCGATACGTATCAAGCGTCAATATTCGATTATGAACAGGGACGAAGGGGCCTACAAACTGTCACGAGCCTATGACCCTGTTTTCGCCACTCACGTGTGCAGTGGCGGAAATAGCCGAAGATGACCAGTAGTCAGTGCTCTGAGGAAGGACATAGACATGTCCGAAACTGTCAGGTAAATAAATATCTTGGTTGTGTCAAAGGAAATAATATCTACACATTAGACGTTATAGTTTCACGAGTGGCAAAGCCACGAGTGAAATTATAACAGTCTAATGATCACGAAATGGATAAAATTGGATCTTATACTGAACAAACACAGTTCTTGTATTTTATTTATGATTTTAAGCCACTTTTTAAACAAAATTGTTCAACAATTGAAAGCGAAAGCACATTATTTAACCGGGGTTACCCGTGTGAAGCCCCAAGTTTATATCGAACACATTTGCGTGACATACAGTAAAATCCGGAATATACATGTAGGCGTATACGCTTATTTTGTAAATTAGTGACGCCTCTATGCGCTTATTTTAGCGTATGGGCTTTTAAACAATTTTCCAAGTCAAAAGTTGTTGATCTGATCGTGTGTTTAACCGGAAGTGAGTCGAAAGTAGACTGGGTAAACAATCACATTTATTATTATTCTGAACTAACACAAACGCACACCAATCATTGGCATTGAAATCTATTTCAAAGTTAATGGTTATAAAATTAAAATATGATATTCTAATCTAAGTCACTATTGGGTCATGACAATAAGATAAACAACTATTTCGCAATAACACGGCTAGGGGTATATCTGCGTAAAGTTTATACCTGTTTACCTGATATAATTAAGTATAAACGATTTTTAGTGAAATGTTGTCATGCTATCATGTTTTCTACCAGTTTTCAAGCATTTACCTATACTACAGCAACATGGTTTTAGATCCGGACATAGCTGCGAAACGCAGCTCATTGGTTTCACCCAAGAACTTGGTAATAATTTAGAACAAGGTCAACAAACAGATGTCATCATAATGGATTTCAGCAAAGCTTTTGATAAGATAGATCACCATAAACTCGTTCACAAATTAAAAAGTTTTAATGTAAATGAAAAGGTCACTACATGGGTTCAGTCATTCTTAAGAAATAGAACACAGCAAGTTCTTGTAGAAGGCGACACCTCTGAATCACTGCCAGTTATGTCTGGAGTCCCCCAAGGATATGTGCTTGGCCCCTCCTTATTTTTAGCATACATTAATGACCTGCCGGCTTCCATTAAAAGTAAATCCAGACTTTTTGCTGACGACACTATTGTTTACCTAACCATCAAATCAGACTCACAAGCAGAATCACTCCAACAAGATCTCCATTCTTTAGAAATTTGGGAAAAGACTTGGGCAATGGAATTCAACCCAGACAAATGTGAAGTGCTCAGAATACATCGCAAAAGACATCCAATTATCTACCCTTACACATTACATGGTACTCAGCTCAACTCCACTGAAAGTGCTAAATATCTTGGAATAGAATTCAGTCAAAATTTAAATTGGACAAAACATATAAATAACATCACTTCCAAAGCAAACAACACTCTTCGCTTCATCAAACGAAATGTCAAAACAGAAAATAAAAAAATCAAAGAAACTGCATTTAACACATACGTACGTCCCCAAGTAGAGTACTGTTCAACAATCTGGCACCCTTGGCAGCAGTATTTAATCCACAAGCTTGAAAAAGATCAGCAGCACGTTATGTTTTTAATGACTACTCATACAATAGCAGCGTAACAGAAATGCTAACAGCTCTGAACTGTAAAACATTGACGCAAAGAAGAAATCAATCTTCTTTGGTCATGTTTTTCAAGATCAGAGGTAACCTAGTAGCTGTTGACAACCACCATCTCACCCAGACAAGACATCTTAACTATCTTATACCATTTTCAAAAACTCAATATCACTCAAATTCCCTGGAAAAAATCCGGCTTTGGAACAGTCTGCCTCAACAAGTGCAGTCCAGTCCCGACCTAGAGTCATTCACTCATGGACTGGCTGCATATTTTACATAGGAAACCACATCTGTTTTTAAAACTCGCTGGCTTTGGTGCCTTTTATCTATATTTTTATAATTTGCACTTTGTTAATAATCTCTTTTAATCTAGCACAATCTGTTTTCCGACAGCGCCTGTCAATAATAATCGGTGATCGATTTACGACAGTAATAAGTTGAAGTTGAAGTATTATATACCTACTTATTATTGCCTGCGGACACTACACAATGCATTACACAATGCATCGGTTAGGTGTGAGAACGCCGTTATTATCAATATAAGTAAGGTAAGGCGTCGCATATCTTTCGGCTCGTAGACCTTACACCGTACACAACTTCCGCCACACGCTTTGTAGGCAAATATGTATACGCTTATTTTATAGGGAAATAAATCGTGAAGGGTCGACTGTGCCTATTTTAGATATACGCTTACTTTTATATGCGCCTACTTACCGGATTTTATAGCCGTCAAATGATTGATTAGACGTCATCGGAATTACGTCGTTACTTCCGATATTGGATTCGTGTTCTTCCGTTTAGTTGTTCGCGACAAATCGGGCTGCCGGTGTAACATTAAATTTTGACCCCGTTAGAAATGATCTCCTTGTCTTTTTTCAACGTTAAAAATTTACCTCCCGGTCAATTTTCAACGGAAATGGGTTCATTTCTCAACCTTGAAAAAAGACCCTACCCGTGAAATTATGACTCCTAAAAAATCTTAACGTTGAGAAATGACCCAACCCGTGAGATAATGACTCCTGTTATAATACATGTACGTCATTAAATAACAACCGAAAGAGATGGGTGAATTTGCAACATGGTAAA
The DNA here is from genome assembly GCA_922989275.2 of Gari tellinella. NCBI lineage: Eukaryota > Metazoa > Mollusca > Bivalvia > Cardiida > Psammobiidae > Gari > Gari tellinella. The sequence goes on along the minus strand of OV277868.1, from coordinate 33,937,919 downwards.
ATGACCGGGGGTCAATTCTAAATATTAAATTTTGACCATACCAATAAAATATAAATGGCTGCTACAAATTATTGGTTATTAATTGATCCTTGTGAGTGAGGGGGGGGGGGGGGGGGCATTTTTCCAACGTTGATAATAGACCTGGGGTCATTTCTCAACGTGGAAAACTGACCATTCGGTCAATTCTTTAACGTTGAAAAAAGACTCTACTGTGCAATCATGACTCCCAAAACAGCTCGTTGTAAAATAACCGGGTTCATTTCTCAACGTTAAAAATGCACAAGGGTCAATTTTTTACGTTTAGAAATGACTCTACCCGTGGAATTATGACTCCTGTAATACGTACGTCATTAAATAACAACCGGGAGAGAGGGGGTCATTTTTTCAACATTGTACAATGACTTGAGGTCAATCCTCAAAATTTGACCATACACATAAAAATATAAATGGCTTCTACAATGATTGTTAATTAACTGATCCTTGTGAGGGGGTATTTTTCAAACGCTGGAAAAAGACTGGGGTCTATTCGTGATATTGAAAACTGACCTGGGGTCAACTTTAACCTTGAAAAATGACCTCATTCGTAAATAACAAGGAATGATACTCACCGGTTCACCGATCAATGGGATCAGGGGTCATTTTTTAACGTGGAAAAAGGACCGGAGGTTATTAATGAACTATGAAAACCAGCTTTTTGCGTAGAATATAGACTCCTACGATTTTAATTAACTGATCACTCGTAAAAAGGGTTTATTCTTTAACGTTGAAAAATGACCACTCCCTCCTCATCAGTAGTATTAATTGCTCATAAGATTACGAATTTCTTTAACAGTCAATATCCTATTGGTAGAGTTAACATTCAACGTTCAGAATTAAGCCCTCGGTAGCTTTTAACGTTGAAAATTTACCCCCTTATCGTTTGTTTTATGAAAATTATTTTTTGGTAGACGTAAAATTCAACGTTCTGAAAAAAGCCCCCCGGTCATTTTTCAAAGTTGAAAAATGACCCCTCTATCATCGTTTATTATTGGTAGATTTAATATTCAACCTTCAGAGCTGCCTAGGATCTTTGTTCAACGTTGAAAAAATGACCCTCTATCGCATGCCTTCAGAAAAGTAATCTATTAAAGGCCATTATCTTATTTGTAGATGTGGTATTCAGTGACAGAACGGCCCCTATGTCATTTTCAATGTTGAACAAATGACACCCTCCCTCCAACGTTGAAAAATGCCCCACTCATCATTGGTCATAAGTTTACGAATTTCTTTAACAGCCATTATCTTATTTGAAGATTTATATACAACGTTCAGAACTGACCCGGGTCACTTTTCAACGTTGACAACTGACCCCAATGTTCAGAAATAAACCCCCTTTCCTCATTTGTAAAAGAAAAGAATTACTTTAGCAGTCAGTATTTAATTTGTAGAGTTGACATACAACGTTCAGAACTAAGCCCCGGGTAGTTTTCAAACGTTGAAAAATAAACATCCCCCACTATCGTTTGTCTTAAGATAAGGAATTTATGAAGAAACCACTACCTACAAGTAGATGTAATATTCAACGTTTAGAACTGCCCCGGGTCATTTCTCAACGTTGACAATGACCCTCTCATACCACAAATCAGTTAATCACAATGAAGTCTAAGAGACATATATGTACGGATTAAGTCAATTTTCAACGTTGAAACTTTACATGGGTCATTTTTTCAACGTTGAGAAATGACTCCCAGTCATTTTACAAAAAGATTATACAGAAGCCATAATTTCAAGGGTAAGGTCTTTTTTCAACATTGAGAATTGACCCCCGAATCATTTTTCAACGTTGAACAAAGACCCTCTCATACCAGTAGTCAGTTAATCACAATTAACTCTAAAAGACAATGTACATGTACGGGTTAAGTCTATTATCAACGTTAAAACTTTACATGGGTCATTTTTCAACGTTGAGAAATGGCCCCGGTCATTTTACAACAAGATTATGATTGAGTCATAATTTCATGGGTAGGGTCTTTTTTCAACGTTGAGAATTGATCCCCGGGTTATTTTCAACGTTGAACAATGACCACCTCATACCAGTAGTCAGCTAATCCCAATTAAGTGTAGGATACATATCTATACGGGTTAAGTACATTTTAATCGTTGAAACTTTACACGGTTCATTTTATACCGTTTAGAAATGACCCCGGTCATTTTACAAGATAATTCAGGAGTCATATTTTATGGGTAGGGTCTTTTTCAACGTTGAGAATTGATCCCCGGGTCATTATTTAACGTTTAACAATGACCCCTCACACCAGTAGTTAGTTAATCACAAAAAAGTCAAAAAGACAATTCTGTACTGGTTATGTCAACTTTCAACGTTGAAACTTTACATGGGTCATTTTTTAACGTTGAGAAATGACCCCGATCATTTTACAACGAGATAATTCAGGAGTTATTATTTCATGGGTAGGGTATTTTTTTAACGTCGAGAATTGACCTACCGGTCATTTTTTAACGTTAAAAAATGGTCGGGAGCTTTTTTTTCAACATTAATACCCCCATTCCACTAGACGGTGCTCGATGGCAATCTAACGGCATTTACGATCCGATTGCGTTCAGAGGACGTTTGAAATATGTAAGATCCGATAGCGACTTCATGGTCATTGGTCGCCACACAATTCATAAAAAAATATTGAGCTCTTGTATGATCAGATTGCGCTCCGTTGGCGCTCAAAGGCGACTAAGATGCGATCAATTGCGCTCTGGTGTCGCTCCGATAGCGACCACTGCGACCTATGGGCGCTCAAATGAGATCCGATAGCGATGTCGGCGACCGATGGAGATCTATTACCGCTCTATTAGCGCTAAACTTGATTTTATTAGGGAGATATCCAATGAAGACCTGTGTGGCGCTCTGCCGCACTCATTCGTTTTAAATTCGCTAGCAGATATTTAGGAAAAAAGCCATACATATAGCTTATTTCTTTTTGACATGTGTCCATAGTAATGCAGACGATTCCTATAAGAGCTTTCTGCATTACGTGCGTACTGCCACAAGTCTTTAGAAATCTGTGGGGTTTATTTTCATTTAATAGTTACTACAAATGTTCTAACGCACATCAAAATCAATATTAAACGACATTATATTAACACACTTTACGGTATCATCATTGCATGGGTGTATAACAGTTTCGATCCGGATGAGACGTCGAGTTATATGATGCAATTTGGATATATTGATAGAAAATACTATCGGGTATTTTAAAATGCAGACACTCACAATCAGATCGCCACGGAGCGCGAAGTATCTACTGATTTGTTCTGTAGGATGATGGTGGCGCTCTAAGGCGATCCGATAGCGCTCTAGTTACGATCTTGACGATCATGTAGCGCTCCGATTGCGACTTAGGCGATCAATAAGCGATCTTTGTGCAGGGGAGTAAACCGACGGCGACCTTGGCGCTCATGGAGATCAGATAGCGATCCATTAGCGCTCTGGTAGCTCTCCTGGCGATCTAGGCGCTCTGAATGGTGACCGGCGACGCTCTCATAGAGCGCCGTAGATCGCCGTCTAGTGGAATGGGGGTATAAAAAAAAAGACCGGGAGGTCATTTATCAACGTTGAAAAATGCCCCCGGTCATTTTTCAATGGGGTCAGAATTCAATGTTACAACGGAATGAAACGATAGGACACGATTGACTACGATTCTTGGGGAGCCATACGGGCAAAATTCATTAAAGAAGCAAGCGCAACGATAATCCAACTGCTTAAAATAGTGAAATTATCATGTGATAATCCACTGCTATTTCCTAGTTATCCACCGAAAAGCGTAAATAAAATGTTCCCGTTCCACAATCGAAACAGGTAGCCTCGATGGCCAAGCCATAGATCAGGGTCGCATTGTAGCGTTGCTACGGCTAGCCTGCGTTTCAATAAATGGAAGAAAATGAAAACAAACAACAGAATTTGATCAAATAAAAATGAGGATTAAACAAAGTAAGTGCAAATATATGATAGTGCAGGGTACATTACGATGTTCGCTTGATACATTCAAACACATATCTTCCTTTAACATATTTTCATAAATGGAAACGAACTAAAACAGGTGGCACATGCCAGCAGAAGTGTCATGTTAACACACATGATTGCATGAATAGATACACAAACCAATAGTTCTTCTCTTAATCCAAGTATCGAACACGTTAAGTTAAAACGTGCTTGATCGAAAATAAGTCCTCAACTGACAAATTTGACGGCATGATAAAAATAACGTTTGAATTCTGGTCTTGAAAAACGGGAATGCACGGGGTCGCTTCATGGCAATTGGCCTCCTCGATTATTTCAGGCGAAGGGTCGCATTGATAGTTAGCATAGATAAATGCAGTATTATATTGATCTACAGGGTGTCCCACAAAAAAGGAACCATGGGTCAAATATGCAATATATCCATTTCCTATCAATACTGATAAATCCAAAGTATATAGATAAGTAGAGACGACATTTTGCCATAATTATGTCGTCCAAATTTGGTCTAAAAATATTCAGCACTGTTTAAGATATGAGCATTTGTAAGGAATCAATCGAATACCCGTTTGCCCATGATATCGATTTTTCTTTACACTTGGCGCGCGTAGGTAAGCCGTTGTCACTGTATAGTGATTTGATGTCTATCCACATTTTTCGCTTTTGGTAGTGAGTCAAACATCACACGATTTTTTTGATTTTTTTTATTGTCTATAATGTAATTTCATTTGCTTTATGGGTTATTAAACAGTTTTAGATGGAAAAACCGTAACATATTAATGTCATTTCTATCACAGCGGCTCTACATGACACGAGTATTTGAAAATGACTTGGCAATATCGGGATAAATGTTCTGTTTAAAAAACAAAAATAATATATGGTTCCAACACAGATATTAAACTGTACAGATTAATTGGTTATGAAATAAACAGAGTAAATTAAAATGATCAACAAGAATAATCTGACGACGTGTGACATAAATTAAACATGTGAAGGGTTTCATAACCGCCATTGGTGCCATATGCACTGACCAACCTGTTGAAATACGCTAAAATGACAGACAATTTGTAATAAATTCTTTACAAAATATAACATGACTTAGTTGATCAATTTGCATGTGCAGCATGTATATTTGTTGCTTTCTTGAACAATTGATACGTATACAGGTAAGAATAACACATTTGCACGATTTTTTAGACTACCGGTATGCTTTAACAGTGCAAAAAGCTGCCGTGTGTAATCACAAATACCAATATCATCGTCAAACGGATTCTATGGTTCTTCATTAAAATACTCATAACGGTAGTGGCCCAATGGTTAACACCTTGGACTACGGTACCAGGGGTCGTGAGTTCGATCCCCCGCCGGACCAGCGGTCTGACTAGGGGATTTTTCTGAATCCCCGATGATGTACAGGAATGTTCTTGAGCAAGACATGTACCGCGAATTGCTCCTCTACACCCAGGGGTTAAAATGGGTACCTGTGAAGGGTCTGAGTCGGTACTGCGGCTGCATTTGACTGCGCCATATGTTAGCAGTGCTCATAGGCAAGATGGCTCGATGATCAGGGGAGTATATGTACAGTCGGCTGAGCGGTCATTCGGACTGAAAGTAGACTTTAACTTGGTATATTACTTTTACTTTTAACTTTAAAACCAATGTTTATTTATAAATACAATTTGACAGAAAAATGCCCAATTGATGTATCTACAAAACTGCATATTTATCTTTTAAAATATATGTCTACTTTAGGAAAAATATACCTGGTTCCGGTTTTTTTGGGACACCCTGTATTGTGCAAAATCATGCATTTTTAGAGAGCGCCGTAAAAGAAGATCAAATATATGGCTACACAAGACTAAACTAAAATATCGAAAGAAGAATGAGGTCTCGACACTTACAGGAATCGTTACTCCCAAATCCAAAAAAGTATATCGAACTTTTTTCATAAATGTTTAGATGTTCTGAGGGCTTTTTTTCGAGGCTTTGTCCGGGTGCCTTTGTCCTTGTGGGGGAGGGCCTTTGGTCCGGGTGGCGGCTTATTTCCTAGGGGAGCCTCTGTCCAGGGTGTTTTGACATTATGACTGAATATTTAAAAGCGAGATACAGACATTCTACATAACTATGCACAGTTCGCTCCCGCCATGCATCATTCCAGAGCCCTGACACTGTCCTATCACAGATTGGATCCAATACGTTGTATAGATGCTTGAATAACAATGTAAAAATAAAGTTTTGAAAATCTCGTGTGGGGCTCCCATGCGCCAGGATCCACTTACGATGCACATTTAAGTGCAAGTACAGTAGTAATACGAGTACATGTTTGATCTATCATCGCATATACTGATCTGATGAATTGAGTGCGCCTTCTCCTCAAATTTCCAAAGTAGTGATTTTTTTGTATGGTGACAATCCTATTATCAAAGGCTATGTCCCCTGAGATCGGTTGGGCCCCCGTCTGGGTTTGTATTAAACCCTTTATTTTAGTACTATAACGATCGATAACAGGCGCGAATTCAGGATTTGTTTCTCAAGGGGCGGGGATGTTCCAACATTTTGATCACATTGTTTAATAGATGCTTTTTCGTAGTAAAATATAGGGTAATAGCTATTTTCAGAGGGTGTCCAACCATCCAAGGGGATGGGTCCAACCTGTAGAGACAGAATACACTACTTTAAAAATCTGAGGGGGAGGGGTCCGGACCCCCGGACACTCCCCCTCCTCCCCCACCCCACCCTCTCTGGATCCACGCATCAATTACTAAGAAAATGATCATCAACATTTTACTTGATCCGCCTGATCTGCATTACACTTATTACTTGTATGGGTGGTCTGCATATATCTATTCTTCAAAACTCATGGCAGTTTCTGTTGATATCACGGCACTTTAATGCAGTATAAAAGTTACGATTTAAGCGATAATTATACGTGGGGCATCCTCTCTGGTGCCGTACGTTATTCTAGCCAATGTTGGTATTAACATTTCTCAGAAAAGCGGTAGTAAAACGTGTGACTTAATAATATTTATTCAAGAACTGTTAAAGTAAAGTTATCTAAGCTACCCATTGCCTCCGTTCAGGGCGACCCGTTTCTCGCCATGCAGACGATACCAATCGCAAATATAAAATTCTAAGGCATAAATGACACACAATTTACAAACCATATCCAGGAATTAGGATTTGTGATTATAGAGAAGGGTTCCCAGGGTCTTGATGTAAAAACAACCAAAGAAACTTGCCTAAAATAAGGCTTTTCATTCGATGATGGTAGTGTTAACATGTCGAGATTCTTTTTTATTTGCTTATTATAGATAACCTAACTAATACCAAGATGATCTTAATGTCCTGAGTGTCAGAATAAACCTTCTAATGGTCCGTGGTAGCATTTATTTGTGTGTTATTTCAGTGAAAAGTAAGATTTTTAATCAAAACCGTGCGAAGAAAGTGTACTTACCCTATATATCCAACTCATATACAGGCTACCCGTAACAACACACCAGGGCGACCCTAGCAACACCAGGGCTACCCGTTCTGATTGGCAACCGTGAATTTGTAAATTATTATTTATTTCTCCATCTAATCCTGTCTTGTGATATCTCGTTGGGATCGTCTTTTCAAGACTGGGTTAGATTGAGAAATAAATAATAATTGAGAGTTTTAGAATCCGACTTACGACCATTTTTGTCATACAACGTTTCGTAAAACGGGCACCTGGGGCCCGTTTCATAAAACTTCATACGGCAAAAAAGGTCGTCTAAATTTTAAAATAATCTAATTTCTGATTTCTTCATCTAATCCTGCCTTGTCATATCTCTTTGGAATCGTCTTTTCAGGAAGATTCCAAAGAAATATCACCAAAACATGATAAAATTGAGAAAATACATAATCATTGAGAATTTTAGAGTCTGTCTTACGATCGAATTTGTTGTACGACGTTTCGTAAAACGGGAACCTGGCCCTTACAGATTTCCGTGCTTCATATATGTTTGACTGTGTATCTTAAAGTTAGTTAACAATTCCTGAACACATTCAACCATAGCGACGAGGATATTCATCATTTACAATCAGTGTACCATTGAAGAGTAAACATTTACTGTTCCAACAGTGTAGACCCTGATCAGAGGGCTCCTCTGATTTTCATTTTACAGTTTATTGTTAATGTTAACTATACTAAAAACGGGCTAGACTCAGAATGTAATTTGGACCAGACAGTTTCGCCGGAACTGTCAGGGTAAATACCTTTCTTTAGCAGTGTAAAAAGAACTTTTTTCTATATGTAGCATAATAATTTTGAATATTATACTATATTCCTGTAACTAATTCTGTTTAACACGGTTTACAGCTGACACAAACTAACCGAAACAAAAAGCACTGCACTTACATGTGACCATGTTCTTCATTTTAGACTCATACCATATAAACTTTGTCAAACGCAAAATTACTCTGTTTTTCTTCCAAACTGTTTTCAACGGACTTCTGTCCCCGAGAAAACATAAATCATCTGTAGTAAAACTTACTAGGGATGTCAACGAATACCAAAACGCTATTCGAATATATTCACGCTAATATTCAATTTGATTGAAGCCCTGTGTTATCACCTTAGCCTTATTACTACAGTCCCGCCACTTTGGAGTCAATGATTGACAGGTCGTAAGCCCCGCCCCCTATGACGTCTACACCCGACACGTCATCGTCGCGCCGAGTCACCGTCTATTTTTAGTAACGGACCGTGGGAACGTGGCCCACCGGAAGCGTTCTAACCTTAAAAGGGAACGACGTCATCGTCACGCCGAGTCATCGTCTATTTTTAGCCACGGACCGTGGGAACGGGTCCCACCGGAAACGCGCTAAGAAACCGACGCGCGTATGATAACATAGGCTATAAATAGGTTCAGCGACCGCTCCTTTCAATCATTGCTGAGAATGGAAGTCACGAACGCTCACCAGTGGGAAGGAAATAACATGATGTTGTATCTGGATAGGTTGGATACCTTTAAGTTTTGGCCGAAACAATTGACACCGAATAAGTATCGGTTGGCGGGCAATGGATTCTATTACACGGGAGTTTACGATAAAGTCAGCTGCTATTCTTGCGGATTGACCGTGTACGACTAGGACTGGAGCGACGATCCCTTTCAGAAACATGAACGGTTATCACCATCCTGTCAGTTCCTCAGAATAGTAGGCAGCGGACATCCCGGCGATCAACGTCCAACGACCCCTCCACTTTTCGGAACATCCAAACTCCCGTTCGGAGCCACCAGAAGCGTACAACTCCGGTCAACTCGATCCAATTTATTCTAAGATCGAGTATCGAAGACAACGGAACAATAAGAGAGAACCTAGCGCACGGCATTGAAGATAGTCACAGAGGGAAAAAACCGGAATGTTTCTCGCCTAATCAAATAAAAAAAGGTTATTCTTTAGAAGCTTAATAAACCAATCTTTCTCACGACTTTGTGGTAAATGAATTCGAACGTCTGATAAATTAGGTCTTGGAATAGTGTATTTGTATTGATGTACAACTCAATAAAAGTTTATATATAGGTATGTTATAAGAGGGAGTTGGAAATCCCTATAACGCACTCACATCATGATGGAACACTCTAGAGTCTATAGACATTTTAATTTCTTGACGGCCTTGAGGGAGATGAGAGGTCGGAGACAATTGCTCCGAAACATGACGTCGCGTCAAACAGAAGCCCTTAGCGAAGTTATCAAACGTATCGTGGATGGGACGATTAATCCCCTAAGACGCGACATCCAAACGTTCGCGAGAGAACGGAGGCTATTGAGAACACTGGCTAGTGATAGCGTCAACGTGTCCAGAAAAAAGACATTACTAAGACAGCATCATTCTTTGATACCCATCATCTTACGAGAACGTTACGTCATAGTAACCATCGCGGACGAAACCAGACGAGCGCAAATGATCAGAGAAGAGTTATTATTGTACAACCAATCCGGCTTAGAGAAAAACCAAAGTTTATAAGGGGGAGAGAGTTGTCGCCAGTATCATCAGTTATCCATACCATCGAGGTTGTATCTGTGCAGTCTTTGCTCAGAGAAATAACCAAAGTTTATAGGAGAGAGAGTTGTTGTCGCCAGTATCATCAGTTATCCATACCAACGAGAATGTATCGCTGCAACTTCTGCCAAAATTCGTACGTTTGGTCTCACGATCTAAAAAGGCACCTACATCATAAGCCTAACTTTCAGTCGCAGAACGCCCAGTATGGAGTCCAGCAGCAGGAACAGCAGCAGCAGCAGCAGCAACAGGAACAGCAGCAGCAAGCAACAGCAAAAGCAGCAAGCAGCAGCAGAAAGCAACAGCAGCAGCAGCAAGCAGCAGCAGCAACAGCAGCAGCAGGAACCATCCGCTTTTCAACACCCTGTTACCTGCATCGTGAGCGGGCCTACTTCTTGCGGCAAGACGCAATTCCTCTCTCAACTCTTGGGAGAAGCGCTGGATAAGATACGACCGTCTCCACAAATCATTATCTGGTTATACAAACGATGGCAGCCGCTGTACGACGATATTCGGAAAACCGTCATCCCGAGGGTGGAGTTTATTCGTGGCGTTCCGCTGAACCTAGAAAGTGACGACTTTCTAGACTCCGGCGTCCGCAATCTGATACAGTAAAACCTCGGAAAACCGAACACCCTTCGGACCAGGTAAAAAGTTTTCTGAGGTGTTCGGTTTTCTGAGTTTCAACTTTGTCATGAATCAGTGCTAACATTCAGGCTGAGGCATCTTCACAGACCGGATCTATAACTCAATAACATGGACGTTACCGTGAATTCTCATCTAGATCAAAACTGTTTGTAAGAATGATCAAGAATGAGAATAAACTTTAAAACGACAGGTCATTTTTAACAATAGCTCATTAATTATTTACCGTCTTTTGCCGCTTATAATGTGCACTCGTGTATACTCTGTATTTTAGGGTTAAATCACAGGATGTAAACGTATTCCCATAGGTTAGAAGCATCTGTGTTTTGAATAAACACTTCAATTTTTAGATTGTCGCAACCATTATAAAACGAAACAACCGCCATAGTTTTGACTTTTGATGGGCTTACTTTATTCGCATTTCGAGCAGCACATTATTCTATGGAAGTTCGTAGATTCAGTATAATCAAGAACGTTTCCAAGTGTGTCGCTAAAGGAAATTTTGCTGTGCAAATCGAGTCTGGCGTTTCCGTTTTGCGTAGTTTATTAGATGACATAATTGAGCGATTGTTAATACAGTAAGACTTTGCTTCTACAACACACTCATTCAGTACACAATTGCAAATAATAATTGTGAAATATAATTGAGTTATTTCCTTTCTTTCAGTCTGCAGAATGCATTACTGAATTTTTATAAATTTGAATTCTAAACAGTAAAGTGTACCGACGTAGATCTACTTCGATACAAACTACGAACAATGGAACGCATTTTTGTTGCTGTAGCATTGTCAGATCGGAGCCTTATTTTAATAAGCAATCAAGTGTCACAACCGTGAAATACACGTGTCATCTCCAATAAACACCCCATCCATTACGCAATCTTAACACATTCGCTAAGTGTCCCAGATGTGTTTGACGGTCGACTCGGTTGAATAAATTTTCCATGATCGCAATGGTGCAATTTGAGACGCGAAGTGATAAATACAGTGGATGTTTGGTTTTCCGAGGTAATTTTATGTGTATCTGAACATTTTTGGTCGAGAAAATAGTTCGGTTTTCGGAATTCTGAGGTTCCGGTTTTCTGAGACTTACTTTTGGTTAAAATAAGAAGGCAAAAAATCGGAACCGGACAGAACGTTCGGTATTCCGAGGATTCCGGATTTCTGGGACTCCGGTTTTTCCGATTTTATACTGTAGTATTAGATGACATGGCGACGGAAGCGGCCAAAGACCCGAGAGTCACCGACCTGTTCACCGAAGGCAGCCACCATAGAACTGTATCGGTCATCGCTCTCAATCAGAACCTGTACTACAGCAAAGATCCCACGCAGCGAAGAAATTGCCATTACCTGGTGTTATTCAATAATCCCGTGGCAGACAACACGTCATGATTCTAGCCAGACAAATGTACCCGACCAATCCTCAATATCTGCTACGTCATTTCGACGACGCCGTCAAACGACCGTACGGTACTTGTTGATCGATTTGAAACCAACCACGCCGGAGCGCAGGCGCATGCGCGCGAATGTACTGAAAGAGGTCGGAGTCGAGAACACGCCGGAAGTCAACAACCCAACGGAGCCTTATCTACCGCCTATTCCTATCCACTCGCCGAACGACACGTCTTGCGACGATTGCGGATCGATGCTATCGAACGTTCGTTACTTACAAACGCACGTCAAAGAATGGTGCCCTATGAAAAGGGAGGACGCTTCGCCTTCTCAGACAGATGAGGATACCGACGACGATACGGAAAGCTTAGACTCCAACGAACTACTAGAGGAAGGAGCCGAAGACTCTACCGGTGACCCGGAGGTGACCAAATGGAGACATTTTCGACGCATGGCTGAAGGCAAAGTATATCCTAACGACAAAGGGGACTACATCGTCGAACCCATACAAACGGGTCAATGCCGAAGGACCATTTCCCGGGTGACGCCCCTCGCTCGAGATATCGAACTGGCTAAATCTCAGCTGAAGCGTCTACAAGAAAAACGGAAACCAAAGACGGGACTTGGCGTGAAGAGACCAGCAGAGGCGCCGCTCGACTATTCGATGAGACAACCGGGCATTCCCGCCAAAAGACACTGAACTTTCTGTACTATATACTTGTCTTTACCCGATGTATTATCTGATCAATAAAAATACCAAACACCCCGATATCGTCTTTGTTGCCTATGTTACCCCTTCTATTACGCCATACGATGTATAGGACATACGTTTTCTCCTACTTTCATTTGATAGCGGCGCTATTGTATACGCTGACTGTCACCTTAGTTTGACCAATCACTTTGATGTGAGACAGACGCACAGTCATAGAGATACATGTAGTGTTAGCGATATATCGCCGTTATAAACGAAAGAGAGAGAGAGAGACAAAGACAGACAGAGTGAGAGCACTAAAGTTGAGAACGTATAATTAGAATACTTAAACCCTTGAGATTTCAATCTTTTTAATGAACACGTTAAAGGGTTTATGTATCAACTTTCTAAAAAAAGCAAATCTACGTGAATATATCAACAAGGTCAGACCGATATCATTTACCCGAGTTTCTATTCCCTTTATATATAAACGTTACTGTATATATCGTATGGCCCCTTCATCATCGTCTTTCGTTTAATACAAGTGCGACTGTAATTATACTTTCGGTGGAATGCCTTTTACCTTTAGTCTGTCAAAAAAATTATGGTTCGTTTGGAACTGCGTAAATGACGTCTGCTAATAAATACGAAAGACTCAAGCAGGAAACGTAACACAAACAATACACCCACCTCTCAAGCAGAACACACACACACAGTCATACCACAACAAACACACACACACACGCAATACCATTCCTTCATCTACACACTAAATAGAAAACAACACGCAAGACAAACATAAAGCATATTCTGTTACAGTTCTCCACGTGTCTGCGTTCGGAAAATACCGATCTTTAAATCGTTTTCAATGACACATTTTAGTCGCGGGTAAAGGGTACAACGTATGTACAAGCGTGTTACGATAAACCGTTTTCCTCAGCTTCTATTTTCGTTTAATATCAGCGGACCTAAATGGCCAATCTCATTTCCTCACAGTTTTCTATTCCGGTCAATACAAGCGCGACTGTATTTATGTACTCACGCTTGAACGCATTTCGTCCCTTAGCCCGACCGCACCTGGTACACTTACTAATTCAGTTATTTCAAAAGCGCCGTGGCGAGACCGAGGGGAAAGTCCAGATCACGTTCCATACTGCGTTGAATGTGACATTATAACGTTGAGACACGGAATTCTATGATCAATAACGTTGGGGGGAACGGAGAATGCCTGCGGGTTAAGGGAACCATTTGGAAATTTAACTCACGCTTAGTTCTTGTAAGATAAGCAACCCTTCATTCTACTAGAAAATATATCCAGTCTACTCAAAAGTGATGATATGTGCGGTGCTGCGTCTTATTCGTTACTGGTACGTGTTCTAAAAAATAGGTCTATTTATACGATAGCTCTAATCGATGAGTAAATTAAGTGTGAACTATTACGTATAGATGAATCTAAACTAATCTCATTTCGCTTTCGGTAGCGATACGATGTAAGGGTTTAGAACGAGGGAGAAGAGTTTAAAGGGTAAACACGGGTCTGGCTTTGTTTTTTTTTTGGAGAATACGCCTTTTTAAAGTCATAGTTTTTTTCCTCCAACTGAATGGGAAAAGATTAAATAAGGATGTATATTTCGTCCTCGACGTTGTATTCCCCATATACGGATATCTATTCAGCGGCGATTTAAAACGCTCTTTCGTTTCTCCGTGGAGCGTATGTTAAGGGACCGATTGTGTATGCATGGCTCATAGACTTTTCCTTACAGTTACAGGAAAATGCAGTCCGCTGAGAACTCGTTATGATGCGCGTTTACTATGGTTTACGTTCGATTTTCTCTGATAGGTTCTATATTTCAAACGCGGGTCGCGTTCGACGAAGGAAAGAAGTAAAACACGAGAAGAATTACGGTCTAGATCTACCCTACGGTAGTCCTCTTAAGTTAATCTGTGAAACATAAAGGAAGAAAGCGGTACACTTGCTTGTTGCTAGAACTGACGTCGGCTAAAGAGATTTTATTCCAAAATTCCGTGTTCACGAATAGGGTCTCGGGGCGTCCGTATATATACCCGTCGACGACGTTTGGCGGGAAAAATAGCGTCGGTTTCCGTATAGGTCGAGATCGTTTCCGACGTCGACGTGGCGAGCGAAAGTCCCGTTAGCGTCGTTCCCTTTTAAGGTTAGAACGCTTCCGGTGGGCCACGTTCCCACGCTATATTACTGAAAATAGATTATGACTCGGCGCGACGATGACGTGTCGGGTGATGACGTCATAGGGGGCGGGGCTTACGACCTGTCAATCATTGACTCCAAAGTGGTGGGACTGTAGTCTTATTAGATAGAGTATAAACGTGCCAAGTGTTTCGTACTTTCATGTACAAAGTTCAATTTCATGTGTTTAACGTTAATATATCGCGATTAAAAGAGAGTGCTTGAAGCCGAACGTACCTACGGGATATACCGATACACAGGCATTCCATGAGTAACGATTCTTAGTTTATTGTTTTGGTAAAAGCCACTAGGTGTCGTACGAATTGGGAGCGTATGTCAGCAAAACCGGAAATTTATGTTTGTATCCACAAATATCCGGTTTAGAGAGGTTCACTGTATATAAAAAATGGTAATGCAGCATATAACTCGACGATGACAAATGACTATACATGTAAGTAAAACTTATACATGTATACTCAAACGACATACACACACACATAGAGTTAACAAATCTCAAATGATGTTATTTTATGACGTCATTCTTCCACACATATTTATAAGATACGGTAACACATCATTCATAACGAGTGATTCGAAATCTCGAATTTCTGTTTTTGTATTTATAAAAGGTACATTTTTTGGTAATCATTATTAAAGTATAACCACAGATAACCATAAGAATCAAAACAGCCTGCGAAAAAAAATATATCGTCTGAGTAAAAAGTTATTATTAATTTTGATCTGCTTTAAACTTGAGAAAAGACAAGCATAATACAAACAGTTTGGTTCCTGATCAGACACCGCATCATGCACTTAGCGCGATGAGGGTTGATGTTATATTAGTTTTGGAACAGAAATTTCCATTGGTAGGAACTTGTGTAATTTGTGTTTTATATACCGTCAGAAAAACAACAACACATGAGGTTTTATATTAAACTGTATACCACTATAACAGAATGGTACAGTTCACAATAAAGTATGTTTTACTTATTACGCTGATAGTCTTCCAATACGTTCATCCTTTTGAGTAAGTTATCATACCAATTCAATTATTTGTCCACCAGATCCCGTTTCTCATCAATGTTTAATAACCATTGACTATATCGGCTTTGCACAGAGGACATGATATTTTTATCTGAAACCATTTTCTTAGGCAATTCGTATGAAATATGTGCGCGCAAGGAAGCTTCTTGCCGTCAGTAATTGAAGCATAACACACAGAGCAAACATCGTCATATTCGCTGATATCATCGGGAGACGCTTCGGGAATCTCATTTACCCTTTGTAAATGATGACGTCTCAGTCGAAATGAATCCCATTCTTTCTTACATACGCCGTATGTCCCAGCAAATACGTCACTCACGACCAAAATCGCCCTTGTCACAAACCATGTATGAAAGAATGGGGCATAAAATCGATAATAGCCGAGCAACACATTGCAAAGCACTGTCAGCGATGTTTTGCCAACTTTTACATAATATATAGCATCCTCCAGCTTGTCCAAGCCATTGTCAACATGCCAAGTTATTGCAACAAGTGCGATCTCCACAGCTACAACTACAGCTCTAACTATCAGGGCAATGTTTCCCGACAGATTCAACATCAACCAAAAATCGACTTTGATTTTTGGAGAAACATAAATCGTGATACATGTAGGTACGGTCAAAAGTATAATACTGCACATAGCGACTCGTATGTAGGGCAACCAGTGCCTGCGTTCACCACTGTTTACAACAAAGAGCAGATGCGCTTCTGTTTGGTCCCAAGCTTGCAGAACAATGACATATAAACTCAAAAAGAGAACGCTCTCCATGCTAATAATTCTTGTTTCTTCCGAGGAAGTCAAAATACCCGCTTCTATGCAATAGGTAACCATAGTTATGGTAACTCGAGACCCGAGCGGAGATATCATAACTGCACTTATATCTACTTCGCCTTTCACAAGCCAGATGCTAAACACGCCGGCCAAATTTGAAATTATGCCAAAAAGCGCCGCTAATGACATAACAATGGCGGCAGATGTGCACCATAGTCCAACGCTAGTAGTCAAATACGAAATTGACAATATTTGTGACACGTTGTGAACAAATATTAGGTCGAATACTACACAACAAGTGTAATATACTACACAAAATACACCTTGAAAATCTCTCGCAAACCACCTTCCGGGAACAGGAGGTTTCTCGAAATTACCCTGACTGTCTACTTTCGATGCAAACCTTATTACCAATTCTATGAAGAATGCCAGACAAAACCATGCTTTGTATAAAACGTAAATGAAAGGTACTAAATATGACAAACCAACATTAAACATACACAGAATATATGGCACTAAAAACGCAGTACATAAAGGCAGTTGCAGGCTTGACTTTACTCTGTATAGCTTGGACAGAAAAAGTAGATGACCAGCTTGAAGTACAAGCGTTACAAGTGCAGGTGTCCACCATGAATCTTCTCTCCATGGTAACCAAATATCGTGACATGCTCCTATGGCTTCGTTCTGGAAGGTCCAGTACATCTTTTCCATCATCCAGCTGACGAATATGTTCATAGTCATTGAACAATACAGAGTGAATAATGTGTGCCATGGTAGTCCCCACGTCCCGAAAGTAAAGAAAGCGCCTGGAAAAGGAACAGATTAAGTTGGAAAATAAAAGCTTCGCCGTTCATCTTATGAAAATCATCTTACACACGAAAGCTTTTTTCATTGGAGTTTAATTTCCAAACTATGACATTGATTCGGCAAATTTTGCACAACACCAACATATTTAGAGACTATTGTAAAGGAAAAGGTCAAACACGTATTCTACATTTTCCTTTTAGCCGAGTGTAGTATAAGGCAGAGTTTGTGATGCCTTGTTGTATTTGATTAAATGAATTGAAGAAGTGAAATGTTGAAGACATTTATGTCTAATTATGGTCGAGCGGGAAAGATATTTGGCATTTAACAAATGAATTCCGTAAAGAGTCGAACTTTGATTCATAAATTAATAATTAATAAGTATAATTCCGTATACAATTGTGAACTGTAAATACACTTTACAGGTATCTTCGTTCTTGTCATACTTAAAATCTTTATTGGCAAGCAAAAACTTTGAAACTGCATAATTATTGGAGAGAGGTCTTGTTTTCAAGAGAATAATAGTTTGTCCTCTAAAAATTACCACAGTAAACTATTTGAGACTGAAAATTGAAATAATGATATCTCGCTGTTATTCAAAGGCTGTGTAAATTACATATAAATAAATAATATCTCCAACCACTCCCTCCGAATAACGACCCTTTTCCGCAGTTCTCTAAAAAAGACAATTGTGTCTAATCTTTTCACTGCTGCAATATCGTCTGCTTAAAACTATCGTCTGCTGTTTTTCTCAAAGTTACATATTTTACATTTTGACAGAAAAAAACTTAATGAAGAGTGACAAACAACTTGAATCCAGATCAGACGCCGTGTAACGCGGCGTCTGATCTGGATTTAAGCTGTTTGCATATGTAAGTCAATTTCCCGCCGTTAATGACTCCCTTCGATCAACGCACACATTTTTTGTTTCCCGTTGTGAGTCGTTGTAGAGAGGGGCGCTGTGGTTTGGTTATTGGTCTAATATAAACGCTAAGGGTAAACTTATTAAAATAGAAATTATGTAATATATATATATCGAACACCTGACATCTTACCTATGTATTTCACGATAAACAAAACACACTCTACCAGAATGTAGTCGGAAGACGGACTCAAAACCAGCAGAAAGTGTATTACAAACATGATAGGAACTCGTAGAACAATCTCTGCTAGGTACTTATCCCTTGGGGACATGGATGCCATGGACTTTGTTACTTTCTTCTCGAGCAGATACATCGAGTCTTCAAATACTGAAAACAGAAAACGTTGTTATCTTAATTCTGAAAATGCTGAAAACAAACCAATGATCTTTATCTGAAGTTTAAAGACAAAAATCATAAAAAATATATATATATATATATATATATTAGTGTGACTCCATATCGACTTTATTCTTAGTATCTCCAAACAAATGTCGACAGGTGAATATTATCGTTGTTATTTTCAATACTAAATGTGAGACTTAGAACTTATGTAGTGATTTATTTATTATTATTTATTCGCGCTACGATTTGCTACACTACGACAAAATGTTCAACTACGTGCTAGCACTATCGAATTTTTGACCTTGAGACACTATATACTTTTCTGACCAATTGCAAGTAGCTATGTATTCTGCCTCTCTACTTACTATAGGCTCGTGTGTAATATAGTCATTATTTATTGTTTGATGCTTATGAAGTGAATGGACATTTCAGTGTGACAAACTCTGCTGTACAATTCCTCTTCTCATTATGTAGCCTTTACACGTCTGGAATTTATACAGAGCTCAGGTAAGGGGTGTATTTCAAAAACTAAACTCTTTATTGCTGCATTTAACCCCATGGTGTCACTACTCATTAGAATAGTTTCTTCGATGCGATCTAATGAGTAGTAGCACTATAGGATTTGGTGCTAAAATAGGTGTAAAATGTTTGATTTGTTCAGTTAACTGCCTCTTATCTGGATCACTGGTTTGTAGATAAAGAACACTGGACCTGTTCTTTATTGATTAGGTGTTACGTTGTAAGCAAGTGGGTGTTTACTTACAGTACGGTTTGGTGGTCGGCGACATCACTTCAAGCCCAGACATTGTGGATGACAGTTCGATACCGAGTTCCTTGTAATGGTCATATGACGCTTTGTCGGCTACAAGGACATGAAACTGATCACCGCGACTCCGAAATTTTGCAGTCACTTCTCCAAAAGGTAACCCATCAACGTTCTCGCCATCAATTTCTATGACAATGTCTCCAGATTTTAAGCCTGCACGGTACCCAGGTGACTGTAGTAGAACATCGGTTATAGCCACAGTATTATTTTGGCTAATTATCTTTATGCCGGTACCTTCAAAAAAGTCGTTCCATTGCCTTATGATAAAACAAAGTCTCGGTGAACAAACCGTCGCGACGTCTGTAATGAAAACAAATTGAGATAAATGGTAATACTATTTGACACAACTAGTATCCAATTTTCCAATCACCTGAGCTTACTAAGGGTCAGATTTTGCATTGGATGTCCGGGGTCCGTCGCCCGTGGTTAGTCGTCCGTCGTCAAAACTGTAGTGGTTACAATCTGGAGGCCATAATTTTAATCAAATGTTTCTCAAACTTCCTCAGATTGTTTATGACAATAATTCCCGGGTGAGTCCGATAATGGTTTAAATCGGATCATAAGGTCATGAATGTTCTGCCCTTGGCTTGCTGAAATGCCATATTCAACAGTGTTTATACTCTAGTGGCCACAATTTTTAGCCAATAATTCTCCCAATACCGTGCAACCCCCCCCCCCCCCCCCCCAATGACTTTTTTTCATGGGTACCAAAATGTTCAGTAGGGTCTACTGAATCAGAATCGCGAATGTACTCAAAAATAAACTCTTTTAGGCTATGTGTATTTTAACCGTTTCCATGGCAACTTCCCATTTTTTGTTATGATGAACAATACCTGAAAAATCATCCATATCACAGTCAGTTTTTGTCCTAAACATATAAAACTGATACCAAATTGAAGATAAGACATTGGGCTTTTTTTTCCAATTAGTATTTTTTAAATATCTTATTTGCATATTCATACATATTAATGTTAACATTAAAAAAGTGAAAACAAATTTAAACTGCATTTTTAGCTGTTTACTGATATTTGTATGCTTAAAAGTGAAAAAATTCAGGTATTTCGATATTTTCTCTACCATTCTTTATGTGCTCATTAATATTCATGAGTATGCAAATTAGGTATTTCAAAGTAGAAGCTGGAAATAAAACCACAACTTGAATAACCTTCAATTTGGTACAATATTTATATATTTAGGATAAAAACTGACTATGATATGGGCAATTATCGCAGGCATCGATCATAATGACTAAATTCTTGGCGTTCCCATGGATACTAATAAAATACTGTAAAAATGCTACTGAAAGGTTAATTTTTGTCCTCAAATTAAATACTTTATTTCTCAGGACTTTGTCATCATTTAAAAATGCATTTGCAGTTGTTTATTGATATTTGAATGCTAAAAAGTTATTTCTATATATTGTCTACTACTTTCAATGTGCTCATTAATATTCATGAGTATGCAAATTAGGTAATTTTAATGTATAAGCAAAAAATAAGACCACAATTTGTAATATCTTCCATTGGGTACAATATTTATATGTTTAACACAAAACTTACTGTGATATGGGCGATTGTGTAGGTATTACCCATTATAACGCAAAATTGGGGGGGGGGTGCCATGGAAAAAATTCAAATAAATTACTTAAAGTTTATTTTTTGGTCCTTAAATTAGATATTTTGTTTTCCCAGGATTTTGTCATCCTTTTAAATTACATTTGAAGTTGTTTTCTGGTACTTGTAGGATATAAAAGTAAAAAATGTACGTTATTTCTTTTTTTCCACTTTTTTTAATGTTAACATTAATATTCATGAATATGCAATATAGGTTCTTTGAAATCAAACCATTAGGTCATTAGTTATCTGCCCTTAATGTGTTTAAAAATCATATCTAACAGTTTTTACACTCTAGGTGACATATATTTCATCCAATCTTGCTCAAACTTGATCAGATTGTATATTACCATTTATTCTCGTATGAAGTTTATTTTGGTAAAAAAGATTAGGTCTTCGGTTATCTGTCCTTGACATGTTGAAAATTCCATATCTAACAAAGTTTACACTCTCGAGGCCACACTTTTAATCAATTCTTTCTCAAACTTGCTTATATTAAATATGACCTTTAGGTCTTGGGTGTGTTTAGATATGTTTGAAATCAGACTTATAGGTCAAGAGTTATCTGCCCGTGATGTGTTGAAAATTTATATGTAACAGTGTTAACACTCTAGCAATTCCAGTTTTGTATTGATTTTTATTATACTTGCACACACTGTATATAGTTATCAGTTCTTGAAGGTATGCAATTATTCTTGATATCCGATCATTGTAACAAGAGTTATCTGCTCTTGAAATACTCCAAAATGCTAGAAAAAAGCTTTAATTCAGTATTGTTTACGCTCCAGCGTCTACAAATTGGAAAGGACTTTGATAAAGTTTAGTGAACTTTTATACATGTATGGCTATAAGTTATCCAATGAGTTCAATGAGTGTTGGAATCCGGCTAATTGGCCGAATTATCTGCCCTTGATGTGTTGAAAATGTAATATTTGATAGTATTTTACACTCTAGCAACTACAGTCATAAAAGCAGACGAAAATATAGGCAGACGATAATATGGCAGCAACTATGTTAGACGGGGTTTTCGACATGATGGCAGCGAAAGAATTAAAGCAGGCGATATTTTGTTGATGAATGTGATAAAGCAGTCGGTAAAATTTGATGTAGAAAGGGATAAGTGTGGTTTCTGTCCTAGATGATCAAGCACAAACTGAAAGTAGAAAGAGATTGTAAAAATAATTAAAAGCAATATGTAAAATGGTATCTATATAATTACATGTATAACGTTGTTCCATTGTTAAAAATAATATCTAAAATTTATATTTGAGAAATAAAAGCAGAGGGTAAACGTTAAATTGAAAACGTCATGGCAGCGAAGGGATTTAATGAATTTGAGTAAGGGTCGTCTGTAAGATATATATAGAAACTTCGTGCAGAACATTAGTTACTTATAGTTATGCTGCGTTATAGCTGCGATGCCCACGATTTGAGGGAATATCGGTGAGCGTGGCGGACGGTGGGACGAATCGTGGTGATCTTGAGAGAGCGTGGAAGAATCGGGAGAATCGCAACGAACGTGGCAGATTTTTTGACGGTCAAAAATTTTGGCACGATTATGCCGATTGGTTTTTATATCGTGTGAGAGCGTAATAGAACTTGGGGATCTTAGTAGAGCGTCGTAGAGCTCAACAGAGCTAACAGAACTTAACAGAACGCATCACAGCGTGAAGCCCAAACGTAGGGGATCTATCATCTTTGTTAATGCTAGGTTCACACCAACGGCGAATGCCGCGCTTTAAATCGGAGAGCAAAGCGTCGTCGTTTTTGTTAACTTTTCAAAAAATATCACGATCTCTTACGCTCTGATACGCTCTGATACGAATTGGTTGCCGCTTTGGGACGAATTATTTTCCGGCTTGTTACGGTTCCTCGCGCTTTGGTCCTGCTTTCATCAGGCTTTGTTACGCTTGAAGTCACGCTTTAATAAGCTTTATTACACTTTATTACGCTTTGATGCGATTATGGCGCTTTAAATCAAGCTCTGATACGATTATCAAGCTTTGTTGTGCATTTTTACGCTCTGTTCAGCTCTGTTACGCATTGGAAAATGTCAAGATCGCTGATTTCATGCCGATATTTATCCAGAGCCTACATACAGATGCAGAAGTTCCAAACTATCATTGCATCTTTGACTCCAGAACAGTATGGCAGAACAACACGATCCAGAAGTTCCAGATTAACCAGAGCATAATCTATCTGAAGAAGACATGATGTTTGTCTCCTTGTTGTATAACTACATCCTAGCCCTTGAAAGCGTGAAAGAGCGTGAGAGAGCGTGAAGAAACTTGCCAAGCGTAACAAAGCCTAACAAAACGTGTCAATCCTTGATCGAAGCGTCTCAATTCTTGGGAAAGCGTGAGAGTCCTTCATGAAAACGTAACAAATCGTAACAAAGCGTGTCAGATCTTGATGGAAGCGTCTGACCTCGTGTCAGATCTTCATGCCAGAACGTAACAAATCTTGAGACATCTTAACGAAGCGTGTCAAGTGGTAACAGACCGTGAAGACTTGGGTCCCCGCTTTGAACCAAGCTCTGTTAAGCTTTCATACGCTTTGAGCCAAGCTTTGCTGAGCTGTGTTACGCTTTGTTAAGCTTTGATAAGCTTTGATACGCTCTAGGCGCTTTAATCAATTCGTGACAGAGCGCCCCAAATTTTTAAACAGTTTTAAAAAATTGGACGCTCTTGCCGAATGTCCCGCTTTACTCCAAGCTTTCCTACGATTTATTACGACCCTGACGCTTTAATCAAGCTTTGTTACGCTTTGGTGCCGCTTTGCACGCCGCTTTAAAGCGCCATCAAAGCGCCGTTGGTGTGAACCTAGCATAACTTGGAAAGGCTATTCTTTAAGTTTTTACATGTATTATTAGGTTAATATAGTGCTCCCTCCCTACAACGGCCCTCCCAACAGCGACTCCCTCTTTACAACGGCACTTACCGAAGTTTCCTTTAAACAAAACAATAACCGTATTTCAAGCGCTTAAACTGCTGGAATTTTGTCTGCTAAAAATTGTCGTCTGCTTCGTTCCCTAAAAAATACGTAAAAGTTGACATTTTGCTAGAATAAATATGAATACGAGTGACAGGTTAAGCTTCCCACCAAATAATTTCAGATGCGTCATCCCAATGTAATCAGAGTTTGACACCAGCATCCAGAGAATGATAGGGTGGTCTATGCCTCCTTTTTATAACCCAATCGTGCTGAAAACGCAACATTCTTGGTGAAATCGTTGCCATAAATCGCAGGAGAGCTTAACAGAACGTTAGATCGTGTTAGATCTTAACAGAACGTGATAAAACGTGATAGCATATCGTGGTTACCGTAAGAGAGCTTGAGAGAACGTGATGAAATCGTGACAGATCCTCATCAGAATCTTGTTGGGTTCGCAACAAAACGCTGCAGGAGGTAACAAGACGTGCATAGAGCGTAAGAAAGCGTGGTATAGCGTGGGAAAAAATAATAAATCGGGAATCTCTGCGCTTTTTCAAAATCGTGGCCATCGTAGCTATCGTGGCTGAGTGTAAACGCAGCATAAGGCATTAGGCGGCAACTTGTCCTAACTCCTGCATGATAGCGGCGGATATGTCTGCCACAATGATCACCTCTGCATACATATATGATCCAGATGAGACGCCGCGTAATGCGGCTTCTCATCAGGATCCAAACTGTTTAACACGCTGACCCTGTTTTGAAAAGAAATTTAGAAAATTCTAATTTTTAGAACAATTATAGCAGACGACAATTGTTGCAGGCGAAAAACTTACCCAGCATAAAAAGATTTAAACTTCCCCCCTATAGCCTGTATTTGGTTTACTTTCAGTCTGCTTTAACCTACCATCTGCTAGAGTATAGGAAATACCGGTATGTTTTATGGTGTACATTCATAACTATATAAATGGAACTATTTTCTTCAGATAAGGAACAAATCAAATGTATAAAAATGCGTATCTATGGAGTTAAGTGTTAAAATGTGTATTATTGTTGGTTGCTACGTAGAGGTCTAACTGTATATGTCAACTATATAAAATGGAACTACAGTTGAGAAAACGTTATTCTTTCCCAATAAACGCGTTTACGCTAAAACTATTATTTCCAGTGCAAACAGTTTGGGGCCTGATCAGACGCCGGGTTACCCGGCGTCTGATCAGGCTCCAAACTGTTTGCCACTCAAGAAAATATGAAAAGTCATAATTGTCAGAAAATTGTCCTTTCTACATTTTAGTGTTTTGCGTTTGCGTTTCGTTTGCGTTTAAACGGGAAAGAATAACGTTTTCTCCACTTTAGTTCTAACGGTATATGTCAAAGGATATTGTAAGTGTACTGTTTGATACACCAAAGTTAGGTCACACGTATTCAAATATGTATCAGATTAACAATACATATATGTCGAATAGTTATTTTAAACTTTGTATTCAAACTTTGAAAACAGAGCATACCTAATCAGGCTAATTGACAGTACGTCGTCGTCATATTCATTTTCCAATTACAGTCATATCTTGAACTCTCTTTAGTAAAAGTTATCTGTATGTCTTCCGTTGAATTTCTATAATTCGAGTTCTCTTAAGTTGAACATCAAGATGCATCTGCAGCTAGGTCTAATCTTCATTTTTATTTTAGGATAGAGGTAAGTTTGACATATGCGGCTTCGGGTTATTGCTGTCTTACTGTACCTATTTGGAAATGATATTACTGAAATAAGACAGCACTCCCTCTCTACAACGACATTCAGTGGGATACACAGATTGTGCGCGTTGTTCGGAGGGTATCCTTATAGGGAGGGGAATTTGCAAAAAGCTTAAATTCAGATCAGACACCGCAGAACACGGCGTCTGATCTGGATGCAATCTGTTTGTTACTCGTCTTTAAGTTTTTTTTCTGTTAAAATGTCCATTATGTTACTTTGAGAAAAACAGTAGGCGACAATTAAATAGACGACATCGCAGCAATAAAAGCGTTAGACATAATTGTCTTGTTTAGGGAACTGCGATAAGTGTCGTTGTAAGGAAGGAGTCGTTGTTGGGAGTGTCGTTGTAGGGAGGGAACACTGTAGTGTGTATCGAGGATTGGCCAATAAACGATCTTATCACAAATAACGATAAACTGATACAGATGAAACAACGCTATTACAACCACTCGAAGGAAGATTATCCGTTTTAACCCATTTAGGAAAAGTGTCTATTGGCACACAGTGTAGACCTGATGAAACGTGGCGCGGCGTCTCATCAGGATTTACATCGCTTGTTATGTCATATGAAATGTCCTGATTAATAGGCAACCTCTTCCGTGTCTGTAGATAACCAGTTTATACAGTAAAACCTCTCTATTACGGCCACCAAAGTGTGTTATTTAATAGGTGTTTACGACAGGTGACTGCTTAAAACAGTGTGACAATAAAACAAAAAGCTCCTGATGGAGCTTAATTCTGTTTTATTGTCACATTGCTTTAAGCTCTCACCTGTCTTTTATAAAATCAATAAGAATTCCTTTTACAGGGCGTAATAGAGAGGTTTTACTATATAAATCATGAAAGAGTGAGAGCCCAATGCAAGTACCCTTACCAGTTGACAGTGCGATACAGAGTGATGTATTTAGCTCGAGACGTTTTTGGCGGAAATAGCCGATCTGACGAGCGCCTTGGCGCGAGTCTGATCGGTTGTTTCCGCCAAAAACGTCGAGAGCTAAATGCAACACTCTGTTGCGTACTGCCAACTGGTGATGTGTTTATTATATGCCTTGAATACAAACCAGAAACAACTAAATAGTTGTTTAAATCATTTTATATCCAAAATTTATTAGTTATTTGAAGCAGAACAAATTTTTTATATGTCACAAAGAATAACGCGGCACTCGTACATGTACGTAAATGACGTCACGTCAAATCGAAAGCGATGTCAGAGTAAAATACAAAGTGGCTGATACAAGGTGGCTGATACATACACATTACCAGTTGACAGTGCGATACAGAGTGATGTATTTAGCTCGAGACGTTTTTGGCGGAAATAGCCGATCTGACGAGCGCCTTGGCGCGAGTCTGATCGGTTGTTTCCGACAAAAAAGTCGAGAGCTAAATGCAACACTCTGTAGCGCACTGCCAACTGGTGATGTGTTTATTATATGCCTTAAATACACCCCAGAAACAACAAAAGTGTTGTTTAAATCATTTTAAATTCAAAATTTATTAGTTATTTGAAGCAGAAAAAGATTGTTTGCATACCACAAAGAATAACGCGGCACTTATACATGTACGTACATGACGTCATGCTAATTCGAAAGCGACGTCAGAGTAAAATACAAGGTGGCTGATACAAGGTGGCTGATACAGACTCTTGTATTTTACTCTGCAGATACACGCGGAAACGATCGATATCATACGAAGGCATATAATAAAGACTCTTGTGTTTTACTCTGCAAATACACGCGGAAACGCTCGATATCACTCGAAGGCATATAATAAAAATGGGTAATATTCAGGTAAGAGATGACGTCCATGTATGGTCTACACTATTTGAAGTGCAGTAAGTTTTATGTTAGTATTATTAAATCGATCTAGTCAGTGGTCACCAGCGACCTAAAATTCTAAGTGGGTTCAACTCCTAAAGAGCAACGACTGATTCATGTAGCATATACAGTCATGGTGTATAGCTGTCATCGATTTCAGTTACAGTGCAATAACATCATGTTTCCTTTCCCAATAAACAACATTTTCAATCTGACATAAATAGCAATCCTTTGAATTGTCAAAACATTGTCTATTTTTTACCATTTTATTGTTTTGCCTTTATGTTCAGTTTTATTATATACATTAGTCCATCAACCCGTAGCCTGTTACTAGTTTTAAAGGTGTTCAACCACTTAAAACAGGTTTAACGTAATGTAGATTGCACCTTCATGCAAATTCTGCTCAACTTTCACCCTGCTTTGCTTAAATCTAGTTTTTAATCAAGTGTACACACCACAGTATTAAAGCAAACGATTATATAGTATATACAGTGGTAAAATGTTGAACACAAACGCTTACACCCACTCTACCTTCATCGGTAAGATGAAACGCGGATGACGAAGACGGTATTCTTTCCAAATAAACGCTTTAATGCTAAAACGTTTATTACTATTGCAAACAGTTAGGAGCCAGGTCTGGTTACCCGGCGTCTCATCAGGCTCCAAACTATTTGCCACACTGATATTTTGATAGTGTGAAATGTCAAAAGGTTGTTATTTTTTTACATTTTTGTGAGTTGCGTTTACGTCTTCCCCGCTGTTCCGCATCAATGCCTACATATTTGATATCTTTATTATATTATCTGTGATATTTAAGATATTTCCGATATTTCACAACAGGCATATGTGTAAATCGATTTAACCTTTTATAGGCTATCTGCAAAACTCTGGTTATCTTCGCAAACAATTTGAACTTAATTAAGACGCCAAGTAACTCGGTGTCTGACCCTTTGTTGAAAAGGAAATTTAGGAAAATGACAGTTTTAGGACAGAAGCCGACGACAATTGATACGACGAAAATCTGACCAACCTGTATAAACATGTTCAACAATTTGCTTTAATTGTCTTCTGCCTCAAACACGTCGTCTGCTTGCCTTCTAGATTTAAGTATCAAATCTTTTAAACTGAACAAACCTTACAATTTCGATCTTGACCAAGCGCCTAGTTACTCGGCGTCTGTCAAATGGTAATTACACTTTCGCTGCTAAATATTTCGTGAGATTTTAACCCCTTCACCGTTTTATTGTCGTCTGCGACAATTTTGTTGCTTGAAATATCGTTTCAAAGTTTACAAATAAGGCAGTTTGACTGAAGAATTTTAAAAACGAGCGTCAAACAGTTTTGATCCTGATCAGACGCCGCGTGACGCGGCGTCTGATCAGGGTCCAAACTGTTTGCAAACGGCCTTAAAGGCGTCATTGAGCGTGAAAGGGTTAATGCCAAAATAATTATAGAACAAAAGCAATACCTTGGCTAACTCTTTCTTCCTCCATCTCTTTAGAGAATGAAACAACTGCAATATATAGTCCTTCGTCAAACGTTGTTTGTATTTCGAAACATTCGCAATGTTTATATTAAGAATTTTGGAAAACCCGACATTTTATTTATAGTTCGTTTTGTGCTATGCGGAACTCAAAGTCAATAACATTATTATATACTGCGAACCTTAGAAATAATCGTATTGTACAGATTTGTGTTCGGAAGTCATCTTATTCAATAAAGTAGTGGTGTGATCGATTGAAGCAAGTTCAAAGTATCGAGCTTCGATTGTATCTGCATACATTTTTAAGCCTATTAACCTTTTCATGATCAAATTATTCGGGAGAGTTTTACCCCTTCACCGCTTTATTGTCGTCTGCTTCGGTATTGTTGTCTGTAAGACACGCTTTGAACAAAGTTAGATTTAAGGTTGTATGACTTCATAAATATCGATAAAGTGTCAAACAATTTGAGTTCTGACCAGACGCCGCGTTACCCGGCGTCTAATTAGGACCCAGACTGTTTGCAAAAGCGGCGTCTGATCAGGACCCAAACTGTTTGCAAACGCGGCGTCATTGAGAAAGAAAGGGTTAACGTGATGACTGATCAGGATCCATAACCTTTGATACTCATTATGATATTACTTTTTTCGGTAACAATTCAAAGTGAGAAATAAAGCAGATGGCAATTGTTAAGCAATTGACGTCTTGGGAATGAAGGAATTAATATCACTGACTAAAGCACACAATTCTTAAAAAATGTTAAAGACTTCTGCTTTGAGCGTAAGTGGACCTTTCTTTAAAGAATTCCAGATCATGATTAGAAACACCTATTTTCTTACAAGATCTGTTTGAAATGAAACTTCAGTCTTTCCTCTAGGTAAAGTTCATTTCTGTATTGTCCAATAGTACCGTTCATACATGATTTGAGTTTCATTTCCGATTATTCGACAGAACGAAGGTTAAAAGATGACACTATCTATGAAAGTGTTACCTTTTCGTTTCAGCAAGCATTTTACACATGTCAGATATTCCATGTTCTGTTACCCCCATATATTTTGAAGGCTATGTTCTTCTGAAACCTGATAAAAGATGTTACTAAATGAGCCATGTTTGCACTCTGGCCGTTGGGGCGTTTCGGAGTATAAAGGCAAAATCATACGATTTTGAACAAAAATCGCTCTAAACTGGACACTATTTGTCATTTCTGTAATTTTAGTTCCTATTATTTTACAGCTTAAACCACCAATATATGATAGATATCATAAGTATAAATTCTGTATATTTCAAACACTGAATTGCTTTTCGTCAACCTTTCTCTCTTTGAATATTCATACATAAAACTCCGCCCGCCGTGAACATCTATTATCTGAAATACTACACTGGCTAATGAAATGGAGAAAATAATCCCTAGAAAAACAATTCAGACTCTTATAATACATACAGTAAAAGCCCTCTAATACGACCACTCAAGTATGTTAGTTATTAGGGCTTAAGAACAGGTAACTTCTTAAAGCAAGGTGACAGTAAAACAGAAAGCTCCTGTGTACCAATGTCATGGGTTTGGGAAATTTTCAAAGTATATGAAAACACTCTATGATGGTTTTGTATTGAAGAGGTATTTAAGATAAATGAAAAAATAGAAAAAGTGTACATTTTGGTGAACAACAGTTGGCTCTACGGCCATGTAAAATTTACCCCACCCACTTTCTCTTATTTTGTCCTTTTCAAACAGCCCGCTTCAATAAAATCCATTTTAAATGAAAACAAATATGATAATTTGGTTTTGTGTTATTTATTTTCTATCTATGGTAGTATTTCTTCATACAAAAACTGATTTAAGGAAACATAGGCACAATATGTGAAATTTATGAAGCTCTAAATATCATCGATATGGTACTTTGTTGTAAATTTTGTAAGGGGAAATAACTCTTTTTACTTTAATAACTCATTTTCAAACTTTTTTACTTTTTTTTTCATAAAATAAAAAATCTAATAAAATCATGCCCTATAAAAAGCATATCTTTGATATTCAAGGATACATATTGTTCAAACCTTGTGCCTGCTTTGTCTAAATTTGATTTCTATATGTTAAATACCACCATAGACATGAAATAAATAATGAAAACCCAAATTACCATGTTTGTTTTGTTTTAAAATAGATTTCACTGAAGCTTGTACTCTGAATGGGTAAAATTTGAAAAAAATCCAAATTTGACATAACTTTTTCAAATCGCTGTAGCTCAAATGAGGACACCACCATATATATTTTTTTTTCATTTTTTCATTCATCATAAATAGCTCTATCCAAAAAACAGTGATAGAAAAAAAAGTTTGATACTTTGAAAAAATCGCTTATGGGTTGGATACACCCTTAAGCTGTCACCTTTCTTTTATACAACCAATTAGCCTTATTTTTAGTGGTCGTAATATACAGGTTTTACTGTACTAGTATATACAAACATAGTGAAGGAGCTGTCTGTTCTGGGTATACAGTTTCAAAAAGCGTCAATTTATCCTATTAGTTTATAGGAACCAATTGACTTAACGAGATTATTTTGATGTTTATATGTTAACCGGAAGTCGTATTGAGCATGCGCGAGTTCTATCTCGGCTTCCAAAATGAAAACGGAAAGTGGGTCAACACTGAAAAGTTTTCTAATGTTCTTCGGGTGGGTTTTTACTTTACTCAAGAAGGTTATAAAGAGGCATCTGATCAGGATCCATACTGTTTGACAAGTCATAAGAATGTTTCAAAAACGCATAAATTCTAAAGTTTATAAGTAATAGCAAACGAAAATACTTGCAGAATAACACGACAGCGACTTCTGTGTTAGACGGGTATTTTCGTTAAAATGAACAACGATAGTTTTCTAGTTTATACGAAATTAAACTCAAATACCGGTCTATAGAATGAATAAAATGTCAGGTTTGTTAAAATGTTTATGATTTATTGAAACCTGAATGGTAAATAGGTTGGAGCCTGGTCGGGCGCCAAGTTAGTCGGCCTCATGTCCCAAGGTTATATATAACACCCATGAGTTGAGTCTGAGATAGTTCTCAAACATTTGATTAGTCAGATTTGAGCATAAGCTCAAATCTGACCAATCAAATGTGTGAGAACGATCTCAGACTTAACACTAAAGCGTTATAACAGTGGACCTTTATCTGGCCCCTACTGCAATGGACATATCTAATTTATCACAAGTGAGCATATTTGGAGACATGCAGCGACTATTGTACGATATAAGAATTATTTTATCATTATAACATAACAGACAGCGTGAGCGTTGAATAACACTCGTTGTTTAAATGTCATATATAACATGTTGAATAAATATGCAAATGAGGTACGCCACGACGTCGTTTACTTGTGACGTCATTAAAATGCGTTCTGTGCGTTCAATATCCAACGTCTTCATTCCTTCATGTAGATTAAATTTATAGATTTTGGTGTAATTAATCAATATTAGATCTACATGAAAGCGTTTATTAAAGCGACTCGCAACCAGATGGTGCATTAAAAATAGTAATTTGTAAATATGTGTCAAACGCTTATATAAATGGTAAAGAATTAGTTTAGGATAAGAAATTCTGTTTAAAAAAAAGTATTTCAATACAAAAAAATATTGGTCTCTGGTGGGATTCGAACCCGGGGCCCGGCATTGGCGGACAGAAGGCAAAATAGGGGAAACCGCTTAGACCAATGGACCACGGAACTATCCATTTATCTCGGATCGATTTAACGTATTTCAATGTGTAGCGATCGAAAGTGCATACAACTTCGTAATTCGGCTCGTGTTTATGTCTGAGCCCGTGTAGAGAAGCAACAACAACAACTATACCGTCTACTAGTCGGTATAGAAAAACGATGGAAAATATCTAAAAATCTAAGATTCGGTGACGATTCTTGAGACTTTTTTTGGACTGATCATATTTTTTTAATGTCAGAAACCAAATAATGCCACAAATTTGCTTTTATTTGAGTATTTTATTTTATTTTGACAAGTACACCATCCGGTTGCGAGTCCCTTTATTTTTTAATATATAATAACATAAACATTATGCTAGTGAACGGGGTTAATTTGGTACAACTTTTTTCTACTTAAAACGCGCTTAGCATTCACTTGACCTTAAAGCCTGCGATAAATAACTTTTTTAGGTTATGTTATAAAAAGAATACCGGTATAACATGAGTGTTAATAATTTATTTGATTTATCAAAATCGTTGTTTCAGAAAATGATAAAAACTCGACAAGGCCTCGTTTTTATCGTTTTCTAAAAGACTCGTTTAATAAATTAAATAAATTATGAACATTCATGTAATATCCTTTTTTTTTTTTTATTGGACTTCTTTTTACAAAAACGATCGCAATATCTTTACAATCGATTAATAGAGGTCGGTACGGAGAGTCAATTGCCGAAAATGGCCGATTGCCCTTCATGTAGAGTGCCGGTAGTGGCCCACATTGGACCGATCTCATCAGAGTCGCACTTCCTTAAAATGACTTAATACGGAATTTTCACTTAGAAAAAGTATTTTGATAATGGTTTCCATAATCGTTCTTACAATTAATATTAGTAGTGCAGTAACTCGAATGGGCTTCAGCCGATCATATCCTTTTATAGAAGTTAAGCCACGTTTTAATTTTGAGATAAGGGACATGCTCGACTCAAGCAGTTCGAATTGTTGCAAGTTGTAATAAAACCTTGGAAAGTCCGTGTTTATTCATAGTAGGTGTGCTCGATTTATTGAGAAGCGTCTGTATTAACATGGGCGACATAAGTGTGCTATAGTCCGGGCCGGAAACTCAAAATATCATCTGAACCTTGCACTGAGTTGCATAGTAAATGTTTTTGCAGTTGTGAATAGCTGAGATATTGTAGCCTATGAAACCGATTGATGATCATCTGTCACCATTGGGCAACTCTCACAATCCTAGATGGCCGCCAAGATGGCCGCCGAAATTGATAAACTCTTATTAACCCATCATATACATGGTAAAACATTGCTCTAAAAGCCCAAAAATGACTGAAACGTGTATTTAAATATTCACTGGCTCTTATATATTACTTTGATATGGTTATTCTCAGCTAAATGAAAAAAGTTAGTCAAAATGGCGGCCATTTTGCCTAAAAACTGGGTGATCCAACTTCTAGTTATTTGATTACCAGGCTTTTACCTTGGACAACGAGTATTGTCCTCTTTGGATAACTACATTTGTAGTGATGCAAGACTGGAATCCTTTGGCAGCTCTCAGGATCCAAGATGGCCGCCAAGATTGCGGCAAGAATTGTTAAACTCTAATCAATATAGTTTATCATCCATCCGATTACCAAGCTACAGTCCAACCACTGTGCTTGGCCATCCAATAATGTCCTCTTTGGATATCTATATTGTATCGATGCAAGACTGACAATCTTTGCAGCTCTCAGGATCCAAGATGGTGACCATTATTCCGGAAAATATCAAACGTTTCCGATGATGCACGATGCTGGATATATTTTTGGGGTAACTACCTTAAACAAGCTGCACCAGTTTAATGAGCATTTTAATAATATAAAATGATGAAGCCATTTGCATCAGCGCTTTTCACAACAGCAACATAACTATAGAAATGATTCTTATTTCACAATACTACATAAGTACCTTTCTAATTGAAATGTTTAAACATGTCTGAATATCATGCTACAACCACAATTCCAGAATCATTGAAACATGTAGACAAACATAATGTGAGAGGTTATAGAAGGAAGTAGAAGGCTGTTCACTACTTTCGCCCATGTCTTTACTTATCATTCATAGCTCTGATTCCACAAATACTTCGTTCGTTCATTACAACAAATACTTTCTCCACGGTAAGCACAGAATACAGTGCAAGAAAGGCGATAACTATTGCATTGACATCGCATACTGGATCACGGTGCCTGACTGCCACATAAACACTTAACCATTTTCAGTACATTCTGTGGTGCATACTAAACTTCATAGGGAAGTAGAACTGGCAAAAGCTATATCTGGTTTTTATCTTTAAACCAGTCAATGAGATCCATTGCTGGAGGGTCCGTATGTTTCCATACGCATGCTTGAAAGTGTGCTCATTTAACATTTTCACGAAACGCTTCAGTAGTTTAACCCTTTACCTGATAGCATTGTTTCTAGTATTGAAGATATGTGACTACTTAAAGCAGGTTGAAAGTAAAGCAGAATGCGCCCTAAGGCGCATTCTACTTTACTTTCAGCCTGCTTTAAGCTATTAACTGCTAGAATAAAGAAAGTATTAAATTTGACACATATTAATTACGGTATAATTTGGAACTATTTTCTTCAGCGGATGAATAAAATGAATGTGCTTAAAGTCGCTTCTATAAGGGAAAGGGTTAAGGAGGTTATCAAGAATCAGTGCCAACACGGCTGTTTTCCCGGCCGTTTTGGACCAAGCGCTAATTCTGGCATTAGATGTTGTCGTTGCATTCTCAACACCATAGCACGATGCGACAAACTCTGATGATTCCTTTTCAACATCTTTTATGTCTGCTGTAACATCTCCTATTGATTTCAGGGAATGTTCCGTGGAGTTTAGGACTTTAAGCACTTTGTCCTTGCCTATTCCATGAAAGCTTGGAACAGTGTCACATCCAGATATTGCATGAACAGCCGGCAAGTCAGTCACAATGTATTTGTGTGCATCCACAATTGCATTTATGTCCATGATTGTTCTGCCCTGGACTTGAGATTCCATGATGACTTGAATGTTAATTCACTGTTTCTGAAAATGGTACAGTACAAGGACATATCTGTGCCATGTGCTATGATATTTACGCGGTGTATCAGGGTTTTCCCTTGCATTTTGTAATTGAGAGTCCTAAGGACCCTCAAACCTTTCACTTTGAGAGTCCCTCAGCACATTTGGGGTCCCAAATTAATATTATGTGTATAAAATGCCTTACAATGTTGACAAATAACTTGTTAAACCTTTGTAAACACTAAAACAGTGCATATTCATGATCTCTGTTGACCTGAGCATACCCCACATCAGCACCCAGGATTTACATATCTGATGAATTGTGGGTTTGGAGTAAAATGTGGTCAAAGATTTGAGGGTCCTTGGGACTCCTGGGGTTGGACAAATAGGAGTCCCAGGTGACAGAATTGAGTCCAAGATGCAGGAAACCTGCGTCCGGGAAAACCCTGGGTGTATATATCGGTAATGCGTTTCTAAAGTCCGTCAGTATGCATAAAAAGTGCTCCCTCTCAACGACACTCAATTGGCGACACAGAATGTGTGTGTTATTTGGAGGGAGTCGTTATAGAGAAGTAAATTGTGTTACATTTGAAAATAGTTTGAATCCAGATTAGACATCGCGTAACGTGGCGTCTGATCTGGATTCAAGTTGTTTGTCATTCGTCATCATGTGTTTTTCTGTCAAAATGTTTAATGCGTAACTTTGAGAAAAACAGCAGATGACAATTTTAAGCAGACGATATCGTACCAATAAAAGCGTTAGACATAATTGTCCTGTTTAGGGAACTGCAGCAAGGGGCGTTCTAAGGAGGGAGTCGTATTTTGGGAGTGCCGTTGTAGGGAGGGAACACAACATATACATGGGTTCGAGCGAACGTTAAACTTTCTAAGTAACAACAACAACAATGTATTTTAGAAATAAGACAATTACAGTC
The DNA here is from genome assembly GCA_922989275.2 of Gari tellinella. Taxonomy (NCBI): domain Eukaryota; kingdom Metazoa; phylum Mollusca; class Bivalvia; order Cardiida; family Psammobiidae; genus Gari; species Gari tellinella. The sequence continues at coordinate 33,900,968 of OV277868.1, read as the reverse complement.
TTGGTATCTAAAATTTGTTTAACCCTTTCATGACCAAATTTATAAGGTTTTTACCCCTTCACCTTAACCCTTTAAAACCCTAGTCCCGAATATAGGCGTCCTTTTCAAACAGTGTACATGCGAATAGTACACTTGCCCTATGCAAACAGTGAAGACCCAGATCAGAGGGCTCCGAAAGGAGCCCTCTGATCAGGGTCTTCTCTGTTTGTCATAATGCCAAACATTGACAAAAACAACCCTTAAAAGTCAGAAATGGACTAGACTTAAATGGAAACTGGAATTGTCCATTTAAAGTTTCAGGGAGGAAAGAGTTAAGAAAAGGAGCACTGTACTCGCCTTTTCTGGAGCTTTGATTTTATTTATAGCAGGAGAATAGTAGCACTTTGATCTTATGGCTTATCCCGTTTATGCCATGGATATTGATATGGACCCTACTTGCTGAACGATTTTAATGTTGATCTTTATGCAAGGGTGATCTAAAGACATTGTCCTATTCTCTAGACAATCGGCTTAAATGGGCTAATGCATGAAACATAACTAATTATCTTTCATATAGGCCCGTAGAGATCAAAGTGTATACATAAGAGCAATTTAATATTCTATATCATAACTGATAAATTTTCTTTAATATATATATTTTTTTATTGTTTTTTTATTATTAAGTGCAGTACGACAAGTACACGGACTATCTAAAGGGGCTTGAGACAGCTATTGATGACGGTATAGGCTTCCCGCTTCATGTGGTACGCTACGAAGACTTAAAACCGGTATAGTAGTCCATGACTGTTATAGTGGGACAATACACTTTCCTTATAAACGCCTTTATGCGAAAAAACAATATATCTTTTGCAAACAGTTTAGAGCCTAATCAGACGCCGGGCTACCCGGCGTCTGATTAGGCTCCGAACTGTTTGCGACCAAGCTTAATATTTTCAAAACCGATTGTTTTCTCCCATTTTATTACATTGCATTTGCACTTAGGCCTGTTTAAGCGGAAAAGAACAAAGTCTTTCCAACTGTAAATAGATGTATGTTTCTTATACTCATAATGTATATTAACGCTTTTTATAAACAGTGTAGAAGCAGATCGGACATCCCCTGAAGGAGCTTTCTGATCAATCTCTGCACTGTTTTCTTATAAGATCTGTCTTATATAAAACGTCTACTGTAGAGATTATCCCTTGGTTCATAATGTAAGTACACTAGTATAGGTGATAGATGCTCGTAGTTGGTTGAGTTTTATTCAACAAAGGTATTAAAGCTACCAAACGCATAATTTGTAATGTCAAAACTTGTGTCAACTCCTTGCACCCAGTTCTGGTGCCAGATCAGGCGACGCGATACAATCAAACCTGCATTTAGCTGCTATTCAACACTGCAACCATATGAGTTCCAGCGTATCTAAATTACAGTAAAACATCGCTTTTACGACATCTAAAACAAAGGCAAACTGATGGTACAGTGGAGAAAACGTTATTCTTTCCCAATAAACGCGTTTACGCTAAAACTATTATTTCCAGTCCAAACAGTTTGGAGCCTGATCAGACGCCGGGTAACCTGGCGTCTGATTAGGCTCCAAACTGTTTGCCAATCAGGTAAAAATGAAAAATTGTCAAAAAGTTGTCCTTTTCTACATTTTAGTGTTTTGCGTTTGCTTTTCGTTTGCGTTTAAACGAGGCAGAATAACTAATTCTCCACTGTATAAAAGACAGTTGACAGTTCAAATCAAGGTGACAGTACTTTCTGTTTTACGAAAGATCCTGAGGTAAGTAACTTTCTGTTTTGATGTCACCTTGCTTTAAATAACATTCATTAACTATAACAAATGTGTTTGACGTTATTGAGAGTTTTAACTGTGTACTATTTTCATTATGGTACACCGAACCTTATGCTGTGACAACACAATTAAATCGTTAATTATTAGTAGTCATACAGTGGAGAATCTGTTATTCTTTCCCGTTTAAACAAAACGAAACGCAAACGCAAAACACTAAAACGTAGACAAGTACATTTTTTGGACAATTCTCATAATCTTTTTTATCTTGGTGGCAAACAGTTTGCAAAGGAAATTGGGAAATAATAACGTTTTCTCCACTGTACAGTAGAGAAGAGATTATTATTTTCCAATAAACACGTTAGTTTCCATTACAAACAGTTTGTAGCCTGATCAGGACCCGGGTAACAGAGCATCTGATCAGGTTCCAAACTGTTTGCCACTCAGGTAATAAAAGTAAATATTTTCAAGAAACCATTATTCATTTACGTTTAACTGCATTGCGTCTGATTTTAGTTTCGTTTAACCTTATTCATCGACAGATTAATCGTGTAAGTTTTTACCCCTTCACCGATAAAATGTCGTCTGCTATAATATATAATAATAATACCTCGTTTCAAAGTTAGATTCAAGGTAATATGACTTAAGGATGTCGGCCTGTCTTAGTGTGCATGATGAACTTTCCGAAAAACGTTAATATGGCGTAAAATATAATAATTAACAAAACCCATTTTCTGTGAATGCATACGATAATACAATATCATTTTTCGCGAGAAAAAAGGGGGTTTTCGTATCGGATGGGGCTTTTGAACTTTTTTGCCCGATGCATAGTTTACAGCTTTCACCTTTTTATAGGCAGGTTGCATATTGTTACATCCGGTTTCTTTTCAATTTCTCAGAATATGAGCATGAACGTTTATTAGAAGTAGATCTATAGTTTTGTTATGAATTAAAGATAATTCAAAAGAGAAAATGTATTTTTTATAAAAATACACCAAAAGGCGAAAAATCAGGAAAAATTGTTCTTTTAAATAAAATTGTCTGTATCTTTTCTTTTTTTTTTGGATCCGGGTCATTGTGTTTCTATTTGCTATTTTTTTACTAAAACTTTATGTTTGCAAGGCTAAAAGCAAAGAAAAAAAGGTAATTTGTTTGCTACAATTCAAATGGCAATATTTTCTGTGCCTTAATCTCCCAATATAAAAAAGTGAATGGGGTAAATTTTACTCATATCCAGTCAAATCACGCAATTGAAGCTTCACAAAAACTCCTATGTTTGTACTAAGTTTTTTCAATCTTTATATATACAAACTGTTTTTACAAGAAAAATCCTCAAAAAAACTGTCCGGTGCCCCCAATATTTTTGTCATAGAAACTTTATTTACTATCTTCATGCAAAGTATGAATAATTTGGTAATTTTTTACAATGGTGCACCTACCCCCTTAAGAAATAATATTGCCATAGGTAAAACCTATATATACGGCCTAAACCTGCTGCTACAAAGTAAAAGAGCGCCATTTTCCGGCCGCAATTTATATCGAACATTGAACAGGTTAATAAGAGTTACCTCCCATGCAAAACAATCTCTTCTCTCAAAAGAAAATTTGTCTGGTGCAGGAGCGTAGGTTTTTCATTTATTTCATTTCTACTCTAAAGAAATTAAGAAAACTGCCGAACGCTCAGTGTTGGTGAAATAGGCATTCCCCTTAGTAACCGAAAGTGACGGCATGGCAAATAACAATAACGACACCCATTGCTGGCGATATTTTCTAGGAGGTTATGAGAATTATTTCTTTATTCGTTACGCGGCGTCTGATCTGGCTCCAAACTGTTTGCAAAACAGACTTTATGCGAATTCGGCGACGAAAGGGTTAAACAGAAAGAATCCACTGCAACATATGGTTAGGTTATGGTTCATGTAAAGTGTTTTTTGGTGCATTTTTTGAAAGGTGATTTTTTGGTCATTTATGGAGCAATATTGCATAATTTCATATCAAAATATTCGTATTGAAAAGAACAAACTTATGAGATAGTTTACAATTGGAAAGGAAAACTGTGTATTTTGATTTTGAACAATATGTTTGGATTTGCATAAAAATTTGAAGCAAATTTTCTGTATTGAAATTCAACAAATCCTTCTTCTATATTGAAGATTATGCTTTACGTGGGTTAATAGGACCAAAACCCTGACGAAATCCACTCAAATAACGACAGAAGAAGTCATGGAATATTTTACAATTTTCCAGGACAACACTATTTGCATGTGGGACTACTTATTTTTTCCAAAGTATGGTGGGCAGCACAAGCCTCTGTCAAACTTTATTTACGTATATACATATGCAGACTATATTGTTTTTCATCCTTTTTTATCAATTTGATAAAACTGAATTATACCTTGAGAATAACTTGAGAATCATTGTTGGGACTCTGGGGGAAGGAGTTGCTCCTGTATAAGCCATCCTCTTTCCAGATTTTTTTTTATAACTGTGTCTAAATGCACATTGCAAGATTTAAGCATAAGTATAATGATTTCATTGCGGATAACGATTATCCCTGTGATGCGTTCAGTTAAACATCGATGGCCATCGATTGCTAGTTGGCTACCAGTCTGAAATACAGTGGAAAAAACGTAATTATTTCGTTCAAACGCAAACGCATTGCAATGAAATGTAAAAAATGACAAACTTTTGACAGTTCCGACAACCACTTTTAATCTGAGTGGCAAACAGTTTTCAACCTGATCAGACGCCGGGTTACCCGGCGTCTCATCTGGCTCCAAACTGTTTGCAATGAAAATAATAGTTTAAAGACTTTTCCTCGGTCCATTGATGGACTACCCATTGTCTCGATAGTGTGAAATTTAACTGTCAAAGCATGCATCACAAGCTATACCTATCTCAGTTTACCTGGTGAGGCCCATATTATACTCATGCTCTAGTGATTTTCAATGGTTATTTCTAACCAAACTATCAAATATATAGGTCGGGTCTCACATGAAAAGCTCAAATGGCTCTTTGCGACCGACATGTCCACAAGACCCATGCTTTTGCAAGGAAATTGTCTGGCAAGGCGTTATGATCGAAAGGTCGTCAGGAGATGTCTTTAAAAGTCCGCCAAGAATGGTTAGAAGCCATCTGTCTATGAAGCTTGAAAACGAGCCTATCAAATTGTCGGTCTATAGATTGTTTACTGTACTGGAAGATTTAGATTTTGCACTTCGACAAGCTTGCCCCAAATTCAAAAAGGATGGGCAGTGGTACGCTCTGTTAGTTTTACAAAGTAGGACATACAGTGGAGAATCTGTTATTCTTTCCCGTTTAAACGCAAACGTACGCAAACGCAAAACACTAAAACGTAGAAAAGAACAACTTTTTGACAATTCTGATAATTCATGTTTATCTTGGTGGCAAACAGTTTGGAGCCTGATCAGACGCCGGGTTACCCGGCGTCTGATCTGGCTCCAAACTGTTTGTAAAAGAAAAATTAGTATTAGCGTAAACGCGTTTATCGGGACAGAATAACACATTCTCCACTGTACCATGGCCACAGCATATACAGTGGGAAGACGTCATTATTTCCCATTAAAACGACGTAAAACGCAAACTCAGTGTAGTAAAGTGTTGAAAATGACAGAATCTTTAACATGTTGACAATGGCTTTTCCCTTCGGAGGCAAACACATTGTGACCTTATCATAAGCCGGGTTACCCGGCATCTGATCTGGTTTCAACCTGTTTGCAATGGAACTAACGTACGGTATTAGCACAGACACTATTATTGGTAAAGAATAAGGTATTTTCAATTGTATGTAACCCGATCTGTATGGCTCGAGTCTGTTTAGGGCAATGAACTTAACCTTGACTGAATTGTCAAATTCAACCGCCTGATTTAACCCTACAGGACTGCCATTTCTCCGGATTTTTCCGAATTATTCGGATTTCTGCTCTTACTTTTAAAATTTTGCGAATTTTACTTAAGAAACATTGATATAGGTGTAAAACAGTTTAGATCCAGATCAGACGCCGCAGTACGCAGCGATTGATCGGGATCTAAACTGTTTGCATAATAAAGTTAGTGTTTTAGAGCCTGACAGCCAAAGGGTTTAAGGTACGATTATTAAAACGCGCTTGGAATTTGGAAATGTTAGGATTTTTATAAGCAATTTATTGTAACCCTGAACCTATCGCAAACAAAATGTCGTCTGCTATGACATGTCGTTTGCATTAAATGAATCTTACCTTTACCTATTACCTTTGTGGCGGTAATAGAGCTAAAACCAACACATTTTAAATAGTCGCCGTGAGTGTGCAGTTTCTGAATGATTTATTGTAACTACGATGTTAACGATTAGGTAATAACGATTACTTCAAACCCAATTTACTTTTAACCCCTTAACTGTCAAGGTCAACCACACTTACATTTGCAAACAGTTTGAACCCTGATCAAAGTATATACTTATATCAATGCTTCTGATTCTACGCATGAAAAACAAATATAATAATTATAAAGAAGACGAACTAAATTAGCATATGAAAATATGGCAGTGGAAGTTTCAAAAAGTGTTTAGTTGGTTTTGAGGTCATAATGGCAATGAAAAGTGTGGTAATGAGTTTGAATAGGGCATTTAGCGATACAGGGATCACAGTACATTGTAACCCCTCCACACCGAAACCTCTTAATACCGGAATTCTCTCTAACCCGAACAAAAACTTTGGTCCCGTTTCCCACCCTTTTATTCTTACCCAGTACACCATAAATACGCCGTTTTACATCTTTGGTTTACTTATACACTGAAAAAAGTTGTTTATTCTAGCAGATGATAGAATAAAGCAGGTTGGAAGTAAAGCAGAAAGCACCTTAAGGCGCATTCTGGTTTACTTTCAACCTGCTTTTAGTGGTCAGCTATCTTCCATACTAGTTCTAAACAAGCTATTTTGGTAATGGTGTTTAAACCCATCTAACTGGAAACCTCTCTTGATCGGAATTTTTTATTGTTCCCACACACATGTCCGGTTAAGTCGGGCTTCACTGTACCGTGGAGAAAATATTATTTTTTTTCAGTAAACTCTTTTACGCTTAATATATTAGTTCCCATGCAAACAGTTTGGAGCCAGATCAGACGCCAAGTAACCAGGCGTCTGATCAGGCTCCAAACTGTTTGCCATCCTGGTCAAAGTCACAATTCAGAATTGTCAAACAGTTGTCATTTTCTTCATTTTATTGCAACGCGTTTGCCTTGCGTTTGCGTTTAAATGGGAAAGAATAACGTTTGCTTCTCTGTATATGAACTACTTTTACGTAACCCCCTGAAAAATCAGTATAGCATGTCGGTCTGAACCGTGATCACCACCTAACATTTACAGTGGAGAATGTGTTAATCTTTCCCAATAAACGCGTTTACGCTAAAACGTTTATTTCCACTGCAAACCCGGCGTCTGATCAGGCTCCAAACTGTTTGCCACTCAGATAAAAATGAATTGTGAGAAATATCTTAAAATTTACATTTTCTACGTTTAGGTGCCATGCGTTTGCGTTTCGTTTGCGTTTAAACGGGAAAGAATAACGTTTTCTCCACTGTACTCTCTCACTGTCGCATTTGTCACTGCAGACACGGAGACTCTGTACTTTCGCCATGCTGCAGATAAAAGCCAGTGTGTCTAGAAACGCATGATGTCATGTTAAGATCAAGATAAGGCGCCGATGTACGCTGTGTCTGATCTGGACCGAAATGGTTACATTATCGTTTCTAGAGTATTTCCCGATGCATAGGTAAACACTGCTCATTGACAATTCACAGATCATCTGATAACTGCAAAAATATATTCTTAATTTCTTATTAGTGTTTGGACCCAATCAAAACAATGCTTGTGTTCGGTAAGAGAATAAGGGGAGAACTCATTTTAAATCATTAATTTGGCGCAAATCTGTGTTGAACACAATCAACTAGTCTCAGATTAGTGTTTGTTTGTTCGCTTTAGCGAGGCTTTATTGTAGAGGCAAGCCTTTTAGTTGGCAGGTGTATCAAGTTACATCAGGTCACAGTGGCGAATATCGTGCATCATTGAATTAAGGCTTTAAAGTATGTAATATATGTTTACAAATATGCTTACAATTTGAAGACATTGAGCATTACCGCACCAATTCTCTAACCGAGAAGACATTATAGTTGTCTGTCTGTACGTGTCTGTGTTTTATAAGGGAAGGGCCAGGTAAGTGAACGTTATTTATAAACAAAACAGTTGATGAGTGTTTGATCCTTCATCGCCAAATTAATATTGACGTTTTTACCCCTTCGCCACTTTATTGTCGTCTGCTTCAATAGTTTTCTTTTTTGCCCAATCGTTTCAAAGTCATGCAGGTTCAAAGTAGTATGACTTAAGAAACGTCGATACGAGCGTCAAACAGTTTAGATCCTGATCAGACGCCGCGTTACGCGGCGTCTGAACAGGAACCAAACTGTTTGCAAAGTCGACTTTATACGACTTCGCCGCCGAAAGGGTTAAGGCCACTATTTCGAAGAATCTTGGACGGAAGTAGGGGGATGTATGGTCATCCGGTGTAGACGTCGGCGTTTGCATATGCATCGGTTTAGGTTATGGTACATCGAACTACGATGTGATCGCACAACATTTGTTATAGATCGATTTTATTGACCTGGCAGGGCGGAGTTACGATACGGACCTTTGCATTTCATTTTTGAGACCGACGGCACGCTCTTTTATTATCGGAATTTAACGTTGTCGTCTGCCGGGGTTTTATTTTTTACTCAACTTTACATATCAATGGACATTTTGACAGAAGGAAGATAATGAAGAATGACAAACAGTTTGAATCCAGATCAAACGGATTCAAGCTATTTGGAAATGTTATCCAAGTATTAATTTCTATTCCTATAACAAATCCCTACGAACAATACACACAATCTTTGTCTTCCAGTGGGTGTTGTTGTAGAGAGGGAGCACTGTATATACCAATTGCACGTGGATATTGGTGCACGCAAAGATTGTGTTTCTTCAAGTTGAAAGTATCGGACAATAACGATATAATATGGAACTATACCTATCAACCCTAAAATCAAAAGTAAATTAGTTTATCTTTGCCGAAGGTTAGTCCGCCCTGCCAGTTGAATAAAATCGGCCTATACATGTAGCATCTATAGCTTAAAGACTTTTCCTCAGTCCATTGAGGGACCACCACCCCATTGTTCTGGGGTGTCAATGTTACTGTCGAAGCATGTGCAGCACAATCTCAGTTTACTTGGTGAGGTCCAGATTATACTCATGCTCTAGGGATTTTCAATGGTTATTTCTAACCAACCTATCAAATATAAAGGTAGAGTCTCACACGAGAAGATTCAATGGTTCTTTGCTAGCGACATGTCCATAAGATCCATGATTATTGCAAGGAAATTGTCTGGCAAGGCGTTATGATCGAAAGGTCATCTAGGGATGTCTTAAATAGGGATAAAATGTTTTAGATTTTATTGACCTGTCAGCAATGAATAACGAAGAGTTCAAGGGACATGTTATTCGTCTTCGTTGGTAACAGCTGAAAATGCGTTATTTTTTTTCCAAATAAACATGTTTATCACATAATTTGCGGTCTGGGAGTTGCATAAAGCGGTTGTATAAATATCGTAATCCACTAGTGGAATATCGTTTTTTGGGCTCCGGCCCAACTTGTTCGTCCACAAGCGCTGCATGTAGCGGGACGCCAGATGACGTCATTTACTATGATGTTAACGTAAACAACGCAACGTTTTGGTGGAAATTCTATATAGCGGAGGGTCTACAAACTACGGCTTCAATCAATTTAACAGGTGCTTAAACTTGATATGTGATAAATAGAATCTCACATTCGTGCTCATTATTTATCATTTTTAATAAACTCGTTGACTAAAATGAATATGACGCTCGCCAAGGCTCGCGTCATATTATTTTAGTCAACTCGTTTATTAAAAAATGATAAATAATGAGCACTCATACAAGATCCTCTATTTATGCTAAAACTATTACATGTATATCTGGAGACAGATACAAACGCGGGTATCCCGACGTCTAATCATGTTCAAAACTGTATGCTACTCAGACTAAACCATCACGTCTGCGACAAACGAGAAACAATATCGTTTTCTCTTCTGTAGCATCAGTGCACGGGATAGCTCGTGTTATTGGGCGTGTTCAGTTATCAGTCCGGAATTGAAGGGATTGACGGAATCGAAATCGAATGGTCCAGAATTCAATTCCAGAACTGTTCTATCAGTTCTGTTCAAGGAGGTTGTGTGAGCAGAATTGTGACGTATCATCATAGTTCCCGGCACAATTTGCCAACGCTTCGACAGCAAAGTTATACTAAGCAGGGAACCAGACTACCATATTTGCAAGGGTTCAATTTCGTTTTTACTTGACGTACTAATTCCATGGAATCGTTCCAAACAGTTCTGGAACTGATAATCGAACACGCCCAATGTGACTTGTTTAAATGACTGAAGGGTCAATAATGTACTATAGGTCGTTTGCAGTTCAAAAAAACACGATAAATCTTAGATAATTTTAAAACTAATGGACGTATTTAAATTAAATTTTGCATACACTTATGATGTGTCTATACCAACTCTGACAAGGAAATTCAGATTTTTTGAAAGTCTAACTAAAAACTTTTCTTCTTTGTTTTATATAAATTTTGTGTCGCTGAAAATGGTCAATTACGTGGGGTGTTATTGGCTATTACCTTGATCACGTTTGTTTATATTGGAGAATATCCCCAGGTAAAATCTCGTGATTGTTGCTTCTGTCTGAAAGGTGAATCCCGTGCAGATATTGGTTGTTTAGTTGTTCAAAGTTAATTGTGAGGCCCCATAATCCATTACATTTTTACTATGCCTAAATGCACGAACTATGCACCAATAATAAAGAGCATTGCAATTACTTTTCAAACCGAAGCTCTAACATTTCTACATAATTACAGAGCTTCAGATAAGAGAGAGAAACTTGAACAAGTCCAACATTTTCTCATCCAGTTCAGCACCAAATCCTATGGTATGACAACTCAATAGAATCGTCTCGAAGAGAGACAGTTCTAATGAGTAGTCACACCATAGGGCTTAATTCAGAAATAAAGACTTAGTTTTGTAAATACTCCCCTTATCTGGAGCTTAATATGTATCAATGTTGGAGTTGTATTGCACTTACGTTTACATTACATTTCCTTTAAACGATAAAATAATAAAGGTTTTCGAACTGATCTGGAAACATTCTGTTGAACATTTGATAATGGTAAGATGGTGTAGATCGTCTGGTATGAACATTTATCGCATTTAGTTATGTTGCGTTTTGTTGATAAAACTTTCGTATGAGTGGCACAATGGTTCGGATCCTATTCAGATACGAAATGGCTCCGGTGTCCGATTAGGATCTAACATGTGCGCAAATGACAGTATACGTACCCCAGTCAGGGCCTCGTTCGGTTAGTTGTTTTTCCAAGTTTCCAAGTTTTATTGATAACAACCGCAAAGTCCCGTATAACGGGATACATCAGCAAGTAATTACATCAACAATATATATACGCAAGACATATACACACAAATGACATGAGACAGTCTGTCTCGAATCACAACGGAAAACGGCTACACTCTTAAAAAGTGGATTAAATAAACAGTCGATTGAGTTGAAGGATGTGCTGTCAATCAATCAATTGGTTAAGCAATCGGTCTTTCGAGTAAGGGTAAGCGAACTTGCCTCTCTCTGTCTCTCTCTCTCTGTCTGTCTCGCTCTCTCTCTCTATCTCTGTCTCTCCAAGTATGTAACAAGTCTTTGTGGTGACATTCTTCCTTAACCCTCTGCAAGCTGCGAGCGCAATTGTGATATCTGTTGCAAACAGTATTGATCCAGATGAGACTCCGAGTAACTCGAAATCTGATGTGGATTAAAACTGTTTGGCAACAAGACGTGAGAACACTGACTGAAAATATTTCAGAATGTAAAATTTGCAGGTTGTATTTAGCTGCTGAGGATTAATGTTGAATGCACAAGTATACAAAATTACGTGTATAGGTAAGTACTCATTTTAAAGGCCTAAACGGTAAACGAAATCGAAAGCTTGTCTAGGCGAGCACAGAGTACATATTACGTAAGTAAATATTAGTAATATATCGTACATATCAATAATACATTTGTACACAGTAAACATTAATATATGCTAGTAGTTTACTAGAACCTATTATTATTTTTAAAATGTACCATAATTTTGTGGCAAAATGCAGCCAAGTTTTGTAACTTGGAATAATCGTTCGTATTCACTAAAGCAATTAATTTAAACATGCTTGGTCGGTGTCGTATACAATGTTCAATATGATTTTCCCTGAGGGTACGAAATAATTCACATTCAAATAGGTAATGGAATTCGTCGCCTAGCACGTTGCAATGTGTGCATTTACGATCGGTTGCGGGAATATTCCGCCAACGCCCTGTTTCAATAGGTAAGCGATGGTTTCTGGTAAAGAATTTTAATATACTTTTACAAAGGTAAGTTGGCATTTTATCAATATAGATACTACGGTTAAAAACTAATTTCACATGTTTATACAAATTTGTTTCAGACGTTCTATTTAAGTCTGAGTGCCAAGATTGTATAAAAGTGTCTTTAAGTTTTTGTAGTGTTGCTTGTATAAGCCATTTGCTACTATTAAAACTCTGACCGTACCAGATTCCAGAGAAACCTAGTGAACAGAGGTAATTTTTTAAATTTTCTATCCATTGTGATTTAATTTCATTTTTTACATGCAGTTTGTGTATCATTCGGTACATTTTTGAAGCTAGCTTCGTAGTTTGGTTGCTGTTAATGTTTTCAATAAGTCTGGTCCAGTAAGCTATTACTCTATTTTTTATATTCAGCGCGAGCGGGGTTATTCCTATTTCACCATAGATCATGTAGGACGGTGTCGATTTTTTAAGATTAAAAATGTACTTATAAAATTTAAGTTGAATCTTTTCTAACGCGTCAAAATTGCCATATCCCCAAATTTCGCTCCCGTACAATAATATTGGTTTTATTGTTTTTTCAAAGAGTTCAATTTGTAAATCATATGGTAAAGCTAGTAACTTGATTTTTTTTAATAATGCAAACATCGTTTTATTTGCTTGCTCAGCTATACACTCAGTGCAAAAAGAAACGCACATTGTGCTCAGGCGCAGATTAGGATACATGTTTTTTAGGGAAATTAGAAAAGAAAGACCATATCTCAAGATTTATTTAATTCTGCAACAAGTTTAGAAAAAAAATACTCAAAAAACATTGTGCTGCCTTTTAACCATTTCCCTCCTAATGACGCCAAAAAGCGTTTGCAAACAGTTTGGATCATGATCAGACGCCGCGTAACGCGGCGTCTGATCAGGATCCAAACTGTTTGACACTCTTATAGATATCATTTAAGTCATTCTACATTGAATTTTACTTAGAAACGATCTTGCAAACAACAATTGAAGCAGACGACAATAAGACGGTTAAGGGGTAAAAACCTCGGGATTAATTTGGCAGCGAAAGAATTAACTACAACTTGTTTAAAATACCGCACCGATTAGTGCAGGTTGTGATGCTACAAATTCAATAATGATTTAATAATAATTCACAAATACGTACCTTCTACATCAAAATAAGATTGTGATACAAAGTGTGCGTTTCTTTTTGTACTGAGTGTATATGATTTTGTTTTGTAAAAACTACCAGATTTTGTAAATAATAATCCCAAGTATTTATATTCATTGACAAATTCAAGTTTATGTTCCTCCATCGTGAACTGTGTTTTCAGGTTCGATCGTCCCTTACTAAATACAAGAATTTTAGTTTTACTGAAGTTAATGCAAAGTTTCCATAAGTCACAGTATTCTTTAAAATGGTTTAAAGCAAGTTGAAGATCAATTTCATTGTCACTAAATATAATTGTATCATCTGCATATAATAAGATAAAAAAGTTTAAGATAAATATAGGAACCTTCAATCAATGTGTTTTTATTTACTCCATTGACATTATTATCTACAAGATATTGCTCTAGGTCGTTTAAAAAGATTGAAAAGAGGAAAGGAGATAAATTTTCCCCTTGTCTTACCCCGACATTACATTCGAACAACGGTGAAGAATTACCAGGAGTTAAAACTTTAGATTTAATGTTATTGTACAGGCTTTTAATCACTTCGAAGCATTTACCATTTATATTTTCTTTCCTGAGTTTTTGCCATAGCCCTACTCTCCATACTGAATCAAAAGCCTGTTTAAAGTCGATAAAACAACAAAACAGCTTTTTCTTATCACTTTGTACTAAGTCGATTAAATGCTTTAATATAAATATATTATCAACTGTAGAATAGTTTTTTCTAAAGCCAGCTTGAGTTTCGTGGATTACATTAGAATTATCTGCATATTCATTTAATCTATTATTTATAATGCTTGTAAATAATTTTCCTAGGCAACTGAGTAACGATATTGGTCTGTAATTTTCTGGGAGTTTAGGAGAACCCTTGTTTTTATAAATAGGTTTAATCATTCCTATCGTCCAGCTTTCTGGAATTTTGCCTGTGTCAAACACAATATTGAAAAGTTTTTTTATATATGTTTATCATTATATCAGTAGAGTATTTTATATGCTCGTTTATTATATCATCAATTCCTGGTGCTTTGTCATTTTTAAGACTTCTGACTGCTTTTAATATTTCCTCTTCTGTTATAGAGCCATTTATATAATTATTTAAGTCATCATTATTGTCATTTATATTCTCAGTGTCATTGGACTCATGTGTACCGTGATTTTCGTTAAGGGTTTTGAAAAATTTGTAGAAGTCATCTACAGATACTATGTTGTCTGATTGTTTATTATCAGTGCTGTTAATAACTTTCCAATATTGTCTGGCATCTGAGTGTTTAAGGTTCATGTAATGTCCCTTACGAGAAAGAAATATCCAAATTTGAAAAGTTGCATTACTCAATAACTATACCACATTGGCTAAAAATATCTGCACACAGTATAAATAATTAGTCAATGAAAAGGAGCATGCCTAAATTTTCATTAATATAAGTGTACTTGTGATGTCAGAAGATCCAAAAGTAACGAACATGGAGTGAAAATAGCCTCTTCAGCAGAATATATCAAACCACTTAATGGCACGTATTTTTGGAAATCTGGTAGAATACATACAAAGAACCCATTACATACTGGGTACTCCTACACAGAATGTCTTACAAAAGTCAGAAAACCCCTTGTAATTGGCCC
This sequence comes from Gari tellinella, assembly GCA_922989275.2. Taxonomy (NCBI): domain Eukaryota; kingdom Metazoa; phylum Mollusca; class Bivalvia; order Cardiida; family Psammobiidae; genus Gari; species Gari tellinella. Next base: position 33,885,932 of record OV277868.1, on the reverse strand, counting down.
TTAGAATACCCCATGCTTGATTCAAGGGCAGCCATTTGCATTTTACAAATTTGTAGAAGTTTGCCAACATTAAAAGTCCATTTACTCCAAATCTACAAAACCGATTGACAATTGTTATATACGTGCGGACAGAGAAAAGAACAAGCAATATGATTGATGGAATGTCACTCACCCGAATCACTGCAGTTAGACAATATATCCGTTCAATTATATCCAGGTCAAAGAAATATGTAACTTGTCCATCTCATAAGCTTGTTCATTTCAATACGAACATTTTGATATGAAATTATGCAACATTGCTCCATAAATGACCAAACAATCACCTTTCAAAAATGCACCAAAAAACACTTTACAAGAACCTTAAGTTGTCGTAAACGTTGTATTTTAGAGTTATTGTATTTATTGCATGCTTGGTGTATGGTATTTTTGTACTGTTTACTCACTGTTCTAAGCAATGTTTTGAAATGTGAGGTTTTATATTTATTATATGTTTTCCTAGTTTTATGGTATACATTTCTCATTCTTTTGCAAGAACTGTCAAACCAGGGATACATACTTTTCTTATTGTTCTTATTTATATTTGTTTTAACTGTACCAAAAGATGTTTTTGAACTATCTTTAAATAAACCTGCGATATCGGACACCACATTGTCTATTGCTTGTTGGCTTAAGTTATTATAATCATTCATTTGGTCAAGTCTAGTTTCGATTTCGGAAACTTTAATTATGTCTACATTGCCATTAAATGAGTCTTTCTTCTTTCTATCCCATAATTTAGTTTTAGATGTAGGTTTTATTTGTTCACTTTTATTACAGTATATATTGTTTTCCCAGTAATGTTTAGTTTTAGTTTTTAAAGAGGCATATAATGGACAATGTACATCAGAATAAAGACAACAAAAATCTTCAATATTGAAATCAATTAAGTTCTCAAAAACGAATGATGAGGAAATGAAATAATCCACAGTACTAGCATTTCTGCATGTTAATTTTGGAGAATTCTGGTCATCTCCGATTCTACCGTTCAAAAGGAACATATTATTTTGTTTACATAGTTCAATTAACTGGTTTCCATAATGTGAAACAACACTATCAGTTGCTTTCCTATGTAAAGGTACATCGTATAAATCAATTTTTTTAAAGACATCACCTTCTTCTGTTTGTAATGTTTCTAAGTCAAATAAGTCAGTTATTAGGTCATCAACTCTTGTAAAGTCTGCTAAACTACCACATCTAGAATTAAAATCGCCAAATAGCATATAGTGCTTGCTATCTGTAAAGTACCTGAAACATTCGTTTTGGATTTCATAGAATGGGTCATCATGTGAGTATCTAGAACCAATAGGCGGGATATATATCATTCCGCATTTAAGATCTTCATCGAAACAGCTGGTATTACATCCATATAGGTTATTTGATATCGTGAAGAATTTTATCAGTTCACAATCAGATTTGCTTTCAACATGAACATGTTTTGCTATACTATTTCTTATCAGCAAGGCAATTCCACCTGAACGGTAGTTCGAAAGTTTTGTTCTATTAAACATGTATACTGTAAAACCAGGTACATTAATTATATCAGTGTCATCAGTCTTTGTCTCTTGGAGGCCAATAATGTCAAATTTACATATATAGGACATAAATTCAGGGCATTTCAACTTTGAAACGATACCGCAGACATTTAGAGATAATATGTTGATACTACTATTTACATTATTTACACTATATGTATTGTTATCAGCTTTGTCAATGTAGCCGATTTCCGAGGACTGCTAGTCGCTCGGATACTTAAGCACATCTGTGTCTTGGTCATTGTTTATAGGCGCAGGCGATTGCGTTACATCCACAGTAACTATTGGTGACGGTACAAGAGTCATTGAAGGTGCTGGAGAAACATAAGGGGGTGGGGTTTGCATTTTTGCCTTCTCTGCAGCACTTTCTCGAATCAAAGAGGGCGAGTCATGTGAGCTGTCTAATTCATGCACAATATCCATCTGTATAAATGTATCGTCATCACTATCTTCAGCAACGTGGATTTTTTCGGATGCAATATCGCGGTCTAGGGGTGATGTAGCCTTGTCCTTTCCGCCATATTTCGGACGAACTGGACGGCCAGGTTCTTGCCCAGTCGCCTCAAGAGCACTATATCTATTGCTTATGTTTAGTTCGTCATAGTTGTCTTTGTGTAGCGTTCTTGTAAACGTTCTTGTCCACCGTGTGCTGTTGTTTGTTTGTCTTGTATGACTACTTTTTGTATCCTGATTTCTGGAATATGTCCTCGTGTCATTGTAGTCTTGATAAGTAGACTTACGTCTAGCTCCGTTTACTACTGAGTGCGTACCATTGTGGCCATTGGGGTTTGCTTGTGGGTTATACAACTCATCGTTTATGTAGAGCTTATCTCTGACCAGTCTTACTTTGTTGTCTGTGTTTGCACGTGCTAGTTTAGCCACTTCGTATAGTCCTTTACGTTTGTCTTCGATTTCGCGGGGGAATTGTTCTGATACTCCGTATCCTGTTCCTGGCAGGACCTTTGGTGCTGTAATTCTAATAAGCTCTCTGTCTTTGTAGAAGCTGAATTTGGCAACGATTGGTCTTGGTCGTGCATGTCTTCTGTTGAATCTTCCAAGACGATGGGCTCGCTCAAAAGAAATATCTTTGTCAGTGAGCATGTTTGTTTTGATGAACTCTTTGATCAAACTTTCACAGTTTTCCCCGCTGTCTCTGTAGTTTTCTGTTTCAGGTATGCCAAAGAACAGTAGATTGTCTCTCATGCTTCGCCAGCGTAAATCAGTCAGGTTTTCTTGTGTATCTTTAATGTCTTCTTTCATCTGTTCTTGCTTCTGTTCCATGTCTTGTAGGCGTAAGTTCAAATTTTTGGATTTGTTTTCGATGTCTGTGTTATTCGATGTTATATCATCGTACATGTCACTATATTGCTGGATTGTATTGTCATAGTCAGACATTGTTGTTTTAACTGTTTTCAATTCTTGTTCAAATTTTTGTACTTTTGCGTTCGTGTTTCCCATTTCTTGTCTTAGTTTTGTAATTTCAGACAACTGATTTTCCATTTTACCTAGCCTTTGACTTTGTACTGTCATATTGTTCTCAACAAATTGCCATCGTTTCGTTTGATTATCAATTAGTGCTTGGATATTGTTCATTTGTTGACACAGTCCTGCAGCCCAAGGGGGTATGGGGGAAACAGGGGCATCCATAGCTGCCGCGCTAATTGTATGTGTGTTGAATTGTAAAGGTTGTCCCTGTTGGTTCAAAACAGCGTTTGTTGCTATGTTGGCCGTTAGACTTTGCTCTTGGCCCGGTATAATACTTATGTTTCCTGTAAAAGGCTGGGTTTGTATTTCACTGGGATCTGGAGCAAACACGTTTGTTCCGTATAAAATTTCTCTCGATTGGCCAAGAATGTCCGTCGTGTTTATTGGGTTTGTGTTTATTGGGTTTGTGTTTGTCACGTCCCGTGTAGAGATTTCAGGCAAATGTATGTTGCTCGTCTCCTTTTGTTTGTTTTGTGATTTGCCATTGTGTCGCCCTGTTTTGCCCATGGTTAGGTCGGTACTAAACTTTGGATAACCGTAATAAGCACGTGCGTGCACGGGTGCTAACAATACCTTTTCACTGTGTAGTCTGTGCTCAGGGATAACATTATTGGAAAATCAGTCATGCGTGACCGAAAAATTGTCATAAATCGTGGGCGATTATACACTTTTATCCCACCCACTAAAACTACCCTTGTACCGAAGAAAGCTTCAAAGTCAATATTTCAGAATTCCATCAAAATAATAAGGTTACCATTTAATAGGTTTTCCATTCCGATTCATTATTCCGTAAATAGTTCCATTTTGTTTTAGTGTTAAACCTGATATATTTTCACATTTTTGTAGAGGAATGTAAACAAGTCTTGTTGTATGTATACGTCATCAAAAAAAAAAAACTCACTATGGTATGCGATGGCTTAACGGTGAGGCGTTGCCGGGTCGTGAAAGATAGGCTGTTGAATAACTTGCAATCACCCTTCGGAAAAGTGTCCCTTAGAAGTGTAAACTTTATATAGAAGTTATGAATAAAACTTTTTTATTACGAAGAGAAAAAAATATTTATTTTTTGTCAGAGTTGGTATAGGTATATCATAAATCTATGCAACATTCCATTTGTCTCCGTTTTCTTGTTATGGAGATATTTGAAAATTATCGTGTTTTTTTAACTGCAAACGACCTATACCATATCACAGCTCCAGATAAACGGGGTATTTCTATTCTATTTATTACTTCTCTCAATCCATACTGATGATTATGAGAAGCATAGGGGTCTATAGCGCTTTCTAGTTTCTACACACTACATATATAATAACAAGGGGTGCAACTCTCTCACTGGACATTCGTACACCACAAGTATAAAAAAGTCTGTAACTCTATCAATTTACATGGTATACTCATAATTCGTTCGACTATTGAAAGCTAAGACATGTGTCTACTAATTTAATACACTCTTCTAAACATTTCTTATGCATTTCGCCAATTCCAAGAACAATTTTCTCTAAAGCTGACGTCTTTTGTTGAATCTCGACTGACGCTCGTACACCCGGGTCTCACTATATCACAGCGATAATCTGGTGATGTACAGTTCAAAACATGGCATGATTCAATAAAACGACCCAAGTATATCACTAACCTTCGGTTTTTAAGTCCTCAGCGTCAAAGTGGTGTTGTAAAATGAGCGATATTTCCGAGTTATTTTCACTTCGTCGAGGAGTAGCCATTTTGCCTGAAGAGTTACAAGTGCGGTGGAACAAATTATCCCAAACCATAAAACCCCTACAAACCACAAAACACAGAAAACCCTACATTGGGGGTATTTTACTGCCGCAACTCCCACTAGAACAATAACTGTTGATTTTTAAGGTGAAATATGTGCATATAATGCAAAATTATTAAGTTTCTACACTATTGTACCTATATAAAATAATTACATGATAATGGGAGATTTCAATTACCCCGCAACACCGCGGAAAAATCTGAGGGAAACAAGTTCGTTGACTGTATTAAAAAAAACTGTCTATTCCAAATAGTTGACAGACTAACCAGATGGAGGGGAACATGCTTGAACTTTTTCTAACTGAAGATGAAAACAACATAGCAAAAGACTGACTATCAAAGTCCCCTGGGCAAGAGTGACCACTGTGTAATTCTTTTTGACTTCATCTGCTGTACACAAACAAAACAAAAACCGAGAGAAACCTACTACAAAATAAATATCCACCACTGATCAAAATTAAGAATAACAAAAAACAAATACCATGCCACTGGAAAAAGACATCCTAGATGATCAAAATGAAAAACACTCTTTAAGGTGTCGGCCTGGTCTAATTTCGCCTTATATTATCTATAGTAAAATGCCTAACTTCCAGATCCAACAGCACCCTCAAAAACAGGATCTAAGCTATAAAAGACATACTCTTCAATTCTATAGACATTTCCCTGTTGATTGATACCAGTCAACCTATAACATCGGCAAATACATTTTTGCTATCGATGCTTTTCTAAGGTCTCTGTCAAAATAAAGGTAAACAACTTTCACCTTAAACACATTCACTATGTTTCAATATGCATCCGCCTGGGGAAAAAGTCCTGAAATGAGATCCCTAAAACAATGCCATTTGGTGGAAATGACCACAAATAACCAGTTTTCAGCAAGAAAACTATTCAAACTCACCCACAGGCAAAACTAAACATTGCAAATCTTGGAAATTGTATTTTACAAGGTACTACTTGCAAGACAACAACGACCCGGAAGTGATTCTTGACCAGGCCGACACCTTAAAGACGCTTCATCCGAACAAAAAAGAGAAAGACAGGAAACTATATAACAGAGCACGGAATAAAGTCACAAAACTTGTCAGACAAACTAGAAAGAGATATGAAAATTATTTAGCAGCAGAATCTAAGACCAATCCATTTTGAAGCGAGTTTGGCAATATATAAACTCGAAGAGTAAAACCAAGACTGGCATCAATGAACTGAGAAAAAAACAGCAGACCATAAGTCGACAAAGACTAATGAATAGGGGAGAAGGCGAACATCATCGCCGATTTCTCTTTAGTAGTGTTTTTATCAAAGGAAGCACCTGGTGAAATACCCAAATTGCCAAATAGAGACACAGAGACGCCATGGACAGAAATTGAAATATCACTAATGCATGTAGAGAAACTCTTGACAAATCAACCGGTGCAGACAATTTACACCCAATTTTTCTCAAACAACTAAGCAAAGAACTGTCAAAGAACTGTCAATACCATTGAATATCATTTTCGAAGAATCCATATTAAAGAAGGACATCCCTATTGATTAGAAAAAAAACAAATTCAGTGCAATTTATAAAAAGGAGACAAAATTAAATCTAGGAAACTACAGACTAGTCAGTCTCACATCGGTCATTTGCAAAGCAATGAAGAAAATAGTCAGAAACCTCATCATAGAGCACATGACAGTAATCAGATCTCTTCACGGACAAGCAGTATGGTTTAATGGCTGGGAGATCCACGGCGCTCCAACTGTTAAATGTTATGGACAAAGGGACAGAAGCAATCAACACTGGAGACGGGATTGACTGTGTATACATAAATTTCCAAAAGACCTTCGACACAGTGTCCCACAATAGACTAATAAGTAAGCTAGAGTCGTATGGAATTGGAAAAAATGTGGTTGAATTGACAAGATAGTTTTTATCCTGGAGGACACAAACAGTAACAATCAACGGAATCGTGTCAAACTGGCATAAAGTCCCTTCAGGAACCCCACAAGGATATGTGATTGGACCCCTCATGTTCATAATATACATAAATGATCTTTCTAACAATGTTAAATCAACAATATACTTATTTGCAGACGACAAATAAATATTCAATATCATCAATTCCCCAGAAGACAAAGAAACACTACAAAATGACCTACACAAAATATCATATTGGACAGATAAATAGCTACTAAAACTACACCCACAAAAGGGCAAAAGTATGCATATTAAAAGACTGTTGTAGCTATATAAGGTCATAATCGGGGTGATCACCAAAATAAGTTTCTGTTTTGTAATTAATTTTTCTTGTGGGTATCCCTGTTGCTAACCATACACTTCATCCTAGCAACGTCTGTTCACCTTGCCATGTGTGTTAATCCTTCAACTCTTTCGCTGTCGAAAATTTTAAAACCTTACCTTCATAACAGCTTTCATTCTAATTCAGAAGCAGAGATTTTCAGCATCTGATTTGGAAGCAAATTATTCTTTTATACGCCGTCAGAGGCGAAAGAGATTTACAATCATACAAATTCACTCATTCCCCGCATGCAGTTCTATGTACACTGTACTGCTTTTTTCAACTGAACTGACATTAGTCTTTAACGTACAACTAACTTGGATCCAGATCAGACACCGAGCTGCTCGATAATTTGGAAGGGTAAAAACTATTTGTTAGAATGCAGGAAGACATTTTGCAAGGGGCATAAAAATATACCCGCATACCTTTTCCCGTTGATGGATGCAACGAAAATAGTCAAATTCAGCCCCATATGGACAGAAGCATACCGCTGCGTTTTAAAGACTGTCAAAGTGTTACCGGTGAAGAAAGTCATTCATGTTTTAGTGTGTGGTGCTTGATAAACATAAGTAAAGAGGTCTGAAGGGTTTGTTTTGTCGAGATGTGAACATCATTGTGGTTTGTAGTGGAATAACTTCGGCCGATGCTGAACACGTTGGAAGAGGAAGGGGATTGACATATACAGTGTGTTATGGAGGTAAGGTTTTAAAGATTTAGACATTGACAGTTCCATTTTCGTGTCATTAAAATCTTTTTAAGCGTCATAGAGGAGTAAAATGATTTTTGGTTTCCAGGAAATGACATATTTCCGTGCTAAATTGTTGTCTGATTCCAAACTAATTTTGGCGATCATCCCGAATATAACCTTATACTTACTTAGGGTTACTTAGCGTTGATTTCCAGCTAAGGTTCCTCTATGCTGGACTCTTCTTTTTGTGCACTTAGTACTTTAGTATTTTTGTTTTAGATTTCGGTTCTTATATTGGCCTTATACATGAAGTTGTATTTACTATCTTGGTTTTTCCAGTAGTTATCTTATCTATTTTTGAATGAGTTGAGTGTTTTTGTATTTACCACCTCTTCTGTTAAGCTGTTCCAAATGTTTGCTGTTCTTATACCAACGCTGTATTTTCTGATATCTAACCTTGCTCTTTGTGAGTATGACGTTTTATGATTTCCCCTTATTGAAGTTCTTATTGTTTGATCTTCTCTCTGTTTTAGAAAGTTTCCTGCTTTCTTAAAATGCATTCTGACTAAGGTTTGCCAAGGCGGGCTCCTATATTCACTTTGCTTTATGTTTGTCTTGCGTGTTGTTTTCTATTTAGTGTGTAGATGAGGGAGTAGGATTGCGTGTGTGTGTGTGTGTTTGTGTTTGTTATGGTGTGGCTGTGTGTGTTCTGCTTGAGAGGTGGGTGTATTGTTTGTGTTGCGTTTCCTGCTTGAGTCTTTCGTATTTATTCGTATAATTGAGAAAAAAATTTCTCATCAAGATGATGGAAATTTCGCCGAATTATTGCACTCATAAGTTTTTTGTGTTTTTATTTTTACTTTTTCTGCAATGTGTTAATCAAAGTTTAATTTGTTATCTATTGTTACCCTTGTGTCATTTTCTTCTTCTGAATTCTTCTTCTGTGTGTTCCAATGTGAAACCCATTAGCTCGTATGAGAAATTTATATCTGGATTTTTCTTTCCAATATGCATACTTTTGCACTTTTGTGGGTGTATTTTTAGTCCATTGTGATATTTTGTGTAGGTCATGTTGGATTGTTGCTTTGTCTTCTGGGGATTTGATAATATTGAATATGTTTGTGTCGTCTACAAATAAGTATATTGTTGATTTAACATTGTCAGAAAGATCATTTATGTATATTATGATAATGAGGAGTCCAATCACATATCCTTGCGGGATGCCTGAAGTGACGTCATGCCAGTTTGATCATATTCCATTGATTGTTACTTCTTTATAAACGATGCTTCGAATAAAGTACTCAAGTGTGTTGACTGACTTAAATCACTAAGCTCCTCACTGCTGTGAGTTCGAATCCCAGTAGGGTCGTTCGGATACTTCATGTGGGGAAGCCTTCCAGCTGGCTTGCGGAAGGTCAGTGGTTCTACCCAGTTGCCGACTTGTGTCTGAAACAGTGCATAAAGGGCTTCTGGGGTTCCTCCACCTGTAATTAGCTGGACGTCGCGATATGACTGAAATACTGTTAAAAGCGACGTAAAAAATCATAACAAATCAAATCAAGTGTGTTGACAGTTCTTTACTTAGTTGTTTGAGAAACGTTGGCTATAAATTGTCTGGACCGGTGATTTGTCAGGTTTTTGTTCTCTCAAGAGTTTCTCTACATGTAGTGGTATTTGCAATCATTGTGTTCAAGTCTACGAGTATTGCGGGGTAATTGAAATCTCCCATTATCAAGTAATTATTTTATATAGGTACAATAGTGTAGAAACTTAATAATTATGCACATATTTCACCTTCAAAAAAACAACAGTTATTGTTCTAGTGGGGGTTGCGGCAGTAAAATACCCCCAATGTAGGGTTTTCTGTGTTTTGTGGTTTGTAGGGGTTTTATGGTTTGGGGTAATTTGTTCCACCGCACTTGTAGTCAGGTTCCCGGATGTTTGATTATTTCATATATCGGAGTTAATAGGAGACAGGGTACCAGACTACCGCACTTGTAACTCTTCAGGCAAAATGGCTACTCCTCGACGAAGTGAAAGTAACTCGGAAATATCGCTCATTTTACAACACCACTTTGACGCTGAGGACTTAAAAACCAAAGGTTAGTGATATACTTGGGTCGTTTTATTGAATCATGCCATGTTTTGAACTGTACATCACCAGATTATCGCTGTGATATAGTGAGACCCGGGTGTACGAGCGTCAGTCGAGATTCAACAAAAGACGTCAGCTTTAGAGAAAATTGTTCTTGGAATTGGCGAAATGCATAAGAAATGTTTCGAAGAGTGTATTAAATTAGTAGACACATGTCTTAGCTTTCAATAGTCGAACGAATTATGAGTATACCATGTAAATTGATAGAGTTACAGACTTTTTTATACTTGTGGTGTACGAATGTCCAGTGAGAGAGTTGCACCCCTTGTTATTATATATGTAGTGTGTAGAAACTAGAAAGCGCTATAGACCCCTATGGTCACAAACTGTCAGTGAAATACTCCGTTAGTCCGTTTGGGCAATTGAGCATATAACGGGTTGAACAAAATTCAATCAGACCATGAATTGAGACCAAAACGTGACAAGCAATAATTAAAGTGTACTGTTTTATATTTATATACCTATCTCTTCATACGACATAGACCTTCAAATGAGTATTACGTATTGTCACCATATTTGCAATAATTACCAACAGTGAGAGTGACCAGTTTGTCAGGGCTGCCATAAGTTGATCATAAAAATCCTAGGATTTCAAATTTTCAAATTTGTTTTCAGACGCAATTTTACTAATCGTACCTTACCCCATAGTCTGTTTCTTGTTTTGAAGACACATGACTGCTTAAAACAGGTTGAAAGCAAAGCAGAATGCGCCTAAAAGCGCATTCTGCTTTACTTTCAGCCTGTTTTAAGCTACAATCTGCTAGGATAAAATTCCGAAGACTTTGGGAAAAAATCCGGAGAAATGGCAGCCCTGGCTTGTGGACTGATATATTTCGATATTGCACAAAATAGGTTTATCTGTCCTTTAATAAAATAGTAAATAAATTCATATTAAACTGCCAGCGTATGATAAGAAGAGGGCTAATTAATACTTTGGATGGTTGAAATTCATTTTGATAAGAGACATATATATCTGAATGCTACGGAAAGCCTTGCATCAGGTTACTGTCTCTTCCCATGTGGTGGTCAGACTTTTTTTTAATGATACTTGCAGTCTGCTAAATGTTTTACTTAATACATACATGTGTTTTAATTTCTCACATAATTAATAATGCTCTTCAAAAAACAGGTTACAATCAGATTAAATTCCAAATAAAAGAGTTTATGTCAAATAAAAAAAGCTCTTTATTCTAGCAAATAGGAGCTTAAAACAGATTGAAAGTAAAGTAGAATGTGCCTTAAGGCACATTCTGCTTTACTTACAATCTGCTTTAGTAATCAGCTTTCTTTAATACAAGAAACAGTATATAGGGTAAATGGTTAACAGACGATTTTATCGAGAGAAAAGGATAGATCAGGATAGATAAACATGTTTCGCTCAAGTAGTTATGAAGTTAATAATGCATGCACGCTAGGGGCAAAGTTCACGCGTTAACACCGGTTGTCGTTATTCAATGATATTCATTCATGATATAGGCGTTTTGTCCGACATTTGAGCCTTCCCAAGCGTATCATCATCGCTGGCAGGTTTTGTCCATGCAGTATAGATGTTTGTTTATTGTTCTATTTTTAGAATAGATATACAGAACCACCTTTATTGAGCGACGCGCAAACTAATTTTCAAAACCAGTCTTCAATATATAGATACAAGCTAAATGTAAGAGCTTTCTGCATTACAATTCCCTTGCAATTGTTAGCAGACATTTTCATTTCAAGATCCTCACTCGTGCATAACTGTTGGATGACCAGTTGATCTAGTTGTTTAATCGCCTGCATATGTTTGAGGGTCTTCTGTTGTTGTTTGTATAAGACGGAAATAGATCAAACATTGTCCATAGAGTAGAGTGTTGTTTCGCTGTTTCATTCCGAAAACGTAGTAAGTTAAATTTGTTTATGATTTGTATTTTGTTACAACTGTTAATACAACTGTTACCGGTATTTAAACCTTTACTCCATAGATACGCATTTTACGCAATTAATGTATTCCTCCATCGAAGAATATAGTGTCCATTTGTACAGTAATAAATGTGTCAGGGCTGCCATAAATTGCCATGAAAAATCCTAAGATTTCAAAATTTGCATTTTTCAAGTGCGATTTAACGAATCGTACCTTTACCCCATAGCCTTTTTCTTGTTTTGTTGACATGCGACCACTTAAAGCAGGCTGTAAGTAAAGCAGAATGCGCCTTAGGGCGCATTCTGCTTTACTTTCAGCCTGCTTTAAGCTACCATGAACTGGGGGAAAATCCGGAGATTTAGGAAAAATCCGGAGGAATGGCAGCCCTGACGTGTAGCAAAATGTAATAGTTTCTGTATCTTAATAGATGGTAGCTTATATCAGGCTGGAAGTAAAGAAGAATGCTCCCTAACGCATATTCTGCTTTAGTTTCAATCTGCTTTAAATGGTCAACTATCTTCTATACATGAAATAGAAACATGGTATGGAGTAATACATGTAAGTTAACCATTTTACGCTCAATGACGCTTAAAGACGCGTTTGCAAACAGTATGGATCCTGATTAGACGCCGCGTAACGCGGCGTCTTATCACTTTTTTGTTATCAGGATCCAAACTGTTTGACACTCGTTTTGAAATTTCTTTAGTCATACTGCCTTATCTTCTAACTTTGAAACAACTTTGCAGACAACAAAACTGAAGCAGACGGCAATGAACGGTGAAGGGATAAAAATCCCACGAAACATTTGGCAGTGAAAGTGTTAAGTGTTCCTGCCCATATAAACACTAGGGTTCTTCGGCTGTGTAAAGAAAGTCTTTATAAAACATATGCATTGGTTTGGCCAACACGCGTCATTTAAAAAGCTACCACCATAACCTGTTTCTAGTTTTGAAGATAGGTTGATAGTTGAAAGTAAAGTAGAATGCGCATTAATGCTCTCTCTGATTACTTTCAGCCATCTTTAAGCTACCATCTGCTATGATAAAGAAAGTATTTCTTATGGTACATATTCATGACTGTGTAAAAATAACACTGCTTGCTTCTGCTTAGGAATTAATTAAATGCACTAAAAGGCACATACGTATATCTATGGGGAAGGGTGAACTCGGTGAAAGAGAAAATGGACGGTAGATGATAATTGAAAAGAAGAAGTAATCCGGAAAGTGTGTGGTGCACTTCAAATGTCATTTTAACATAAACACGTCGTGTGTTTTAAGTTGATATAGTTGTGTATTTAAATACCTGTATGGGTTTTATCAACTGCCCGTCAATATACTCAAATATCAAAGCACCGAGAGAACTGATGGGACAGCAGACAAGTACAGCACGTTAACCCATTCGCTCCTAAAATATCGATCGCTCACAAACGTTCTTCTTCTGTTATATCTTACAGTTATATTTTGGGTCATAGGACCATCGAAACGTGTGACAAACAGTTTGGATTCAGACCAAACACCGCTAAACGCGGCATATGTACTAAGTCCAAAATGTTTACTAATGTAAGACAAGTTGCTCTCGGCACTGTACTATGCAGATGAGTTCAACATTTGAAGGTAATTCGGTGTAACACAGTTTTATGACACCAAATATCGGTTCAATTTAGTAAATGTCCTATAACCCTTTACCTGATAGCCTATTTCTAATATTGAAAATAGGTGACCACTTAGAGCAGGTTGAAAGTAAAGCAGAATGCGCCTAAGGCGCATTCTGTTTTACTTTCAGCCTGCTTTAAGCTTCCATGTGCTAGAATATAGAAACTAATTCCTATACTATATATTCATGACTGATTGAATTGGAACTATTTTCTTCAGCGGAGGAATAAATCATATCCTCTAAATGGCGTTTCTATGGGGGGAGGGATAAGAGTCTGTTCGACAGACATAATTCACAAATTGCTTCGCGGAGCTTATTGACAATGCCATTTTTGTAGTGTACTGCTTGTTCTCGCAATTAACTTTTTTTCATATTTTTTCCAATTTTTAAATTTCCCGACATCACATGCAATATATTAAATAAAGAGACCAAAGTATGTTTAGCATGATATTCCTACACAAAGACTATTTTTAAATATACTAAATACATTGTATCTAAATAAGTTTGTATTTTTTTATCGACACACATTCTCTACGAAGAGCCAACTCTGTTTTGTATAATATTGTTACACACTATCTAAAACAAAATACAGATTTTTGTTTCTGATTCAGCACATTAGTGGCTACTCTCCCCATACATGTATGTGGATATTGGCAAAAAAAATAGACCATGATAAGACGTCGCAATTTCCTGGGTCTTATTAGAATCTGCACGGAGTTATCTACCGTATGGTAAAATACTCTAATCTCACTAGATCACCCTTGTATATCTTTAATCATTGAAAATTTAATGACATCACATGGAGATAGCTCATCATAACAGGCTAAAAGTCATGCACAAATAAGTTTACATTATGTGTATTTCAGGTGAACTACAGCCGCGATGATCGGACTCATTCAGTTTTGTGCCTTCATTTATGTCGTGTCCGGACACCCGGAAATGCGAGTTGTGGACTTGACGCATGCTCACAGCAATGACACTATCTATTGGCCAGGAAACCCAACCTACGAATTTGCAATACTGTCAAGAGAAAGAAAGACCGCGGGATACTGGTAAGCAAAGCAATAGCAAGTCGAATTGATCATTAATGGTCAAGTTGTGCAATATAAGTCGAACTTCGATATCTCAAACTCAGTAAATTCGAACATACCCGTATTTTAAAGTTAAAAACGTGGCTTAGCCACGTTTAAAATTTGAAATATCGGTATGTTCAACTTAACCGAGCATGAAATAATGCAGTTAATGTGTCGAACTATCGGAAAGTTCGAGTTAAGCGAGTCGAAATATCGAAGTTCCACTGTACTTCATTTTTGTACCTGACAGTGCATATTTATTTCTGAGGCATGACATTAGGTTCAGTGTAAAGCATAAAACTATCGATTGACAATCATTGTTTCCATACCATATGACCTGATTAACGAAGCGTTTGTTGACAATAATTATATTACAGGCCATCGCATTTTTAGCTCACCTGAGCCGAAGGCTCAGGATGGGCTATTATGATCCCATTCCGTCCGTCGTCCGGTGTCTGGCGTCCGTCGTCCGTTCACATTTTCAAACAACATCTCCTCAGAAACCACTGAACCGATTTCAACCAAACTTTGTCAGAAGCATCAGTGACAAGGGGGAACGAAATATTGTTCAAAGATTTTGGCTAGAGTTATTCCCCTTGCTGTGGGACCAGATTTTCTAACATGACCCTATAGACAACTTTTAATGCATAAGAAAATCTTAAAAAATCTTCTTCTCAGAAACCCAAAGGCCCAGACCTTTGATATTTGGTATGTATCATTACCTAATAATCTTCTACCAGGGGCTTATCCGGGGCTTATCACTTTTACATAGACTTATATAGGAAAACCTTTAAAAATCTTCTCCTCTGAAACTGTAAGGCCCAGATCTTTAATATTTGACATATAGCTTTGCCTTGTGGTCCTCTACCAAGAATGTTCAAAGTATGACCCCCGGGCCAAAAATGGCCCCGCCCTCGGGATTATCAGTTTTTCATAGGAAAACCTTTAAAAATCTTCTTCTCTGAAACTGTAAGGCCTAGATCATTTATATTTGACATGTAGCTTTGCCTTAAAGTCCTCTACCAAAGTTGTTCAAATTATAACCCCTCGGTCAAAATTGGTCCCGCCCCGGGGCATATCAGTTTTACATAGACTTATATAGGAAAACCTTTAAAAATATTCTTCTCTGAAATCGTAAGGCCAAGATCATTTATATTTGACACGTAGCTTTGCCCTATGGATCTCTACCAAGATTGTTCAAATTATGACCCCTTGATCAAATTTGGCCCCGCCCCGGGGCTTATCACTTTTACATAGACTTATATAGGAAAACCTTAAAAAAATTTCTACTCTGAAACTGTAAGGCCCAGATTCTTAATATTTGACATATAGTTTTGCCTTGTGGTTCTCTACCAAGTGTGTTCAAATCATGACCCCGGGCAAAAATTGGCCCCACCCAGGGGCTTATCAGTTTTTATAGGAAAACCTTTAAAAATCTTCTACTCTTAAACCGTAAGGCCCAAATCATTAATATCTGACATGTAGCTTCGCATTGTGGTCCTCTACCAAGATCAAATTATGGCACCTGGGTCATAGCTATATCAAAATGTTGTCTTGCCCAGTTAGATTCTATGGTACAGTGTCCTCAGGTGAGCGAAATGTGACCCTCTGGGTCTCTTGTTAAATCGATATATACAGCGTTCCCTCTCTACAACGACAACCAATAGGAGACAAGCATTGTGTGCGTTGTTCAAAGGGAGTCGTTATAGGAAGGTAAATTGGCTACACTTTCAAACAGCTTGAATCCAGATCAACGCTTCCGATCTGGATTCAAGCTGTTTGTCACTCGTCATTAAGATTTTTTTCTGTCAAAATGTCAATTATGTAACTTAAGAAAAAACAGCAGACGACAATTTTAAGCAGACGATATTGCAGAAGTAAAAGCGTTAGAAATAATTGTCTTGTTAAGGGAAATGTGGCAAACGTCGTTGTAAGGAGGGAATCGTTGTTTGGAGAGCCGTTGTAAGGAGGGAAATCTGTACATGAACATGTATTAACTCTTTGAACCCTAGTCCCGCATATAGGCGTTCTTTTCAAACAGTATACATGTGAAAAGTGCACTTGTCCTATGCAAACAGTGAAGACCCAGATCAGAGGGCTCCTTAAGGAGCCCTCTGATCTGGGTCTTCACTGTTTGTCATAATGCCAAACATTAACAAAAACAACCCTTAAAAATCAGAAATGGACTAGACTAAAATGGAAACTGGGATTGTCCATTTGAAGTTTCAGGGAGGAAAGAGTTAAACACTAAAGTTCAAGCTCCCTTCAGCGACTCACCAGTGAAAACGAATTGGGATTTTTTTAAAGGCAGATTGAAATTAAAAGTTGATGGTTACTTAATGTTGGGAAAAGTAACGTAACAAGTAGCCTTAAAATACATTTTCATTGTCAGGTATGAGTCGAATTTCTTTGGCACACCTGAACATGGCGGTACGCATGTCGATGCGCCGTCTCACTTTTATGAAGGGGCATGGCGGAACCAACAGATTCCAATGGAGAAGCTTATGGGTCCTGGTGTCGTGATCAATGTCAAGGTAGGCAGGCTCACCCTTTCTAAAAGTCAAACTATTTATAAAGATCTTTATACCCTTTCACTGTCATGGCTGCCAACACTGACCCTTGCAAACATATTTAATCCTGATCAGACGCCACGTGACGGCGCTGTCTGGCCAAGATCCATCTCGTATCTTCAATCAAAAATTATGTACATTTTTGTAATTGCAAATCTTATAAATATATAATGAATGTACCATTTTTACATTTATATGTCTCTGTAATTTTATCCAATACAAGTTTCAGTTGCTATTAATTTCTTTTTCGAACTGAGCAATGGGGATGATTGAGTGTTTTAGACTATTTCTTAAATGAACAGTAGTGATTCTTTTAATCTCAGGGTATTGAATTCTAATTTTTTTCTATTTTATATATCTTTGAATTAGAGGCTTTCATGTAAACTTGTCATTTTACACTATTATGTTTGTTTATTCATTTAATGACGATACACTATGACTCGGTTGTTATGTCGGAGTAGTTAGTCTCTGATCATTCAAATATGGATTGTCATTTGATAATTTTATGTCTTATATGATTTGTAATTATTCTACTTGATTGAGACTTAAGGTTGGTCGACAGCGGGTAGCCCGCATCTCGTGTTCAGGAACTGCTGGTGACTTTCACATGATCTTTTACGACACGTGCTTATAATAGAAAATTTACATAAAGAAACGTTTGATAAGCTTCATTGTCTTCCTTGCACGCACAGTCGGTACAGTGAACGACTAGCAATCAAAAGGACATAGGTTCGAGTGCTATTCGATTCAAATTTTTTTTTTAATAAATTGTCCAATTTTATTGACTTTTCAGTCCACAACGCAGTGATTAAAGGACGGATTATGTTTAGTCACAAATATAATAATGAATAATATCAGATGCAAGTATAGTCAAGTGACAACTAAACATTGTGAGGATTTATAGCCTATATGACAGATGGCAGCTTAACACATGACACAAATAATGCTAAAAAGTATATCCTAAAGGAGCTTTTATGCAATACTCTTGTCGAGCATTAAGCAGTCACATGTCTAGATCTACAGGCTACCATATTCAATGGTCTATTACTGCAGGTTTGACTTATAGTATTATCTAGAGCTTACGGCTTTTAAAAGAAGTAACTCGGTTTGTGTTAACATATTGTCTGAATTTCTGAAAATCATGTAAAGTCTGATGCAGATTTTCATTAAATTTTTGTGAGTAGTAGCATTAAGTAATATCTATCTAATAAGTTTAAAATTAGTGTATGATAACAGTTTAAGAAGCCTATGGATTTTCTTCTAAGCGCGATGTTGCATAAATATTCATGGACTTCATTTGACAATGTTTTAAAAGAATATTCTGTTCAAGTATATATGATTCGATTAAGAGCGAGTAAAACTCATTCTTTTTATGGTATAGGATAGGCCAATTCGCGAAATAAATTAGCCAGTATGTACATTAAATGCATGTTATTACTGAAATGTTAACCAAAGACCGTCATCATCTGCTTGCGATGCAACAAACCTGATTTTCTCGTGGTATGGTTTATTTATATTCATATGCTTCGTATTGCAATATGCGGGCTATATATTGTACATGCTATTTTACAGCTCTTGTCTTGTGATACGATATTATCAGTTGATATGCTGTTATTATATTGGTTTGTTCCATTGCCAATTATACCCTCATGCATTTTTATATTATACTTTTTCAAACTACTAACAGATGTAGTATTACGTATTTTCTCCCTTAAACTTAATATAGACAATTCAAGAGTGGGAGACAAAGCATCAACTATAAACATCATTTCATTATACGTTTTCAGACTTACGCTGCCCAGAACTCAGATCTCCGTGGGACTGTTGCTAATCTTCAAAGGTTAAAGACAAAGCATCAACTATAAACATCATTTCATTATACGTTATCAGGCAAAGGCTGCCCAAACCCAATATTACCTTGTGAATGTTGCTGATCTTCAAGAGTCGGAGACAATCATTAGCTTTAAACATCATGTCATTTTACATTTTCAGGCAAAGGCTGCCCAAAACCCAGATTATCATGTGAATGTTGCTAATCTTCAAGAGTGGGAGACAAAACATCAACTATAAACATCATTTCATTAAACATTTTCAGGCTAAGGCTGCTAAGAACCCAGATTATCATGTGGCTGTTGCTGATCTTCAAGAGTTGGAGACAAAGCATCAGCTATAAACATTTTTTCATTATCTGTTTTCAGGCAAAGGCTGCCCAAAACCCAGATTACCGTGTGACTGTTGCTGATCTACAAGAGTGGGAGACAAAACATGATACTCGTATCCCAAATGGAGCAATCGTTATCATGAACTCTGGATGGTGGGCTAAATACCCGAATAAAACCCTCGTGTTTGGTACAGATACCCCTTCTGATCCGTCCACCTTCCACTTCCCATCATTCCACGAGGATGCAGCTGATTTTTTGGTTACCAACAGAAATATCCACATGGTTGGAGTAGACACGCCATCTATTGACTATGGTAGATCAACAACATACAGAGTGCATGTCATTCTTGGTAAAGCTGATATACCAGGAGCTGAAAATGTCGCCAATTTAGACATGTTGCCAGAATCTGGCGCAATGGTTTACGTCGGGATGATGAAATTATTCGACGGAAGTGGGGCTCCCGCCAGGATTTTCGCCACATACTATGAACAAACGGATGACACCACAAACGCAGCACAAATGTTTTCTGCGTGTTGGAAGAATATGTTTGGTTTCATGATGTTAATGACTGTGTTTGTTTTGTTGTAAAGTATCTACTTCATTCGAATATTAACTCATTGAGCCCTATTTACGCATACATGCGTCTTTTACCAAAAGTGTACATGTGAGGAGTACACATGTCCTATGCAACAGTGAATTCCCTGATCAAAAGGGCTCCTGCAGGAGCGCTATGATCAGGGTCTTCACTGTTTGTAATTTTGTACATTATAAGAAGCAACAACCCTAAATACCGGTAGTCTAAAATGTACTAGCTTTATTGCAAATTTGAATTTTCCATTGGAAGTTTCAGAGGATAATGAGTTAAAACATGTACCGGTACTGTATTCATTATAAGTTCACATATCATTTTGCAAAATATGGGCACAGTAAAACGCCTCTATAACGACTTTTCAAAGAAGTGACTAATTGTCGATACAACAGGCAGGTGACAGCTTCGACCAACATGATACAGTCGAACTTAGATATCTCGAACTCGGTTATGTCGAACAACATGAAATAAAGAAGGAAATTTCGTATTAAGCGAGTTTGAGATATCGAAGTTCGACTGAAGTAAAGCATAAAGCTCAAATAGGCAGGATGCTACAATAGTAGCTGTGTTTTACGTTCATCTTGAATTAGGCAGTCATCTGCCTTAAACGGCAAATTGCCATCAGTAAGGGGTTGTACAGTGGAGAATCTGTTATTCTTTCCCGTTTAAACGCAAACGTACGCAAACGCAAAGCACTAAAACGTAGAAAAGTACAACTTTTGGACAATTCTGAAAATTCATGTTTATCTTGGTGGCAAACAGTTTGGAGCCTGATCAGACGCCGGGTTACCCGGCGTCTGATCTGGCTCTAAACTGTTTGCACTGCAAATAAAAGATTTAGCGTAAACGCGTTTATTGGGAAAGAATAACAGATTCTCCACTGTACTGTTTGTAGTTCACAAGACATTTATTAGAAGATCTTGCAAAAACTATAAGAACATTAGTCATTTGAGAAAAAAAAATTCAATGGTCTTTTAAGAAACTGAAAAACAGATAACAAATTGACAATGTTTTAGAGAAAGTTCAGAATACTAAAACAAATTACCTTGGTGTGCAGAGGGCAAACACATTTGATTGTTAGCATAAACAATGGCAAAAAAAGAGGAATGTCGTTTGTTTGCATTTTATTTGGGGGTTTTACCATTTCACTACAATTGCGCCAACAGGCGACTTTACAAATAGTTTAATCAGACGTGGCGTAACAGTCAAAACAGCCCTAACCCTGACTTTAAAAATATTGCAGACGACGCTACCAATGTAGACGATATTTCGGTGGTAAGAAGGTTAAAGGGACTCGCAACCGGATGGTGTACTTGTCAAAATAAAATAAAATACTCAAATAAAAGCAAATTTGTGGCATTATTTGGCTTCTGACATTAAAAAAATATGATCAGTCCAAAAAAAGTCTCAAGAATCGGCATCGAATCTTAGTTTTTTAAGATATTTTCCATCGTTTTTCTATAGCGTTAGCTAACGGTATATTTGTTGTTGATGCTTCTTTACACGGGCTCAGACATAAACCCGAGACGTCTAAGTAGTAAAAGTACTATCGATCGCTACTAGTCAAGTACGTTAATTCGCTACTATAGATATAGAGAGCGCTGGTAGCCGAGGTAGTATAGGAGCTTCCTCATTTTTTCACGTTTCTCTCCGCATGGAGGGTCACGGGTTCGAATCCCACCAGGGCTTCTTCTTTTCTTTCTTTTTTTAAATGGATTTTTTAACAGAATTTATTATCCTAAACTAAATCTTACCCATTTATATAAGCATTTGACATATATTTACAAATTACTATTTTTAATGCTAAATCCGGTTGCGAGCCTCTTTAAAACAAACGATAAAACTTGGAAGCGAAAGCGTCTACCCCGTTTTCAACACATTTTCTCGTCCACCGCTACTATCATTATTTATATACTTCCGGTGATGTAGAGCAAAGACATGAAAACATATAGAATAAAATACTCGCAAAATTTAGTATGTGCCCGGTTAGCTCAATATGTCTGTCCACCTGCTTTAGCTTACGTTAATTTGGTTTTGTCTTCGGCGCACGGGCTCCAATCTAGACCATGGCAAATAAATATTTTCATTGAATTTACTTTTAAAACCTGTTTTGCATGCTTACATAAAGCGCCAACATCGATTTACATATTTAGGACACCTCTAGTATATAAGTCTTTTAAAAACGGATTTAAATTTCCAGTAATTACAATGTTTTCTAACATTGTTCTGTAACGATACTAATGCCCCACATAACATCCTCAATAATGAGAGTGAATTATACATGTACATTATTGTCACTACAAATCCATTTACAGAGACATTAACTTTGTATGTATTTCACCTAAATGTTCTTTCAATGTCAATTGTTATTCTTGGTATGAATATATATTTTTTTCTATGAAAAAGTTCTTTATATTTTTCATTTGTTAAATGTCATTATAATGCATATATAATTATATAAATACAGTAGAACCTCTCTTTTAGGATCACTAAAGTGTGTCAAATATTAGTCGTTTACGACAGGTGAGTGCTTAAAGCAATGTGAAAGTGAAACAGAAAGCTCCTACAGGAGCTTTCTGTTACACTTTCACATTGCTTGTAGCTGTCACCTGTCTTTCATACAGACAATGAGCCTTCTTTTTAGTTGTCGTAATAAAGAGGTTCTACTGTAACTGTTATTTGTTTACACCCTTTACTCATATGATCTGGTTTTAGTACTAGGATGTGGAAAGTGTTTCTTATGATGCATGACTGTATAAAGCGCAACTATTTTCAGCAGTGGGGGAATACAAAAAAGGCGAAAAATGCGTATTTATGGAAAAACGGTTGAACGATTATTCACGTAGATAAACATGTGTCTGGCTGCGGCGATGGAGAGGAATCGCGACTAAGGTGTTGATTTTCCGTCCTACGTAGTCATGGGCATCATCTTTGAGTTTCATTAGGCATTCGCTCCAATGATACGCTGGTCATCGAAAGGTATAGGCGCAAGACCAACCAAAATGTATCAAGCTTTTAATGCTCGGGCGGGTTGA
The DNA here is from genome assembly GCA_922989275.2 of Gari tellinella. Classification (NCBI taxonomy): domain Eukaryota; kingdom Metazoa; phylum Mollusca; class Bivalvia; order Cardiida; family Psammobiidae; genus Gari; species Gari tellinella. The sequence goes on along the minus strand of OV277868.1, from coordinate 33,863,002 downwards.
CAAACCGGGGACAAGTGAGAAGTTTAATTCTGCAGAAAGCTTGTTATAGATGCAAAGCGAACATCAAAACCCCATGTTTCCACCGAACCATATGTTGTGACTATTCATTGGAATCGTCTCTTCGGGACGTTTCTAAGGAGTTGTCCAATCATATGGCTTGATGGGAAGTTAGGGAAGAGGTATCGGAAATGTTCCAACTCTTTTCTGGTGCCATAATATTGCTGCAACACTTACTAAACGCCGTATAATGTTATTTATATTTACCCGTTTGAACTTAGATATTGCAATAACTCGCCCTATGAACATGTTTGGAGAAAAAAAATCAATATACATGTAGATATACATTGACGATATTAACACACTGCAGTGTTTGCATATACAGCGTTCCCTCTCTACAACGACATCCAATGGGAGACAAAAATGTGTGCGTTGTTCGGAGGGAGTCGTTACAGGGAGGGAAAATGGCTTACATTTGCAAAAAGCTTGAATCAAGATCAGACGCCGCGTGACGCGGCGTCTGATCTGGATTCAAGCTGTTTGTCACTCGTTATTAAGTCTTTTCTGTCAAAATGTCCTTTATGTAACTTTGAGAGAAACAGCAGACGACAAATTTAAAGCAGACGGTATTGCAGCCATGACAAGCGTTAGACATAATTGTCTTGTTTGGGGAACAGCAGCAAGGGTCGTTGTACGGAGGGAGTCGTTGTTGAGAGGGCCGTTGTACGGAGGGAGCACTGTATACAGCAAAAATTTGAAAATGAATTACCAAACATTTCAAACCCTGCCGTTTCACCGTTTTGCTATATTGTGCCGTACCAAATTGTACTGAACTGTAGTGTAATATACATGTACAGTGGAGAATCTGTTATTCTTTCCCGTTTAAACGCAAACGTACGCAAACGCAAAGCGCTAAAACGTAGAAAAGAACAACTTTTGGTCAATTCTGATATTTCATGTTTATCTTGGTGGCAAACAGTTTGTTACCCGGCGTCTGATCTGGCTCCAAACTGTTTGCACTGCAAATAATAGTTTTAGCGTAAACGCGTTTATTGGGAAAGAATAACAGATTCTCCACTGTAGTACCGTACTAAACTGTACTGTAAATCAAATCAAATCAAATCAATATTGAGTTATTGTCGGAACAGATCATAACATGTAACATAAGTTATGTATAGCTTTTTACCGAGATAAAGAACATAAAGAAAGAATACATCACAAAACTCATATATTTATCACAATATAAAACAAACTCATGCAAAATGAGATAATAAATTACAAGTTTAATAATTATAAATATAGGTATACTGTTCTGTACTGTAGTGTACTATATTGTGCTGTACTGTGGCATATAGTACATATAGTTAACTGTGCTATACTTTGCTGTACTAAACTTCACTGTACTATAGTGTACGAACTTGTACTGTACTATACTGTGAAGCACTTTGCTCCTTAGTAGTGTGTTGTGCTGCGCGCTGTACTGTACAGTGCTATATACTACACATTGCTATATCACATATACAAAACTGTACATTATTCCTTACTGTATAAGGCTCAAATGCAATGAGTGAAGTACAGCAGACTGTTGTATCTTTGTGTATGTTATAGTTTGTTTCAAGAAACTCTATGAATGAAGTTTGATATATAGAACAATAGATTAACGTGAGGATCTCCCACCAGTAGCTAGGATATGAGTTAAATTATTGTTTTGTTTTGCATTTCTGTACATAATAGTTTTGCATTTTAAATAAAAGTTACTGTTTCAATTGTATACTTGTATTTTTTGCTTTTCAATCCAAGATATTACAATTCTTTGAAAACCTCAATTTCATTCAATATTGCACACCCATCTATAGCCTTAGTTCAACCACTCATTCCGCTGAATATCTTTTTTAAAGATATTTCTTGTTAACAGTATCCAAATTATTTGTCACTCATTTCGATGCTTCAATGGCCAAAATGCTCTAACTATATAGTTGAAAAACAAAGAGCATACGCGCGAATTTCCTGGCAGTGACCGGTTTGGATGCCAATGCCATGATCTGAATATCAGAACACAATTAAGTCCTAACCTTATTTGTGGATTTTATAGGTGAATGCACATGTAGTTGCAGCTACAATCAAACTCCTGAGTAAAACATACATGTATGTTGAATTTCAAGAGTATGATAGATAATATTACACAGGATACATTAATCAACCAGCAGGTTGTCATCCTGTGTGTAGAAGTTGTTTTTAAAACGAGAGCTTATCTCTTTACACGTTAGCCGCGAAACCGTTATTACCTTTGCAAGCAGTTTAGTTCCAGATGAGGCCCCGCTTTATACAGCGTCTCTTTCGGATCCTAGCTGTTTGACACTCTAGCTGGTCCTTTTTTTCTTTTTTTATTATTTATTTTAGAACAGTAGCAGACAACATTTGTTGCAGGCGAATAGAATACATGTGTAATACTTAGTGCTCAAAGACGTGGGGTTTACAATACATTATAGTGACGGTTTAAAGAGGCTCGCAACCGGATTTAGCATTAAAAATAGTAATTTGTAAATACATGTCAAATGCTTATATAAATGGGTAAGATTTAGTTTAGGATAATAAATTCTGTTAAAAAATCCATTTCAAAAAAAAAGAAAAGAAGAAGCCCTGGTGGGATTCGAACCCGTGACCCTCAATGCGGAGAGAAACGTGAAAAAATGAGGAAGCTCCTATACTACCTCGGCTACCAGCGCTCTCTATATCTATAGTAGCGAATTAACGTACTTCACTAGTAGCGATCGATAGTACTTTTACTACTTTATTCGTCTCGGGTTTATGTCTGAGCCCGTGTAAAGAAGCAATAACAACAACTATACCGTTAGCTAACGCTATAGAAAAACGATGGAAAATATCTTAAAAAACTAAGATTCGGTGCCGATTCTTGAGACTTTTTTTGGACTGATCATATCTTTTTAATGTCAGAAGCCAAATAATGCCACAAATTTGCTTTTATTTGAGTATTTTATTTTATTTTGACAAGTACACCATCCGGTTGCGAGTCCCTTTAAAAGCAGTAGCAGCTTGGGCATTTAAAAAGCAGTATATTCTATATGGGCAGATCCAGCTATTTTTTAGGGATCGGGGGTTTCAGCGAAAATCTCAGTGTGGGTTGGGGGTCCTACCAAAATCAGATATATTATATATACAACATAAATACATTGTATTTACTTTTTTCTTTGCTTTCTTGTTTGCAGGAATTTTCGGGGGCCCATGGGTCCGTTTCATAAAACTTCGTACCTAAAACACGGTCTTAAGTCAAAACTTAAGAATACATTCAATTTCTTATTTCTCTATCAAATCCTTTTTTTGTGATATCTCTTTGGAATCGTCTTTTCGTCACGATATCAAAGAAATGTCACAAGACAGAATTAGATGGAAAAATAAATAACAATTAAAACTTTTATAATTTTTGACTTACGACAACATTTGTCGTACGAAGTTTTATGAAACGGGCACCAGACCCCTTTGATCCGCGTATGTTTAAGGAGCATGTGCGTTTTCTTTTGAACATACAACAGGATTTTCTGTACACACGCATCTTTGTGCTGATTTGTCAGCAAAACAGCTTCTTTGTACCTTTACTGAATTCGCCAGACATAGGGTTTCCAATATTTTGATTAGACTTTATCGCCAATCATTCATATTGAGGTAAGCCATTGGTATTGATATTGTTTACTTATGTGAAACGTTATATTGTCTGCTTCAAAATGTATCGTCTGCAAGACATTGCTTTCAGTTTGTTTTGTGTAACCTGGTTACAGTCTATTCCATTTGTAGCTCGTCTCTTTTTTCGAAAAAAAAAACTATAGTCGTTTCATCGGCGCCCGCGCCGTCGTTGTTGTTGTTCGCGTTGTCGTCGTCGTAATCTTAGTTTGGTCAATACTTCGTTATTTTGTCCCTTGGGAAAAAAGGAAAGCACTTAACTTGCAGAGTTTTAGCAGTGCTTTTTAGAATCAGTAAAAGGCAGTTTTTAACCAGTTCTAAGCAGTGGAAGTGCAGTAAATTCAGCCGAAATAATTTATGTACATGAGCTAGCAGTCATATGAGGTACAGTGATCCCTCCCTACAACGGCCCTCCAAACAACGACTCCCACCTTACAACGACCCTTGTCGCTGTTTCCCAAACAAGACATTTTTGTCCAACATTTTCATGGCTGCAGTACCGTCTACTTAAATTTGTCGTCCGCCGTTTTTCTTAAAATTACATATAAGTGGACATTTTGATAGAATAGATATAAATATGAGTGACAAACAGCTTGAATCCAGATCAGACGCCGCGTTACGCGACGTCTGATCTGGATTCAAGTTGTTTGCAAATGTAAGCCCAGTCTTGAGTTTCCCTCTATATAACGACTCCCTCCGAACAACACACACAATCTGTGTCTCCCACTGAATGTCGCTGTAGAGAGGGAGCACTTTAATAAAACAATACAAAATAAATGACATACCATTTTTAACCAGTTATGTGACATAAGAAGCTTGAAGAAAACCGTCCATAATTTTTTCAGCATTCGCAGTACATAATATAATACTCAAAGAAAAATGCAGAACATTTCGCCATTATTGCAATAGGCCATTAGTGTAAAAAGGGGTCAAGTTGATCTAGAGATTAAATTTTGTACAGTGAATTTCAAAAGATGGATTGTCCCAATATACATTGGTAGCTGCAACTTGCGCACTTTATGAAATAAATGTAGATAGATAAATCTGCATAAAATCAGGAGCAAAATAATCTCCATGATCAAATATAGTAAATGTCAACCGTCTGACAAAAACATAACTCATAAAAGCATTTCAAAAAATTAATATGGACGTTACCTTCGATCACAAAACTGATAAAAGCCAAACTATCCTCTAGCATTGCTGCTTTTGTCGCTATACTTTCTCAATGACAAAACTTTATATTTCAAATTCTGACTTTGAATATTTCTCCCAGAATGAAATAGCGAAAATGGCACAAAACTGTTTTTGCGCTACAGGGGCCCGTTTTACTAAACAACTTACGCACATTATTTGCGTAAGTCAAAATTTTAAATTTAAATTTATATTTTTTTATTTTAACTTGCTACAAACAGCAAATAGCCAGATAAAAAACGCGCTTTTAGCGCGTCCTCTGATCTGGCTATTTGCTGTTTGCAAACGTTTATGATCGAAAAATAAGGGTTAAACGATTTTGACTTTCGCAAACATTTTGCGTAAGTAGTTTAGTAAAACGGGTCCAGTAAAATGGCATCATAAAATACGGAAGAAAAAAGCAAAAAAACTAGCCATTATTTTTAAGCATCAAAATTACTTCATTGAATACTGGAAGAAAAACTGCTAAAGAACTGCCGGTAATTTTTTTGATGAGGGAAAACAAACTTCCGTCAACAGTTTTTAACACTATAATAGGCCAACATAAAATACTGCTAAAATAAGATATGATTAACCCATTTGTCCATAGTTTCCCATAAACTGGACAAAGGCAAACAGTGTAAGAGTATACACTGTTTGGTGATAGGAATTTCAATATAAAACAAAAGGCAACTTAAAATTTAGATCAGGCATCCCTTTTATCAATTTTGGACACATCAAATATTTAAGCATGGAAGAATCCACTGTGTGCAAATGGGTATAATACTATATATGTAATACATTCTTGACCCTTTCAGTTTCTGAACCGAATATATCCATCCTTTACGAAACGTGTAAACCCGGATCTGAGAGCTCCTGGGAGAAGCCTTTTGATTAGAGTCTTCACGTTTTGTTATACCTTTAGATACTATGGGAACTAACTGCACATGTGACCTGAGAATCAGTGTAAACTGGACTAATTTATCAGTAAAATGAAGATTCGATTGTTTTTCAAACAGTGTTCAACTCACCCAACACAAAATAACCCAGATTAGGCAAAGGTTTAAATAAGATATGTAGTCAGCTCGGTATGGAGTCTACATTACCTTTATACAGTGGAGAATCTGTTATTTTTTCCCAATAAACGCGTTTACGCTAAAACTATTATTTGCAGTGCAAATAGTTTGGAGCCAGATCAGACGCCGGGTAACCCGGCGTCTGATTAGGCTCCAAACTGTTTGCCACCAAGATAAACTTGAATTATCAGAATTGTCCAAAAATTGTACTTTTCTACGTTTTAGTGTTTTGCGTTTGCGTACGTTTGCGTTTTAACGGGAAAGAATAACAGATTCTCCACTGTATTTCTCGTTGCATTTCTATAGTAGCTCATGTCTAAGGATCCTTCCTAAGGTTTGCACTTTTATAAGTAAACCTAAAGCTATTATAAACTGGTTCTTCTGTTCAAATGAAAGCAACCAGAAAACTACTTCCAAGAAAAGGACTGTCATTTACTGCAAATTAAACCTCTTTCAATGTAGAAGTTATGTTTTACTGTTAAAAACTGTTACAGCTTAATGGAGCTCTACATCCAGTTTTTAGCATATATTTGAAAACTATAGTTAACTGCTCTGCAACAACTTTTGGGTGTGAAAAATTACTGCTAAAGAAGGCAGATTAAAACAAAATATACTGTCTTACTGCGAAACAACTGCCTTTGACCTTTTCTGGCAGTTCATCTTGACAAGTTCTATTCAGATATATCAAAATATTTTACCAATTGACCTTGACGTTTGACCTAATTTTACTGTACTTTTCACTGATCTTCTCAAAAACTGTTTGCCACTCAAACTTTAGTAAATCGTCAATATTGCAAAAATAATCTGGCCATTTTCTAAATTTTATTTTATTGCACTGTGTTCGGTGTATCATTAAAGCCAGAAAGAATAGCATCCATCTCCACTTTGTAAGATGACCCAGAAGCATACCAATACAATGCTCTGCTTGTTTAATGCCTAAAATAACGCATAACCTATCTTTGAACCAGAAACCTTTGGCTCCAATTACTCTATAAACATAGGTATTCATTTCAGTATGACCAAATACTCAGCCAGGTTATCGGACGATGAGCCTGCAATTAAACCTTCACCTCTGAAACTTTTAATGGGTAATGTGTGTTTCCAAATAAGTTATGTCGATTTATGACTATTTAGGGTTATTTTTCTATACAATACCCGGTATACATTTATGTTGCAGAATGACAAACAATGCAGACCCTGACCACAGAATTCCTTTAGGAATACTTCGATCTACACCTAGATATTTGCATAGGACAAATGTTATTTTTATAAGTACTCTGTTTGTAACGGACAAGTATACTCTTTGCTAGGGGTCAGAGTGTTAAGTTGGTACATGTAACAGTTTCTGAGTTTAAGATATAAGGGTGTATTTATGTACGTTCATTACTTAAATAAACGTAAACACAATGCAATAAAATGTAGGAAATAGCAGGTGTTGTATTTAATTCTGAGGATTTATCTCAATCTCAGTGGCAAACAGTTTGAGACCCGTCAAAACGCACGGCTATCCAACGTCTGATCAGTCTCCAAACTGTGTGTAATGGACAAACGGACTTTAACCCTTTCCCCCATAAAAGAGCCTTTTAGCGAATATGATTTATTCCTCCGCTGAAGAAAATAGTTCCAATTTAATCAGTCATGAATATATAATATATGGAATATTTTCTGTATTCTAACACATGATAGCTTAAAGCAGACTGAAAGTAAAGCAGAATGCGCCTTAATGCGCATTCTGCTTTACTTTCAGTCTGCTTTAAGTAGTCACCTACTAGTATCTTCAGTTCTAGTAATAGGCTATCAGGTAAATGGTTAAGCATACGCGTGTATTGTGAAATGATAACGTCTTCTTGTTTCTCGAATTCCCAGATAGCAAGCTTTAGGCTTTAGGTCATCCAAGTATATTAGATTCTGTTATTTTTGACAAACCCCTACGAATATAAAACTCATTTGATCCATGGATCGAATGGTAAATCACACCACAAGGTTTTATAGAGACATAAGCCATTCCATTCCACCATAGATTGTTTTAATAAATGAAGACATATGGTGGCTTGAAGAAGGTTGAACTTTAAACAGAATACTCCTTAAGGGGTATTCTGCTTTATTTCAGCCTGCTTTATGCATTATCGCATAGGATATTAATGGTACATACTAATATATGTAAGAAGTACTCTTTTCTTAAATGGAGAAATAAAGTAAATGCGTATAAACCATTTCACTCAAAGCTTTAAAGCGCGTTTGCAAACAGTTTGGCGTCTGATCAGGAACCAAACAGTTTGACACTCTTATCGATATTTATTAAGTCATATAACTTTAAATCTGACCTTGAAACGTGTCTTGCAGACAATTATGAAGCAGACGACAATAAAGCGGTGATAGGGTGATTTATTTTCCTGAATTGAAATGAATTGAATTATCTAGGGCACTTTTTGTCCTTTTGCAGAAAAAAGTACATGAGAGGACTGCCATTTTTTCCGGATTATTTTCGAAATCTTCGGATTTTTACCCTAGCAAGTGGTAGCTTAAAGCAGACTGAAAGTAAAGCATAATATACATAAGGGTGCATTCTCCTTTACTTTCAACCTGCTTTAAGTAATCGCTCTTGAAAAGAAAATTTGGATAGCTTAGGATTTTTCATGATCAACATATGGAAGACATGACATAAATAAACTTCAACCTACCTCCCCAATATTAGCGTATAAAAACGAATACCATTGATGGTGTCGAGTCCATATGACTGCTAAAGCAAGAGAAAAGTCAAGCATCTTTCTGTCTCATTTTCATATTGCTTAACCCCTTCATTGCCGTACTCCGAGTACAACGGTTATTTGCAAACAGTTTAAATCCTGATTAGACGCCGCGTAACGCGGCGTCTAATCACGATTCAAACTGTTTGACACTCATTTCAATATTTCTTAACTAAAAAAACCTAAACATTGAATTTTATAAATCAAAGCAGACGACAATTATTTAAAATTGATGACGTCATGGCAGTGAAGCGGTTAAAGCAGTCATTTACTTGAACCCCTTTCTTTCCTAAAACTTCAAATGGACAATTCAAGTTGCCAAATTGGTCTAGTACAGTTTTGATAATTAAGAGTTGTTTTACCAATTAATATAATATGACAAACAGTGCAGACCCTGACAGAAGAACTCCTTGATGGTTGGTGTATGCAAGGGATAGTCATTGTTGGCATAGGACACGTGTACTCTTCGTAGTAACACTGTTTTTAAAGACACGTTTATTTTCAGTAAGGTTAAACAGTTAAATAAAGTGGGAGACTTGTGAATTGTATTTTCAGCCAACAGACCGATAGCTGAACTTTTTGCAATTTTAGAAGACAAAATGCTGTTTCATATTTCAGGAGGACTACATATCGGTGAATAATGACTCGACTGATTCAGTTATGTTGGCTTCTTTGCGTCGTTTCCGGTCATCCACACATGCACGTTGTGGACTTGACGCATGCTCACAGCGCTAATTCAATATTTTGGCCAGGAAGCCCCGAGTACAACTTTACAATACTAAAAAGGGGTGGCCAAGGGAGTTTCTGGTAAGCAAAATAGAAACAATTTGAATCTACACGTTTTGATAAATGAGTAAGATTTAACCAAATCTTTTGTTAGTGTTTAACACGAGTAGCTGTGTGAAAGGATTAAAATTAAGACCGAAAGTCCCCATCGATTATTATCTCTTCTTTACTTTTAGTATGCTTTATGCCAGTAGGTATCTCGTTAGAAACATCAGTCGTGTTAATAACCCAAACTCGGCCATGTCTCTAGCACGGTGAATAGTATGTGTCTACACACCTGAATTACCAAATATAATGTACATGTACCTTTAAAAACACTATTATGCAGTTCTTAAAGGTAAAGGTAAAGGTATGGGTTTCTAAAGTCTGAAATTTATATGTCATATTCTGTCGACTTTTACAATTGCCTACTAATATACAAATGTCAATGTTAAGGACATACGCGCGCAAATGAAATGTCCATAGGATTTTTTTAAATTTCTGTATATGTTCTTCAACAATACCTTAGTGCCATGGTAAAAAGAAAAACATAGGTTATAATGTTCTATTTTGTCTATGGGCACTTGAAATGTAATGATGTATCCCTTCTCTACAAAGAGTCGGCCTGCATTTTTAGCTTTCTGAATTAATGTAATAATTGACACAAACAAACATTAAAACAGTTAAAAGGTGATGCTTACTAATAAAATTATGATACTAAGTGTATAGTATGTTGCCTGCAATATTTGCAAGTTTTACGAAGGCAATGTTTAGATTTCAATTTTGGGCAATTTACACATTGGGATTGCGTAATTCGAACTAACGCGTATTTTAAGTTGATTTCGACAATTGCATCTGCCTTAAACCGAACATACATGTACCCGTATTTAAAACATAGCTTAATATTCCATAAATTTACTTTGTCATGTTAGAGGCGAATTACTTCGGAACAGCGGAACATGGTGGTACGCATGTCGATGCACCTGCGCATTTCTCTGAAGGGGCGTGGCGGACACATCAGATTCCAATGAAGAACCTCGTTGGTCCTGGCGTAGTGATCAATGTCAAGGTATGCAACCGTCAGTAGTTTTGAACTCGCTGGACATAAAAAAAACCATTATAATCTGTTCGCCCACCCTTGAGACAGTAATCTTTACGATGTATGACTCTTTATACAATATACGTGTACATGTATTGCTTAATGACAACGAACACATACCTTGACCAGGGGACTCATTTATAAGAACCCTCTGATCAGGGCGTGTCCTGTTTACGCAGAACAAGTGTCCAATAGTTATAACGGACGCATTTATTCATTTATAGAGTTCAGTCCTTTTTTGTTCCTTCAGTGCCAATCAAGAATTTACTTACATTGTCAAACAGTTTTGAGCCAGATTAGACGTTGAGTAACTCTAGCATAAAATATAATCATTATGGTCTGCAGCACTTTTCGTCTGCAGTAACATTCGCGGTGCGCTTATATGTTACCTTATAAACACAAATATCACCAAAAATTAGATCTAGACTAGATTGTGGCCTTAAATCTGGTTAAAACCTAGTTAAACCTTTTCTCCATAAATACACATTTTCACGTCTCTGATTAATCCTCCACTGAAGTTATACAGCCATAAACATTTACCATATAAAATATTAGTACATGTATATCCTAGTATTACTCATAGCAGATGGTAGCATATACAGGTTTTCCTTTTAATCTGCTTTAAGTATCCACCTGTCCAAATACTGAGAAAAAAACATATGGGGAAAAATTGAAACATATATGAAGTCTCAAATGAATGATTCCAGGTTCAAGTTAAGTCTAGACCGTCTTGACGATAAACGGCCGTTTTGTTTTCCAGTATATTGCAAAATAACAAACAGTATAAACTCAGATCAGAGAGCTCATATAGGAGCCCTTTTATCTGGGTAAACACTGTTTCCATAGAGGATGTCCCATCACATGTAAACTGTGTGTCCCTAAGGTTCAATGGGTTAGAGTTAATTGGCAAAACCGTGTAAAGCATACGCTTCAAAACCAACATCTTCATATATCTGTTCATGCGCAGGGCTACCATAATTTGACATGAAAAATCCTAAGATTTCAAAATTTGCATTTTTCAAGTGCGATTTTACGAATCGTACCTTTACCCCATAACCTTTTTCTTGTTTTTTGACATGCGACTACTTAAAGCAGGCTGTAAGTAAAGCAGAATGCGCCTTAGGGCGCATTCTGCTTTACTTTCAGCCTGCTTTAAGCTACCATGAACTGGGGGAAAATCCGGAGAAATGGCAGCCCTGCATGCGGTGTCAGCATTAACCCCTTCACCGCCTTACCCCCGAATATATTGGTTATTTGCAAACAATAAATATTGCAATATTCCAAATAGGGCATTAAAATATTTTAAATGCGCAGTTTTATAAATTAATATTTGCAAACAGTTTTGACCCTGATCAGACACCGCATAACATTGCGTCTGATCATGACCCAGACTGTTGGGCACTCAATTCTATATTTCTAAAGTCAAACTTTTCTCAATAAAAGCAGACGACAATTGTTTAAAGCTGATGACGTCATGGCAGTAAAGGGGTTAAACGCAGATTACCGTGTGACTGTTGCTAATTTTCAAGGGTTGGAGACAGAGCATCAGCTATAAACATCATTTCATTATACGTTTTCAGGCTAAGGCTGTCCAACCCCACTGATTACCTTGTTACAGTTTCTGATCTTCAAGAGTTGGAGACAAAGCATCAGCTATCAACATCATTTCATTACACGTTTTCAGGCTAAGGTTGCCTAAACCCCAGATTACCGTGTGAGTGGTGCTTATTTTCAAGAGTTGGAGACAAACCATCAGCTGTTAACATCATTTCATTATACGTTATCAGGCTAAGGTTGCTTAAAACCCAGATTACCGTGTGACTGTTGCTAATCATCAAGAGTTTGAGACGAAGCATCAGCTATTAATATTATTTCATTATTTGTTTCCAGGCTAAGGCTGCCAAGAACCCAGATTACCGTGAGACTGTTGCTGATCTACAAGAGTGGGAGACAAAGCATCAGCTATAAACATTATTTCATTATTTGTTTCCAGGCAAAGGCTGCCAAGAACCCTGGCAATAACCCAGATTACCGTGTGACTGTTGCTGATCTACAAGAGTGGGAGACAAAGCATCAGCTATAAACATACTTTCATTTTCTGTTTTCAGGCTAAGGCTGCCCAAATCCCAGATTACCGTTTGACTGTTGCTGATCTTCAAAAGTTGGAACAAAGCATCAGCTATAAACATTATTTCATCATCTGTTTTTAGGCTAAGGCTGCCCAAAACCCAGATTACCGTGTGACTGTTGCTGATCTACAAGAGTGGGAGACAAAACATGATACTCGTATTCCAAATGGAGCAATCGTTATCATGAACTCTGGATGGTGGGCTAAATACCCGAATAAAACCCTCGTGTTTGGTACAGGTACCCCTACTGATCCGTCCACCTTCCACTTCCCATCATTCCACGAGGACGCAGCTGATTGGTTGGTTACGAACAGAAATATCCACGTGGTTGGCGTAGACACGCCTTCTATTGATTATGGCCAATCAACAACCTTAAAAGTGAATATTGCTCTTGGTAAAGCTGGCATACCAGGAGCTGAAAATGTCGCCAATTTAGACATGGTGCCAGAATCTGGCGCAATGGTTTACGTCGGGATGATGAAATTATTCGACGGAAGTGGGAGTCCCGCCAGAATTTTCGCAACTTATTATGATCCAACGGACGATGCCACGAACGCAGCGCTTATGTTTTCTCCGTGTTGTAGGAACATGTTTGGTTTAGCGATGTTCATGACAGCGTTTATAGTGTTGTAAAATCTGTTCTAAGACATGTAGTGTAATAAGTGTTTGATCATAAATCATTGTGCAAAATATATGCACATTGTCGGTACTACAGGCTGGTGACAGCTGTAATCAACATAGCAGTAAAGCATAAAGCTCAAATAGGCAGAATTCTACAGAGGCTTTCTGTTTGACTTTCATTTTAATTCAGGCAGTAATCTGCATTAAACAGCAAATATTATCATCAGGTAGGGGTTGTAATTTATGTAAGTCATACGAAATTAATAGGGGATCTTGCACAAACTGGAGTAAGCAATAGAGTCTTTTGAAAACATAATACAAATTGGAAAGATGTCATGGTTAACAGAAACTGAAAACGAGGTGACTAATAGACAATGGTTTGTGCAGAGTGCATTGAAATTTGATTGTTAGCATTAATACAGCATACTGAACATCAATGGGTTGCATTTCATACGAGTTGTTAACTGCACATTTCTACCCAGTTATCCATTTACAAAATTTAGGCCAAATCTTGTAGTCTATTTAAAAGAAGGGTTTAGATATTCCAGTAAATGCAATATTTTCTTTAACGACATTGATATCTTAAATCCGTTCTAAAGAACCACTTGAACAATCTGCTTTACTTTCAGCCTGCTTTAAGCTACCATGTACTTGGCTATTGAAATATTCCTTATGGTACATATTCATGACATATAAAGTTGAACTTTTTTCAGCAGAGGAATAAATTAAAGGCTCAAATGCGAACTTATGTAGTAAATGGTTAAACTTTTATTCTAACACTCTCATCGCACGCCCCTATACGTGTATAAACAAAGAAGGAACGTATCAATTCTCGAATTCTCATTAAAACACTCACGCGCTGTAGCGTTCTAACGTGACGTAATATGGCTTCGAAAATGCGTACGCCAAGAAATGTAGCGCCGTTGCTTCGGTACAAATTAAGGTTAAATTATGTTATAAGAATCGAAATAATAAATTCATACCAGTGATTTATCGGTCAATCGAACACGAGTAATCGTTGAGATGCGTGTAATTAAACCACTCGGCCTAATACAAAGGCCTCGTGATTAAATAACTACGCATCTCAACTCCTACCAGTGTTCGATTGCACGATTAAACACTGGTATGAATTTATTATTTCTTAATGCACGTACGAGCCGTAGATATACATTTGTCTCCCTGCGACAAAGAAGCGGGAATGAGACTAATGTGTTTATTTTCCGTTGTCGAAACCAAGTATTTGATTGGTCAGATCTGACCATTCAAACCACGCATGGAATAGACTTCTAGATTACAAGATTTTCAATTCAGTTAATGGGATTCAAATTTTTCATCGACATTTTAAATTGTTGACGGGGTTCCTATGACTCGGTCGCTTAAATCTTTATAATGTCGCACAAAGGGTGTGGCAGCTGATAAATAACAGAGAACAAATAAATTAAAGGTATACGTAATATTCAAGAAGCTTGAAATTTTAGATTCTATTACATTTTCTTTCCGTTAAAGTAAAATCACGGAAGAATCACATCCCGCCATCACTACCGTAACATTGGCATGTTTGTACATGTTAATTGATATCCGCAATATGTTTCTTATCTCCAGAAAAGAATCGTTATTTTCCAAGACAAACACTACTATAGCATCATAAACATCCGAAATGAGTAATGCAAGGTCAAATCTACGCAAAAACTATATTACACTTAGTGAATATGCAGAACATATGTGTAGGCCTGATCTAATTGATGAGGTTTATAGGTAATGGTAATTGTAGTTTGAGTTAATCTGTGTAGAAAAAACATATACTGAATGTCAGGGGATTGGTAGGTACAGGGGAGAATCTGTTATTCTTTCCCAATAAACGCGTTTAGCTCAAACTATTATTTGCAGTGCAAACAGTTTGGAGCCAGATCAGACGTCGGGTAACCCGGCGTCTGATCAGGCTCCAAACTGTTTGCCACCAAGATAAACATGAATTATCAGAATTGTCCAAAAGTTGTACTTTTCTACGTTTTAGTGCTTTGCGTTTGCGTACGTTTGCGTTTAAACGGGAAAGAATAACAGATTCTCCACTGTAGGAACAAACAGGCTACACTTATGAAACAGCAGGTGAACATCTTTCATATGGGATCAAATATAACGAGAGCTGCATGTGGCGAAACCATGATTACCTTTGCAAACAAGAGTTGAACAACCAACGTTGAAAAACAGTGATTCCCTTGCAAATTTACTGAAAGGTAGTCAGAAACGGGTTTTCTTCTCTTTGGAATAAACTTGGGATAGAGGTCATTGTCATTGAGGTATTTTTTTGTGTTGATACTTACTTATCTTGAACTCTTTCACTGCTAAGTTTTATCGTCTGCTACAGATTGCTAGGCTCTCTTACCGCTTAAATATGGTCTGCATTTGTAGTGTCGTCTGCAATATTTTCAACGTCAGTTTTAGGGCTGTTGAACTGAAGAAAAGTCGATCCGAGTGTCAAACAGTTTTAATCCTGACCAGAGGCCGTGTGATGCGGCGTCTGATCAAGATCCATACTGTTTGCAAAGTCGCCGTTGGCGCCTATGGCAGTGAAAGAGTTGATATACGTACTATGGTCTGTTTCAAACTTTATCATCTGCAAGTCATTGTTTACAGTTTATTTCTCGTTGTCTGTTTTCGTTTGAGATTAGTCTAAATTTGAAGATTGAAGAACAGTTAGACTGGCTTCAGTCTCTGAAATTAAAATTATTATTTCCCCCTTTTTCCCCATACAGAATATCTTCAATTTCTGATAAATCTGTGCCGGACCCTGTAGCAGGAATAAGGCAACAGTGGCACATATTGAAAACAGAATACATAACAGATAATATCTTATTTATCAGAGTAGTAGCTAGTCTAAAGAACAGTCAACAGGAGTACGAATCTGGTGCCCGTTTCATAAAACTTCGTACGATAAATGTTGCCGTAACTCAGATTATAAAAGTCTCAATTATTAATTTATTCTCCATCCAATCCTGTCTTGTGACAGCTTTTTGGAATCGTCTTGAAAAGACGCTTCCAAAAAGATGTCAACAGACAGGATTAGATAGATAAATCAGAAGTTAAATGTATTTTAAAGTTTTGACTTACGACTATATTTGTTGTACGAAGTTTTATGAAACGGGCACCAGATGAGATTCTGATCAGACGCCACAATGCAATCAAACGGCGATAAACAGTATAGATTGTACGCATGCGCATTCGGCTATATAGAAAATACAGAAAAAAGACTACAGTGGTAAATACGCTATTCCTACCCACTTTACGCGTTTCTTACGCGTTTCTTACGCGTTCGTTAAGTGTTCGTTAAGCGTTCGTTACCCGTTTCGTTTAACGCGTTTACTACCCGTTTCTTAACGCGTTTCTTAACGCGTTTAAACGCGTTTAAAAGAGCCCGGATGAAAGGGGAGTAATCATGGAGAAAGGGAGGTAATCCATGTATGACTTGCGGGCCGCTCTTATCCTACTTAAGAATTTAGTAAATATCGTTACTGTGGAGTAAATATAATCTTATAAAATTTTATGAAATCATTTTCTTTAAGAAGAAAGGTTATCCTGTGAGAGTTTTATGAATATACATTTATTTTCCCATATAAAGGATACGGTTTAAAAAGGATTATGTAAATTGTGTATGAACATGCGGAATTTCCAAATGCCACATGTGGCATGCAGGGCTAGCCGCTAACACTGTTGCGTCACAAGCCGGACAGGGGGGTAATAAAACTGCGGCTTATCAAAGTAAGTATCCTAATGCCCCATTGGGGTTGATTGGAATATCAACCAAATAAACCAAACCTTATATGCGAGTATGTGTCAGTTATTATACTCTCTCATCAAAGTAAAAGATATCTGTATAGTTTGAATATGGATGAGACTCCCGTAACTCGGCATTTCATCTAGAGCCAAACTGTAAAAATTAAATCAAGACCGTATGCTTCATTCTTAGCTGTAAAACATAAGAACCGAACTACTCGGCGTCCCATCTACATCTAAATCGATAGTGTTAACTATTATGAAAGTAATTGGGTTTATTCACAGCTGTCAGTTTGGATCCTGATGCTATGCCGATCTATACAGCCAGGCGTTTGATCTGGATTCAAACCGTTTGAATAGAAATCAACATGGAAGGAATTATTCTAATACATATCAAACAGAAATAATCTCGATGAAACGCCGAGTCACTCAGCATTATGATCGAGATCCAAACTGTCTATATTTATATAAATTCTATAAGCGAAACCAGTTTAGATCCTGATAAGAGGCGTCTCATTTACAGAAAATGTTTTCAAAAATCGCATTACAATATGAGTTTTATCGCGAAAATGCTCCAGTGACAAATCGATTCTTGTTTTTGATAAACCCGTTTCATTCGGATTTTTCTAAAACGGCAATCATCGATAAGATCCGAAATCTCCGCGTGAAACGGAAAACGGACGCCCCAATCGCAGCATCTCGGGTATAACCGTTTATTAACGCGTTTAAACGCGTTCAAATCGTTAGGCCTTAACCGTTCGTTAAGCGTTCATTAAGCGTTCGTTAACCGTTCACTATGCGTTTCTTACGCATAGATACACGCGTAAATGGGTAGGAATAGCGTATTTACCACTGTATTACGATTACTAAAACGAAGGCGAATTTATTGTATAAAAGACAGGTACATGTAACAGCTTATAGCAGTGTCACTGTCAATTTAAGCTTTCTTTTTCACTTTCATATTTCTTTAAGTAGTCACATTTTGTAAACACCTAACAATTATCACAATTTAATTGTCGTAAAAGAGGCGTTTTACAGTACAAAATATACATAACTCTGTGTAAAGTTTAGTGCTTACAACGCTCATCAACTTTTTACAGTGTAAGTTAACCCCTGGTGAGATGTATACATGTGTGATAAAACATATGTTCTTTGCAAACACTGTAAACCTAGATCAGAATAAAATTTCAATTTAATCCATTGACTCAATATTTTCATTACTTGATATTTCGGCTTTATCACAAAGCCTCTTCGTGTAAAAGCCTTCATAGGATTCGACGACGTATTGATAAAGGTCAACACACTAATTAGAATTGAACTTCTGTACAATTCAGAATAAGAGAACAAATTACATAGTTGTTGTAGATCACAATGCTCCTACAGTGGAGAATCTGTTATTCTTTCCCGTTTAAACGCAAACGTACGCAAACGCAAAACACTAAAACGTAGAAAAGTTCAACTTTGTGACAATTCTGATAATTCTTGTTTATCTTGGTGGCAAACAGTTTGGAGCCTGATCAGACGCCGGGTTACCCGGCGTCTGATCTGGCTCCAATCTGTTTGCACTGCAAATAATAGTTTTAGCGTATTCTCCACTGTAGCTGAAGACAAGGACCAAGGCGTGTACTATTTGTTCTTTTGCAATAAATTGCTAAAACCAACCGTAAAAAGTACAAAAGCGAACTGGATTTGATTTGAAACTGGAACTGTCGACTAGTATTTGAAGTGTTCGAGGTCAATGACCGTAGGTTCATCTACATTTCGAGACCGTTTTGATCCCTGAAATTTACTAATTTGTTATGTTTGCAGTCTTTGCTTCTTTGCTTTATTAGAAAAATCATGTACAATAGGGTAATTAACCAACAAATGCGTTTTTCAATTTATGACTATCTGTCATCTGTTTTCATATTGATGTTTTTTTAAATTAAACTGTCTGAAATTCTTAACTTTAGAATTAACCCTGTCGACACCGAAGTCGCATAAAGTCGACTTTGCAAACAGTGAGCTTTCTGGGGTTTTTTAGTCCGCTGAACGTGGTAATTAACTACAACTGTAAAACGTAATCTGATACTTACTGTCGGGAAGACGTTATTCTTTCTCAACACACGCGTTTATGCTAAACAATATCGTCAATTGAAACCGTTCCTGATCAGACGGAGAGTTACTCGGCGTGTGATCAGGTTCCAAACTGTTTCCGCATAGAATTAAGTGAATCGTCAATATTACAAAGAAGTTGAAAGAACCTGACATGTTTAACAAGATACACTATACAAGAAAACTGTATTATCTTTTTACAGTCGGGTGTTTACAAACATATTTTAACATAAGCTAGAAGCTGTTTGCCGACATTATAAGAATAAACAACATATTTTTGACGTTCATGACGGTATGACTACATTAGCTTCGCAGGGGGTAAATTGCGTAAACGCCCGAAGGGCGTTTTCGTTAAATTTACTCCCCGAAGCTAATGTAGTCATACCGTCATGAGCGGCAAAGAGATGTTGTTTATTCCTTATATTTATATTTATATTTTCTGTCTTGTCAATTTAATGTGTTTATTGGCCAGATTTGTTTTTCTGTATAAGATTTTATCATATACCGGTCAAAGAGGTTTGATAGATGTAATGTCGATGTAATAGCCATTCCAGTTTCTAAATATGGTGAGAAAGTAGTCCCAACTACTTGTACTCTAAATGTATTAAAAATTCAGGATTTTTTCCAGTAAACTTTCTCTCTGTGAATGGAAAAGACTTACCAGGCAAACAAATAACAGTGCAACTTGAATATCTATTGCCAAAGCACATTCTAAAATTGCAGGTCGCGGTTGTTTTCTTAACCCATTTACACACATAGCAACGCGATGGCAACGACCTATGGGTCTGTATCACTCCGCTAGTGTCATATGACCGTCGACCAATGGGAGCTTAGTGTTAAGTGCCCGATGTAGTCTATTTGAAGAAGTCCACGAATAGCACGGGCGAAATCCGAACTGGCTAAATCCAGATTCAAAGTGTAGGTTCATCGGCAGATGACTGCATATTTTTTAATAGGATTACATAAAGACTATACAGGCTGAATGTAAATATTATAGGAATAAACAACATATTTTTGACGTTCATGACGGTATGACTACATTAGCTTCGCAGGGGGTAAATTGCGTAAACGCCCAAAGGGCGTTTTCGTTAAATTTACCCCCCGAAGCTAATGTAGTCATACCGTCATGAGCGGCAAAGAGATGTTGTTTATTCCTTATATTTATAGTTTCTGTCTTGTCAATTTAATGTGTTTATTTGCCAGATTTGTTTTTATGTATAAGAATTTATCATATACCGGTCAAAGAGGTTTGATAGATGTAATGTCGATGTAATAGCCATTCCAGTTTCTAAATATGGTGAGAAAGTAGTCCCAACTACATGTACTGTAACTGTATTAAAACATTCAGGATTTTTTCCAGTAAACTTTCTCTCTGTGAATGGAAAAGACTTACAAGGCAAACAAATAACAGTGCACATTGAATATGTATTGCCAAAGCACATTCTAAAAATACAGGTCGCGGTTGTTTTCTTAACCCATTTACACACATAGCAACGCGATGGCAACGACCTATGGGTCTGTATCACTCCGCTAGTGTCATATGACCGTCGACCAATGGGAGCTTAGTGTTAAGTGCCCGATGTAGTGTATTTGAAGAAGTCCACGAATATCACGGGCGAAATCCGAACTGGCTAAAACCAGATTCGAAGTGTAGGTTCATCGAGGGATGACCTGCACATTTTTAATAGGATTACATAAAGACTTTACAGAGTAAATGTAAATATTTGTTAATATTTACATTCAGCCTGTATAGTCTTTATGTAATCCTATTAAAAAATATGCAGTCATCTGCCGATGAACCTACACTTTGAATCTGGATTTAGCCAGTTCGGATTTCGCCCGTGCTATTCGTGGACTTCTTCAAATAGACTACATCGGGCACTTAACACTAAGCTCCCATTGGTCGACGGTCATATGACACTAGCGGAGTGATACAGACCCATAGGTCGTTGCCATCGCGTTGCTATGTGTGTAAATGGGTTAAGAAAACAACCGCGACCTGTATTTTTAGAATGTGCTTTGGCAATACATATTCAAGTTGCACTGTTATTTGTTTGCCTTGTAAGTCTTTTCCATTCACAGAGAGAAAGTTTACTGGAAAAAATCCTGAATGTTTTAATACAGTTACAGTACATGTAGTTGGGACTACTTTCTCACCATATTTAGAAACTGGAATGGCTATTACATCGACATTACATCTATCAAACCTCTTTGACCGGTATATGATAAATTCTTATACATAAAAACAAATTTGGCAAATAAACACATTAAATTGACAAGACAGAAACTATAAATATAAATATAAGGAATAAACAACATCTCTTTGCCGCTCATGACGGTATGACTACATTAGCTTCGGGGGGTAAATTTAACGAAAACGCCCTTCGGGCGTTTACGCAATTTACCCCCTGCGAAGCTAATGTAGTCATACCGTCATGAACGTCAAAAATATGTTGTTTATTCCTATAATGTTTCTCAACAACCTTTTTGGCTTCGAAGTCGCATAATATCGACTGTGCAAACAGTTTGGGTCCTGATCAGACGCCGCGTAATGCGGCGTCTGATCAGGATCCATACTGATTGACACCAGTATCGATAGTTTTTCAGACATACTTCATTGAATTTTACTTTGAAACGAACTTGCAAAGAACAATTTGAAGTAGACAACAAGCGTAACGCGGCGTCTGATCAGCTTCCAGACTATTTGAAACCCGTATCGATAGCTCTTAAGTCAGATTCCATTGAATCTTACTTTGAAACGATCTTGCAAACAACAATTTGAAGCAGACGACAATAAATCTGTAAAGGGGTAAACACGTCACGATTAACGAACAAAAACCTGTACGATAAATTGTATATCTATGTTAAAAGCAGCAAGTGCTTGATAGCATCGCAGACGAGATCTAAGTACTATTTATATTACGGTAATAATTAAACAGTAAAGTTTTATATGTATAGTCAAAACTGTATCAAGCGCCCAATTAAACATGCCACTTTGCATGCTGGGTAAAAAAATTTCATCTGCAACAATTATCGTCTACAACTTTCTAAAATTAGAATTTTCAAAATTTCTTTTAAATTCAGGGTCAGAATGGCAAACAGCTTGGATCCTGATGAGGCGCCGCGTTACGCGGCGTGTCATCTGGATCCAAACTGTTTGCAAAGGTAATCACTGTGGAAGATTTATCCAACACTAGCATGCAAAGAGTTACATTGTAAGTGTCTATTTTACAGTTTCTTGCTATTTGCTGAATAAAAACAATGCAGAAAGCTAATATAAGCTTTCTAGATGATTTTAATCCAGCACTCAGTTTATGTTTTTGTATTGCGGATGTGTATCTTTTAAACCGGAAATAATAACAGCCCTACTGTATTTGAAGGCACAGGGGCGTGCCAATGTTATGATGTATACTGAAAAATACCCCAAAGGTCATCCCCGTACCAGACACCTTGGCCTTGAAACACTATATAAACATAGGTATTAATTTCCAGTACGACCTCATACTCAGCCAGGATATCGGGCGATGAACCTATAGTTAACCCATTCACCTCTGAAACTTTATTGGGCAGTTAAGTTATGTCGATAAACTACAATTTAGAGTTATTTTCTGCAACATATTACAAAATGGCAAACATTGCAGACCTTACGGAGTCCTCTGATCAGCTTCTACGCTGTGTGCACAAGACAAATATTCTCCCTATTACAGGTGTTTGTAAAGAACAAGTATACTCGACGCTAGGATTGAATGAGTTATGTCGATACACATTCAACCATAGTTACGAGTATACTCGTCATTTACAAACTGTATACTAAGAATAGTATGATTGTCCTATGCAAACCGTGCAGGCCCAGATTAGAGTCTGCATTGTTTGTCATTAATCAATAAATTGTAAAACACAACCGAAAATAGTAAAATATGGACTATACTTAATTGCAAATTGAGGCTGTGCATTAAAAGTTTAGGGGGAACGAGTTAACCAGTTATCCTAGTTCATGATAAGCTGGGTACTAGAATTTTTAATACATGTACAGTGGAGAATCTGTTATTCTTTCCCGTTTAAACGCAAACGTACGCAAACGCAAAACACTTAAACGTAGAAAAGAACAACTTTTAGACAATTCTGATAATTCTTTTTTATCTTGGTGGCAAACAGTTTGGAGCCTGATGAGACGCCGGGTTACCCGGCGTCTGATCTGGCTCCAAACTGTTTGCACTGCAAATAATAGTTTTAGCGTAAACGCGCTTATTGGGAAAGAATAACAGATTCTCCACTGTACAAATTACAGTTAAAAGCAAGATGAAATATAATAAGCTACGTACCTTAAACGATCATCTAACATTTCCTCCCGGAAGCTTCAAATGGACAATTCCAATTTCCAACTTGGTCTAGTACATTTTTACTACAATGTATCTTCTATAATTGTTGTTTGACAGTTATTACAGTTCGACAAAAGTTTCCGAAGGATGCGTATTCGTGAAGGGTTAGAGGGATAACTCATTCAACACTTTATTTCATTAAAATGTACTCAGTATATTTGAAAACAGTGAAGACCCAGATCAGAGGGCTCCTATAGGAACCTCCTGATCAGGAGCTACACTGTTTTCTAGTATAGACCATTATTTATTAAACAACCCATAATTCATAGTAGACTGGTTCATATTTTGATAGCTACGAACGTAAAAGAATTCTCCAGCGAACCTAATAGCCCACAAGAGTTACTTTGTGTTGAAAGAGTTAAAATAATTAAGTACGGATCGTACTTTCAGCCCTTAGTGACTTCTGACATTGCGAACCATGTAGACAGAGCTGCAACGTACCGACAGACCGATAGCCGTTATTGGCAACTGTATCCTACGAACTATTCTTCGTTTTTCAGTAGGACTAGTACTAACAACACGGCAAAATGTCCCGACTGGTTCAGATATGTTGTCTACTTTGCGTCGTTGCCGGTCAACCAGAAATGAACGTTGTGGACCTGACGCATGCTCAGAGCGTAAATACACTATATTGGCCAGGAAACCCCGAATACAACTTTACAATACTAAAAAGGGGTGACCAAGGGAATTTCTGGTAAGCAAAATGAAAACACCTGGAAATTTACCAGGTTTGCTAAATTACATGTAGTCGACGACCACCATAGCTTTACTTAACCCTTTCCCCCATAGAAGCGACTTTTAGCGTGTTTAATTTATTCCTCCGCTGAAGAAAATAGTTCCAGTTTATACCCTCATGAACAATAACCATTAAAAATATTTTATATAGCCTAGCAGATTTTAGCTTAAAGCAGACTGAAAGTAAAGCAGAATGTGCCTTAAGGCACATTCTGCTTTACTTTCACCCTGCTTTAAGTGGTCTCCTGTTTTCCAAACTAGAAACAAGCTATGAGGTAAAGGGTTAAAGTTCAGGCGTACGTCGGTACTCCCGGGAACCAACATTATTTTGTTATCATTTGCAAACAGTTTGGCTCAAAATCAGACGCCCCGTAAAGCCTCGTCTGATCTCAATCCTAACTGTTGGTCACTCATATTAAGAATTGTTTGTAAAAAGTCAAGAGATATGACGTGTTTAGCTTTGTAATGACTTTTTCTAATTTATTTTGCATTGCTAGTGTTTAGAAAACCATTAGCAGGCATATTTTCGTCAATTAAACATGTATGTAACATACTTTGGTATTTTATTTCTGTGAAATTGGACCAAATAAGTCATTAAACAGTATTACCAATACCACCTAGAAAACAAGATTTACGGAGGCAATGTTTAGATTTCGATTTCGAGCCATCCGAGATGTAAACATATTGAACCCTAGTGATGTCTAAATGCACGTTAACAAACAGTGTACCAGTGACGAGAACATTAAATTGTCCTACATACAAACTGCACAGACCCTGATCGGATGGCTCCTCTATGAGCCCTCTAATCAGATACTGTACTTGCCTATCATAATATACATAAAAAAATCACCTAAATCACTAAAAAGTAAAATATGAATTAGACTGAAATTGTCCTTTTTAGTTTTAAGCGTCAATAAAGTAAATGACACTTTTTGTACAATAATATAGTAAAGGTACAAATGAACCGCGACTGCTTGATTTCATAATTGTAACTCACAGTAAAACATCTCTATTACGACCACTAATCTCTTAATTATTAGGTTTCAAGGAAGTTGACTGTGTAAAGCAATGTGAACGTAAAACAGAAGCTCCTCTGGAGCTTTTCTGTTTTACGTTCACATTGCTTTAAGCTGTCACCTGTCTATTACGCAGTCAAAAATCTTTCTATTAGTGGTCGTAATAAAGAGTTTTTACTGTACCCGTATTCTTCAGTTGATTTCATCAATCTCGCTTACATCGAACATGCCCTTATTTCGCAGTTACAACGTGGCTAAATATTCCGTCAATTTATTTTGTCAGGTACGAGTCCAATTACTTCGGAACAGCGGAACATGGTGGTACGCATGTCGATGCACCTGCGCATTTCTCTGAAGGGGCGTGGCGGACACATCAGATTCCAATGAAGAACCTCATTGGTCCTGGCGTAGTGATAAATGTCAAGGTAAGCCACTGTTGACACATCAATTGTTTTGAACTCGCTGAACCTCAAAAAAAGAATCTTCATAAAGTATCAGCTCATCAACCATTCAGACTGCAATTTTCTAATCTTCCATTTTTAGTGCCAATGTGAGCTATTTTGATCGTGCTATGGTCGTCGCCCGTCCGTTCGTTCGTCATCAACAATTTATTTAAATCTTCTTAACTAGATTTACTGGTTGATATTTCACAAAACTTTGCAGAAATGATCCTCTTATCATTATGTTTCACTCTTGTTTAAATATTCCCGAGTCCATTTTTCATATCTAGGTGACAGGACCTAAAATATATATTTTCATGGATTTCTTTTCTTCAAAAATCTTCTTGTCTGAAACAACAGTATCCTAAGCTTAGATAGTTGGTACAACGAACAATCTACAGATCTTCTACCAAGAGTGTTCAATTTGTATCCCAGGGGTTAAAAATGGCACCACCCGGGGGTACAATTTTACCTAAGAGTTATATAGTGAAATCTTACAACTCTTTCTTAGCGGAAACTAATAGAGCCAGGGCTTTGATATTTGGCATGAGGACACTTCTAGAGGTCCTATACAAATATTATTAAAGTTGTTTCGGTCTATTGCATATCTATGTTGCAGGAGCTAAAACTATATTTTTCAATGAAAACTTCAAAAATCTTCTTGTCTAAAGCCACATTATCCTGAGCTTAGATATTTGGCACAAAACATCATCAACTGTTCTTCTATCAAGATTGTTCAAATTCTGTTCCCGTGGTAAAAAACGATCCCGTCCTGGGGGTCACAATTTTACAGTCAAAATAGCAAATACTGAAATTTAAGAAACAAAAGGAGACGACAATTGTTTGAAATTGATGACGTCATGGCAGTGAAAGGGTTAATACAAAAAAAATAATAATAAAATACATACACATTACCAGTTGACAGAGCGATACAGAGTGATGTATTTAGCTCGAGACGTTTTTGGCGGAAATAGCCGATCTGACGAGCGCCTTGGCGCGAGTCTGACCGGTTGTTTCCGCCAAAAACGTCGAGAGCTAAATGCAACACTGTTGCGCACTGCCAACTGGTAATGTGTTTATTATATGCCTTGAATACAAACCAGAAACAACTAAATAGTTGTTAAAATCATTTTATATCCAAAATTTATTAGTTATTTGAAGCAGAACAAGATTTTTTGTATGTCACAAAGAATAACGCGGCACTCGTACATGTACGTAAATGACGTCACGTCAAATCGAAAGCGAGGTCAGAGTAAAATACAAAGTGGCCGATACAAGGTGGCTGATACAGACTCTTGTATTTTACTCTGCAAGTACACGCGGAAACGCTCGATATCACTCGAAGGCATATAATAAATCCTTTTTCATGCGATGGCAGCATTAGCCCCCTTACTGCCTTACATCGGTTATTTGCAAACAGTTTGGATTCTGTTCAGATGCCAACATGGAGGAATTATAGGAGGTATAATTCCTCCATGGATGCCAAACTGTTTCACACTCAATTATATATTTCTGCAGTCAAAATATCTAACATTTGAATTGGAGAAATAACAACAGACGACGATTGTTTAAATTTGATGATGTCATGGCAGTAAGTTAAGTTCCGCCAATCATCAGCTATAAACATAAAATAATTACACATGGTTCAGGCAATTGCTGCCCAAACCCAAGATTACCGTGTGACTGTTGCTTATCTTCAAAAGTCGGAGACAAAGCATCCGCTATAAACACCATTTCATTATACGTTTTCAGGCTAAAGCTGCCCAAACCCCAGATTACC
This sequence comes from Gari tellinella, assembly GCA_922989275.2. Classification (NCBI taxonomy): domain Eukaryota; kingdom Metazoa; phylum Mollusca; class Bivalvia; order Cardiida; family Psammobiidae; genus Gari; species Gari tellinella. The sequence goes on along the minus strand of OV277868.1, from coordinate 33,835,487 downwards.
GTGTGACTGTTGCTAATCTTCAAGAGTGGGAGACAAAGCATCAACTATTAACATCATTACATTATCTGTTTTTTCAGGCTAAGGCTGCCCAAAACCAAGATTACCGTGTGACTGTTGCTAATCTTTAAGAGTGGGAGACAAAGCATTAACTATTATCTTCATTACATTATCTGTTTTCAGGCAAAGGCTGCTCAAACCTCAGATTACCGTGTGACTGTTGCTAATCTTCAATAGTGGGAGACAAAGCATTAACTATTTTTTAAAACATCATTACATTATCTGTTTTAAGGCAAAGGCTGCTAAAACTTTAGATTACCGTGTGACTGTTACTAGTCAGCAAGAGTTGGAGACAAAGCATCCGCTATAAACATTATTTCATTATCTGTTTTCAGGCAAAGGCTGTCCAAAACCAAGATTACCATGTGAATGTTGCTGATCTCTTAGAGTCGGAGACAAAGCATCAACTATTAACATCATTTCATTATACATTCTCAGGCTAAGGCTGCCCAAACCCCTGATTACGTGAGACTGATGCTAATCTTCAAGAGTTAGAGACAAAGCATCAGCTATAAACATTGTTTCATTATATGTTTTCAGGCAAAGGCTGCCCAAAACCCAGATTACCGTGTGACCGTTGCAGATCTACAAGAGTGGGAGACAAAACATGATACTCGTATTCCAAATGGAGCAATCGTTATTATGAACTCTGGATGGTGGGCTAAATACCCGAATAAAACCCTCGTGTTTGGTACATATACCCCTTCTGACCCGTCCACCTTTCACTTCCCAGCATTCCACGAGGGCGCAGCTAATTGGTTGGTTAATGAAAGAAATATCCACGTGGTTGGCGTAGACACGCCTTCTGTCGACTTTGGCCAATCAAAACAATTCGAAGTCCATGTCATTCTCGGTCGAGCACACATAATAGGAGCTGAAAATGTTGCAAATTTAGACATGTTGCCTGAAACTGGAACAACGGTTTATATAGGAATGGTTAAATTGTTTGATGGCAGCGGCGGACCAGCTCGAATTTTCGCCACGTATTACGATCAAACAAACACAACAACCCAGAACAGACCAGAAACCAACACAGCCACAACATGTGGTTCCCTTTCGTCTTCTCTGTATGCTGTTGCCCTCGTAACGTCATTGTATTTGAGTGGTCTGTATTTGAGTACATCTTGTAATCCATGATCCGGTATGATGGTGGTATCATGCTTTTTAAAAAGTGTACACTGCCTTACCAAGCTTGCACTGGTATTTGTAAACCAGTTTGGATCCTTGTCACGTTTCTAGTTTTGAAGGCAGGTGACTACTTAAAGCGGATCGAAAGCGCCTTGCTTCGAGCTACCATCTGCTGGGATAAAGAAAAAAATTCTTCATCACTATATCGTATGAAGTGGAACTATTTTCTTCAGTGGGAGAATAACATACAGGCGTAAAAATAAGTATTTGTAAAGTAATGTGATAAGCAGTGTTTTATTTGATATTTTACCTAGAATTGGAAAAGCATTGTATTCTTCGCAGAGAGGGAAGGGAGGCCGAAATAACATGAATTTCAGTTAATTTCGATTTCATATTTTATCTTCTTTAGGTATGTTACGATTATGCGAAACGACAGTCGTTAAACTACAATGTTTCAATGAGTTTTGAAATAAAATCCCATATACAGTGCTCCCTCCCTACAACGGCCCTCTCAACAACGACTCCCTCCGTACAACGACCCTTGCTGCTGTTCCCCAAACAAGACAAGTATGTCTAACGCTTTTCATGGCTGAAATACCGTCTGCTTTCAATTTGTCGTCTGCTGTTTCTCTCAAAGTTACATAATGGACATTTTGACAGAAAAGACTTAATAACGAGTGACAAACAGCTTGAATCCAGATAAGACGCCGCGTTACGCGGCGTCTGATCTTGATTCAAGCTTTTTGCAAATGTAAGCCATTTTCCTCCCTGTAACGACTCCCTCCGAACAACGCACACATTTTTGTCTCCCATTGGATGTCGTTGTAGAGAGGGAACGCTGTAGTTTTATATTGAATATAACTTAATGCATCAAGCCCTGAAACATTTAAATGAAAATATTAAGGAGCCCTCTGATCAGGGTATACACTGGTTGCATGGTGTCATCCTCACAGATACACTGTTTGCTAGGATTGAACGTGTTAATAGTATACAGCAACAAAGTTTATGAAATATAAAAACAGACGTAAACGTAAAACATCGGGTATGAAAACTATTCTGTTCCATACATTTTAATCCGTTTGTACTGAGCTCATGGTCCAAACTGTTGTACATGTTATCAAACTACAAGTTATCAAAGTGTAATCTAGTGTTCTAACACAAGCATTTGTTAACTAACATAATACTATACAGAAATAAAATATAGCAATACTGAAATTGCTTAACTATATTATTACTACATGTATACAGTTATTGAATTGTTCTTTTTCTTATATTTCGACATCTACGGTTTTTTTACACCTTTTTGGTTCATGCATTCCTCTTTGATTTTATTCCTGAATGTATGAAACAAAAGTGAGACGTGTAGATCTATTTAGATATTAATTTATTTTATAAAGATCCGTAGAGGCTGGTTTATTAGAATAGAAGGGTGGCAGTTGGACCCATTAATGAATTGTAAAGCATGTTAACTCAAAAACACAATTTGTAACTTTTTAAATGTTCTGTAAAAAGGTGATATTTCTTACCAGCGAAACTCCATGTGTCATTTACAGCTGTAAGTCACATTAGAACCCGTTCAAGGGACATCTAGCTACAACTCATTGGAATTAAACAAAATTGTGGAAAGTTATATAGTGAGAAAGTGATAGGGTTGATGCATTGATTCAGGACTATGAAGGTGTAAAGTATACCTTTGGTGCTTTTACAGGGTTCCAACGAAAATTGCAGACCAAACTCACTGACTATTCCCTGACCAATTTCAATTTTCCTTGACTGAAAAAAAATTTGAATAGTGCTATATTTGTCACAGACATCATGTTGTTTCTCATTACATTGGCCACATATTACATAATTATTTGAGGCTCAAAACAATTAGCAAATATTAGTCGTTTGTACAATCATTGTTTTGACGCATTCAACCCTATCGACAAAAAACAAGAATACTCGCCACAAACAAAAATTGTAACTGTTAAGAGTACAATTGTCCTATGCAAAACGTGCAGATCCTGATCTGAGGACTCTGCTTGTCATTTTGTAAATATATAATTAAAACCACCTCATAAAATAGTCGAAAAATGGCTCGATTTTATCATGAAATTTGAAATGTCCATTTGAAGTTGTAGAGGGTGAATGAGCATCTAATTACGAATGTCCCTGACTTTTCCCCTAACTTTACTGACACACAAATTTTCCCTGACCAATTTACAAAATTACTGACTTTTCCACAACCTTGAAAAAAACATTTTTCCCTGATCCGTGGGAACCCTGGCTTAGCAAACGTTTAGTAGTATATTAGAAAAACAACAACCTTAAGTAGTCAAAAATGGACTAGACCTATATGGAAACTGGCTTTAAATTAAAATTTGAAAACTGTAACTTGAAATAGGAAATAAATTATTGTCTATTAAAAGCTTCAGGAATGAATTGGTGAAGGTTTAACTGTACAGCCAAGTCATTCGATATGGCCGCCTTTTGTCCAGAACCCTTCTCTACTGATCAACAAATCATTGATCGTAAATGGCTCGAGTTCTTTGCAAGACCATGTCAAGTCTTCGTCCTAGAAAGATGTAAAGTTTGAGTGCACTGTAGAACTCCTCTATAAGGACCATCAAAACCTGATAATTATTACGTGTGCAAGAAAGACGGCTGCTTAAAGCCAGGTGAAGCATATGCAAAAGGCTCCTTTATGAGCTTTCTGTTTCACTTTCATTTTGCTTTAAGCTGTCACCAGTTTTAATACAATCATTTAGCCTTATTTCAGTGATAGCAACAGAGGGGTACTGAACTGTATATATAAATTTGTTAAGTAGGCCTCAATAAAACTAGAACGGCTATCACTAAAGGTGATAAATACCCCCACTATACAGCACTCTGTCACACTCTGCAGACGTTTTCAATAAGGTTTTACAATAAGGTCAAAGGTGTAAGCCATGGTCAAAATGACTTAACAAGAGCACCGCAAGCCGGGCACATCATACGCCCGTCAAATCCATCTTAGAATGTAGTCAAACTAAAACCCTATCAAGGTAAAGTGGAAAAAAAGGGGAAGAACCCTGAAAATTAGGGGTCATTGGCTGACCAAGTTTCAATAGGATTGGAATAAATTTGTTTGATTAAGAGAGCAGACAAACTAACAAGAGGGTCATGGCCCTTAATTCGCTCACCTGAGGTCATTGTGCCTTAGCTTAATAGGCAAGACAACATTTTAATATAGCTGTAAATGGAATTATCTTCCAGACAAAAAAACCATGACAAATTGGAATAACTTAAAAAAATATTGTTGGCAGAGTTATGGCCCTTATCCATGACACTTCTTCTTATCAAGCTGCATATATTTCCATATGATTATTCATTGACCATTCTGCTTTACTTTCAACCTGCTTTAAGTTATCATCTACTAAGATATAGATACCATTTCTTATATCTTACATTTTTATGACTGTATAAAGTGGAATTATTTTCTTTAGAGGAGGAATAAAATAAAGGCATAAAAAGGCATATGTATGGGGTAATGGGTTAACATCAGTAGAACTGGAGTTATCTCAAAGACAAGAAAATATGACACTGGGAAATAACTCAAAAATGACATTGACCTTTGTAGAACATGACCCAAGTTATAAAGCTTTTAACTTTAACAAAGTTATGGCTAAGATTAAAGTTGTGGACTGACAGACAAACAAATTGACAAACAGACAAGAAAAAGCAGACAGACAAAAACAATATGCCCCCAACTGCAGGGGCATAAAAAATGTAGCAGTAACACCATATGCTGCTGTACGTTACAGTGAACCTCAGCTGACCTGAGTTCAGTTATGTAACTCTGCCAGTAGGAAATGTGGCTAGGGTCTAACTCTTATAATGCTGAATTGCTGTCTGCTATACATTTATTGAATGTGAATTATGACCTAGATATTCAACCGATCTTAACCATTTGAACAAAATAGGTAAAGGACATTTAGAAGTGTCACCATGCCAAATATCAAAGCTCTGGTCATATTAGTGTCAGAGAAGAAGACATTTGAAATTTTCACTATATAACTCTATGTAAAACTGTGACCCCCGGGGCGGGGCAAATTTTGACCCCAGGGGCATAATTTGAACAAACTTGATAGAGGACCTGTAGGTGATGCTATGTGCCAAATATCTAAGCTCTGGCCCTTGTAGTTTTTGACAAGAAGATTTTTTAAGATTTCCTTATTTTTTCACTTTGGTTGCCATGGCAACCAGAGTTCTGCATTGTTTTTAATTCTTTGAACAAATCTGAAAGAGCTTGACCCAAGGAACATTTTTGTAAAGTTTGGTTGAAATCTGTTCAGCGGTATAGGAGGAGATGTCATTTGAAGCAAGTGTTAACGACGACGCACGACGACGGACACAGGGCCATCCCAATAGCTCACCTTGAGCCTTTGGCTCAGGTGAGCTAAAAATTGATAGTTTTTACCATAAAAGGGGCATAACTCTTGGATGTCTGGGGCAATCTTGCTTGTAATCAAACTTGACCGAGACATTGTGGTCATACACATGTTGACAAAGTTTCAAAAGGATTGGAATAAATTTGTGAGTTAGAGATCGGACAAACTAAAAAATGCCCGTTTTTGACAAAAAAAAGGTGCAAAACTATTGTATCTCTACGGCAATCTTGCTTGTTATGGAACTTGACCGAGACATAATGATCATACACATGCTGATAAAGTTTCAAAAGGATTGGAATAAATTTGTTTGAGTTAGAGAGTCCATAGTCTAGTCCATTTTTGACATTTTAGGGTTGACTTTTACACCATATGACAAAATGACAAAGAAGAACGTGATCCGAGGGCTCCTTAGGGAGCCCTCTGATCAGGGTCTACACTGTTTGCATAGAACAAATGTACTCACAGGGGTGCAAATAACGCAAATATAGGTGACTAGGGTTAAAGAGTTAAACATCATTTGCAAACAGTAACGGCCCCTGGAGGAGTCCTATAATCATGGTCTGCACTGTTTATCATACTTGTAACTATTTTAGAAATAGATTTGCCTGAGAGACAATGTTAATTATTACCTGACTCTCTATTTAAGTGAATATTAAGCATTTTTGACTGTTTTCCGAAATATTTACCAGACTGAGGCCGTGGGCAACAGTTGACTGTTACATAGTACTGTTACATGCGCGAAAATGGTGCGCAAAACTTTTCTGCATCGCGGGACCAAATAAGGCGTCTTTATGATACAGATTTTTGTTTAAGGATCTAGCCTTTTGCAGAGTTGATCGGGTCATTTTTTCTCTCCCGAATAATCCCCTTAAAAGGCTATATAGTTCTAGACCTAAAATTAAGAGTTACTCCAAATAAAAGCGACAAACCGCTTGCAGATCTAACGTCTTCCTTTTTTTAAACACAGTTTGACGTTACAAAAATAATGACGTCATATTATACATGACGTAATTTCGACAAAAAGTGTCAATCAATTTCAGTCAATAAGAAACAATAATAATTCAATCATAATTGAAAATATGAATATGTTAGACATCTTTTTTACAAAACAGTGATGTTCACATTCAGTTTTTGTATTGAATTGAATTAAGATTAAATATACACGTAAGATCATCTCTAGAATTTATAAATACCTGTTGTTCAAATTTTGTATAGATAGATCTAGATCTAGCCATTCATTCAGCCTGGCTTAAATAGAGAGTCAGGTAATAAATCATTTGTTTGATAGTTACTTCGGGAACAGTCAAACCATTGTCCCTCGGTAGCAGGGAAGACCTTGAGAACTGTTGCCCTCGGCCGTTGGCCTCGGGCAACAGTTCTCAAGGTCTTCCCTGCTACCTCGGGTCAATGATTTGACTGTTCCCTCAGTACCTATGAAACAAATGTATACTGGTCCATATTTAGACAATGAAACAGTCCATTTGGAAAGTTAAGAGTAACACTAAAGGAAAACTACACAAGGATTCATAAACAAACTTCAATCAGTATCAATTTTTTTCTGATTTTATTGTAATGTTTTCACAGGACAAAAATACAATAACTCTATGTACTATATTTGATTTTTGGTAAAATTGACACAAACTTCGCAGTGAAAATATTGCAACGAATTAAAAAAGGGACGGAAAGAAGCCTTATACACTGTAAATACTAGTCTTCAGTCAATTTTACCATAACTACAGTATCAATGGAAAATAATGGAAAAGTATGTTTGAGATTTCAGCATTGTAAGATTTAATATTTCTATACCCAAGCTATAGTCAGACCGTAACAATACAGGGTAACTTAAATCAAACATATCTATATTTCAAATATACCGGTATTGATGCAGCATGAAGCATAAACCTTGAAAGCACAAGCTCACTTAACCCTTTCCCCCATAGAAGCGCCTTTTAGCGAATAGGATTTATTACTCCGCTGAAGAAAATAGTTCCAATTTGATAAGTCATCAATATATATTCTAGAGAATCTTTTTCATATTCTAGCACATGATAGCTTAAAGCAGGCTGAAAGTAAAGCAGAATGCGCCCTAAGGCGCATTCTGATTTGCTTTCAACCTGCTTTAAGTAGTCATCTATCTTCAACACGAGAAATAGGCTATCAGGTAATGGGTTAAGTCAAACTTAACAGTATTTTTATAACTCCAGCTCGCTTTAGAGGAACTAAATCTGTAAAATCTTATATCAAAGTCCAAACACAGTCAACTTTTAAAATATAGGTATGTTTGATTTAAGTTACCATGTATTGTGTCCTCCAGTGATATGCACTGAATGCTATGGAGGAAAGGGTGATTAACTCTTTCAATACTTAGTTACTCTTGTGGGTGAGTACATTCCCTTGTGGAGTTTTTTAAATACCAAAATATAAACCAGTCTACTTGGAATTATGGGTAGTTTAATAAATACTGGTTTAAATTAGAAAACAGTGCAGACCCTGATCAGAGGGCTCCCATAGGAGCCCTCTGATCTGGGGCTACACTGTTTTCAGAAGTATTGAGTATATTTTAAACAGGTTCATGGTGTTGAAATAGTTAAGTAAGCAAAATTTATTGTAAGCAAAATCAGTGGCCAAATTTGTATCGAAATTAAAGAAAAATATAAACACACATGCATGTTAGGGAGAGATGGGACAAACTATGCACAAAATCCTGCATACAGTGAAGAATCTGTTATTCTTTCCCAATAAACGCGTTTACGCTAAAACTATTATCTGCAGTGCAAACAGTTTGGAGCCAGATCAGACGCCGGGTAACCCGGCGTCTGATCAGGCTCCAAACTGTTTGCCACCAAGATAAAGATGAAATATCAGAATTGTCAAAAAGTTGTACTTTTCTACGTTTTAGTATTTTGCGTTTGCAGACGTTTGCGTTTAAACGGGAAAGAATAACAGATTCTCCACTGTAACAATGACTTGTACAGTGAAACCTGAATTAAGTTACCATTTAATACAATGCCAATAAGCAATCTTTAATACAGATACAGTCGAACTTCTATATCTTGAACTCGCTTCACTCGAACTATCCAATAGTTCAACACATGAACTGCATTGTTTCATGCTCAGTTAGGTCGAGCATACCCATATTTCAAAGTTAAAATGTGGCTAAGTTTGAAGTACGGGTATGTTCGATTTAGAATATCCTAGTTTGACTGTAGTTGCTAAATGCATGATGAAAAAAATTAAAAGAAAGCTCCAGCTGAAGCTTTGCCCCCTTTTTTTTGTCCTGCATTAAGCAATCACCTGTTCTGTGATAACCTACACGCTTACTTGACGAAAGGCTATTCTATAATACAGGTATACAGGTTTGACAGTATTTACTATTGTAGTTTTTAAACAAAAAATGATATGTGGAAAGTGAGCATCTAAATCCTCCTCACATGTAATGCTTGCATGAAATACCAAAAACAATGTTTACAACACAAACAACTGTAACGTACAGTAAAAACTCTCTATTACGACCACTTAATTGTGTTAATTATTAGGAGTTTATGACAGGTGACTGCTTAAAGCAAGGTGACAGTAAAACAGAAAGCTCCTTCAGGAGCTTTCTGTTTTACTGTCACCTTGCTTTAAGCTGTCACCTGTCTTTTATACAATCAATTAGCCTTCGTTTAAGTGGTCGTAAACGAGGGGTTCTACTGTATATGATTGAACAAGTAAGACAAGAGCAAATCCTTTCCAGTCATATTTTTCACATATCTGCATAAAATTAAACCTGTATTCAAACTTGTATTAACCCTTTACCCTATAACCTGCTTTAAGTAATGAAGATAGGTGACCACTTAAAGCAGGTTGATGTTTAACAGGTTACATACAGTTTTAACCCATTACCACATAGCCTGTTTCTAGTAGTTAAGATATGTGACCTATTAAAGCAGGTTGAAATTAAAGCAGAATGCGCCCTAAGGGCGCATTCTGCTTTACTTTCAGCCTGCTTTAAGTTACTATCTGCTAGGATATCGAAAATATTTCTTATGGTACATGTTCATGACAGTATAAAATGGAACTATTTTCTTTGGCGGATAAATAAAATGAATGCGCTAAAAGTCGCTTCTATAAGGGAAAGGGTTAATGTCTGATATTCAGCTGAAATATTTCATATGGTCAATTGTAAGAAAAACACCTTTTGATATTTACAAATATGAATCATTGCTTAAGTTCTACAGTACTCGAAGCACTCAAAGAGCTAAATTGAAACAACAGATTGTTTTCAGTTTAAAAGAGACTCTATGTATTCCATTCTTAACTGAACAAATTTAGAATGAGATAAATACATGTACACCATTATTCAGTTACAGTTATTTACCTCTATTACGGCCAGTTAAAGAGGTTCAGTGTCTAGTATGTAAGTCAGGTGGCCGCTTAAAGCAAGATGAAAGTAAAGCGGAAAGCTCCTATAGGAGATTTCTGCTTTACTTTCACCTTGCTTTACGTTGTCACCTGTGAGAGACTGATCAACCCTATGCAGAAGTCTCAACACGCCCTGTCCAAGTAACACCTACATAAATACAACAACATAAAGGCACACATTATTGACAAGATCACATTCTGTTTGTCTTTAATATATTAGCTCTCAACATTAAAAATCATTACCTACAAACTCTTCATTCAAACATGTACAAACCACCGTGACCGGTAGGCAAATCATTCATAGTTCTAACCCTTTTCTTAATAGCAATGCCTTTCCTTATTCTTTATAGAAATCCTGTCTTGAAAGAGATCCAGGGGGAACTCATTTTAGTTGTGTTCTGCATAAAGCAGTCATCTGTCTTTAACCCCTTACTCCATAGCTTGTTTCTAGTTTTGATGACAGGTGACAACTTAAAGTAGGTTGAAAGTAAAGCAGAATGCGCCTGAGGCGCATTCTGCTTTACTTTCAGCCGGCTTTAAGTTTACGTCTGCTAAGATAGAAAAGTTGTATTAAGGTTAATTCTCATGACTGTTATGTTAAAAGTGGTACTAGTTTCTTCAGTGTGGAGGAGTAAATTAAAAGCGTAGGAAGGTGTATCTACGGAGTAATGAGTTAAAGACTGCTATGCTTATTCACTCAAAGGTGGCTTTAACACAAACATGAGTGTAATTGTTTCTTCCGCTATATTCATTATTAACTGTACAACACAACTGGTCTATAGACAAAGGGAAGGCTTTAATGGGGAAATTATAAACAGTACACCTTAGATCCACACCCATACATAATGTCCATAACCTGTGGAGTAAGTTCCTAAGTAACTAACTAGAATTATATTAACACTATCATATACTGTAGAGAAAACAATATTCTTTCCTGTTTAATCCATTAAGCCATACTGACTCATATTGACTCATTGAGCAATAACCTCATTTTGACACACTTTAATCCACTAGCTTGTATTGAGATATGCATTGAAAATTGTTTATCACTTATGACTTAATTCAAATCAATAATATGTAGAGAATGGCAATTCATTGACATTGTTTGTGATATTTTTAGATTTGAGTGGCAAACAGTTTGGAGCCTGTTCAGAGGCCATGTTACTCTGTGTCTGATCTGACTCCAAATTGTTTACATTGGACGTAAGATTTTAAGCAGAAATGCATTTACTGGGAAAGAATAATGTCTTCTCTACTGTAGCATACCTGGATACATAAGTTTAGGAAACGAGGTACAAATACAATCGTTCAAACCTTATAATACATACACAACATTAACAAACTAAAAAAGTTAAGTTCATTTAATAATCTACGATCAAATAAAACATGAATAACTATCAACGTTAAGCATAAGTACACGCTAAGCAAAACTAGCATTTTAAGACTACTATGGCATACTATATTAACATAAAACGAAATAAAAAACCACTATTACGTTATTATGTAAGTATTCATGTCCCTCTTTTACAAACAGATAATCTATACACATGCACTGTCAAAGTTTACTGGATACCTCAGTCAGTAGACACAGTTACACAAGAACTTCTTTATGTACAGTAGAACCCCTCTAAAACAACCACTAAAATGTGTTAATTATTAGGTGTTTACGACAGGTGACTGCTTAAAGCAAGGCGACAGTTAAACAGAAAGCTCCAACAGGAGCTTTCTGTTTTACTGTCATCTTGCTTTACGCTATCACCTGTCTTGTATCCGATCAATTAGTATTCGCTTTAGTGGTCGTAAAAGAGATGTTTTTACTGTACATAGATTTATGATTTGTCAAACTGAATTGCCTTAACCATTCTCCTACTGAAGAGTCGTTTACAAACTGCCCACTTTAAACTTCTACTATCTGAAATGAACTATTACATGAGATAAAGTAATTATGAAAATATTACCCCTAGAAAGAGTGCATACTCAAGCCATATCCAATAAGAAAACAGTGCCGACCCTTATCAGACAGAAGCTATCTGATCTGGGTCTACACTGTTTTTCAAATAGTTTCAATAAATATCAATAGCAGGAGAAGCACTAAGTGCATTGTTTATGGAATGTGAATTCATATTATGCCGGTCACATGTGGCGAGTTGTATTATCGTCCAATGCTGGCTCTCCTAGAACCAACATTTCTAGATAATATATCACCACAAGTAGTCCAACTTCAATATCAACTAAAATACACAATGTTTTCCATATTTTTACAGGTGAAGTTTATTATTTCAACCTCACTTAAGTTCCTCATTTCAAAGTTAAAACATGAATGACCACTTTTAACTCTGAAATACAGATATGTCCGACTTAAGTCAGTTATAGATATCAAAGTTTGACTGTATATGCTATATTACCTGAGCCATAGTTACATTAAATTATCCAAGAGTAGCTGGAAGGGTTAATTTCTGTTCTTTAGGCAGATGCGCCTTAAAAATTTAAATGACCTTATTCTAAGTGGGTTAGATGAATAATTGAACAGGCCTTGAATGTTAAAGTAATGTGAATGTCAAACATTTCAGGATTTCTTAAACTTCATTGCAATTTATTTTGAAGAAACTCAAATAAGAAATACTTAATCAAAATACAGTTCTCCCTCTCCACAACAACACCCATTGGGAGACTTTTTCTGAGTGAGTTGTTATAAGGAGGAAGAATTAAGCATAATTCAATGATAATTGTCTTGTTCGGGAAAATATTGTAGTTTTGCTCCACAAAAACCCTTTTTATGCCTGTAATGATTTCTACACCAAGTAAAGTACCAGTAGGTCACACCTAAAAAGTCCCGAACATAACACACAAAAGACATTTCCTGCATCTTTAGAGGTGGTAGCTTAAAGCAGGCTGAAAGTAAAGCAGAAAAGTCTCTAAGGAGCTTTCCGCTTTACTTTCAATCTGCTTTAAAGAAAAATACATAATAATATTTATAATACTTAATACATGTTTGACTGTTTATGCATGCATTATTTAACAATTACTTAACCCTTTACTCTATAGATACACATTTTTATGCATTTTATTCCCACATAACAGAATACAGTTCAATTTGATACTTTAAAGAGCTAGTTATATTAGAAATATTTCCTATATCCTAGCAGATGATAACTTAAAGTTTTTCTATATAAGTTAAAGCAATCCATGATGAGGCATCGTAGTTTGCGATGTCTAGTTTGGGCCGTTTCAACTGCTGTCGTTGAGTAATGTTTAGGCATTCATTTTATCTCGGCTTTTATTGTTTTCTATCTCATGTTAAGAAAATGGGTAAAGCTAATTTAAGAACCAAAGACACCATGAAGACAATCCTTAGCACATCTGCGGCCCGTTTCATAAAACTTTGTGCGACAAAAACGATCGTAAGTCAAAACTTTAATGTACACCTAATTTCTGATTTCTCTATCTAATCCTGTTTTGTTACATCTCTTTGGAATCGTCTTTTCAAGACGATTCCAAAGAGATGCCGCAAAACAGGATTAGATGGAGAAATTAATAATAAATGAGACTTTTATAATCTGACTTATGAAAACATTTATCGTACGAAGTTTTATGAAACGGGCCCCTGGAATGATATCTCAAATAAATACTATCAATATACCGCCAACATATAAAAAATAAATAGGATTAACACATATATACAAGAAAATAGGAGGATTCTGCCACCTCTACTGCAATAATAGTAGTATATATTAAGTCTTATATCTCTGTTACAGCCAATGTTGTACTGTCAAATCTAAGGCTGACTTAAACTCTTTCCTCCCTGAAATTCTAAATGGACAATTCCAGTTTCTAGTCTAGTCCATTTCTCACTTTTGAGGGTTGTTTTTGTCTATGTTTGGCATGATGACAAACAGTGAAAACCCAGATAAAAGGGTTCCTTTAGGAGCCCTCCGTTCTGAGTCTTCACTGTTTGCATAGGACAAGTGTATTATTCACATGTACACTGTTTGCAAAGGATGCCAATATGCGGGACTAGGGTTCAAAGGGTTAACCCATTACCCCATAGCCTATTTCTAATTTAGAAAACAGATGACCACTTAAAGCAGGTTGAAAGTAAAGCAGAATGCTCTTAAAGCTAAAGGAGCATTCTGCTTTTACTTTTAACCTGCTTTAAGCCAGAAATACTTAAAATGCCATCCATAATTCATTTTCAGAACTTCTAAGCTATGGGCTATGTTTCTAAGTGTAAGATTAAAGAATAATAAGAGGGGCTAAACGTTTAATTGATGGAGTAATGGGTTATATTGAAATACATTTTATTTCCACTGTTGAATTGTAAGAACTTGAGCTTGTTGAACATATATCATTTATATTATTTTTAGTTAAAACATTTCAACTATGAAATACCACCTTGTTCAAATAAGGCAAGCTTGAAATACTGAAATTCTTCTCAAGTTGACTAGCGTAGCTTCAGTTATATTCAAATTTCTGTCCCTAATGAAGCAGCTCTAATATCTTGAAAACATAAAGAGTATTAATCCTTTAATAATAACCCAGAAGTTTTTTAATTAAAAATGCAAATTATCTAAGGAGGATAATTTGGAGGACCTCAAAAAAATTAAGAAAAATTGAGTGTCACAGATTTGAGCTCTATCAAAACAAAAATAATTTCAGAAAGTGTCATGGGTGTAAGCTCTCTGTTAAAGACCAGTGGAAATACTTTGGACATAAGTACAGTAAAACCACTCTATTACGACCACTAAATTGTGTAAATCATTAGTGTGTACAAAAGGCGACTGCTTAAAGCAAAATGACAGTAAAACAGAAAGCTCCTATAGGAGCTTTCTGTTTTACTCTCACCTTGCTTTAATCTGTCACCTGTATTTTATACAATCAATTAGCCTTCTTTTTAACTGCCGTAATAGAGTGGTTTTACTGTAGTATCCTTAACCTTTGAATCTTGAAAAAAACTTCTTACAGTTTTGCTTTCATATCAGACGCCTAAAAGATGTTTGCCATTTAATAAAGTATATTTGCAAATAATATATTTTGAAAGCAAACAGTGCAGAGCATGACGAGACGCTTCAAAATGCTGCGTCTCGTCAAGGTATACAGAGTTTGCGAATGTCTTTTGTAGACTACAGGGTCAAAATGGGTAAAGTGCCATCTGCATTAGAATCAACAGAACTGATACTGAAATCCTTTGAGTGATTGTGATAGCAGGGATTTACTAAATCACACAAATGCGGTAACAATACCTGAATTTGTATATATATATATATATCTGAGACTCTTTCATTACAATATAACATGGCCCAAGATAAGTAGAGTACAGTCGAAACTCGATACTTTGAACTCAGGTTAGTTTGAACATACCCATATTTCAAAATTAAAATGTGGCTTAGCCACGTTTTAACTTTGAAATACGATATGTTCTACTTACACAAAATCTACTTATCAATTTTCAACCTATGAAATACTGGTACGATCGATTAAAGCAAGTTCAAAATATTGAGTTTCAACTGTATTTCAAAAACTGAAATCTTTATGTCTGCATCATACCCTACAGTGTGACTAATCATTAAAATCTCCTCTTCAAGACAATTCTAATGAGTAGTCACACCCATGGTTTAATGCAAGCATAAAGAGGTACATGTTGGAATTCTTTAGATAATTTCATCTGATCTGATGCCCTGTACATAGATGCCAGCTGACAAATATCAAAATGAAAACGCTAAGTACACATTCTGTTTGTGAGGTATACAATCTTTTCTACATATACATAAATTATGGATTAAATCTAATCCAGTACCTTTACATATGTTTGAATCTAAATCTTCACGTCTCTTATCATAAGCCGTAGTGACGAATAATGCTGATTTGAAAAGAAAAAAAATTATTACCTTAATTTTTATCAGATTTGTGTGTAAGGTGAATTAAACCTTTCCAAACTGCTTGCTTTGTTTTCATTCAAATTAATGGCTAATTCTATCACTAGAACAAGTTTCCTAAATTACAACAAAATTGCACATAGTAACAACAGGATCAAAGTTCAAAATTGGTTAAGGCCTAAATCTCATAAGCTTCTTTTATCTACAATCTTCAAGTATAATTCAAGCTAATTTTCTAACATTAGACTTAAAACAATATGCCGATTTAACTGTTTATTGTATCGCAAAACAAAAAGTCTGAGCAAAATGGTCATTGTTTAATAAAGAATTTTTCAGACATGTCACACCAATTCAAAATATATCTGACATAAAGGAATGTTACAAAAATATTCATTGGTCCCTTTAATACAACCTTAATTTTAACTGCAGTCTGACCTGAATTATGCTCCCATTAATTAAAAGAAAAGATAGTTCATCACTTAACTTTAAAAAATATAATGGACAATTCCATTAAATTTAGTACCTTTTTTTCTATTTAGAGTTGTTTTTTTACAAAACACGTGTACTACATTGCAAAATATGCAGATTCTGATCAGGGGGCTTCTAAAAGAGCCCTCTGATATTGGTCTACACTGTTTGCAAAGGAATTGTACTCTACACAGGTACAGTGGAGAATCTGTTATTCTTTCCCAATAAACGCGTTTACGCTAAAACTATTATTTGCAGTGCAAACGGTTTGGAGCCAGATCAGACGCCGGGTAACCCGGCGTCTGATCAGGCTCCAAACTGTTTGCCACCAAGATAAACATGAAATATCAAAATTGTCCAAAAGTTGTTCTTTTCTACGTTTTAGCGCTTTGCGTTTGCGTACGTTTGCGTTTAAACGGGAAAGAATAACAGATTCTCCACTGTACCCTCTTGTCAAGGATGTGTGTATGCATCACAATAGTTCCATGGGCTAAGATGGGGAATAAGTAAGGTAGAAAGCTGTGAAAGCAGCTTCATGTATTACTTGTTACACATCAAACATCCATGTATCTCTAAGACTGTTCATATATTTTGTAGAATGGATGCTTAACCCAGGTTTGACTGTAGATTATATACAGGAAATGTTTAACTTATCACATTCAGCATATTCAAAATATATGAGAAAACAGCAACTAAGACTATTTCATGTGGATAATCCTTACAATACTCACTTTTCAAACTGACTCTTCCAGTTTTGAGAAAAGAAAATTTTTGATGTCTGTTCTGTCCGTTTTTAAAAACATTACAAACATTGAAGACCCAGATCAGAGGGCTCCTAAAGGAGCCCTCTGATCTGATTCTACATTGTTTTCAAAGGGTTTTGACTAGTTATGGCAAAGTAAGGGCAAAAGATGTACCATCTTATTATTTGTATGTAAGAAGCTACCCAATTAACAACAAGAAAACTTGTCCTTAGCAGCAAAACTTATTGGAGAACAGACAAAATAGATTTTGCAATTATAATCATGAGCTGAGACAGATTTTTACGTCCAAGAATAGTTTCAGTTGTTTGAAGTTTGTTTTGCATCTCAAATAAATATTTATATAAAACAAAACATACCTGAAACGACATGGGATAAAGGAGAATATGATTCTAAATTAATCTTTCACTCAATCAATCAATCAGTCATACCAATTTTGTGCTGCATTTACAACAGAATGAGCAATATGCAAGCACCTCCCACACAAAGATTTAACAACATGCATGAATGAAAATAATCTAATAAAACTCTTTTTTGTCATGACATTACATTGCACATTTAATTCTGTCTCATATTTGTTGAAAATTATCACCATACTCAGTATTGGGTGAGATTCAACGAGTAGCAACTGTTGTGGAAAGTACTAGTGAAGCTCACTTATAACGCAATCATCGGGACTGTCTGATTTCTTTCGTTATGTGCAAATTTCTTTATATCAGGTCCGTCTTAATACACATTAAATCAGAGATGGGGAATACATTTTGTTTTGTTGTATCTAATATTTCGTTATACCAAACTTCGTTAAAAGCAGGCTTCACTGTACCTTATATATCCGAAAACAAATTGCCATTTGCTCACTGTTCCCTAAGTGTAAAATTGAATCATAAATTTCCTTAAATCTTGACAAAAGTGTCTGCCATGTTTTACGGTAATTGTTTTCAAGCATAGCTCCAGCTGAGGTAAGAATTTTAAACACTAAAATCACCATGCCGAGTGCTTATAAAGCGTTTGAGTTAAGTTGGAGTTCGTTCTCTAGCATTTGATTGGTCAGATTTGAGCCTAGGCTCAAATCTGACCAATCAAATGCTTGAGAACGATTTCTCAACTCAAACAGTTTATAAGCATGGACCCTGGTCTCCATCAAATCCTACATTGTGACTACATATTAGGATTGTCTTAAAGAGATGATTCCAATGAGAAGTCACAACATTGGATTTGCTCTAAACATTAAATGAAGTATTGTAGGAAAATGTTTTATCTGGAACCATGTTCATGACAAACTACCAGTCAACAATGATTGAAATAAATATACATTAACATAAATGTACAATTCAGTATGCCACAGCTTGAGTAAATTCCTGTCCGTCATGGGATTTCACACTGATTTACACACACATGTACCGCAAACACATTGAAAGTCTTGACTGCAAATACATGTATCCCATTGGTCCAGATAAGGGGGAGTATTTAAAACACTAAAATCCTACAACTTCATCTAATCCTATATCATTACTACTGATTGAGTAGTCATACCATAGGATTTGATTAAGATCGAGTAAGAAAATTCTAGTTTACCCCCCTCTTATCTGAAGCGCTGATGTATCCCGTATTATTCACAGGATTGGCTTTTCCCACCGACTGATGATGAGCTTCAGAAGTTAGATCTATATGTACTATTTTACAGTATGAAAGTCAAATGTGTCAGTTCTGTGTGCACACACATACTGGACTCAGGTGCCACCATTGTAGGCGTAGTCTGCTTTATTATGCATAATGAGCCTGTCCTCCACAAAGTAGTAGCTGTCTGAACGCGTCTCATATGGGTAGTCAATCATTTCTTGGACTGAAATCAACAAACAAAATATAACAGTGCTGTCATTACCCCGTAATTACCCCTTCTTACATCTTTAATTCATTTCTCTACTGAGTAAAATAGAACTTTTTTAATTCATACAGTCATGAATATGTTTCATAAGAAAAATATTCTATATTCTTGCAGAAGGTAGCTTAAAGCAGTCTGTGGGTAAAGCAGAAGGTGCCTTAAGGGTTATTCTGCTTTACTTCCAACCTGTTTTAAGTGGTCACTTGTCTTCACTAGAAACAGGGTAATGGTTTAATAAATGCCTTTGCAAACAACATAATATCTTGAACCATTAAATAGTGATTCAAGATTGTTATCCTATGGGTCAATTTATGGCACAGGAGAGAAGACATAATTCTTTCCCAACAAACATGTTTATGTTAAAACAATTACGTCCATTGCAAACAGTTTGAAGATAATTCAGATGGAGGGCTCCAGATAAGAGGTAGTTTTTTCAACAAATCCAACATTTTCTCACTCTTTTTAGCACCAAATCCTATGGTGTTACTACTCATTAGAATGACACCATAGGGTTTAATTCAGAAATAAAAGTTTTAGTTTTTGAAAAACTACCCTTATCTGGTGCTCTGCGAGATGCAAAGTAACCTGACACCTGATCATAGGGCTCCAAACCATTTGTCACCCACTCAAATAAATATGAATCTTGGAACTATTTTTAAGGTGTCCATTACTATAATCTTATTGTATCCTGTTTGCATTTATTTTTGTTAAAACAGAAAATAAAAACATCTCCAAATTGACTGATGCTGACAAAAAATTACCCAGATGAGAGGCAACTTAGCATCTCAAAGAGATTCAACCTATTTGACATATTGATAACATATTCTAAAACAAATAACACATACCGGTATATAAATTTTGAAAATGTCTACACACCACTTTTGGTTACGCTTTACCTGCAGTCGTTTTTATCAGTGTTTGACCCATAACTCCATAAATATGCCTTTAATTATTCAATCCACTGAAGAAAATACATCCATGTTATACAGTCATTAAAACCGGTATGTGCCAAAAGAAATATTTTCTATATCCCAGCAGATCATTGCTTAAAGCAGGCTGAAAGTAAAGCAGGGTGTGCCTCAAGGCACATCCTGCTTTACTTTCAATCTGTTTTAAGTGGTTACCTGTCATCAAAATTAGAAACAAGCTATGGGGTAATGGGTTATCAGAGATACTTACTTTCTTGCGAGTCTAGTTGTGGAAACTCGTATATGTGCTCTACAGTGTTCTTACTGTGGGGTATACAGAAACCAAACTCAAAGTCAAAACATTTCAACATCTTTTCCTTAAAAAAATGTTTCTCAATCATTCTAAATTTGTTCACTGGCCTCTCTCCAACCACAAACTCCACCCTGAAAGAAAACAAGAAATCATTTTATCAGATTCAGACAAAATTCAAGAACACTTACCGGTAACCCTTTCCCCCATAGAAGCGACTTTTAGCGTATAAAATTTATTCCTCCGCTGAAGAAAATAGTTCCAGTTTATACCCTCATGAAAAATTACCATAACAAATATTTTAATATAGCCTAGTAGATGGTAGTTTAAAGCAGGCTGAAAGTAAAGCAGAATGTGCCATAAGCCACATTCTGCTTTACTTTCAACCTGCTTTAAAGCGACTCGCAACCAGATGGTGCATTAAAAATAGTAATTTGTAAATATGTGTCAAACGCTTATATAAATGGTAAAGAATTAGTTTAGGATAAGAAATTCTGTTTAAAAAAATGTATTTCAATAAAAAAAAATATTGGTCTCTGGTGGGATTCGAACCTGGGGCCCGGCATTGGCGGACAGAAGGCAAAATAGGGGAAACCGCTTAGACCAATGGACCACGGAACTATCCGTTTATCTCGGATCGATTTAACGTATTTCAATGTGTAGCGATCGAAAGTGCATACAACTTCGTAATTCGGCTCGTGTTTATGTCTGAGCCCGTGTAGAGAAGCAACAACAACAACTATACCGTCTACTAGTCGGTATAGAAAAACGATGGAAAATATCTAAAGATCTAAGATTCGGTGACGATTCTTGAGACTTTTTTTGGACTGATCATATTTTTTTAATGTCAGAAGCCAAATAATGCCACAAATTTGCTTTTATTTGAGTATTTTATTTTATTTTGACAAGTACACCATCCGGTTGCGAGTCCCTTTAAGTGACCACCTGTATTTAATGTTATAAACGGGTTATTGCGTAAAGGGTTAACCCTTAGCCTGCCACTCACGACTATAGCTCCATATGCAAACAGCTTGGATCCGGATGAGACGCCGAGTAACTCGGCGTCTCATCCGGATCCAAGCTGTTTGACACTCGGACAGCTTTTTCAGCAATTTTGAGCAACTTTGAAGCACTTTGAAACTTGAAGCAGACGAGAAATATAGCAGACGACAATTTATTTGGCGGGCTAAGGGTTAATAACATTTTATTCTTTCTTTGTTTCATCCTTCATTAACCCTTTCTCCATTGAAGCATCTTTTAGCACGTTCACTTTATTCTTCCGCTGAAGAAAATAGTTAGTTTATACAGTTATAAATATGTTTCATATGGAATATTTTCTTTATTCTAGCAGGTGGTAGCTTAAAGCAGGCTTAAAGTAAAGCAGAATGTGCCTTAAGGCACATTCTGCTTTACTTTCAACCTGCTTTAAGTAGTCACCTATTTACAAAACTAGAAACAGACTATGGGGTAAAAGGTTAATCAATTCTCTATTATTATTTAGCGCTCTGACGTAACGTCAAAAGCTCATGCCCCCTTTGAAATATGCTCACATGACCGTTCATTTTGCCTTTCAAAGCATGTTAAGATTTAGTACAATACTAATGTTATATATCAAAATGAACGTCCAAGATTACTGAATGTCATGATGCATTTATATTTTAGAAATATACAAAACGTAATTAAAATGAGTCGTCATACTAGTAATGATCAGTAAAAAATCAAATGTCCCATGTTACATTTTCATACAGCTGTATGTGACGAAACGTATGTGTTCCGTTCAAACGCGGGTAATTGCTTACATTACATCTGCAGCGTTGATGGAACATCATTTCCAGATATAATGCACACAATTATTTTAAAATTCTACATTAATGGAAGACAAAATGGAGAATAAATCAAAGTAAGAGAATTTGTCCCATGCTCCCAAAAAATTGTAAGCACTGTTTTCAATCAAATATCTGACATATAAATAATTTATATTAGTTCATTAATTCTTGTTGGCAAAATACACTTTTTGTCCTGTTTTGAAATATAGTGTCGTTTTACCAAAAGCGCTTCAGATATTTCTGTAATCCGTGAAATGGATTGTCCATTCAAATGTCCCAAAGTAAGAAAACAACGTCATATTTACTTATTCCGAAAATCTGGCGCTGTTTTATTCAAATAATAATGAATTTTAGCCAAAAAATAGTCTGATAGAAAAAATACACTTTTTCTTGCGATTATTTTGATATATAAATTATTGTACTTTTCAATTTACTTATTTTGTAATTTACCAAACAAATTGTCCCTAAGAAATGTCCCAGACACTGGTTTATAATGTGTAACGTTGACGTTCGAATAATAAGACAACGTTTAAACATTTTTCGAGGTTGTGTTTGTTTGTGTTTGTTTATATCTAAAAGAAATTTGCAGCTATAAAAAAGAGACTTCCGTGTAAATCACAAAATAAAATAAAAACTGGTATATTTGTAAAGAAAATACCATCGCCGTGTCTCTACAGAACATACGAAAGCACGCATGTAAAAATATAAATAACAACAGTTTTTTTATTGACTAGCTCTACGTACAACTCTAGATCCAACTTCGAGTGAATTTAAAATTATAAAACGTAGCAGTGCAAACAAATATACGTTACCACATAGAAATTGCCGCAACTGATACTGGTCTGTATGGGCCAGAAAACATGGCGCGTATCCATGAATAGTAAAGAATGTAGACCTTGATCAGACGCCGCATATTCATACAGATGTAGACCTGAGTCTAGCCTGATTGTCATATCTTATCCTGTACTTTAAATAAAATAGATGGACTCATTTACTGTATGCGCAACTGCTTACAGTCAACAAACCCAACCCTGCTTTCCTCTTTTATTTCTTCAAAGTCTCGCCAGCATTTTCATTTTCCCCTCCTCAAACACATTGAATATGACAGATGTACCTACTAGTACTTGGGGTCGTGGGGAGATGTAGCCAATATTGATTTTTAATGCAGAAACTGATGTCATAATTGACGTCACCAGTATTTGTTATATTTACGTCATCAGTGAAAAAACCCACGATAAATGGTACATGTATAGACGGTTCATTAGCCTGGTAGATCTATACTAGTGCAACTGTATTTCAACGTCATGTGTAACGCGGTGGGGCATGAGCTTTTGACGTTACGTCTCTACTATTATTTCTATCAGTCGGCAATCTTTAGCCGGTTTTCAGCTGATTGATAGGGGTAATGTGATCGCTGTTTTGGGGGCTGTCTTTTGTATGTATATTCATGTTTATTTTAGCTGTAATTGTAGTTTATTTTGTCTTTTCTCGCTTTGTAGGTACATTTATGTAATTTCATGTGAAGCGCTTTTGAACGCACTACCCCTGTGTGAAAAGAAGGCTATATAAATCTGGTATAATAATAATAATCCTATCCTTCATACAGTCCCACTTTGCTATCTAATACTTTGTACAGCCATGTTTTAACTTTGAAATCTGAAATAAGTTTAAAAGTTTTATACTGAATTATTGCACACTTGTCATAAAACATTGTTTCTTATGAAGTGGCTCTGAACTAGGTTTGATTAATAGATCTTATCAGACACAGACAGATGTTGTATTAACTGTATAATATTGATATCTATAAGCGTTCATGTGACCTAGATGTTCAAATTTTTGTTTAGCACTTGTGACTTTGCGTGATCCTGTGCTTGCATATCAGACATAATATAGATCTATACATGTATGTTAAATCCAATTTGTTTCCATCTTAAAATTCCTAATGCAAATTCTGAAGCTTTACTTATTTAGATGAAGACAGACAGTAGTTCAAATATTTTCAAAATGCTATAAGCAATGAACTATTTTTAACACTGACACAGTTATGACAGAAACTAAAAGGGTTTTATAAAGTAGTCTGAATATAGAAATAAATCACTTAATAATTGATAATCCAAGGTGAACATAATAGCATGTATGCCACTTTGGCCATAAGGCTAAGGTGTGTGTGTTATTTTAACAGTTTTTGCTGTGTTATTTAAACAGTTTTTGCTGTGTTATTTTAACAGTTTTTCTTGTGTTATTCAAACAGTTTTGTGTGTTATTTAAACAGTTTTTGTGTGTTATTTAAACAGTTTCAAAAGATGATACCAAATTACAAAATGGGGGAATTCACAGAAAACTAACTAAAATGTATTATAGATATTATGAAACTTGACCCTTTTATTCTATAAATAGACCACATCTACTAGGAAATAGTTCAACTTTAAATTATACAGTCATGAATTTTCAATGTAAGAAATAGCTTCTATACCCTAGCAGATGGAAGCTCAAAACAGGCTGAAGGTGAAGTAGAATGCTCCTTAACCCTTTCTTTCCTGAAACCTCAAATGGACAATTCTAGTTTTCAATTAAGTCTAGTCCAATTTTTACTTAGAAGGGTTGATTTTTACAAAATATGTCAAAATGACAAACCCTGTAGACCCTGATCAGGGTCTACACTGTTTGTATAGGACAAGTGTACTTCTCACAGCTACGCTGTTTACAAATGACGCATATATGCGTGACTAGGGTTTTCTACTTAGAAGGGTTGATTTTTACAAAATACAAAATATGTCAAAATGATTAACACTGTAGACCCTGATCAGAGGGCTCCTTAAGGAGCCCTCTGATCAGGGTCTACACTGTTTGTATAGGACAAGTGTACTTCTCACAGCTACGCTGTTTAAAAATGACGCATATATGTGTGACTAGGGTTAAAAGAGTTAAGGAGCTTTCTGCTTTACATTCAGTCTGCTTTAAGAAACCACCTGTCTTCAATACTGAAACCAAGCTATGGTGGAAAGCAGGGCTCCAGATAAGAGGGAGTAAACTGAACAAACCCAAAAATATTTTCACTCATTTCAGCACCAAATCCTATGGTGTTACTACTCAATAGAATTGTCTCTTCGAGACGATTCTAATGAGTAGTGACACCATAGTGTTTAAAGCAGAAATAAAGATTTTAGTTTTTGAAATACTCCCCTTATCTTGAGCCCTGGAAAGGGTTTTTAGACAACAGCTGTAACGGCTCATACAATATTTATAGTCCACCTTCATCAATTTTAAGAGCTATGCGACTAATTTCCAATAACAAACAAACCATCAAATGTTCACTAACTGGGGAATAAGGTCAGACAGGATTGTGGAGAGAAAAAATCAATGTTCACCGGAAGACTGTGTATATCTAGGAAACACTCAGGTAGACTACCCTTGCATGAGCTATCACATTAACCCTTAGCCCGCCAAATAAATTGTCGTCTGCTATATTTCTCGTCTGCTTCAAGTTTCAAAGTGCTTCACAGTTGCTCAAAATTGCAGAAAATGTTGTCCGAGTGTCAAACAGCTTGGATCTGGATGAGACGCCGAGTTACTCGGCGTCTCATCCGGATCCAAGCTGTTTGCATAGCTATAGTCGTGAGTGGCAGGCTAAGGGGTTAACCTTTGTTTGATTGAAATGGCTTTAACCCTTAACATGCTGACGTGGGATTTTTTAACCCTTTACCACATAGCCTGTTTCTAGTATTGAATATAGGTGTCCACTTAAAGCAGGTTGAAAGTAAAGCAGAATGCGCTTTAAGCACATTCTGCCTTACTTTCAGCCTGCTTTAAGCTATCATCTGCTAGAATATAGAAAATATTTCGTATGATACATATCTATGACTGTATAAATTGGAACTATTTTCATCAGTGATGGAATAAACTTAATGCGCTAAAATGTGCTTCTATGGGGGAAAGGGATAAACAACCTTTCCACTTCTAGAAATATTTATATCAATTGATTTAAGACTGTTTTCAATCAATATCTGGAATTGAAACCGTACAGTGTTGATCCTGATCAGAGGGTGTCTTTGGAAGCAATCTGATCAGGGTCTTCACAGTTTGAGGATGGTATATATACTGGTTTGCAGCATAGCAAGGGTTAATCAACCTCATTCTCAAGTAATGTGTCCGCCATCTGTTACAAGTCAAGCTTATAGGACAATTATAAGAACACTAATTAACAGTGTTGAAGCAGGCAGTTTAACCCTTCCCCCATAAAAACGCCTTTTTACGCCCTTACTTTATTTCTCCAATGAAGAAAATAGTTCCAATTTATACATTAATGAATATGTTTTATAAGAATTTTTTTCTTTTTCTTACCGATGGAAGCTTAAAGCAGGCTGAAAAGAAAAGCAGAATGCACCTAAAGGCGCATTCTGCTTTACTTTCAACCTGCTTTAAGAAGTCACATATCTTCAAAACTAGAAACAGGCTATCGGGTATTGGGTTAAAGCAGAAAGCCAATACAGAAGCTCAGAGTCTAAACTTCACTTCCCTTTAACCCATTGAGCCTAGTGAGGAGTATACTCAAACTTTACAAACAGTGCCCCTGTGAAGAGTACACTTGTCATGTGAACACAGTGTAGACCAAGATCAGCTTTTTAATTGAGTCTCAGATCATTCTCAAGCTTTTGATTTGTTAACCAGATTTTAGCATTGATTCTGCTCAAATCTGACAAATCAAAGCTTAAGAATGATCTGAGACTCAATTAACAAGGGCCACTATGGCCCTATATCGCTCACCTGGTTCACCATGTAAAATTAACCTATAGTGACCTAGATTATGACTGGACATGACCGACAATCAACCTTTAGAGTGTTAACAAGATTTTTCTATAATTTGACCTAGTGACCTAGTTTTTGACCAGACATAATCCACATTTGATTTTGACCTAGATTTGATGTAGGCAAACATTCTGAAAATATTTCATTCAGATCTAACGAGAGTTGTAGCCTCTAGAGGGTTAACAGTTTTTCTTTGATTTGGCCTAGTGACCTAGTTTTTGACCCGACATGACCCATATTCGAACTTGACCTAGATATCAATTGGGCAAACATTCTATCTAAGTTACACAAAAATCCATTGAGATTTGTAGCCTCTAGAGTGTTAACAAGGTTTTTCTAAGATTTGACCTAGTGACCTAGTTGTTAACTGGACATGACCCACATTCTAACTTGACCTAGATTTCATCAAGACAAACATTTTGATCAAGTTTCATAAATATCCATTGAGATTTGTAGCCTCTATGGTGTTAACAAGGTTTTTCTATGATTTGACCTAGTGACCTAGTTTTTGACCGGACATGACCCACATTCGAACTTGACCTAGATATCAATGAGGCAAACATTCTGACCAAGTTTCATTTAGATCCATTGAGATTTGTAGCCTCTAGAGTGTTAACAAGGTTTTTCTATGATTTGACCTAGTGACCTAGTTTTTGACCAGACATGACCCACATTCGAACTTGACCTAGATATCAATGAGGCAAACATTCTGACCACGTTTCATTAAGATCCATTGAGATTTGTAGCCTCTAGAGTGTTAACAAGGTTTTTCTATGATTTGACCTAGTGACCTAGTTTTTGACCAGACATGACCCACATTCGAACTTGACCTAGATATCAATGAGGCAAACATTCTGACCAAGTTTCATTAAGATCCATTGAGATTTGTAGCCTCTAGAGTGTTAACAAGGTTTTTCTATGATTTGACCTAGTGACCTAGTTTTTGACCGGACATGACCCACATTCGAACTTGACCTAGATATCAATGAGGCAAACATTCTGACCAAGTTTTATTAAGATCCATTGAGATTTGTAGCCTCTAGAGTGTTAACAAGGTTTTTCTATGATTTGACCTAGTGACCTAGTTTTTGACCGGACATGACCCACATTCGAACTTGACCTAGATTTCATCAAGACAAACATTGTCATGAAGTTTCATGAAGATCGGATGAAATTTGTAGGCGCTAGAGTGTTAACGAACAAATGTGAACAGACGGACGGACGACGGACATTCAGCGATCCTAAAAGCTCACCTTGGCACTTCGTGCCAGGTGAGCTAAAAAGCTTTATAAGCCTGAGGGCTCTTGCAGGAGCACTCTGATCAGTCTTCACTGTTTGTCACTTTGCAATATATATTGTATGAAACAACTGTATATAGTAATGAATGGACTAGATTTTATTGGAAACAGGAATTGTCCATTTGAAGTTTAACCCTTTACTCCCTGGAACCTCAAATGGATAATTCCTAGTTTTCAATTTAGTCTAGTCCATTTTTTACTTTTTAGGGCTGATATTTACAATATATGGCAACATGACAAACAGTGTAGACCCTGATCAGAGGGCTCCTTAAGGAGCCCTTTTATCAGAGTATCCCTGTTTGCATAGGACAAGCATCCTCCTCACAGGTACACTGGTTGCAAATGATGCATATATGCCTGACTAGGGTTCAAAGAGTTATGGGGTCAATGAATTAAAACAACCATCTGCCTTAGAGACCAAAGTCAAGTCAGATAACTTGATAGTTCTATAAAACAACTATTTTATCAATACCAGTATAGATCAAAGCACAAAATGAAATGCTGATGTAATAGATATGGTCCCATGTGTCTTTAAGTTTGTTTTGTTTATTCAAACAGCAACCAGACAACAGTATTGCAAACAGAAGCAATACAATATTTGCTTCTTCTTGCGTATTTTAAACTAAAAATCAACACCAACAATAACTATTCAGTGTAATGAACAAACTATATATTTGGTAGCATATTTGATAGACAACAATCCTTTCAACACTGCAGTCCTTTGCTAACCCTTCCCTCTCTGAAAATTAAATGGATAATTCTAATTTTCAATTTAGTCTAATCCATTTTTTTTTAACTTTTTAGGGTTGATTTTCACAATTTATGTCAAACTGACAAACCGTAACTGCATAAGCAATATTCACCTTTAAGTTGAAAATAATTTATTTGATTTATTGCGGTTTAACATTGCTTTTATCAGTATTTCAGTCATTTCGGGATGTCCAGCTAATTATAGGTAAATAAATAAATTTAAATGACAAAAGGATACAGATTGCAAGATAGATGGCTACATAAAAATGGCAGAAACTAAAGCAGAAGTCCCCTTGGGAAAATTGTGCTTTTCTTTCAGCTTACTTTAAGCAACCATCTTTGAGAATGCAATCTGTTGTTTACTATTTAGGACTGTTTTTAAAATTTACAATATATTTCAAATTGACAAACACTGCAGACCTTGATCAGAGGGCTCAGGGGCCCGTTTCATAAAACTTCTTAAGACAAATTTTGTTTTAAGTAAGATTATAAAAGTATCAATTTCTTTTTATTTCTCTATCTAATCCTGTCTTGTGACATCTTTTTGGAATCGTCTTGAAAAGACAATTCCAAAAAGATGTCACAAGACAGGATTAGATAGAGAAATCAGAGATTAAATGTATTTTAAAGTTTTGACTTACGACAACATTTGTCCTAAGATGTTTTATGAAATGGGCCCAAGGACTATAAGTCAGGACTGTAAGTCCCTCTGATCAAGGTCTGTACCTTTTGCACAGTCAAGTGTACTCTTCACTTGTACAATGTTTAAATGCGTAAATGATGTGTATGCGTCACTTGACGTGTATGCGTCACACCTATTAATACAGGATGTGTGTAGGTAAGATTACAGGACCATGAGTGAGAAAACAAAATTGCTGGCTTACGTAGCTCCTACAGTTTTCAGTTTAAGAAATTGTGGTGTGAACTGGTAGCGTACAAATCTTCCTGCATTAGGATCCATCTCCTCTTGATCATATAAGCTTTCATCTCCATTATCTGTAGAAAAAAATATAACCAGAATAAATTCATGACACATGCTTGCAAAGTTTGCTAACTTTCAGCATAATTGTTTTAACGTAAAACCCCAATAATTTTTTATAGAGAAATGGTTTAACCCATCACTCCAATCTTTTTCTTGTATTGAAAATAGGCGACCACTTTAAGCAGGTTGAAAATAAAGCAGAATGCGTCTGAAGGCGCATTCTGCTTTACTTTCATCCTGCTTTAACCTGCCATTTGTTAGGATATAAAAATATTTCTTATGGTACATATTCATTACTGTATAAAGTGAAAACATTTACTTAAGTTGAGGAAAAAGTGAAAAACGTAAAAAGGCGTATTTATGGGGTAATGGGTTAAACTAAACTAAATACTATCCTAGCTGAGCTATGTATATGAAATGGGTTCCTATCAGTATCTACACTTCACCTGAAAGCCTTCCAAATGGAACTGTAAATTCTAACAAGAACACTGCATGTGGGTTTTGCTATCCCAATAAATTAACCCTTTACCCCATAGCCTGTTTCTAGTTCTGAAGATAGGTGACCGCTTAAGGCACATTCTGCTTTACTTTCAACCTGTTTTAAGCTACCACTGATGCTAGAATATTGAAAATATTTCTTTTTATATATATTTACTACTGTATAAATTGGAACTATTTTCTTCAGTGGATAAATAAATTAGAGGCGTAAAAAGGCGTATTTATGGGGTAATGGGTTAAGAAGGAACAGCAAGATATCTTTATTGCTTTCCTTTAACTTGACTATTTGTCGGTGAGTCTACTGTGGGGCTTTAAATTACCTTGACCTTAGTTGAACATGACCCAACTTGTACTAAGCTCAAGAGCTTCTTGCATTGAGTACAAATACCAAAACAAAGTGCTGAGCACCAAAATCAATTTAACCCTTTTAAACCTCTAAATGGCCATGACCTTTGTCGGACATGATCCAAGATGTACTGAGCTCAAGAGTTTCTTGAGTCAAGAACATGTAAATCATGCCAAATATGAAGTTCGTATCACATGCAGTTCAAAAGTTATGGCCAACGTTAAAATTCACTCTATTTAACCTCTAAATGACCTTGACCTCCATTGGGCATGTAAGTTGTACTGAGCTCAAGAGCATCTTGCATTGAGTACCGGTACACACACACCAAATATGAAGTCTTTTTCACATGTTTCAGAGTTTAAATTAACCCTTTTTGACCTCTTAATGACCTTGACCTTTGTTGCACATGACCCAAGTTGTACTGAGCTCAAGAGATTATAAAGTTTCTATAATAATATTATGCAGTTCAAAAGTTATGGCCAATGTGAAATTGACCCTATTTTACCTCTAAATGACCTTGACCTTTGTTGAAAATGACCAAAATTGTGATAAGCTCAAGAGCTTCTTACTGTAAGTACACATACCAAATATTAAAGTCTGTATTACATGTAGTTTTAAAGGTATGGCAAATGTTAAGAGTTTGGACGACAATAAACAATGACAACGAGGACACGGACGCTCAGACAATCTAAAATAATTATCAATTTCTTACCTGATGGGGGTGGTTTTGCCACCTCAAACAAGACTGTTGCTGTGTCCATGTCACGCAGTTTGAATCTTGTGAAGTCAATGCCATATATATTTGCTTCTGGCGGTACTAGGTAATCTGAAATAAAACAAAATCATATACCTGGTATGTTATTATTATTATTATTATACCAGATTTATATAGCGCTCTTTTCACACATGACAGGGGTTGTGCGTTCAAAAGCGCTTTACATGAAATAACATAAATGTACCTACAAATCGAGAAAAGACAAAATAACTATAATTAGATCTGAAATAAAACATGAATAAACATACAGAAGACAGCCCCAAAATGGCAACCACATTACTCCCATCAATCAGCAATGAACCGACCGGCTAAAGATTGCTGACCAATAGAAATAATAGCAGAGCGCCCAATGCAAGCCGCCTAATGTAACATAACTAGGAAAAATAGCAAGCGACCATAACTAAAAACTCTATAGAAGATCAATGACATGATTAAAAATGGTGAAAGCTGTCCAAGAATTATACCACAGACCCCGCCAGCTGGTTTCAAAAGAGATCAGAGCCATATCCCTACCATCAAAGATCCACCAGACAGGCATTGGTCGACTGTACAACCCCAGAACTAAAAATTAGACCCATAACATATACAGAATGAACACAGCCCTGGGGTAGCAGTCATCTACCCTCTCCACCCCACACCCGCCGGACCTACATATTCCATGGCTGAAATTACACCCTTACTTTATAAACATCAAGATAAGAAGCTGTCCCTGAGTTATACCGCAAACCCCAAGCCAGTTGGTTTCAAAGAGATCAGGGGCAATCCCTACCATCAAGATCCACCAAACAGGCACGGACAAACGGTACAGCTCCAGAACTCCCATTTACACCCACAATATCCACAGCAAGAACATAGCCTATCCTAAGATAGCAGTAATCCATTTCCTAATGTGTTCTAATAATAAATATTAAAGAAGTGTGTTTTCAGACGTTTTTTGAAGACTGCAACTGAGCTCGCATCTCTGATGTCTGATGGTAGAGTGTTCCAGAGCTTTGGGGCTGCATGCATGAAACTTCTATCTCCAAACTTCACCAAACGACTTCTCGGTACAACCAGCGATACTGATTTACTTGATGACCGCAACTCTCTTCGAGGTTTATACACCTCAAGCATACTGACAATGTACTTTATATAATCTGAATATCTCGCAAATCATCGTTTTGTCTACGGCCATAACACGTTGAAAACACCGGTTCTCGTCCGATCACCAAAGTTAAACATAACTCGGGTGAGACGTTAAATTGAATAAAGCAAGCAAGCTATCATCGTTATGGAGAACCTATGCACTATTTCGATTCGCAGACGACCGTCGTTATTCATTCAATCATTCATGCAGACACATACTCGCGACTTTTCGTCTTCATAATTAATGCTCGGAGAGTCTCGGAATTCGGCGGTTAGTTATGATCATTCTCAAACAACGATTCCAATAGAGCATCGTGAATTTCCTTTGTCAACATGCGAGCATTCACAGCAGATGAAACACCCCGCCCACAAATTTCGATGCAGAATGAAAACTAGATACAAGTACATGTATGCCCTATTTAAGTTCAATATCACTGGGTTGGTTTATTTTTAGCTCACAGCAGTTTGTAGTGACATTACAGTCTGAGAAGACTCCTGACCTATCACCGGTAGTGATGGAAATGCCACGCCACAAACGAGACAAATGGTTTCTGTGCCTTATAGTTACCTTATACCGCAGGCCTATGATATCAAAATTGATCAAGCCTATTTATTCCATTATCACGTATATCTATTTGTTTGAAATAGGATGGTTATAGATTTTCCCTAAATATCGCTGTGTTGGTAACTTCAAAGTTAGCGTGAATGATTTTGTTAGCTTTTCATCTATTTTCCTTCAATCGTGCACATACATTTTGTCATCGGTTTTCGCAAATTAATGATAGCAGCATTTTTCAACAGAAATAATATTCCACTAAGTAGAAGTGACTTAAAGTTATGAATCCCCAACCAATAAGATAGAAAATATAGCATAAGAAATAACATAGATAATCCGATTTTATGATAAAAGGTGGTTTATTTAAGTATTTTAGTCATGTTGTTCATCAGTGATTAAGCAAAGCACAGTTTTTTTTCTTCTAAATTGTGATAGAACTTAATCTAGCAGATCTATAGAAGTGAAGATATAAAGTCAAAACATTTAACAGGAAATACAAATGACATTCAGGATTACTGTACAAAAACTTCAAAAAGTATCTACATATAGGAAAGCAGTGAATACCGGTACCAAGATTTGAGAACTCTTAATTATAAAAGAAATACGAAAGACTCGAGCAGGAAACACAACACACTAGTACTGCGATGTTTGCAATTTTCTTCTTCAAATTATCATAAAATCATAATGCTAACATAATTACGTGGCACGTTGGCAACATATAAAGCAAACATACATATTTTTTAAATATAATATTGTTTGCTTCAAATTATAATCTAATGCTCATTTATAGATTATAACATCAGAAAGCAAGTAAACCAATGTAATATGTCTTCTATATTTTTCTGTCAAACCCTTTCATCTATAAAAATTAAGATGCATAGTTTTTTGTAAACAAAATAACATATCAGTAATTCTGTACTCCTTGTATCTACCGTTTTGATATAGATTCTAGCAAGTTCTTGTCATAAAGAAATTCGAATTGATTAATAAAAACAAAAGTTTTAGTAGGCTGTTTATCTTTAGTACACCATTGAAATAATGCTTAAAGTGGCTTAGGGAACACCAGAGACATAGATTAAACGTTCCTGGGAACACCATATATACATTAAAACTTCAAAAATTTTCGACATACGAAAGGGGGTAACACCCCCTCCCCCAGCGCCTTCCAATTTTTCTGGGGAAGACCCTGCGCATGTTTATTGAATGCGTGTGTGCGACTTTTTTTTATCCACATTAACTTAACCAAATCTTTTTTGACTAAATTTAAAAGAGGTTTACTCCATTGTACCATGGGATACTTTTGTTTTATTTTGTGATTATTATTATGTTCTTGCTCTGAGAAATAGATTTCTAATATTGTAAAATCATCAGTTTCATGGATTTAGTGATTTGAAATCAATGTGAATTTTTGGAAATCTCGCTGAACAGCATCAGAAAACAGCATGCCCATTCACGCAAAATCTTGTGTGTATCACGCAAGAATTCAAGCCTGTACCCCATTTTGAGAAAGCACACAAAACGGGAAATGTATTAAATCTATTGACTAAGTAAAAAAAGTGAAAAGAAACTGTGAATCTAGGTAAATAAAGTATTTTTAGATAAAAACGCGATCAAAAACGGACGTTCGTACGGATATCATGAATCGCATCATCTCGGGCATATTATTGAAGTGAGAAAAAACCCGAAGAATACCAAATGGTGCGGGAAGTAGTGTTGTATAATCGGTCCAAAAACCATAATCGATTATAAACGATTATTGGTAGCCATAATCGTTTTAACATAAAGTATTATATATGTACTCTGAAAAGCTGAATATATGTGATACTCAATCATGTTTGCATTTGTATGTTATATATCTACATAATTTTGCAAACAATGCACCCATATGAAGCCAAATCAAAAACAAAGCAGCAATTTGATAAAACAGTTAACTACTAACTACTAAATCCTGAGTTTATTTGTCAACTGCTGCGGGTGTCCCTACAGGGGTAGGCAGCAGGCGGCTAGACTTTCGAACAGTTAAATTAATGTCCTATTTTTATTTGCAAATTAATTGAGCTTGCTTTGTACTTCATTGTATACCACTTCTAATACTACCTGTGATTACTATTGCTGCGGCAGTTCATCTGGGTAAACATTGTTTGAAAAGCTCTTGGTTTGGAATCAACTGTTTCATTTATACTCATATATTTGGTGCAAGTAAGTAAAACAATTTATAACAATTATTTCAAGAACAAATATTAAAGAACACAACTTTTTCAGATTAACATTACAGTCAAAGCTTACTTTTAAAACCATACTTTTAGGATACATACCCGGTAGTGAACACATGAAAGGCAGCTTTTTGTTAAATGTGGGTTGGAAGTATTATGCAGAACACTCCCATAGAAGCATTCTGCATTACATCCAACCTGCATTAAGCTACAATCTGTCTTTTATATGCATAATGCTTCTTCATAACTTTATCATAAATAATCGAACATAATCGATTATGGCAAATCATAATCGATTATCGTCTATTATGGCTTTTTTCGATCGATGATCGATTATAATCGATCATCGCTACAACACTAGCGGGAAGTAACTGATACAAAGTTGTATAGAGTTATAGTTCTTTCTAGTTAACTCTTCCTTAGGGCCGATTATATTTTACGTTTTTGACATTCAACTGATATCTTTTGCAAATCTTAAGATTAATTTATGTATTTAAATGCTACAAAGTGATTGAAAACTGGCGTAAAATAATTTGGTGCGTTTTCCCAAGCAAAATATCTCCCAGGGTTCGACACTAACGGGATCCTGTGATCCCGAGGACCCCAGATTTACGGTCGGGATCACTGAAGTTGCAAGTCAGGGATTCCGTCGGGATCCCTGTTTTTTCCTGGGTTCAAACCATAAACAAGAGCCCCATGGGGCATATTTCGCTCACCTGAGAATAATTGACAAAATGGAGAAAAGATTTATGTCCAGGACAGAGTCATTTTTTACTCGATTGGCATAATTTGAACAATCTTGAAAGAGGACCTGTAGATGATGCTATGTGCCAAATATCTAAGATCAGGGTACAAGGGTTTTAGACAAAAAGATTTTTTTAAGTTTCCATTGAATTTTTTTTTTTTTGCTCCTGTGACCTACTTATGCAAAAGACTGGAACCATTTGAACAAAATACGTAAAGGACATCTAGAAGTGTCACCATGATGAATATCAAAGCTCTGGCCATATTAGTTTCAGAGAAAAAAACGTTTGAAAATTTCACTATATAACTCTATGTAAAACTGTGACCCCTGGGGCGGGGCCAATTTTTACCCTAGGGACATAATTTGAACAAACTTGATAGAGGACCTGTAGATGATGCTATGTGCCAAATATCTAAGCTCTGGCCCTTGTAGTTTCAGACAAGAAGATTTTTTAAGTTTTCATTGAAAAAAAAACACTATTTTTAGCTCCTGTGACCTACTTATGCAACCGACCGGAACCATTTGAAGAAAATATGTAAAGGACATCTAGAAGTGTCACCATGATGAATATCAAAGCTGAGATCTGGCCATATTAGTTTCAGAGAAGAAGACGTTTGAAAATTTCACTATATAACTCTATGTAAAAATGTGACCCCGGGGCGGGGCCAATTTTGACCCAAGGGACATAATTTGAACAAACTTGATAGAGGACCAGTAGATGATGCTATGTGCCAAATATCTAAGCTCTGGCTCTTGTAGTTTCAGACAAGAAGATTTTTAAAGTTTTCATTGAAAAAATCCATTTTTAGCTCCTGTGACCTACTTATGCAACCGACCGGAACCATTTGAACAAAATATGTAAAGGACATCTAGAAGTGTCACCATGCTGAGTATCAATGCTCTAGCCATATTAGTTTCAGAGAAGCAGACGTTTGAAAATTTCACTATATAACTCTATGTAAAACGGTGACCCCCGGGGCGGGACCAATTTTGACCCTAGGGACATAATTTGCACAAACTTGATAGAGGACCTATAGATGATGCTGTGTGCCAAATATCTAAGCTCTGGCTCTTGCAGTTTCTGACAAGAAGATTTTTAAAGATTTCCTTATTTTTTCACTTTGGTTGCCATGGCAACCAGAGTTCTGCATTGTTTTTAATTCTTTGAACAAATTTGAAAGAGCTTGACCCAAGGAACATTTCTGTAAAGTTTGGTTGAAATCTGTCAAGCGGTATATGAGGAGATGTCATTTGAAGCAATTGTTAACGACGACGGACACAGGGCCATCCCAATAACTCACCTTGAGCCTATGGCTCAGGTGAGCTAAAAATGGGGAAAAACTGACCAAAATTCGCCGTGAGTTAACAGTGACTGAGCCATCATTCAACTTTCTGTTTACATCATAAGTACTGCGGTATGTGCGCATGCGTGGTATACAGAATGTTTTAAACGAATAATTTCGTGTTTAGCGACAAAATGAAGCGGGAAAATTTCGTTCACTTCACTAAATTCTATAGATCAATTTAATCGGATATTTGCCGTATCACTTTGACAGTCGAGTTGGGAGAATTTATGTCGGAGCAATTATCGGTAAAGTATTTACTTCTAAGTTATGGAATGAAGATTATTTCTTGAATCATTGCTTCTTTTATAGATAGTTTTGGATATTTAAGCGGTAACGGGAGAGCGCAGTATTGTTGAGAGCTATCCTGTTTTTCATTGGTTTTCACGAGTGGAAAAGCAATAAAACAGCTGAAGAGCATCTCTAAAGCCAACGTGAATACGAAAAATATGAGTTAATCATTTAAAGCAAACCCATTCCTTTTGAGAAATATCTGGTGAGATAATAAGTTTTTATTTAAATTTAAATTCATTCATCCATTGCACCATCACACTGGAATATCCTATCTATCTATCGATCTATATATAATACCAGACTTCACTTTCGTGTATTATCGGCATGGGGGGTTGTGCCCCGTGCAGATTAAAAGCAAAAAAAAGCTGTGAAAGGAAGACTTCAAAATAGTGATAGAGAGAAGAAATAAAGTGAGACAGGTTTCCAGGAAATATTGTCAACAGTACAACAGTGAACTCTCTTAAAACAAACTTAGATAAACTGTGGTGAGATATTTATTGATCTTTCAATGATCGGCCTGGAAAAGGAGGAGACTTTATTATTAAGTAGAATTTAAAGGGATTGATTTAGCCTATAGAAGTTACATAGAAGACAAAAGGTAACAGGGTTCGACATTGGCCTACGTCCGATAGACATTCACTAGTAACGGCGATGTTCGGTCTAGTGATCCCTCGCAGTTACTAACCCGAATGGTCTAGTTAAAATCTGAGGATGATTTTTTTAATTCACGCATTTAGAAAAGGACATCATTAAGTTCAAGCTAAAAATCCTGCCAAGTTCACCACTGTGGTTTCAGACAAGCATGTTGTTCAGACCTCAAAACTGTTTCCGCATCTAAATAAAACTCGCAGTCGGGAAATCCTTGTTCTAAAATTAGCAGTAGTCCTTAACTAGGGCGAAGAGTAAAATCCGGTTCAGTTACGAAAAATATCGGTGTGATTAATTTTCTCATCTCGCGTTCTACTTAAAACACCTGATTGTGTTGTTAACAGTTACGTTTTGAATGTTTTTAGAATTGATCATTTTTAATTAGAAAGGTACAATATCCGAAAATGTAACTGCGGTCTCAGTTTTTAGGATTGAAAATGACAATTTATTCTGCGAACCGATATTTCTCGGTAGTCACCGGATATTATACTTTCCAACGCTTTTCACTACCATGATTGTCGTAAGTATCTACAATGTAATTATTTCACCTAAAACACAATTTTGTATCGTTGTTTACGTGCGAAACCGAAATCAATCCAAGTTCTGATATATTATTTGTTTTTGTTAACGAAAATATCCATTTTTCTGCGAAGCATAAGTACGACATTGAGCGAACCTTTTTCGTTTGTGTACATCGAAAATCATGTCATATTTATTCAGCTTCGGTTTTAGTGGTAAGAAAAAGGAAGAGAAAAGGGCGAGTACAGCTACGGCGGAGTCAGAGACACGCTATGAAAAGCAAAAAAAGACACAGAAAGTTTTGCGAAATTATAAAGTTTACCAAAGATTCAGTTGTTTCTGTTTGGTCTACCAACTTTTTGGTCTGGTCTAGTAATGTTTGCAGGCTACAAGACCGAATGTCTAGTGAAATAAAAAGTTAATGTCGAACCCTGGGTAAGTTTTGATAAGCTATAAATGGTTGAATTATTTTGTAAACTAACTTTATAAACTTAAATTTAATACACCAGCTTAAACAATAATGTTCTATTTATATTTTCAATGTAGTGGAAAAGAGTGGTTTGCGGTGGAGAAATGAACAGTATTAGCCAAGTTGAGAGCAGCAAAGAGGATGACATTGAGGAAGATGCCATGTCGTCGTGCAGCTCCAGCAGAAATCGTACAGGCTTCTCCTGTCCTTTATGTCTAGCTAAAATATATAGTTGCAACAATAAAAATGAAATAAACCTGCTACATTGTTGTATTTATTTTTTCTCTATCGTTACAATGAAAATTTGGGAGGGATCCCTGATCTTTGGGAGGGATCCCTGGTTACCTGAGTTAGTGTCAAACCCTGTCTCCGCTTTCCAAAAGTTATTTCCAATAAAAATGTCAGGCCGAAACCGCTCGTGGAAGCTTCAGCAAAATATAAGAGACCTGTACGCCATCATTTTGGGATATTAAAGGGGTCTGATAGAAAGATAAAGAATGATATAACGAAATGCAAGAAATACACTGTTTTGAAAACAAAATAAGGTAAGCATACCGACTGTCAGTCGAAACTTAGAATGATCAACGCATCTCCTTGCCTGAACGTACTCATTTAAATTGAAGCGTATTTTAATAAATCCGTGAATACTTTTGGTGTTATTTTATCCAGTTACGATCTTTAGACTCTCTATCTGTGATCATACAATGTCAATTTATTTTGGAAAATTATCTAGTCTGGGTATTTTTGTTTGACTTTTCAAACAATGTCAACCCAGATGAATTGCTTCATCAAAAATAATTACAGCTAGTAAAAGAAGTGGTAAACAATAAGTACAAGCAAGCTCAAACAATATGCAAATAAAATAACTATTGGGACACTATAATAATACATGGTATTAGGCAAAATGCACAAAACTGAGGCATTTTAGTATTAAAATGAAGGTTTTCTTGACATGTATCCCAAATTTACATTGTGTACCCAAAATGTTCATGGGCAAGGGGTACATGTTCCCCATATTATAAAACTTGGTGGGCATGCTGAGAAAACACTGCTTTTATTTCACTACACTCCTCCCCATCTTAATTTTGAGCCTGGCCCTTTTATTATCTCTCCAATATCATATCTGTTCGACTTACGGTAGCTACCACACGACCTTTTACGACGGTGATCCATGCAAAGGGTAAGGCAGTAAGGACAGTCATCACCAGATGCCAGGGCAGAAAAATCTTTTTGCCGACAAGGCCATTTTAGTGATCACTGATCAGACCCAGGAATCAAACAGTGGACCCCCGCTTGGAAGATGAGCATTGTAATCATTGTGCCAAAAGTCCATACGTTAGGTTCAAGGGCCTAACACTGACTACCTATAGATATTTCTCTACACTGCTTTCACAATTCAGACAATCAGATTACAGTTTCATAGCCAGATTGTGCTTACCAGTTGTAAACTTTCCGAAAAATTATGTTGTGCATACCTTATGAGGCAATGGATTTATTTTTAGGAGTCATTTAGCCAAATATTGCACATACCCTGACTGGCAGTCAAAGACTCATGTAAACAATTTATAAAAATGACCTCCGCTGGAATATCTCAAAAGATTAAAACTGTACTAATAGCAACCTGCAACTTGATTTGAGGTAGTTAAATTGTTTCAAATTATTTTTAACTAGAAAATTGCGTAATTTTACGTAAATTTGACTCAATCTGGGATTTTACGGAATTTGACAAAACTTATTGACGCCTAGAAGTATTGCCATGTGACCCCGAGTAAGGTGACTGTCACCAAATTAGCATGACGTCATAGGTGTTAATTTCTGGAGAGAGAAAAATGTTACACTATGTCAAAATTTCTGTGATTCAGGTGCCCGTCTGTTGTCATTTACTAGCGCGTCCGACAGGTCCATAGGAAACTTCTCCGTCAATTAACAAGTGTTGATATTACTGAAACACGTTAATCCTATACTCTACTTACCCTCTGTGACTTTGTTTAACCGTAGAACCTCATCTGGGGTTATGTTTTCTTTCTGTAATAATTCCTCTTCTGTAATCGGATCCTTTTGTTCTTTCCGAAGTAAACCCGTTAGACCACCGCCTTTCTTCTTCGTTTTCCTCTCGGCACCGGCAACACTCATTCCGTAGTTTGCTAGTGGAATATTGCGGGATAAAAATGTATCATTTAAACAACACAATTGGAAACCGACAAACGCTTTCTTTGTTCTTTTGTCTGCCTGGAAAGAATTTTGCGTCTTCCGCTTCGTCAATGGCGGCGCTGGCAACGAGAATTCTGGGATTGAAAACTTCCTCCAAGGGAAACAACTGTGAATTGTTCCTATTACCTAGCGCCGCAAGCAATAAATGCGGCGGTTCAACAGCAGCTTTTTTTTTTTTTTTTTTTTTTTAAATCAAAACAAGAGTAATAAGAAAATTCTTGAAATAATTTAAATGATGATAATAACATTTGCGTTAGATCTAATTTGTTATTAAAATTTAACTCTCTTTGTGTTGTATAGAAAAAAAAAGTAGTTATAATTCTTGTGTACTACACTTCTTTTTGTCATCCGCTAACACAGTGGTCGTATTCAAATCAGGGCAACTATCGCGTTAGTTGGAATATTTGTCAACAAGTTCTATTCGAATCAAGACTTGATGTTTTCCGTTGACAAAATGTTGTCAAACCCTAAAATCGAGCGTTGATTTAGTCACGTGACCACGTTTATACCACGTGATTAGTGTCTCTAGATAAAACAAACATAAAGACCCTCTCAATTAATCGATTGGATCCAGATCACATGGCATTATGTGCGTATATAAAAATTGGGAGCATTACGACTGTTTTAACGGGTGTTTGATTCATTTCCATTCGTCCGGAAGTACAAAGTTTTCGTTGACTACAATTTCTATTCGAGTCGGGCCAAAATCGTTGACATCAGTAAATCTTCGCGCGTTTGCTCGGCCCACTTTTCGTTGACCACAAACTCTATGATTCGAATACGACCAGTATCAAGGTTCAAGTTACAGTGCGGCAGAAAATTTGATTTTTTAAAAAATGTATGTAGAAAAATGGAGATAATTCAATATTGGGAGATGGCAGAGTTATGGTTCTTGAGTACAGCAATCTTTCTGTCATCTCGTATCACTGTATCAAGTTTCATTACCTTACAATGCAATGCTCAGGAGATATGCTCTCCAGAAAAAAAAAAGATTTTTTTTAAATAGAAAAGGGGAGATAATTAAATATTGGGAGATGACAGAGTCATGGTTCTTGTGTACTGCACCTCCTTATGTCATCACCTATCACTGTATCAAGTTCCATTAACTTACGGTGTAGCAGTCAAGAGATATACTCCGGACAAAATTGTTTTGTATTTTTAGAAAAAGGGAGATAATTCAATATTGGGAGAAGACAGAGTTACCGTTCTTGTGTACTGCACTTCCTTTAGTCATCCTTTATCACTGTTACAAGTTTCATCAACTTTCAGTGTAACGGTCCAGAGATATGCTCCGGACAAAATTGATTTTTTTTATGAGAAAAAGGGAGATAATTCAAAATTGGGAGATGAGAGAGTTACAGTTCTTGTGTACTGCACCTCCTCCTGTCATTCTCTATCACTGTTTCAAGTTTCATCAACCTCCGGTGTACCGTTCAAGAGATATGCTCCGGACAAAAAAGCATGACGGACGGACGTGCCACCGAATTCGGTTAGAGGGCCTTTTCTTTTGTTATTTTCTTTTGTTCTAATAACGGGCCACGGCCCCTTAGTGTATAGTTACGGAATGAACTCTATTGTCTTCTTTTGTTATGTTTACCGTTATCTGACCCTCTAACCCACTTTAGTGGTGCGGACAGACGGACAGACAGACGGACGGACTTCCTTACATTTGGGCACTTGTTGGGTTTTTCTTTTGTTTATAAGTACCCAAAGCAACAAAAAAAACCAACAATAACAATAGGGCAATCACGGAATGAATGGAATCTATTGTTCTCCATACCCAACAAAGGACCTTTCGTGCGTGCGGACGGACAGACGGACAAAGCGGTGACTATATGCTCCCCCCCTAAAGGGGAGCATAAAAATATCTTTATCCTAGCAGCAAGATGATTGCTTAAAGCAGGCTGAAAGTAAAGCAGAATGCGCCTTAAGCGGTCACCTGTTTTCAAAACTAGAAATAGGATATATGGGGTAATAGGTTAAAGCACAGGAAATGGGCTCATAGTCAAAGTGCTCTATATATAGATTATCTATATAGGGTACTTTGACTATGAGCCGATTCCCTGTGGGTAAGTAAAGGATCAATGTGGCCTTTTCCTGTTAGAAAAGATTTGACAATGCAATGATCCACAGTTTAAATAGCGATTTTTATTTTGTTGTTTTTGATTGTCTCACATGATTGAGTACATGCATAACATCACGTTTCTCATGTGAAGTCATGATTGACGTCCGTTGTTGTTATGATTTGAAAGAATAACATACATGTATATATTCAGAAAGAAAGGGTGGTTGTTATAACTGTATACAAAATCACTTGGATTTAAAAAACAAGATGGCCATGATGGCCCTG
The DNA here is from genome assembly GCA_922989275.2 of Gari tellinella. Lineage (NCBI taxonomy): Eukaryota > Metazoa > Mollusca > Bivalvia > Cardiida > Psammobiidae > Gari > Gari tellinella. The sequence continues at coordinate 33,791,530 of OV277868.1, read as the reverse complement.
GATTGCTCACCTGATTGAATCGGCTTGATTAGGGCAACAGTTGTATTCCCTCAATTGACCTAGTGACCTAATTTATGAACCCACATGACCCATATTCAAATTTGACCCAGATTTTGTCAAGATTTTTGTCATGATAAAGATTGGTCTAAAACTGTATGGTCCCAAGCTTTACTTAGATTTGACCAAGTGACCTACTTTTTGAATCCTCATGACCCATATTCAAACTTGACCTAGATTTTGTCATGACACATGTAGTCATTCTTGTAAAGTTTGATAAGGAGTTGGCTAAAATGGTGGCTCCTATGGTGTTCATTAGCTTTTTCTGACCCCACATGACCCACATTCCAACTTAATCTACAATTTGGCAAGATAATCACTCCGACAAAGATTGGTAGATATTGGCAAAAGTTGTGGCTACTAGAGTGCTCATAAGCTTTTTCTATGATTTGACCTACTGGCCTGCTTTTTGAGCAAATATGACACATAATCAAACTTGACCTACAATTTATTGAGATGATATTTCGGACCAAGTTTGATAAAGATTGGGCTGAAATTGTGGCTATTAGATTGTTCACAAGCCTTTTCCAAGATTTGACCTAGAGACCTACTTTTGACCCCACATGACCCATATTCAAACTTCACCTAGATATTGTCAGGATGGTCATTCTGACCAAGTTTGATAAAGATTGGGCAAAAATTGTTGCTACTTGCGTGTTCACAAGCTTTTTCATAAATTTGATGTAGTGACCTACTTTTTGACCCTACGCAACCAATATTGGCACTTGACCTAAATTTTGTCAAAATGATCACTCTGACCTAGATTAATGAAGATTGGGAAAAAATTGTGGCTACTAGAGTATTCACATTTTCCCCCCTAAGATTTGACCTTGTGACCTACTTTTTGAGTCTACACGATCCATATTCAAACTGTAATGAAACTTTATATAGATTTTGTCAAGATGGTCATTCTGACTAAGTTTGATAAAAATTGGGTTAAAATGGTGGCCATATTTTACAAGCTTTTTCTAAGATTCTTAAACAAATATGGTCAGAACAACCATCTTAACAAAATCTAGGTCAAGTTTGAATATGAATCATGTGGGATGACATAAGCATCATTTGAGAGTATTTATCACAACAACGTAAAGGCGGAGGTGTTTATGCTAAAGAAACAGTAGAGACATCCAAAGCTGATTATGTTGGCATAAACGTTAACCCATTACGCCATAAACACACCTTCAATTTATTATTCCATTGAATAAAACAGTTCTAAGTTTATACAGACATAAAAAGTACCTTAAGAAATATTTTCTTTTTCTTGCAGATTGTAGCTTAAATCAGGCTGAAAGTAAAGCAAAATACACCTTAACCTGTTAAGTGATCAGCTGTCTTCAACACTAGAAACAGGTTATGGGGTAGCGGGTTAGTAAAGACAAGGCATGGATCCATCAATTTAGGCAAAGCTTGATATTTTATGTTATATTAACTATCAGGTTCATTTGCAAATAGTGAAAATGGGGTCAGTAGGTCAAACACAGGCAAAGCTGGGTCAATAAAAGATTCAGGAAATCTTTCTTTTTTGCTCAATATTATTTACCTGGCTCTGAAACAAAAGTTACAAAACTGAGAATCGAGGCAGAGGGTTGCCAATAAGTTGATCTTAAAAATCTTAAGATTTCCAAATTTTATATTTTCCAGCGTGATTACTTAAAGCAAGCTGAAAGTAAAGCAGAATGCGCCTTTAGGCGCATTCTTCTTAACTTCAGCCTGCTTTAAGTGCTAGAATAAAAATCCGAAGATTTCCGAAAAATCCGGAGAAATAGCACCCCTGGAGGCAGTAGGTCTATGCAGTGAAAGCAGGCTCAATTAAAGACTGAAAACAAAGGTTTATTTTTCACTTTATTTCTTGCATTATATTGTCTACCTGGTTCACAAGCAAACATTGAAAATGGGGGACAGTAGGTCAAACACTTGCAAAGCTTAATGTACAGCACAGGGGCCCGTTTCATAAAACTTTGTACGACAAAAACAAACTTAAATCAAACAGTGAACATATTTTAATTTCTGATTTCTCTTTCTAATCCTGTCTTGTGACATCTCTTTGAAATCGCCTTTTCAAGACGATTCCGAAGAGATGTCACAAGACAGGATTAGATGGAGAAATAAATAATAATTGAGACTTTTAGAATCTGACTTACGACAACATTTGTCGTACAAAGTTTTATGAAACGGGCCCCAGTTGCATATAAACCAGTCAGTAACTTTGATAAGCTAAGAAGTTAAAACACAGTTTAACCCTTTCCCCACGTAGAAGTACCTTTTAGCGCAATCAGTTTATTCCTCCCCTAAAGAAAATAGTTTCAATTAATACAGTCATGAATATGTATCATAAAGAATATTTTCTTTATTTTAGGAGGTGGTAGCTAAACCCTTTACCAAATAATCTGTTTTTAGAATTGATGATAAGTGACCTCTTAAAGCAAGTTGAAAGTAAAGCAGAAAGTGCCTTAAGGCACATTCTGATTTACTTTCAGCCTGCTTTAAGCTACCATCTGCTAGAATATAGACAATATTTTGTATAAAACATATTCATGACTGTATACATTTCAACTATTTTCTTCAGGAGAGGAATTAATTATATGCATTAAAATGCGCTTTTATGGGGAAAAGGGTTAAAGCAGGATGAAAGTAAAGCAGAAAACGCCTTAAGGCACATTCTGCTTTACTTTCAATCTGCTTTAATTGGTCACCTGTCTTCAAAACTAGAAACAGGCTATGGGGTAATGGGTAAAACACAGTTTAAAGTGGACATCGCAAAAAGTGTCAGCAGTCTGCAATACAAGCTACTTAACCCATTACAATACAGTGGAGAAAACGCTATATTTTCCCGTTTAAACACAAACGAAACGCAAACACATTCTAATCAAATGTAGAAAATGACAATTTTTTTACATTTCTGACCATTTATATTTTTCTGAGTCGCAAACAGTTTGGAGCCTGATCAGACGTAAACGCGTTTATTGGGAAAGAATAACGTTTTCTCTACTCTATCCCCATAGTTTGTTTCTAGTTTTGTCTCTGTTAGAATGGCACTCTTTGAATGTTGAGTACTTTGAAAATACTTTGAAATTGTTGTCTCGTGAAATTCCAAAATTGATTTGTTTCCCTCTATATGTCTTTAAAGTCAATATAATGTCTTTAAAGTCAATATAATAAAGTTAACGTGTAGTTTGGATTCTGAGCAGACTCAATTTTTTTCACCATCTAAAATTGATCAAAACTGCCTGCATTTTCACCACTAGTACTTTCAATTGTCCAGTCAACATTTAACCCTTTCAATGCTGTTGACCGGTTCATGTATATAATATGCAAACAGTGTAGACCCTGATCAGATGATTCCTTAAGGAGCCCTCTAATGAGGGTCTGTACTGTTTGCTTTATGTTTCTGAAACAATTTCTAAAATAAAGTCAAATTTCGATATCTTGAACTCTGTTAAATCCAACATACCCATATTTCAAAGTTAAAACGTGGCTAAGCCACGTTTTAACTTTGTAATATGGGTATGTTCGACTTAACCTAGCATGAAATAATGCAGTTCATGTGTCGAACTATCGAATAGTTCAAGTTAAGCGAGTTCAAGATACCGAAGTTCGACTGTAGCCCTAATAATCAACATAAACTGGTCATTTTTTTTTCAAAAGTGGAATAAAATCTAGTCCAAATGAAAAATTCAGCATACAATGGATCAATCTAAATTTCAAAAGATAAGTTACACATAAATGTGTACTGCCCGCTGGTTAAACTCGATTAATATGCAATGGAGATGGAGTATTTCTTCTTAATTGCATGTAATATCATGTTTTTCTTTGTGTTTGTTTATAATCTGTATATGTTTGTTTATATTTGTATTCACAATCTTCATGTATTGGAGGAAATAAAGATATATATATATAAGATCACATGGCATTAACAAGAGTAAAACTAAATTATGGCAAAAAATAAAATTAAATATAATATATGAGCTGTGCCATGAGAAAACCTGCCTTATTGCATTTCAATCGGTGTAGATCAAGATCAGCCGCCATGTCAAAGACGCGGCGGCTGATCTTGAGCTACACTGTTTGATACCCACATGCATCTAAAGCATTTTATGAAGCTGTATTACATAAGGTAGTTGGCAGTGTAGACAAAACTCGGATACAGAGCCTGGGATGACAATGGTGCTTGGTCTGTACAATATTGCAATGCATTAAGGCTGGTTTTGTCATGGCACGACTTATATCAAATAATACTGAACAATAAAATCATACTTCTAAAATTTGTAAACAAGACTAGGCTATGGTGGACTGTTCTTACTTTCTAAGCCATTATTAACTCAAGGGGACCACACAAATAAATTTGCCTCAATAAGAAAGTTTTAAAATTGATTTATCTGCATTATTTCTATCCTGCATTAGGCAACTACCTGTATTAACCCTTTACCCCATTGCCTGTTTTTAGTTTTGAAGATTTGTGATCACTTAAAGTAGGTTGAAAGTAAATCAGAATGCGCCTTAAGGCGCATTCTGCTTTACTTTCAGCCTGCTTTAAGCTATTATCTGATAGGATATAGAAAATATTTCTTATGATTCATATTCATGACTGTATTTAAAGGAACTATTTTCTTCAGTGGATGAATGAATTAAAGGCGTAAAAAGATGTATTTATGGGTTAAAGACAACTCACTAATGAGATCAAACCAAAACAGGTACTCTATGTATTATATACAGTGATCGGCCATTTTCCTCAACTGAATTTAGCATGGTTTGGAATAGGCTGACAGTAAGTGAGAATGGCTGATAGCTCTATGTACCCATATTGATCAACATTGACCTGACCTTATAAGGGATTCTCAACCTTTACATATGATAAAATTGACTAGAGTATTTCAGAATAGATCTAAAGCAGTTCCAATTTGTACAGTTAAAAATGTATAAGAACTATTTCTCTATATTCTAGCAGATGGTAGCTTAAGCAGGCTGAAACTAAAGCAGATTGTGCCTTGATGGGCATTCTGCTTTACTTAACTTGCTTAACTCTTTCCTCCCTGAAACTTTAAATGGACAATTCAAAGATCGATTTAAGTCTAGTCCATTTCTGGCTTTTAAGGGTTGTTTTGGTCCATTTTTGGCATTATGACAAACAGTGAAGTCCCAGATCAGAGGGCTCCTTTCGGAGCCCTCTGATCTGGGACTTCACTGTTTGCACAGGACAAGTGTACTTTTCACATGTACACTGTTTGAAAAGGACACCTATATGCAGGACTAGGGCTCAAAGGGTTAAAGGGGAGTCCTGTCTTCAAAATTTGAAATAGGCTATGGGGTAATGGTTTACCAGTAACTTAACCCATTACCCCATAGCTTGTTTCTAGTTTTGAAAACAGGTGACTACTTAAAGCAGGTTGAAAGTAAAGCAGAATACGCCTTAAGGCACATTCTGCTTTACTTTCAGCCTGCTTTAAGCTATTATCTGGTAGGATATTGAAAATATTTCTTATAATACATATTCACGACTGTTTAAAATGGAACTATTTGCTTCAGTGATGAAATAAATTAAAGGCGTAAAAAGATGTATTTATGGGGTAATGGGTTAACACATTACTCCATACATATACATGTACTCATTTCTGCCTCTTATTATTTCTACATTAAGGAAATCAGTCTCATTCTAGGAAGCCTTGGACATAAAACATAGATGTCACGTCAGGTATATATTTAGCCATATACATATTAGCTTAAAGAAGGTCTAAACTAAAGCAAAATGCTCCTTAACCCATTATCCCATAAATACACCTTTTTACGCCTCAAATTTATTTCTCCACTGTAGAAAATAGTTCCACTTTAAACAACCATGAATATTTACCAGAAGATATTTTCTATTTTCTTGTAGGTGATAACTTAAAGCAGCTGAAATTAAAGCAGAATGCGTACTTTCAACTTGCTTTAAGAAGTCACCTATCTTCAACTCTAGAAACAGGCTACCCTATGGGGTTATGGGTTAAGGTGCATTTTGCTTTACTTTCAACCTGCTCTAAGCTATCATATGTAAGGATATCAGAAATATCTTAATGACATTCAAAATTGAATGACCTATGCTGTACCGCTTACCCACCAAGCCATTCATATATGACGGTCTATTTAACCCAATTTGTATTGTATCCAAAATAGTTGGATGGATGAGTTGGGTTTTACAGCACTGCAACCAAAATAAATGGAGCAAAGTTTAAAAGATCTATTCCGTCATACAACTGGGTTGAAAAGCAATGAAAAGAATCTAAAATACTAAGATTCAGCGATTTTTCTTTAAATGATGTTGTACAGAACATATTTTTTAGCGCCAATTGCACGGTAATGCCATGAATTTGCTTTCATTTGAGTATTTCCTCTTTTTTTTTGCAAATACAGTAGAACCTCTCTATTACGACCACTAAATTGTGTCAAATATTAGTCGTTTAAGACAAGTGTCTGCTTACAGCAATGTCTGCTTACAGGAGCTTTCTGTTTCACTTTCACATTGCTTTAAGCTGTCACCTATCTTTTACACAGACAATATGCCTTCTTTTTAGTGGTCGTAAAAGAGAGGTTCTATTGTACTTCATCTGATTAACAGTCACTTTAAAATTCAATAACTTTTAATACCTATCATCTGTCTATTTAACCGTTTTCAATTTGAACAAAACTAAATACTAATAAAAGGCAATACTTCTAAACACCACTTAAAACTGTATCACAAAAGCAATAAATATATATGTACAATGTACCATAAATAAATAATAATGCCAAACTGTCACAAAATATACAAGTCACAGATTTGGCGATTTGTAGATGTGAATAAACCAAATCATAGATTAACCCATTACCCCATAGCCTGTTTCTAATTTTGAAGATAGGTGACCACTTAAAGCAGGTTGAAAGTGAAGCAGAAGGCACATTCTACTTTACTTCCAGCCTGTTTTAAGCAACCATCTGCTAGGATATAGAAAACATTTCTTAATCTGCATATTCATGAATGTATAAATTGGACTATTTTCTTCAGCCGAGGAAATAATGAAATACGTAAAAAGTAATATCTATGGAGTAAAGGGTTAAGCCTAGGTAGACACTAGCCACCATCTGTTGAGTGATCCCATGCAACGTCCCATCAAGAGACAAGCGTATAAAAAGCACCAGGATATATACAAACAATAACAAAAACCTTGAATACATGTACCTTCGACACATACAATCAAATGTAAAACTGCATTAACCCTTAGCCCGCCAAATAAATTGTCGTCTGCTATATTTCTAGTCTGCTTCAAGTTTCAAAGTGCTTCAAAGTTGCTGAAAATTGCTGAAAATGTTGTCCGAGTGTCAAACAGCTTGGATCCGGATGAGACGCCGAGTTACTCGGCGTCTCATCCGGATCCAAGCTGTTTGCATATGGAGCTATAGTCGTGAGTGGCAGGCTAAGGGTTAACTCTTTGCCAGCTAAGCATATTTTTTGTCTGCAATAACTGTACTCTGCTACTGTTCTAAAAATGAATTTTCAAACAGGTTCAGAATGTCAAATAGTTTTTATCCCCGATGAGATGCTGTATAATGGTTTAGCTGCTAGAGACCAAAGAGTTAAATTGGCTGGCATATATATGTGCAGCTGCAATACAAAGTTTCTTAGATAAAATGGCTTTCATGATGTCATTTCAGTCAAACGTGTGAGTAATCATTTTCTCTTGACCGTTTCCCTCGCAGAATGATCTTTTAATACATTTACCTATTCCTCATAGAAACGTCGTTTTGTGGTTCTACTTATTTAACTCATTATCCCATTAATACACATTTATAATTTTTTCCTCCACAACAGAAAACAGTTCCAATTTATATAGTCATGAATATGTATCATAAGAAATATTTTCTATATCCTAGCAAGTAGCTTAAAGCAGATTGAATGTAAAGCAAAATGAACTTTCAACCAGCTTTAACTAAGCCCATAAATATGCCTTTTTACAACTTTAATTTATTCTTCCACTGAACAAAATGGTTCAAATTTATACAGCCATTAATATATTTCATAAAAAATATTTTCTATATTCTAGCAGATGGTAGCTTAAAGCAGGCTGAAAGGAAAGCAGAATGCGCCTTAAGGCGCATTCTGCTTTACTTACAACCAGCTTTAAGTGGCCAACTGGCTTAAAAACTAGGAATGGACTACCGGGTAATGGGTTAAATGGTCACCTATCTTAAATACTAGTAACAGGATATTGGGTAATAGGAAACATTTCCTATATCCTGACAGATGATTTGTTATAGAATCTATGTTGCATGAGTCTGATCTCGTATCTTATGTTATTAGCTATTCTAACACGACTAGAAACCTACGGCATATAGACAAAGAATACTGAGAAACGTATATTACGTCGCAATAATGAACTGCATGTGTGGCGTTTCCATCCGCTGTTCCATTTGCCCCATACGCGTAATACATAAATAGTAATTTTACAATTAAAGTCGCGTTAGAATTATAATTTGTTAAGTCTTAATTCTAACACGTCTCGAAACCTACGTAATAGAGATAAAGAATACAGAGAAACATATAAAACGCCGCGATAATGAAATACATGCGGTGGGTTTCCATCCGTTGTTCCATTTGCTCCATACGTGTAATACATAAATAGTATTTTTTATAATAGAAGTCACATTAGAATTAAAATAACAAATTCGTAGGTGTCCATTACCGTGCATTAGATCACAGTTAGTCGTTAAGATGTGGGTAATTTGATCACTTGGCCTAACGGCCTCGTGATCCAATGACTCCACATCTCAACTCCTAACTGTGATCTAATGCACGGTAATGGACACCTATGAATTTGTTATTTCTTAAATATAATAGTTGAGAGGATAGAATGTTTTGTATATGAATACTCAGCAAAGAAGGATTAAACACATGTTTGTCTGTTTAGCGAACAAGAACACGATAAACAAGATAGGACACAACAAAGAAAGACTTCACCAACTTATATATCACTCCTATAAGAGCTTTCTACTTTCATCTTTATCCTGTATTAATAGCTTGCACATGTCATTTAGAGATGTCAAAACCTTTGATTTTCAAGTAGTACAAATAACATGCTATTGATTATCATAACTTTGTAAACAATTAAGCACATAGTTCACTTCAACGCTTACAACAAACTTGCTAATATTTGTAAACTATCTACCTTGTGTCAGCAGGTGAAATTTGGCAGTACATAACTATACAGAAAGCGGTCGACATAGCTACAGTAACAACCCCTTTATAACGACCACTAAATTATGTCAAATATGTCTGTTTAACCCATTACCTCATAAATACGCCTTTTTACTCCTATAATTTATTCCTGCATTGAAGAAAATAGTTCCAAATTATATTATAACATCATGAGTATGTGTCATGAGAAATAATGTCTATATTCTAGCAGATATTACCTTAAAACAGGCTGAAAGTAAAGCAGAATGTGCCTTATGGCGCATTCTGCATTACTTTCAACCTGCTTTTAGTGGACACCAATCTTCAAAACTAGAAACAGACTATGAGGGAATGGGTTAAGGCAGGTGACTGCTTAATAGCAAGATGAAAGTAAAAAAGAAAGCACCTTTGAGATTTTTGTGTTTTACTGTCATCTTCGTTTAAGCTGACTTATGTCTTTCATACAAGTAACAAGAATACGTTCTGATGAGTTGAAAAACTGAACAAAACTTACATACCTCTGCCAGAGTTTCTACGGGTAACAAGTTATATGTTGACTGTATTTCACACAACCAAATAGCGTTTCTTGTTGGTGGTCTTTAACCCTTATCCTGATAGCCTATTTCTAGTATTGAAGATAGGTGACTACTTAAAGCAGGTTGAAAGTAAAGCAGAATGTGCCTTAACCCTTTACCTGATAGTCTATTTCTAGTATTGAAGATAGGTGACTACTTAAAGCAGGTTGAAAGTAAAGCAGAATGTGCCTTAAGGCACATTCTGCTTTACTTTTAGCCTGCTTTAAGCTATCCTGTGCTAGAATATAAAAAATATTGTCTATAATATATATTTATGACTGATTAAATTGGAACTATTTTTTCAGCGGAGTAATGAATCAAATTCGCTAAAAGGCGCTTCTATGAGGGAAAGGGTTAAAGATGTGGTCTACTGTAATAGAATTGCACATTATATTACCGCAATACTTTGGTTTCTAGAAATCAATGCATCTGATATTAACCCATTACCCCATAAATAGGCCTTTTTACGCCTTTAATTTATTCATGCACTGTAGAAAAAAGTTCCAATTTATACAGTCATGAAATTGTACAATAAGAAATATTTCTATATCCTAGCAAATGTTAGCTTAAAGCTAGCTGAAAGTCAAGCAGAATGTGCCTTAACTCTTTCCTCCCTGAAACTTTAAATGCACAATTCCAGTTTCCATTTTTGTCTAGTCCATTTCTGACTTTTAAGGGTTTTTTTGTCAATGTTTGGCATTATGACAAACAGTGAAGACCCTGATCAGAGGGCTCCTTTCTGAGCCCTCTGATCTGGATCTTCACTGTTTGCATAGGACAAGTGTACTATTCACATGTACATTGTTTGAAAAGGACGCCTATATGCGGGACTAGGGTTCAAAGGGTTAAGGCACATTCTGCTTTTCTTTCAACCTGCTTTAAGTAGTCATCTAGAAAAGGGCTATGGGGTAAACTAATGGATTAAGCAGAGCTCCAGATAAGTGTGAGTAAACTGAAAATATCGCCCTGTTTCTCCTTTAACCCTTTGAACCCTAGTCCCGCATATAGACTAAAACAGAAATTGGGATTGTCCATTTGAAGTTTTAGGGAGGAAAGAGTTAAGTCCCACTAAACCCTAATGCTATGTTGTGACCACTTATTAGAATCGTCACTTTTTGATGATTCTGAGTATTCTCATCATAGGGTTTAACTCTTTCAACACCATGGACCTGTTTAAAATATACCCAGGGGGCTCCGGTCTGGGTCTACACTGTTTTCTTACATAGAGCAGAATTTATAAAGAATTCCAAGCCAACTGGTTAATGTTTTGGTAACTAAAAAGAACTACAAGGGAACACAATAACCCACACGAGTTAATTAGTGTTGAAAGGGTTAATTGAGATATAAAGATGCTAGTGTTTGAAATACTCATCTTTTTTTTATCTCTGACTAACATTTATCCAGCATGAGAAAACGTATTTGACTATATCACAGGTAATCTCAAATACAACAATGGATTCTATTATAACACGCTACCGGTAGTTACAGTACAGAAATCTGAGATGTAGAATCTCAATGCATTAACTTATTGACCCTAGAAACTTAAGATAGACAATTTTTGTTTACACGTATATCTTCCCAGACTTTTGACTTTTTATAAATTGCACCAGAAATAGGTGTCAAAGCCACCTGATGCTCGCCTGTTTAAAGTTTAAGTCTAAAAAACATCTTGTATCCAAAAGAAAATCAATTTTCAGTTTAGAACTATCATTAAATTTATGTTGAGTCTTAGTCTAGTTATATCAAACTTTAAACAACCCCTGCAACCTTTAACCTGGTAATTTGTAGTCAAAATAACCAAGTCCAAATCATGTCAAAATTTGACAAATATTAAAATTATTTTTAAATTTCAACTTCATAACATCAATGTTTGACCCCTAATGAACCTCCATACAAAATTTAAGCACATTAGCACAAGTATTAAACTATAAAACAACCCGTCCCAAAAACTTTAACCTGGTGTTTAGTAGGAAAACACCTTAGTCCAAATTGTGTCAAATATTTACAAAATTAAAATTATTTTTAAATTTCAACTGCATAACATCAATGTTTGACCCCTAATGAACCTCCATAAAAATTTTTTAGTACCCTAGCACAAGTATTAAACTTTAAAACAACCCGTCCAAAAACTTTTACCTGATGGTTTGTAGTCGAAAAACCCAAGTCCAAAACATGTTGAAAATTGGCATAAATTAAAATTATTTTTAAATTCAAACTTCATAACATCAATGTTTAACCCCAAATAAACCACCATACAAAATTTCAGCACCCTAGCAAAATAATTAAGCTTTAAAACAACCCGTCCAAAAAACTTTAACCTGGTGATTTGTAGTAGAAAAACCTAAGTCCAAAACATGTCAAAAATTGATATAAATTAAAATTATTTTTAAATTCAAACTTCATAACATCAATGTTTAACCCCAAATGAACCTCCATACAAAATTTCACCACCCTAGCACAAATATTAAGCTTTAAAACAACCAATCCAAAAAACTTTAACCTTGGCCACGCTCACGCCCACGCCGGGGGTATGACATTAGCTCTGCTGTTCTACGAACAGGCGAGCTAAAAATGACAAACAGCGTAGACCCTTATCAGAGGGCTCCTAGATGAGCCCTCTGATAAGGGTCTACACTTTTTGCATAGGACAAGTATACTCTTCACAGGCACACTACTTGTAAAGGTCAAGTATATGTGCCACTAGAGACAATGAGTTAATACTTTTAATTACAGTGAAAACCCTGCTATGTTAGTAAAATAAGCTTCTTCTTCCCCTTAAAAAATTCAAGACTGGATTTGTAAAATGAACAAAATTGAATGTCATAAAAATAAGAACACAGAAAGCACTATCCTTCATGATGTTATTAACTTACATTAACTTAATGCTAAAATTCAACAAAAGGCAAAGTTAAAAAGTCTAACCAAACATAACCAAAAATAACAACGAAAAGGCAAAAATTAAGTAGATCTACATGTGATCAATGTATATAAATATACTGAACGAATCTGCTAAACCATGGTATATTTATCAAGTTTTCAAAAAGTGTACATCGGAAACATTTCAAATTCTGTAGGAATAACAAATAAACAAATCTGAACAATTGCACAAAAATTTAGTAAACAGTATCACAATTTCGATAACCAACAAGTTGTTTTTCAAATCCGCCTACAATCAGCGGCAACATCAGAAGCAATTGTGACCACCTGGAGCAAGAACAATTGCTAGGCAGGTATTTATGAGGTCAATGCATCACGCAGATATCCCTGGCTCCAAGGTTATAAAGCTTTTACGTTGAGTCTGAGATTGTTCTCAAGCATTTGATTGGTCAGATTTGCGCTTTTGCCGAAGTTAAGTCTTAGATCTTTCTTAAGCATTTGATTGAATGCTTGAGAACAATCCTAGACTCAACTCATAAAGCTTTTTAACCTTGGAACCTGGGTCCAAGGTCATAAAGCTTATTGATTTGAGTCTTGAGTCGTTCTCAAGCATCTGATCGGTCAGATTTGAGCCTAGGGTGAAATCTGACCAATCAAATTCTTGAGAACAATCTTAGACTCAACTTAAACTCTTCATAACCTTGGACCCTGGAGTAGTTCTTTCAAACTCTGATAATGTCTGCCTTTATCTATTCCTCCAGGCTCCACACATGAGCATCATGATACCAATACCCTTTCATGACAAAAGCATTAGATTGACAGTATTTAACAAAGCCACTTAAAGCAAGATGAAAACAAGAGCCCCATGGGGCATATTTCGCTCACCTGAGAAAATATCTGAAAAAATGGCGATAATAATTTAGGTCCAGGACTGACCTAGATATGCAACAGACCAGAACAATTTGAACAAATTATGTAAAGTATATTTAAAAGTGTCACCATACCGAATATAAAAGCTCTGGCCATATTAGTGTCAGAGAAGAAGATGTTTGAAATTTTCTCTATATAACTCTATGTAAAACTGTGACCCCAGGGGCGGGGCCAATTTTGACCCCAGGTGCATAATTTGAACAAACAAGATAGAGGACCTGTATGTGATGGTATGTGCCAAATATCTAAGCTCTGGCCCTTGTAGTTTCAGATAAGAAAATTTTTTAAGTTTTCATTTGAAAAAATCTATTTTTAGCTCCTCTGACCTAGTTATGCAACCGACCAGAACCATTTGAACAATTTTGGTAAAGGACATCTAGAAGTGTCACCATACCAAATATCAAAGCTCTGGCCATATTAGTTTCAGAGAAGAAGACGTTTGAAAATTTCACTATATAACTCTATGTAAAACTGTGACCCCGGGGCGGGGCCAATTTTGACCCCAGGGGCATAATTTGAACAAACTTGATAGAGGACCTGTAGATGATGCTATTTGCTAAATATGTAAGCTCTGGCCCTTCCAGTTTTTGACAAGAAGATTTTTTAAGATTTCCTTATTTTTTCACTTTGGTTGCCATGGCAACCAGAGTTCTGCATTGTTTTTAATTCTTTGAACAAATTTGAAAGAGCTTGACCCAAGGAACATTTCTGTAAAGTTTGGTTGAATTCTGTCAAGCGGTATAGGAGGAGATGTCATTTGAAGCAATTGTTAACGACGAGGCACATACGCACGACGCACATACGCACGACGCCGGACACAGGGCCATCCCAATAGCTCACCTTGAGCCTTTGGCTCAGGTGAGCTAAAAAGTTAGAAAGCTTCTACAGAAGCTTTCAGCTTTACTTTCATCTTTCCCCCATAGAAGTGCCTTTTAGCGCATTAAGTTTATTCCTTCACTGAAGAAAATAGTTATTTATACAGTCATAAATATCTATCATAAGAAATATTTTCTATGTTCTAGCAGATGATAGCTTAAAGCAGGCTGAAAGAAAAGCAGAATGCGCTTAAGGTGCATTCTACTTTAGTTTCAACCTGCTTTAAGTGAACACCTATATTCAATACTAGAAAAAGGCTATGTGGGATAGGGGTAAGCAACTAATTTTGGATGCTACATCAGTTGTATGCATGGTAAGGATGCAGGTGATAAGCACCGTTACCTGCAAAGTAAAGGATTAATGCAAACTTAAAATTATGCAGAAATTCCTTTCATTCTCTAAAAGACCTCAAAATTTAACCCATTACCCCATAGCCTGTTTCTACTTTTGAAAATAGGTGACCACTTAATCATCATCATCATCATCATCGGTATTTATATTAACGTGCAGGAGTGGGAGTGTCGTCCACATCGGTGGGCCCCCTTCCAGGCAGCTGGCTAACTGCACGCATAGCAGATCTCACATTGGATCTCCACATATCCCTGTCACAAGGGTCGACTTCAGAAAGTTTCCACTCTAGTCTATCTCTCTCTGCTAGAGTCTTCCATGTCATCTTGGGTCGCCCTGGACCACGTCTTCCCTCAATCTGTATGGTGCAGACTGTCTTAATTGCGCCACTGGAGCGTTCAACGTGTCCGAACCAGCAGTCTTTTCTCTCTCAGAATGATGTCCAGGTCATCAAGGCCAAGTTGTGTTAACAGCTGATCTGACGTTACAGTAGCCACATCCTCTGGCTTCACATTGCAGATCTGTCTGATCATGGCTCTGTCATTGCGACATAAACGCTGGAGATTTGGACTTGTCAAGGGCCAAGTCTCACTTGCATGTAACATTGCGTTCCTCACACATGAGCTATAAACACGACCGTGGGTCTTGTAGGAGAAATGGCGGGTTGACAGAACTGGTAGCAGCTCCTTAAACTTCTTCCAGGCGGTTTTCACACGCGTGGTTGTTGCAAGTTGACATCCACCGGCTGCAGAGAGCATATCCCCTAGGTAGCAGAAGGATGATACCACTTCTAGCTTGTCATGTCCAACCTGAACCTCATTCTGTGGCCTTCCATCGATGGGTCGAGCAGTTCCTTAAAGCAGGTTGAAAGTAAAGCAGAATGCACCTGAATAAAGTAGAACTATTTTCTTCAATGAAAGAATACATTAAAGGCGTAAAAAGGCATATTTATGGGGTAATGTGTTAAATGGCCAAATACTGATTTCTGATTATATCAAAAGTTCTGTATATTCTCAAGAACACTTGACAAGTAAAGTAAAGTTTCAATTACAGATGTATTCGCTTCTCTGAAAAAACTGTTATTACATTCTAATAGCATTAAGCAATAAGCATACAACAATTCTAATCACATGAACCACATTGTAGATGTACATATATCACATGAGACAGATTGAAAGAGACTAGCAACCACAACATATATGAGCCATACAATGAGAAATACAGCCACTTGACATAAACCAGAGCTCCAGATAATGGAGAGTATTTCAAAAACCTATAATCCTTATGCCTCCTCCAAAGGCTACAGGGCTGCCATTTCTCGGGATTTTTCCTAAATCCTTTTTTTTCTTGTACATGGTAGCTTAAAGCAGGCTGAAAGTAAAGCAGAGTGTGCCTTAAGGTGCATTCTGCTTTACTTCCAGTCTGCTTTAAGTAGTCACGGGTCAACAATATTAGAAACAGGCGTTTGGGTAAAGGTACGATTTGTAAAATTGCACTTGAAAAATGCAAATGAGCAAATCTTAGGATTTTTTATGTCAACTTATGGCAGCCCTGAGGCTATGATATAACTACTCATTAGAATTAAAGATTTGTGGCAATTCTAATGAGTAGTCACAACATAGGGTTGTCAGAGGCTTAACCCATTACCCCATAGCCTGTTTCTAATTTTGTAAAACAGGTTACCACTTAAAGGAGGTTGAAAGTAAAGCAGAATGCGCCTGAAGGCTGTCTGATCATAGCTAGTCTGCATTGTTTTCAAACAGGATCTGTTTGACATGAGTAAGCAATTTTTCTTGTGGAAAATTTATCCTCTATTTTAACAACAAATGTAATTGTTCAGATGATAGATTTTCATGGTGGGCCAAGGCTCCAGATAAGGGGGAGTTAGTGGAACAAATCGAACATTTTCTCACTTATACAGCACTAAATCCTATGGTGTTACTACTCATCTAATGAGTAGTGACACCATAGGGTTTAAAGCAGAAATATGGATTTTATTTTTTGAAATACTCCCCTTATCTGGAGCCCTGGTGGGCGGAGTTTTATGAATATTCGGCATGAGAAGGATTAGCACCAGTGTTCCCTCCCTACAACGGCCCTCCCAGCAAGGACTCCCTCCCTTCAACGGCCCTCCCAGCAAGGACTCCCTCCCTACAATGGCCCTCCCAGCAAGGACTCCCTCCCAGCAAGGACTCCCTCCCTACAACGACTCCCTCCTTTACAACGACCCTCCCAGCAAGGACTCCCTCCTTACAATGACCCTCCCAGCAAGGACTCCCTCCTTACAACGACCCTCCCAGCAAGGACTCCCTCCTTACAACGACCATTGCAGCAGTTCCCTAAACAGGAAACTTATGTCTAACGCTTTTATTGCTGCTATATAGTCTGCTAAATACTGTCGTCTGCTGTTTTTCTCAAGTGACATAATGTATATTTTGACAGAAAATCAGTTAATGACGAGCGACAAACAGCTTGAATCCAGATTTTGACGCCACGTTACACGGCGTCTAATCTGGATTAAAGCTGTTTGCAAGTGTAAGCCAATTTCCCTCCCTATAACGACTCCCTCCGAACAACACACACACTCTTTGTCTCCCATTAGGTGTCGTTGTAGAGAAGGAGTGCTGTATTTTCTCATTGGAAGGCTCATACGTATTGTCTTATTCTATAATACTTTGCACTACTTCATGACCTCGTATATTCTGGTCTAAGATCAACTGCAATAGCACAAAAATCACAATCCAGTTTTAAGCACTAAAATGCTATCAATAACAATATACATTAATAAAGGTAGAAAAAATATGCACCATATTTACATAACACAATAAACTTTTGGGTGGATGTGATTTCAACGGTAACAACATGATCACTTGAACTAACAAATTATTACAATATTAATATTATCATATTATATCTAGACAGAATGGGCATACATAACTGCATAAAATAAATAGCTACTGTTGTTTTGATAATGTCCATAACAGATAAAAACAAAAAATCTGCAAAATCTATAATTCTACGAATCTCATAATTTGCCCTCAAAACTCTTTGTAGCAGTGGTTTGGACCCATGTGCAATGTTAACCATTTGCCTGCTGATCGTGACTTTACTATTTTTTCCAAACAGTTTTGATCCAGATCAGATGCCGCATAACGCAGTGTCTGATCTGGATCAAAACTGTTTCACACACGTCTTAAGGTTTCTTTACTTGAAAAATGTATAAATCTGAATTTAACAAATTAGCAGACGGCAATTTCATAGCAGGAACGGGTTAACATGTTAAGGGCTGCTTGAATAAGGTTTATCAACAATTTGAATCCCGTTCAATCAGATCAAAGGCTGAGTTACTTTACTTAACCCTCCCCCTAGCTATTTTACAGTGTTTAATACAGGTGGTTGCTAAAAGCATGCTGAAAGTAAAGCAGGAAAGCTTCACTTTCAGTCTACTTTAACCCATTACCCCATAAATACCCCTTTTTATGCCTTTAATTAAATCCTCCACTGAAAAAAATAGTTCCAATTTATAGAGTCATGAATGTGAACCATTAGAAAATTTAACTCATAACTGTATCCTAGCAGAATGTAGCTTAAAGCAGGCTGAAAGTAAAGCAGAATGCACCTTAAGGTGCATTCTGCTTTACTTTCAACCTACTTTAAGTGGTTACCTATCTTCAATAAAAGAAACAGGCTATGGGCAATGGGTTAAAGTAGCATGTAAATAAGCTATGGAGAAATCTGTATAAAGACATATAACTAAATTTGGATTATTTTTCGGGTGGCAACTTACAGAAATACAATCATACGGTAGTCATAAACCCTTTCCTCCATAAACGTTTAAGCATCTCAACTTGCTCCTCCATATAAATTGCCAAATTAGAATATTAAACTATCATGTTGAAAACAAGTGGCACTTTAATTAAAGCAAGATGTAAGTAAAGTTAAGTAAGTAAATAATTAGGAGCTTTCTGCTTTACTTTCATCTTGCTTTAAAGCTTTACTCCATAGCTAATTTCTAGTTTTGAAGACAGGTGACCTCTTAAAGCAGGTTGAAAGTAAAGCAGAATGCACATTAAGGTGCATTCTGCTTTACTTAAATCAATATGCCTTAAGCCATCATTTGCTGGGATATTTCTTATAGTACATATTTATGACTGTATAAAGTGGAACTGCTTTCTTCTGACAGTGGAGGTATAGATTTCAGACATACAAAACCATAACTATGGGGGTAAAGGGTTACACAGTATCTTGCCTAAGAACAGATACTTGGGCCCGTTTCATAAAACATTGTACGACAAAAGTTGTCGTAAGTCAAAACTTTAAAATACATTGAATTTCTGATTTCTCTATCTAATCCTGTCTTGTGACATCTCTTTGGAATCGTCTTGAAAAGACGATTCCAAACAGATGGCACAAGACATGATTAGATGGAGAAAAAGATAATAATTAAGACTTTTATAATCTGACTTACAACAAGATTTATCGTACAAAGTTTTATGAAATGGGCCCCAGGGGCCCGTTTCACTAAACAGCGTAAGTCAAAATTTTAAATTTTAATTTATATTTTTTATTATCACTTGCTACAAACAGCAAATAGCCAGATCAGAGGATGCGCTTTTAGCGCGTCCTCTGATCTGGCTATTTGCTGTTTGAAAACGTTTATGATCGAAAAATAAGAGTTAAACGATTTTGACTTACGCAAAAATTATGCCTAAGTAGTTTAGTAAAACGGGCCCCAGGTGATTTGCACTGACGGCTATGGAGGGAAGCGTCAATCCATAGTGTGGCAAAAAACAAACCTCCAACAAATACATGTACAGTAAAACCTCTCTATTACGACTACTAAATTGTGTTAACTAATAGGTGTTTCTGACAGGTGACTGCTTAAAGCAAGGTGACAGTTAAACAGAAAGCTCCTTTAAGCTGTCACCTGTCTTTTATACACTCAACTAGCATTCTTTTTTTGTGTCCGTAATGGAGAGGTTTTACTGTAGTTTGATAGCCTACGAACTCACTTAAATCGATCTTACCAGTATTTTGTAAGTTGAACTTTGATACGTCGATCTCGTTTAAGTCGAACATACCACGTTTTAACTTTGAAAAATGGGTATGTTCGAACAAACGCGAGTTTGTAGAATCAAGTTTTTACTGTAGTTAGTTTGAAAGCCAAGCTACAGTGGGAAAACTGGCTGTGTGCTAATGACATTATTGAATTTATCTGCTGAAAGCTGTTGAAACCCTTCCTCGTCCCCACTTGGGGTCACTGGTTTGTACTGTCCCCCACCAGTAGATGGATTCATTGATATTAGAGACTCTGGTCCTGATGGAGTGTTCAGTCTAAAACCATCTGGCCCTACAAACATTGCCATTTGTCTCAAACCTTCTGGCCCTGCAGTCTGGTTCACCTGCCAACCTGCTGCCCCTAAACTAGGACTCATGTGCAAACCCTCTTGCACTATATTTTGATTTATTGGTCTGAAACTCCCATCTGCTGAATGGCCTATCGTCCTGAAGCTGTCTGGAGTCACCTGCATGAAGTTCTCTGGTCCAGGAAATTGACCAATTTGTCTAAAACTGTCTGGACCTGTGAACTGACTTATCTGGCCAAAGCTGTCTGGTCCTGGAGTTTGGCCAACTTGCCTGAAGCTCTCTTGGCCAGTAGTGAAGATCATTGGCCGGAAACCATGTGGCCCACCTGCTTGGACTTTCTGCCCAAACTCATCTAGTCCTGTAGCTTTATTTAACCCGCTAATGTCCAATTTAAGACCAGCAGTCTCACATACATTTTGATTTCTTTGTTTGAAGTCTTCTGTCTCATCCGACTGACTGGTCTGGCTGCCATTGTCTTCACCTCCAGTCTTCTCAAACCGTTCTTCTTTTATAGCCTGATGGTGTTGGAAGAAATGGCCAGGCTCCTGCTTTATATCTGTTTCTGCATTGTTTTCTTCCTCCACTTCATCTTTAACATTCTGGAGAATTAGTTCCATAGATTTGTTTGGCATAGTGCATTTAGACTTATGCAGCTCATATAGAGCCCATAGTTCAAAGTCTGCCCCACATTCACACAGGTATCTGTTTTTCCCTGGTTCTCCGTGACAATCTTGCATGTGCTCTTGTAAGGATGAAAACATGGCAAACTTCTCCTTGCACTCTTTACATGGGTAGAGATCCAGCCGACCGTCCATGTTGACTCCCTCTATTTTACCTTTGCACACCCTCTTGTGAGAGGAAAGAACAGAAGGATAGGCAAAGCCCACATTGCATTTGTCACATATGAATGGTCGTTGACCGCTGTGTGTGTTCTTGTGACCTAGATAGTGTTGTATTGTATTGAAGCCTTTGTCACATGTCTCACACCTGTACTTGTAAGAGTTGTTATGCTGGGTCTGTTGATGGTACATAATTCCCCCTTTAGACAAGAATGTACGAGAACACTTATCACATTTGTACTTACACGGACCCTTGTGCTTAGCCCTCTGATGGGTCTTCAACCTCTCAGGATCAGAAAATGACTTACAACAATCATTACATGGGTATTTTTTCCTAGCATGTGTTAACTCATGGCGTTTTAGGTGGGACATCTTGCTTGTTTTATAGTTACATAGTTGACACTCTAGAACGATGCCATTGGACTGTGAATCATCATCTCTAGTGGCTTCATAGAATAGTCTTTCTCCTTCTCCCATACTCCTGCTCTGCTGTAGAGAAGATTTCTCCTCATCTATCACCATGAGACTGTCAGCCCTTCCTGTACCGTCAGTCTTCTTCTCAATACCAGACTTGATACACTGTGCCCTGTGGTTGTCAAACATGGCCCGCCACTTGAACTCCGTGCCACAGGCACAGCGAAACCAGGAAGGGTTACACTGGTCAATACTCACTTTCTCTTTAACATCTGGGTTTGATTTGAGGCTGTATGTACCGGTGTCAGGGTTCAGCTGTGCTACCTCACTGGACTTGGCTACACATGTTTGTCTATGGGTGGAGAGGGTGGCGGGATCAGGGAATTCCTTGCAACAAGTCGTACATTTATACTCCATAGTGCCTTTGTGTTTACTCATATGAACTTCATATGACAGGTACTGATTGAAGCCTTTCAAACAGAAATCACACCAGTAGTCAAAGTCCATACTGTGAATCTTCCTCCTGTGATAGCGAAGTCCTCCTTTAGAAGTGAAGACTTTATCACACAGGTCACAAGAATAGTGAACACTCTGCTCATGTTTCACTTGGATGTGTTCCTTCAGTTTATACTTGTCGGTATAGCTGCGGTCACACATGGGGCACTTGTATTCTCCGCCTGTATGCATAGTAATGTGTCTCTTCAGTCTAGTTATAATGGAAGTTTTATGATCACAGAATGGACAACTGTATAGACCTTCAACATCCCGTGTTACAGTGTACTGGCCAAACTTCACTATTCCATAAGCTTCAAGGTCTTTGGCTGACATAGAGTCATACATGCCCGCTGGGATAGTCTCCGTCAATGAAGCAGCAAGATTTTCAGCCATTGAAGCAGCAAGGTTTTCTACATCAGCCATGGTGTTTGCTGGAACGTCTGGGTTGCCTGTAGACTGATTGGTTATGGGACCAGTGATGGGTACTTTAGCCTTCAATATGTAATTATATTGTGATGGTATGTCGGCATCATCAGGACCATCTGCAAAGAGAGTTAATTCTCATCAAGCATTCCAGATGAATTTTTCAAATATCGGTAATACAAAATCTGCATTCTGACAGGAGCTTCCTGCCCGTCTTAACTCTCTACTCCATAGATATGCACATTTATGCATCTAACTCAATCATACCCTAAAGAAATACAGTCATATATATACCGTATATATATATATGATAAGAAATATCTTCTATATTCTAGTAGATGGTAGTTTAAAGCAGGTTGAAAGTAAAGCAGAATGTGCCTTAGGGCACATTCTGTTTTACTTTTAACCTGCTTTAAGTAGTCACCTGTCTTCAAAACAAGAAATAGGCTCTTGAGTACTGAGGTTAAGTATTAACAACATACAATCTTAAACACAGATAAAAGCTATGAAAGCTTAACCAGAATTTGCTGAAAAAGACTGGTGTAAAATGGGATACTGAAATACCCATACAGATTACATATTTAGCCAATTAGAACCATAGACAATGGTACCGACCTAAACTGATTTTTTTTTTGCATAAAATTATATCTGGATATATATATAGAGCAGGAAAAAGGTAGAGAAATATATAAACAGACATCTACAAACGACCTTTCGTAGCACTGCATCAAAAGAAGATTTGATTCGCAGAATAAGAATGGTTTTAAGTAGGGACGGGACCGAATATTCGAATATTCGCATAAGGGCCGAATATTCGAATCCCATTTAAGTATTCGAATAGTTGTCTCTGAAATTTTATTTTTATTAAAATCATAATATGGATTATTCAATTTATTTGAGAGACTAGCTGTTTCATTTTCTCCAACCAGGCTAATCGTTCGCCATTAATCCTCGTGTGTAGGGTGATTATCACCCCCGGCTGGTCAGTGTTTTGATAGCACCTGTCAAGTTGTACACAGTTTGCAAACCATTACCCGCTGTGTTATGTAATCGACGGCCCTCCCTAACATCGGATCAATGGACTCGCAGTTAATAAATTGACATGTTAGGGAACCCTAGTTGCCAAACAAAGGAGGGGTGTTTAGCACAGGACATTTAAGAGCATCCAATAAAAAAAAGACGAATAATTGTTAATATCGCCAATCATAGCGGCTCAAATGACGCTTTTCGTAAACGACCAATATCACGCAAACACTATTTAAAATCATCAAACATTCTAGTTAAGACGTCATGAAAGCTTAATATTACCTTACACAAGACGTAGATCTATCACGGTCAAATTTTTACTAAAGCGCAACTATCACGGGGGCCAACTAGGTATTACGATGAAATGTTTGTCTACGACAACCTATATGGGTATTATAACAAATTTGTATTGCTACGAAGGCAATTTTGTTGTCGTAGACAAACATTTCTCACTATATACACTGACTTCGTAGCTATACAAATCTCTTATAATACCCATATAGGTTGTCGTAGACAAACATTTCATCGTAATACCTAGTTAGCCCCCCAGTGACTATGCCACCGGCTACTGCTTCGCCTGTGTGAAAGAATTTGCTCGTTCTGCCGACAAGAAATCAGCAACCTGTTTTGTTTGTTACGTTCGTTTCTGAGTGTAACATCTGCATGCAGAAACTTGAGAGCTAGTGTGTGTTCAGATTAATTTTAAAAGCAGATTAAATATAATTTGTACAGCCGACAAAATATTTACGCAAAAAAACCTGACTCTACATGACGGAAGACTTAATTCGAAACTAATTTAAATGCAGATATAGATGTTGCGTTAAACACGAGTTGCATCCCTTTCATTCGGAGACCGCCATATCTACAAAGATTAACTGTAGTAAATGGTTGCAAAAGTTGACAAGTTTACCAGTCAATCAGACGATTGTCACAGAATACACATTCTGCTCAGGGTTTGGTCCATTTAAGATAGGTATTTCTACGAAGCAAACATTGAATAATTGCATTTGATGAAATTATACTCGGATCGGATAACCCCCCCCCCCCCCCCCCCCCCCCCCCCCCTTCGGACAAAGCGTTTCTTCCAGGCGAATTATTCGAATACTTTAAGCGAATATTCGAATAGCAATTTGGGTTCGAATTCCCATCCCTAGTTTTAAGATATGGTATATATCTCAACATATAGAGCAGGAAAAATATATATATATATATAAAAAATCAGCTCTTTCGCTATAGATCTATATATATCCAGATCTAATTTGATGCAAAAAAAAATCTGTTTAAGTCGGTACCATTGCCTATGGTTAGAACACCTTTTGAAATTATTTCTATGGCAAAAGCCAAATAGTGTTAAGGCTGGTTACACAAAATTAGGGTCTAGGGACTAAATTTCAAAATTCTGATTAATCTGTAACAAGTATTGAAGACAGATGGTAGCTAAAAGCAGTCTAAAAAGTAATTAGAATGCCCCTTAACAAGCATTCTGCTTTAATTTCAGCCTGCTTAGCAGGGACTTCTTTTATGAAGTATAGAAATAATGACAGACCTAAGAAGATGACAGCTTAAAGCAAAAGTGAAAGTAAAACAGAAATCTCCTAAAGGAGCTTTCTGTTTCGTTTTCACCTTGCTTTAACCCTTTCCCCAATAGAAGCGCCTTTTAGCGGATATGATTTATTCTTCCGCTGAAGAATATAGTTCCAATTTAATCAGTAATAAATATGTATTATAGGGAATATTTTCTATGTTATAGCACATGATAGCTTAAAGCAGGCTGAAAGTAAAGCAGAATGCGCCTTAGTGCGCATTCTGCTTTACTTTCAACCTGCTTTAAGTAGTCACCTATATTAAGTACTAGAAATAGGCTATCAGGTAAAGGGTTAAGCAACCACCTACTAATCAATACAATTAAGTGGTCATAAAAGAAAAGTTTTCAGTACTGTACTGTACCAACAGTAAACATTTTAATACTGGACAATGTACTTAAATGTTTACAGTTGGTTTACATATGACCCTAACAAAATGTCTTCTCACCTGAAACCTTTATTTTCTTGCCCCCACCTTCCATATCAAAGTCAGTGACATCTAGCTCAGTGATAACTCTCTGTGGTAAAGACTTCCTTGAACGCTTCTTGGTCGCCTCCTGACTCAAATCTACATAAAATAAATGATAAATGCTCAGCAAGAAATCTAATTTTATGTGTACTGGGGCCCGTTTTACTAAACAACTTACGCAAATTATTTGCGTAAGTCAAAATTAAATTTTTTTAATTTATATTTTTTATTATCACTTGCTACAAACAGCAAATAGCCAGATCAGAGGATGCGCTTTTAGCGCGTCCTTTGCTCTGGCTATTTGCTGTTTGCAAACGTTTATGATCGAGAAATAAGAGTTATACGATTTTGACTTACGCAAAAAAGTTGCGTAAGTGGTTTAGTAAAACGGGCCCCTGATGTGTACTATGACCATCACCTATCACATGTAGTTCTAGATGATTTTGACTTGTTTTGATATGATAAAAGTTGTACTGAGCTCCAGGGCTTCTTTATTGGAGTACATTTTAGAAATGAACTTAATTTTTTCAGTGATTAAGCGTAATAAACAACAGATAATGATTGGCACATTAGCGATTCATGGTAAATTTGCCAATCATTTTCTGTCTTTTATTTCGCTTAAACGCCAAAAAAATCTGTTTATTTCTAATACTTACATTACATTTGCCATAATTTCTAATATTAAATGAACATTTTATTAGTATACACAGGGTTGCAGATAAGGTTTGGATGCAATTGGGTATTTACTCCTTGATATTTTGAAGAATAGGGTTTTTGCAATTTTTATTGGGTATTTGGAGTTTTCATAATTGGGTATCATTCATATTCTGATAAGGTTTTCAAAATTTCTTTGCTTTTTGCTACATTTCTTTGCTTTTTGTTACTCCTTGTTGTGTAAAACAATTGCTTTTTCCACAATTTTAATTGGGTAAATACCCCAATACTCCCCTTATCTGTAACCCTGTATACATATATGTTTAATCCATATTAGAGGTTGGTAACACAAATAACGTGTACCCTGAAAGGAACCGCCGTTATAACTGCAGTACTCAGGTAACGTAACAGAATGATTCGCGGAGAGCAGATCCATAAGCCCCGCCTCTTTTGCGAAAGATATCCACAGGTTCTGCCCCCTAAAAAAAGTGTGTCTATGTGAATAAAACGTCATTTTGTTGAATGGAATTGAATTGGGCAAATGTAAATATTGCCAAATATGGAGTATCTACTTCCTAAGATATGGCAAAGCATTAAACTTATGGACAGACAGACAAAACAACCAACAAACACATGTGCAGACATATCAGCCCCAATGTGCCTAATGATATTTGAGGCACAAACAATAGGCATAGAGTCAAATTTGTACATGTACTAGGTGGCCATTCAAAGAAGAGTGAAGCTTTCAAATCATAAAACAGTAACGCAGCAATTGGGTAATGAACTTTAACGGGAGTGTTCTGCATATTTTTGTTCTGCATCAATCTGTCACATGTCTTAAAGACTTCCCCTATGCCTTTTGTCTTATACAAAATGATTTAACCCATTACCCCATCAATACACCTTTTTATGCCTCTAGTTTATTCATCCATTGAAGACAGTAGTTACACTTTATACAGTTATGAATTACATGTATGTACCATAGAAAATAATTCTATATCCTTGCAAAAATTGGTGCTTAAACCAGGCTGAAAATAAAACAGAATGTGCCTTAAGGCTCATTCTGTTTTACTTTCAACCT
The DNA here is from genome assembly GCA_922989275.2 of Gari tellinella. Classification (NCBI taxonomy): domain Eukaryota; kingdom Metazoa; phylum Mollusca; class Bivalvia; order Cardiida; family Psammobiidae; genus Gari; species Gari tellinella. Next base: position 33,764,332 of record OV277868.1, on the reverse strand, counting down.
GCTTTAAGTGGTCCCCCATCTTCAAATCTAGAAACATGCTATTGAATAATATGTTAAATGCAAATACATATACAAATACATATACAGTGTACAGAGCTAATCAGTACTATTAATTGCCTTTATGTTTTTGGTCTGCATTGGTCTCCTGGTCTCCTGTGTGTCCAAATTCTTCAATATCAGCCCTGCAATGTCCACTACTTCTTGTAATCCGCTTGCCTATCTGAAGGGTTTCACATTCTGGAACCTCTGATTTGGTATGCCTGTACACAAATTAACAAACAAGATTAAGACTGCAGAATACAGTTACTTCCAGTTAATGGTCCAAGGCGAAAACATTCTGGTTTTCTACAGCCCTGTTCCAATCTGAAACAATCAGGGTCACTCAATCAAAAGCTGATTTAAACTCATTGATTAATGAAATGGCACACACAGGTAAGACTAACTTCATTGAACCTGTTAACCTGTTGCCCCAATAGAAGCGCCTTTTAGCGCATTAAAATTATTCCTTCACTGGTGAAAATAGTTCCAATTTATACCGTTAAGAATTAAGGTGGATTCTGCTTTGCCTTCAACCTGCAAAAGTAGAAACAGACTGGGATGGAGGATTAAAACATGATCCCTAATATTGAGCTACATTAATTTATAAAATATTACACAAGTGTTTGCACCAAGTTTTAAATTGAAAGAAGAGATAATTTATTACCAGGAAATGTTTTGACAGTTTTGATCTTATAAACTGCATTTACTCTCACAGCAAGATGGACTACACTGTTTGCCAAATATAGAAGATTAGTTTGGGGGCAAACTTGAAGTAACAGTCCTTGTTACAATTCATACAGATCACATACTATAGCTACTGATGATAAACTTACTTGATATGGACTTCAAGTAAATATGTCATGAGATCATCATTCTGAAGACTTAAGTTTGTTTTCAGAGACTCGAAGGCTTGATAACAAGCCTCTCCTACTATGATGGCACTTTGCCCAGGTTCAATGTCAAGTTCAAGGAAGAAGCGAATGACCTCATCAGCTGACTGCTTTGTCTTTGACTGCATGTTTTCAAGGTCTAGTTGAGTGGCTTTGCTTAGAGACAGTTGTGTTACTTTCTTTGTTCCTTCCCTAAAAATAAAAAATATGTAACAATTTCATTGCCATGGTATTGTTTGTTTATCCCATTAATCCATACATAATGATACAGAGTTTTACAACTCTTAACCTATTACCCCATAGATGATTACATGTATTCATATTGAAAATAGGTGACCACTTAATGCAGGCTGAAAGTAAAGCAGAATGTGCCTTAAGGCGCATTCTGCTTTACTTTCAGCCTGCTTGAAGTAATCATCTTATAGGATATAGAAAATATTTCTTATGATACATATTCATGACTGTACAAATTTCAGCTGTATTCTGCATTGGAGGAATGAATAAGAGGCATTAAAAGGTGCAGGGTTTTCCCTAGGCATTCACAAATGGGGGACATTGTGTCCCCCAGGTTCTTAAGTTTGGGGGACAAAACTAATTTTTGGGGGTCACTTGTCTCGACACTGGTTTTTAACTTTCAAATAAAATTTTAGGACATCATGCATTTGCAGCATTGCTGGTTGGTAGGTAATCTAGAGATGTAAAGAATGTTGGTTGCTTAATGCAGCGTGACAGTATTGCAGAAAACCACCTATTAAAAGACTCTGGTCTTCAGAGTCTCTTCTATTTCATGTTTTAACAAGTAACATTTTGTGATCACCGTGATGTATTTTCAAAGTTGCGTCAAATTTAACCCCCAGTAAAAATGTTTGAGGGACATTTTGTCAAAAAGGGGGTCATAGGCGCGCATTTTGTGCGCCAGGGAAAACCCTGAAGGTGTATTTATGTGGTAAGGGGTTAATTATTTCTACACTATGGAAAGTAGTCACCATCTAGGAAGTCCTCAAAATGAACACAGAATATGTTTCCAGTATCTTTCCAGACATGTAGTAGCCTAAAGCAGGTTGAAAGTAGAGCAGAATGATCTTTACTTTCAACCTGCTTTAGGTAATCACGTGTTTCAGAACTATTAACAGGTTATGAGGTAAAGGGTAAAAATTGTTGCCTGCTTTACTTCTCAAACTTAGATTGTAAGCAATTTGACAAAAGAATTGACATTATGAATGTCAAACAGTTAGAACCATTATCACTAGATGCCAATTTACTTGGCCAGGGCTCCAGATAAGGGGAGTATTTCAAAAACTAAAATCTTTATTTCTGCTTTAAACCCTATGGTGTCATTACTCATTAGAATCGTCTCTTCGAGACGATTCTAATGAGTAGTAACACCATAGAATTTGATGCTAAAATAAGTGAGAACATGTTGGATTTGTGAAGTAAGTGTAACAGAGTAATTTAAATGCATTTTGCGCATTTAAATTATTGCATAATATTTCCTAATGAAAATTAAGTTTTAATGGTAAATTCTATTTTCATTTGGCCGTGAAATGCGACTTCCCATTGACACCAGTCTGACTCCAAAATGTACTCTTTCGGCATCATTCAGAACACATTTGGCTAACGTTCTACAAAACCTTGAAATCTCTAGGAAAATAGCTGCCGAAAATATTAAGAAGGCACAGGACAAGTACAAAGAGCAGTATGACAAAAGGTCGAAAGCTCCCACGTACAAACCAGCAGACAGAGTCTGGTTATATTGCACTAAAGTCCCAGTTGGTATGGCCCCTAAACTGCACAGAAAATGGGTAGGACCCTACTACATATCTTTCAGTGGTCCGCATAACACATACAAACTTAGGCGTTGCCATGACAACAAAGAAGTCAAGGTCCTTGTCAATGCAACACGACTCAAACCTTACTTTGATCCAAATGATAGGCCTACCAATCCACCACCTGGTTATGAACACCTTCAGGAACCGTTAAATGCTGAAGAGTTACCGGTTGACATACCGTTACCGCCTGCTACACAGCCTGAACAGCAAAATAATGCACAGCCTTCTGCATCAAAGCCTCAAACACCGCCTAAACAGCAGGCTAACAAGGAACCTGCAGGCACACATAAACAAGCTGAATCCAAAACACCACCTAAAATACAGGGAAAGGGTAAGCAGCCAGCTAACCCAAAATCTAAAGCTAAGGCTAAAAGGTCAAAACCTGCTGAAAGTCAACCAAATGTAACAAATGACGTAAATGGTCAAATTCAGCAGCAAACTCCAGGTCCATCTGGTCAACCTGAACAAAGCCATTCAAAAGCCGATTCTCAACAAACGCAGCCTTCAACATCAAATACTCAAACAGAAAATCAGAAATTTAATGTTGAAGATATTGACAAAATCTTAACAGCAAAACGCAGTAAGAATACTCTCTATTACCGCATTAAATGGAAAGATCCATCTAAGACAAGTACCTGGGAGTATGCATCTACAATTCCGGATGTCTTCATTAGGGAATACCATGTACATAAGACTATGTGTGGTAGAAAGAGAAAAAGGGCTCTCAATGGCAATCAGTTCTTTGATAGATTTGCTCCACCAAATATCTACTCAATTACAGAAACCAAATCAAAAATTAAACCTTTCACTACGGGTTACAGAGAAACCTATGACCTTTCAAATCAGGAATATTTGACTTATCACGCAGACAACAAACAAACTTTTAATAGTGGATTGCCATTCCCTATTTCCCACAGAAAACAAGTACTTCAGCCATATTTAAATACTCTTTTCGACTGTCTAAATCAAGTAGATCATAACGATTGGCATACTAGTACAGCCTTACTAAACAATGGAAAAACTGTAGAATCAAAAATAATAAGAGCTGTCATAACAAACGATGAAACAGACCCTTTCAATTCAACCTTCTTCAAAGTGTATCTATGTGGAACAAACCAACCTGTCTGGCTACCATTTTGTCAAGCCCCAATCAAATTTGTAAGACAGTTTATGTTTAGAATGGCTGCCAAGATCACACAACGTGGCCCAATTTTCAAAACAAAGTGAACAGATTGGAAATGTGTGTGCAAGTACATGTATGTGTACAGTGTTTTCATAAAATTTTGATTTCTTTAAAGTTCTAAGTTACAGCACATTTCAAAATTGGTTTTACTCAAAAAGATTAGTTTAAACTGGTAATGAATAAATTTATTACAGTTTTTATGTAAGTTTGAAAAGAAAGTTTTCAAATTTAAGTAATTTAAGCTGACAATGTTGTTTTCATAGATGGTTTTCAAAAACAAAGTTTCTAAAGTAAAATTCTAGAAAAATTGCCGGTTAAGGTACAACTGTGTCATATATTGCATGTGAGACAAACAGTCTCACTGAATGGTAGTAATTTCACTTTCAGCTCATACATTGATTTAAAACTGTTGAAATTTCTACAATATGAGTATCCATGGAAGAAGATGAACTGCGTGACACTATTACATGTGTGTTAAAGACAATGGACACTGTGCAGAGTAAATATATACATTGTGGTATACAGACTGTAAAACAGATAATATACAGATTTAGTTTTGATATGAATGTGATATTATATGACAGTACTATATCTCTTAATTTGGTACTAAATAGTGAAGATATATTGAATGTCCATTCAGCTAATACCGGTACATTGATTTATTAATAAGCTTTAAATCACATTTGTTCAATGAGACTTGTTATAAGCAGTGGAAAAGTCTTAACTCATATCAAAGATTAGAAGTACATGTACATATTATAGAGAAATGTACAGGTACATTGGATATTTGATATACTTTTATGATTGTGCATTAGTTAATGCAATTGGGCATTGAAAATTATGTGTTATTTAATGCAACTGGGCATTAAAGAGTTGACTAATTAGTCTGTTCAATGGGAACAAAAAGTTACATTTTAGATTACATGCTAAGAATTTGGTCATAGCATGTATAGTATTTAAATTGGGAACATCTGGTTTGCCAATGTTTACTACATTCAATGTGGCTGAGCAGTGTACAAATTTGTAGAATGTTTTTAAAGTCAGTTCACACTAACAGTTAAATGTAAGGATTTATCCGTAAAGGTGATATAGTGTAATTCCTGACGGAGGGTGTTTTATAGTAGATAGAATAAAGTGTAAGTTTAATACGATTTCTAAGATCTATCTACAAAAATAAAGTAGCATTTGCATATATACATATAATACAGTAGTGGTTAAATGGAACCACCTGTATGGCTTATTATCGTACAGTTACATTAAAGGATAAGAATAAGGCCAAAACAAAAATATATTACTTGTAAGTATATGATTATGAATGCATCAGTTCATTGAGACTGTTGTTACATTTAATGTTCGAGGTATTGAGTAAAGTTTGCTTACATAGCAAATTCAATATATTTCTATTTTTAATGTACTAATTATCAGTTAAGATATAAGTCATTAATATAGAAGTTAAAAACAAAATTAAATGTCATTTTTCATAATCATTATGCGAACTAGTAGGAAGAGCTCTCTTGTTAATTTTATAATGTCATTTACATGAATTGTTTATTTATATCAGTAATGATATAAATAGGAAATAATACCAATAATGTGTGTATGTATTTGAAATGAGTGATTGCAAACATAATACAGACGTGCATTATAGTTTGTGTTTGAGTGTGTTTACAACTGTTATTTGTTACAAAAAAAAATATAACCATACCGCTGAATTTTTTTCCTTACCTTAAATACTTATTATGATTGAGGACAATCATTTTTCCAAGGGGAGGTAAAGTGTAACAGAGTAATTTAAATGCATTTTGCGCATTTAAATTATTGCATAATATTTCCTAATGAAAATTAAGTTTTAATGGTAAATTCTATTTTCAATAATTTCAGAATATTTTAAGTTAGTCATTTCTTGGTTTCTGTTGATAAGCATGGTTGCCTAGATATGCATCTTATCAATAATCAGCTTAGATTGTAAACCTGTCACTAAGGACTATGGCTTTCAGTCGTCTGATAGGAACCCAGCATTAATTGGCTTACCTGTCACATGTTTATTTTAGTGATGATAATAATCAAACTGGACAACTGTCATTTCATCCCAGATAAGATCTAGATATGTTAATTAAGAATTTAAGATAATTGGTATAAACTTTTTCATTGGTTAAAAAGTCTTGATTACTTATAGATTCTGATTGGTCAGGATAATGATCTAGTCCTGCATGCCCCTAAGAAATCTATGTTGTAACTTGATATTAGAATAATATTGAATCACTTGACTTTTGGAGATACTTTAGGATAGAAGAAGTCTTCTTGTAACTTTGAATTAGAGAACAGTCTTCTTTATAGAACTTGGTGTTAGTCTTTAGATGTTTGTCATCATCTTACTTGGATATTATTAGAAGTATAATTTGGACTTGAATAAAAGCTTGAACTGCAATCATGGACTTGAGTGAATCTGGCTGCTCCCAGACAGGGAGCAGGCCCCTAAGTTAAAACATTTAATTGAAAGCATGCTGACCGGTGGCGAAAAAGGAAAAGGGCTGGCCCCAGCTGCTTGAGTTAAGAATTCCCCAAAGACATTGCTCGAATGGCGGCCGCCCACTGACAACCATCGGTCACATATACTCCCCCTTATCTGGAGCCCTGCTTGGCTACTGAAAATGATGCTCAATGATGAAAGGTGCTGGTAGAAAGAAAACAGGTCTGACATTCATATCAGTCATTCACCCAGTCCCCTGAAACTTTAAATGGATAAATCCAATTTCCAATAAAGTCTCATTCCTTTTTTGACTATTTAGGGTTGACTAAACAAAAATGTACAGGTATATTTCAAAATGACAAACAATGCAGACCCTGATCAATAGGCGTGAATAGGGTTCCTTAACGAACCCTCTGATCAGGGTCTACACTGTTTGCATAAAACAAGTGTTCTCTTCATAGGTACACTGTTTGTAAAATTTAATGACAAGTATAATCATCACTAGTGTTGAACGTGTTAATATTCAAAGGCTTAAGTCATGAAAATTGAAATGCTCATTAAACCTGTAACTTCGAATGAACAGTTCCAGTTTCTTAAAAAGTCTAGTCCATTTCTACACAATTAACATTGTTCTGGGTGTGTTTTTTTTTTACTATTAATTCATTTATTGCAAAATGACAAAAAGCGGAGACCCAAATCAAGGGGCTCCTTTACTAGGCTTTAGGAAACCTTTGATCTAGGCCTATACTGTTTGCTTAACCCATTACCCTATAACCTGTTTCTAGTTTTGAAGATAGTTGACCATTTAAAGCAAGTTGAAAGTAAAGCAGAATGTGCCTTCAGGCACATTCTGCTTTACTTTCAGCTTGCTTTAAGCTGTTATGTGCTAGAATATAGAAATATTTTTTATGATTCTTCTTTGTGCCAGTGTAAATTGTAACTATTTTAAGTAGAGAAATAAATTTAAGGCGTTAAAAGGCGTATTTATGGGGTAATGGATTAAGACAAGTGTACTCTTCATAGATTCATAGATGGTTTGTAAATGACGAGTATACCTGTCGCTAGTGTTCAATTGGGTTTAAAATCAAGAATATTTGTATTCACCAGTGATCTAGCAGTTGTTTGGCAGCTTCTTCATCTGATTTCAGATTATTTTCCTGTTTATAATCTCCCCATCTTACATATTCATTGCCGATGTCAATGTTTTCTTTATTTTCTCCCTTCAGTCCCCCTCTAGGCATACGTGATGCCTTGCATGGTCTTCCTCTCTTCCTTGGTGTAGATCCCCTCATTGACATCTTGACTCAACCTGCCTTCAAATCTCTTCTAAAACCTGAATGATAAGGAATTCACTTATTTCACTTCAAATGGCCAGTTCTAGTTTCCAATTCAGTCTAGTTCAATTTATCGTCGTTTTTTTAAATGTTCATATTGCAAAATGACAAACAGTGCAGATCCTGATCAGAGGGCTGCAGTTGAAGCCCTCTAGTCTGGATCTGCACTGTTTTAGTGTTTGCATGGAACAAATGTACTCTTCACTGGTACACCTTAAAGGTTGATTTGGAATACAGTCAAACTTGTGATGAGCAGTTATTTAAAGTTTAATACAGGACTAAAATAAATCAGAAAGCTTCCACATGCTGTCTGCTTTACTTTATTCTGTATTGAGCTGCCATTCATTTTCCTCAAGAGATTCTTCAAAGAGTTAATACAAGTTTGACTGTATGGAAAAGCAGTATCCCCCTTACTAAGGGTAAGTAAAATATGCTCAGGGCTCCTGTCTTAATTATATCTATTTATATGTATTCCTTTCAAATTATTGCTGTAAAGTGTAAAATTTGAATGGTAAATATGGTTAAATCAAATATCTTTCAAGCAAAAAATTAACAGATCTATGTTAGAGACCCCAGGTTTAACCTTTGCTATGCAGGAAATAGGTATATACATCAAGTGAGATCCTGGCAGGGCTGCCATATCTCTGGAGTTAAAAACAATTCCCAATTCTTCAGACTTTAAAAAAAAAAAAATCTCCAGATGTGGGTGTCAAACAGTTTGGATCCAGATCAGACACTTCATTAAGTGGCATCTTATCTGGATCCAAACTGTTTGCACAATTATGCTAGTGTAATAGAGCCGGGCACCTAAAAGGTACAATTCCTAAAAATTAAAATCACGCTTGAAAATTTGGAAATCTTAGGACTTTTATGAGCAACTTATGGTAGCACTATCCTGTAGGAGCCCTAGATCAGGGTCAGTGTCTGCATTGTTTATCACTAATTTTAACTTTCTGGGACAAGCTCTCCTGTGTCCATGTAAAATTATAAACTTATCCACAGTGTAAGAGTTCAAGTAAGAAGTCTAAACATAAGTAGGCTATCACCACAGACAGGCCAATTAAAAGTTACCAAGTTTGTTTGAAAGGGACAGTGCACCCTTAAGGGGCCTCCTTGCACCAAGCCAATTTCATGTAAAGTGGGATGGACGACAGTATCAACTTACAGTACTATAAATTTTTCACTGAAAGTACAAATTTTGTGTTACATTAAAAATTTTAGTCGCCATTTTGAATATTTTCGTGGGCAAGCCTAAAAATCGATATTTTGTAAACATTGTGTCGCAACAATTTTTACAAATCCCATCAACTGTTTAGAGAAGAATCAGGGCACTTATATATTTAAAATCTATTATCACAAGCACTGCTCATAATGCAAAGAAAACGAGAGTCCCAGACAAAAGTGTTTTTGGAAGTTTTAGCTATCTTGCTATTTGCCGACTAAATTCCTGAAAAAAAAGTTTCCAATAAATGTCTTTTTCTGTTGAATTTGCATCATGAAAATAATTCCATACCTGCTGAATTCTGCAAAATTTTGAACATTTAGGAAAGTGATTATCGCTTGGAATAAGTATGCTTATCGACACTTTCCATCGGGCGCATTTTAATGGCTGTTCCATTTTTTCACACAGCCACTGACATTTTCAGCAATATTTTTTTTTTCAACAAACATCAAATTCAGCAGACGCTTTTAAATATTGATGGACTTACCAAGCGCCTCGCAATGGGGATCAAAGGACTGAGAGTACAAACTGAACCCATTTGATTTGATTTGTTTTGATTTTACGTCGCTTTCAACAGTATTTCAGTCATATCGCGACGTCCAGCTAATTATAGGTGGAGGAAGACCCCAGAAGTCCTTTATGCACTGTTTCAGGCACAAATCGGCAACTGTGTAGAACCACCGACCTTCCGCAAGCCAGCTGGAAGGCTTCCCCACATGAAACATCCGAACGACCCTATTGGGATTCGAACTCACAGCGGTGAGGAGCTTAGTGATGTAAGTCACAGAAACCCATTTGAACAGTCTTCATTAGCAGGAAAAAAGAGTTACAAAAGGCCCTGTCCAATGCGGGCCTAAATCGCTCACCTGGAAAAACCAAGACGTGGGTAACATGACACATAGGGTTGGATCATCTTTTACCACAATGGAAATTCCAATAACCATGCTGATGAACCTGCAAATGAAGTGTTTTGTCAAATATCTAAGCTCTCGACTTTGTATTTGGTTTCAAACTTCAAATCAGGAAGAATTTCACTGAAAAACTCTGGTTTTAGTTCATGTGACCTAGATATGCACCAGACCGGATCCGTTTCAAGAATATTGATAAAAGACCTCTAGAAGTCAATCATAACCTATGCCAAATATCAAATATCTGACTAAAATTATTCATTTTAAATTTTCATCAAGTGGGTCTGTGAACAATATTTACTATAGTTAACAATAATTTTCCAGCTTGAGTTTCTAGTATTTTGACTATTAGCACGGAGTAGACACATCGATCTGTGTTTACTCCATGCTATTAGATAAAAGCATTTTAGAGTTTAAATGAAAATGAAAGTCTTTGAATAAGATGATTTTGCAAAAAACAACATCAATCTTATGAATATATATATATCTATACATATGCAAATGAGAAAAATTGCAAATTTGAATGTTTACTGAAAGTGTCATTACCAACGTTGCTGACCTAACAAAAAGATTAGCAGAGATATGAGCAATTTTCATCTTTACCCTTAGTCCCTTTCTTTATAGAATCACGAATTAATAAGCTTATTAATTCGTGATAGAATCAATACGGGTTGCCATGAACACAGCATAGTTTTGCATAGTGGGAATTAGTTTATTCTTGGGTAAATCTTAATTTTTCATCGAATGGGTCTTATTGAACAATTTGACACCCATGAAACTTTGTCCTTTGGGGTGCATGAAAGGCTAAATTAGCTCCCGGGTTTGAGCGTTTTACCACAATATATTACTACGTACCCCTTATGGTATAAGCATCTTCTAAAATCTTTGAATGTTCGCCTATATCTATCTTGTGATTCTGCCACACACACTCACGGGCAATTTGGGACAATGCACGTCTGTGCATGTTAGTAGAATTAAGAACAGTATAGATCTAATAGATAAGGGTTAATGGCGAGCAAATTTAATCTTGAATGTTAAAAACAGGATCAAAACATCCATTGCTGGACTTTAAAGTTTAAAATGATTCATGGTGTTGATTGAGGACTTGAAAGTTTCCAAGCTCTAACACTGCACGACAGGCATCTGCAGGAAGGGTATACGACTATACTCAATACTCACTCAAGGTCCAACGGGTGGCACGTCGTTGTACTTTTTCGATTGTGTGTGTTGGACCTTGTGTGAGGATCCCACACGCTATATTAAGCATACCCTAGTTTTAGACGAACAAGGGCATTGTAAGCACGCTCCCCGAGTTATGGACGACACAAACTTGGTGTTTCCTCTTGAAAAAATAAACATTGGAGCACTTTTACAATTGGTCCGCCGCCAAAAATGTTATAAATGTCACAAGATATGGCCAGATTAATGTCACAATAAATGGCCAGGTTAATGTCACAAGAGATGGCCAGTTAATTTCTACGAAAATACCAAAAAGACCTGCGCCAAGATTCTGTAAAGTTTACCCCAACCCTAACCATAGTTTTTGGTGGCGGACCAATTGTAAACCCTAGCCGAAACCTTGGGTAAGGTTTACTACGGTGGCACTAAGGTGACATCCCGTATCCAAAAAATAAATTTGTTTTCCAAAGTCCAAAAAATTGAGTCGGGAAAACAAAAAAAAATTATATTTTGGATCCGGGATGTCACCCTTAGTGCCACCGTAGTTTACTCGTCAACAAGTGCATTTGTAACGTACGTAGTTCGTTGGTATATGCAAATAAGGCTTCCAATTCAGTACGTTGGTTTATGCAAATAAGGCTTCCCAAACCGTTGTATGTTGGGAAGTAGAGTAAAGTGTATAGCGCAACAAACATCTCTTGGTGCGAGCTTAAGCTTTGCACCGACGGGGTTTGTTGTTGCTGGGTCTCTCGATTTGCACGTTACACATTCAACGACAGTCTGCCCGAGATGTCGATACCTATACAGAGATTTATGTAGCTGCGCGTCCCGAGTCCTATACTCATTAAAACTGCTAAAGACTCAATTGTCAAGAAACTATAATAGTCCTATTGATTCATAATATTTTGGCCTTTGCGTGTATTTATATTTTAATCTGAAAAACTCAATGTTTTGTCCCAGGGACTCAATGTTTTACAAAATGTGCATCCCCAGGACACAACATTCTGATTTTTAAATTAATCACTGCCTATAGATACAGTCTGTCCATGTAGTTTGTACTTGGTGGGTATTGGACCTCTAGCCTTTGTGAATTGGACTACCTGGCACCACAGGTACTTGCCACATACATCTAGATCTATTAAGTTATTAACCCACCCCCCTACCTTTTTTTTTTTTTACTATACTTCTATTATAGATAATCTTTTCTTTTTTTTTAAAAGGGGGGGGGGGGGGGGGTTGCCAGGCACAGGTACTTGACACATACATCTAGATCTACTACCCCCCCCCCCCCCCCCTTTTACAAAACAAGAGGGCCTGGAGGCCCTGATATCGCTCACCATTTGTAATGAAGCCTCATAGCTTTACCTTTGAATTTCACCTGTTTCATTCTAAATCCATTCAAGTTTGTCGACCTACTGTAGTATAGTAGAGTACATCAAAGGCAGATAACTAAAGCCTAAACAATACTGACATGAAGGCTTTTTCTAGCATTTCAAAGTATATCAAGGGCAGGTAACTATTGCCACAATGATTACATTTCAACAATAATTGCACTCCTTCCAGAACGTATAGCTACATCCTTTGTGTACAAGTATAATCAAAATCCATTGAAAACTGTAGTTGCAAGAGTGTAAACGCAGTAAAATATGGCATTTTCAGCAATTCAAAGGTAGATATCTCTTGATCTATTTGTCCGATTCCAACCATAATCACCCTTTTTCGAAATCTTATGGTCATATACAATCTGGGCAAGTTTGAGAGAGCTTGGATAAATATTGTGGCCTCTAGAGCGTAAACACTGTTACATATATCATTTTCAGCAATTCAAAGGTAGATAACTTTTGACCTATTGATCCGATTACAACCATTTTTGAACTCATCCGAAGTCTTATGGTAATATACAATCTGAGTAAGTTTGAGAAAGATTGGATAAAATTTGTGACCTCTAGAGTGTAAACATTGTTAAATATAGCATTTTCAGCAATTCAAAGGTAGATAACTCGCGACCAATAAGTCTGATTTCAACCATTACCAAACTTATCTGAACTCTTATAGTCATTTACAATATGAGCAGGTTTGAGATAGATTGGATAAAAATTGTGGCCTCTAGAGTGTAAACACTGTTAAATATGGCATTTTCAGCAATTTAAAGGTCAATAACTCTTGATCTATTTGTCCGATTTCAACCAAAATCGAACTCATCCGAACTCTTATGTTCATATACAATCTGGGCAAGTTTGAGAAAGATTGGATAAATACTGTGGCCTCTAGAGTGTAAACACTGTTAAATATGGCATTTTCAGCAGTTCAAAGGTAGATAACTCACGACCTATTTGTCCGATTTCAACCATAATCGAACTCATACAAACTCTTATGGCAATATACCATCTGAGCAAGTTTGAAAAAGATTGGATCAATATTGTGGCCTCTAGAGTGTAAACACTAAAATTGTTACCCGGACGACGCACGACGGACGCCGGACATTCAAGGATTGCAAAAGCTCACCCTTTTTTTTTTTAAAGGGGGGGGGGGGGGGGGGGGGGGGGGGGTAAATAGATCTAGATGTATGTGTCAATTACCTGTGCCTGGCACTTGGAAGGGTTGAAACACATATCCCACCTGAGAGACCGATACTCCTTGAATTTGTTCAGGTCAGTTTGGAGAGTTCATGTAGTGCCGTCTGTTTCCCCGTTTCTTAAATTGTAAGATAGACTGCAGTGTCGTCCACGAACAGCCCGACATCACTACTGTAACGTGTTCAATTGTGATTGTTTGCTGTTTAGGTTAGCAGTTTGTGCCCCGTGCAGAGTACTACATGTACTTAGAGAACACATGTTTTTTTCCAAATAAGCGCGTTTAAGCTTAAAGAGGCTCGCAACCGGATCAAGCATTAAAAATAGTAATTTGTAAATATGTCAAATGCTTATATAAATGGGTAAAATTTAGTTTAGGATAATAAATTCTGTTAAAAAATGCACTTCCAAAAAAAAACAAGAGCCCCATGGGGCATATGTCGCTCACCTGAGAATAGCTGTACATCAAAATGGAGATAATGATTTAAGTCCAGGACGGGGTCATTTTTTACCCGAGGGGCATAATTTGAACAATCTTGATAGAGGACCTGTAGATGATGCTATGTTCCAAATATCTAAGATCAGGGTAGTAGGGTTCTAGACATGAAGAATTTTTTTAAGTTTCCATTGAAAAAATCTATTTTTAGCTCCTGTGACCTACATATGCAACAGACTGGAACCATTTGAACAAAATAGATAAAGGACATCTAGAAGTAACACCATGCCGAATATCAAAGCTCTGGCTATATTAGCTTCAGAAAAGAAGACGTATGAAAACTGTGACCCCCGGAGTGGGGCTAATTTTGACCCCAGGGGCATAATTTGTACAAACTTGATAGAGGACCTGTAGATGATATGCAATCGACCAGAACCATTTGAACCTTATTGGTATAGGACATCTAAAAGTGTCACCAAGCCAGATATCAAAGCTCTGGCCATATTAGTTTCAGAGGAGAAGACATTTGAAAATTTCACTATATAACTCTATGTTAAACTGTGACCCCCTGGGCGGGGCCAATTTTTGACCCCAGGGGCATAGTTTGTAGTTTGATAGAGGACCTGTAGATGATGCTATGTGACAAATGTCTAAGATCTGGCCCTTGTAGTTTCAGACAAGAATTTTTTTTAAGATTTCCTTATTTTTTCACTTGGTTGCCATGGCAACCAGAGTTCTACATTGTTTTTAATTCTTTGAACAATTTTGAAAGAACTTGACCCAAGGAACATTCGTGTAAAGTTTGGTTGAAATCTTTTCAGCGATATATGAGGAGATGTCATTTGAAGCAATTGTTAAAGACAACAATGACTGTATAAAGTGAAATATTTTCTTCTGTGGAAGAATAAATTAAAGACATAAAAAAGAATATGTATGGGTTAATAGGTTAATAAATATCATTATTTACATTTTCTAAATATAAGAAACTATATGTAAATGAGTGGCAAATAGTTTGGATCCAGATTAGAAGCAGCATTATGTGGCATCTGACCTGGATCCATACTGTTTATGGCCAAGAATTAATTGTGGACTGATAGACAGAAAGATAAACAAACAAACAAAACACAAACAAACAAACAGACAGACCAAAAGTAATATGCCTCGAACTAAGTTGTGCTTGAGCATAAAATAGCAGACATCACTTTCATTTCTGTTATGTATCTCAGTGACCTGAGTTCAGAGCTAGCTATGGGTCAGTTATGCAATTGGAGACGGTCTCAGAGAGAAATGACTATTATTATGCTGAACTGTTGTCTGCTCCAAATGTTTGTATGTGAAATATGTAAAAAATAATAACTTATATTTTCTAAATATAAGAAAATATGTAAATGAGTGGCAAATAGTTTAGATCCAGATTAGATGCAGCATTCTGTGGCATCTGACCTGGATCCAAACTGTTTGCAAAAATGTTGCATTTAGTATAAGGGTAGCTTCTTAGCCTGGAAGATACAATGCGTCTGTATAAAACGGATCATTAGAGAGTTTTTACTGTCAGACCTGCATCAAAAAGCACTGATATGGCCAGGGTTGAGTCAAATTTGATCCTAGGGTTTTGATTTTTTACAATTTTGAAAGTGATTTAGTAGAATATACTATTCATGCAATATCTAAGGTGTGGGAACAGTGGTTTTTTACAAAAATCTTGTTTAAAGTTTTTCACTTTTTTTAATAAATTTCAATAAGTAGTCCACTTTAAAGTTTCATTTTAACAATTTCTGTAGAGAAGCATCCAAGGAACACCGTGAGCAAATTAGTTTTTTCCTCAGACTCGCGGTTTCAGAGGAGTTGTCGCTTGAAGTAAATTTGAACGGACGGACAGACGGACAGACGGACGGACGGACAGACGGACAGACGGACAGACGGACGACGGACGGCGGGTGATCACAACAGCTCACCTTGAGCCTTCGGCTCAGGTGAGCTAAAAAAGAAGAGGCTCTGGTGGGATTCGAACCCGTGACCATCCATGCGGAGACAAAAATGAAAAATGAGGCATCGCCTTTACGCCCTCGGCTACGGACGCTCTCTATATATATGGTAGCGAATTAACGTACTTCAATGATAGCTTTTAATAGAACATTATTCGGCTTGGGTTTATGTCTGACCACGTGTAGAGAAGCAACAACAACAACTATACCGTTAGCTAACGCTATGGAAAAACGATGGAAAATATCTAAACAAGAGCCCCATGGGGCATATGTCGCTCACCTGAGAATAGCTGTACATCAAAATGGAGATAATGATTTATGTCCAGGACGGGGTCATTTTTTACCCGAGGGGCATAATTTGAACAATCTTGATAGAGGACCTGTAGATGATGCTATGTTCCAAATATCTAAGATCAGGGTACTAGGGTTCTAGACAAGAAGATTTTTTTTAAGTTTCCATTGAAAAAATCTATTTTTAGCTCCTGTGACCTACATATGCAACAGACTGGAACCATTTGAACAAAATAGATACAGGACATCTAGAAGTAACACCATGCCGAATATCAAAGCTCTGGCTATATTAGCTTCAGAAAAGAAGACGTATGAAAACTGTGACCCCCGGAGTGGGGCTAATTTTGACCCCAGGGGCATAATTTGTACAAACTTGATAGAGGACCTGTAGATGATATGCAATCGACCAGAACCATTTGAACCTTATTGGTATAGGACATCTAAAAGTGTCACCATGCCAGATATCAAAGCTCTGGCCATATTAGTTTCAGAGGAGAAGACGTTTGAAAATTTCACTATATAACTAACTCTATGTTAAACTGTGACCCCCCGGGCGGGGCCAATTTTGACCCCAGGGGCATAGTTTGTAGTTTGATAGAGGACCTGTAGATGATGCTATGTGACAAATGTCTAAGATCTGGCCCTTGTAGTTTCAGACAAGAAGATTTTTTAAGATTTCCTTATTTTTTCACCTGGTTTTGATTTTTTACAATTTTGAAAGTGATTTAGTAGAAGATACTATTCATGCAATATCTAAGGTGTGGGAACAGTGGTTTTTTACAAAAAACTTGTTTAAAGTTTTTCACTTTTTTTAATAAATTTCAATAAGTAGTCCACTTTAAAGTTTCATTTTAACGATTTCTGTAGAGAAGCATCCAAGGAACACCGTGAGCAAATTAGTTTTTTCCTCAGACTCGCGGTTTCAGAGGAGTTAATTTGAACGGACGGACAGACGGACGACGGACGGCGGGCAATCACAACAGCTCACCTTGAGCCTTCGGCTCAGGTGAGCTAAAAACTAAGATTCGGTGACGATTCTTGAGACGTTTTTTGGACTGATCATATTTTTTTAATGTCAAAAGCCAAATAATGCCACAAATTTGCTTTTATTTGAGTATTTTATTTTATTTTGAGAAGAACACCATCCGGTTGCGAGTCCCTTTAAACAATTATTTTCATTGCAATCAGTTTGTAGCCAGAACAGACATCGGGTAACCCGGAGTCTGATCAGGCTCCAAACTGCTTGCCACTCAGATTAAAACTGGTAGTTAGAATGTCAAAAAGTTGTCATTTTCTGTATTTCATTGCAATGCATTTGAACGGAAGAAAAACGTTTTCTCCACTGTATTTCAGCCCGGTAGCAAACTGGCAATCGATTTCTTTACTGAACTCATAGGTGAGGTGCTGCTGTCAGACAGGTCTTTAGTATTTTATGATGAAAGTTTTTAGAATTAAATAAATTTGGTAAAGTTTAGCTCGTTCACGCTGTTTTGAATTGAATGTAGAAAATGCATTCTTGAAAGTCTACTCTAAAGATGATTGTAGACAACAACTTCATAGCGTGCTAAACTAAACACGACAGTGCATCACTTTCAAACTTATCTGTTCATCCGTTCGCTGGCATGGTATCAATTGTCGTCTGCTTTTATTTTTCAATTCGCCAGTTTAACACATTCAACCATAGCCACTAGCATACTCGTCATTTAAAGGGTTACACTTGTCCTATGCAAACAGCGTATACCCTGATCAGAGGTCTCCTTCAGATCAGGGTCTACACTGTTTTGTCATTTTGAAATATAGTTAAAATCAACCCTAAAGAGTCAAAAAGGGACTAGACTTATTTTGAAATTGGAACTGTCCATTAAAAGTTACAGGGGTAAATGAGTTAAAGAAGTTGACTAATGTAAACGGTAAGGAGTAGGGATGTCAATGAAACCTGATATGCTCACCTGTTCAAGTCAGTGTTGTACTGAAGCCCGATACCTATATCTTTCTGTTTCACCCGTTTAAATCTAAATCCATTCAAATTTGTAGTATAGCAAGTAAACATTTTGGAATACAATCTCATACTTCTAGTATAGTAGAGTACAATACATGTATTGGCAGATAACTAGAGCCTAAACAATACTGAAATGAAGCCTTTTCTAGCATTTCAAAGAATATCAAGGGCAGATAACAATTGCCAAAATGATTAGATTTCATCAATAATTGCACTCCTTTCAAGAACTGATAGCTATATACTTCATGTGCAAGTAGAATCAAAATCCATCGAAAAAGCGGTTAGATATGGCATTTTCAGAAATGCAAGGGCAGATCACTCTTGACCTATTGGTCAGATTCTAAACATTAGCACACTTATTTGAACTCTTATGGTCATATACAATCTGAGCAAGTTTGAGAAAGATTGGATAAAATTGTGGCCTCTATAGTGTAAACACCCTTAAATATGGCATTTTTAGCAATTCAAAGGTAGATAACTCTCTACCTATAGGTCTGATTTCAACCATAATGTAACTCATCTGAAATCTTATGGTCATATACAATCTGGGCAAGTCCAATCTGAGCAAGTTTGAGAAAGATTGGATTAATATTGCGGCCCCTAGTGTGTAAATACTGTTAAATATGAAATTTTCAGCAATTCAAACGTAGATAATTATTGATCTATTTGTCCGATTTCTCATCCAAACTTTTATGGTAATATACAATCTGGGCACGATTGAGAAAGATTAGATAAATATTGTTGCCTCTAGAGTGTAAACACTGTTAAATATGGCATTTTCAGCAATTCAAAGGTAGATAACTCTTGACCTATTGGGTCAAATTTCAACCATAATCAAACCCATCCGAACTCTAATGGTAATACAATCTGAGCAAGTTTGAGAAAGATTGGATATATTGTGACCTCTAGTGTGTAAACACTAAAATTGTTCACGACCGACATTCAAGGATTGCCAAAGCTCACCCTGAGCTAGCTCAGGTGAGCTAAAAATTACTGCCGGTATTCGGATATCCGTATGAAGTATCCAAAAAGTATTCGGACATTCACATTGAGTTACGAGTGTAAAACACAAGATCCAATAGGAACAAACATGTTTTCAAATAACCATATACTTGTTGTAAGACACTGAAAGGCAGGACTCCAAATAAGAGGAGTATTTCGAAAACTAAAATCTTTATGTCTGCATTAAACCCCACAGTGTCACTACTCATTAAAATTGTCTCTTCCTGACGATTCTAATGAGTAGTAACAACATTTGAGTTGGTGCTGTTGGATTTTGTTAGTTCACTCCCTCTTATCTGTAGCCCTGGAAAGGGTTTAGGGAGATATTGGTAGTGATTAGTGAACATCGATTCTACTTGTTGGCCAGGAAGAAAACAACAGTTATTCCACCATTACATTTTATTTCTGGAATTTAAAATGATGAAGGCTGAAAATGAAGATGATTAATGTACACATTTTAGCAAAAATTAAAAACATCCTGTCGGTACTCTCTCCCCTTTTTGCACCAATACTTGCACCCTTAAGAAAAGAACCCATTCCTTCATAGTAACGCGTTTACAGTCTCCTAGTTGCCATTTGAAGCTTTTCATACACTTTGAAAAGTATCTGCTTAACCCATTACCCCATAGCCTGTTTCTAGTGTTGAATATACGTGACCACTTAAAGCAGATTGAAAATAAAGCAGAATGCGCCTTAAGGTGCATTCTGCTTTACTTTCAGCCTGCTTTAAGCTAATATCTGCTAGAATATAGAAAATATTTCTTATGATTTTTATTTGTGACAGTATAAATTGGAACTATTTTCTTCAGTAGAGGAATTAATTAAAGGCGTAAAAAGACATATATATATATAGGGTAATGGGTTAAAGCAGTAATCAAGCATCTATAGCTTCTTGCTTTACTCTCAACTGGCAATAGTAATCAAATTCTAAAACACTGTTCAAAACATGATATGAAGGGAAGAATTAATAATTTGAGTCCTTATCAAGGTAAAATTTTATCCATGTATCCACAGGGCTGACATTTCTCCAGATTTTTCCAAAATCTTAGACTTTTTTTCCTAGCAGATGGTAACTTTAAGGAGGCTGAGAGTAAAACAGAAAGTGCCTTAAGGCCTATTCTACTTTACTTTCAATGCGCTTTAATTAATCCTGCTTGAAAAAAAAGATAATTTGGAAATCTTAGAATTTTTCAAGATCAAATTATGGCAGCCCTGTAACCATATTTGCCACCTTTAAGAACTCCGGTCTCCCATTATTGTTATTCCTGCAAGACACACAGTTTTGATTAGAACATTCATCAAAGGGCATTTTTAATGGAATTCATCCACATGCCCTCAGAATGGCGTCAATAATAATTTAAAAATCTTGGATTTGGATCCCTACTTCAATCAAGAAATTCTTGTACATTAACAAAGTTCTGCAATGAAGCCAAACTATTTCAAGTACCAGTACAGTTCAGGGCTCCAGATAAGGGGTAGTTTTCTGAACAAATTCAACATTTTCTCACTCATTTCATCACCAAACCTTATGGTGTCACTACTCATTAGAATCGTCTCGAAGAGACGATTCTGATGAGTAGTCACACCATAGGGTTTAAAGCAGAAATAAAGATTTTAGTTTTTGAAAAACTACTCTTATCTGGAGCCCTGAGTACTTCAAAAAATTAATTTAAACAGTAGGGTTACAAAGAGTGTATGTACCTTGAAAAGTTCACCTGTCCTATGCAAACAGTATAGACCCAGATAAGATGACTCGATCATCTGATCTGGGTCTGTACCGTTTTCAATTTGCATTATTCATAATTTATTATAAATGACCCTAAATGTGTTGACAATGCCCCCCACCCCCTCTTCCCTTTCTCTATTAAACATGATTCATTCCTTCGCTTCCAAACAAGTTTTCCTCCCTCTCTTTTCAAACATACATCTACCAAAAAATTACCTCATCCAATCCTGAATTTTCCATGACTTTCATCCAATCCTGAATTTTCCATGACTTTTATCCTATCCTGAATTTTCCATGACTTTTATCCTATCCTGAATTTTCCATGATTTATCCTATCCTGATTTTCCATCATTTTTTCGATATCCTGAATTTTCCCATGACTTTTATCCTGATCTTTCCATAATTTTATCCAACGACTGGAGTCACCACGTTCCTCCTAAGATGCCGCCTTGATTTACATCCTTAGTAATAATAAAAATTTATATCCTCTTTTCAAAAGCTGACTGATCCATTGATTTTTTATCTTTTCCATGTAAATCCTCAGCAGCTGAAGACGTTTTCCTCAATCAACGAAAAGAAAGCATCCTTAAAGCCTACTATTTCCACATTTCGATTCCATCTTTTACAAGAAAAAAATCTCAACTCTTTTAACACCAAGTGATATTGTTATCTGTAACAATTATTGCCTGATACTGTCCCAAGCAGGGCTCTAGATAAGGGGAGTATTTCAAAAACTAAAATCTCAATTTCTGCATTAAACCCTATGGTGTCACTACTCATTTGAATCGTCTCTTCGAGACGATTCTAATAAGTAGTAACACCATAGGATTTGTTGCTAAAATGAGTGAGAAAATATAGTTTTTGTTCAGTTTAATCCCTCTTATCTGTAGCCCTGCCCAAGTAAGAGTTTATAAAAATATCTTTTAAAAGCTGTCTGAGCATCTAACTGTGTAGACCATGTTGAGACACAGAGCTACTCTGTGTCTCAGCTTGCTCCTTACTGTTTGTAAATGTTAAAATGTTTTCTAAAATATCTTTTCAAAATAGAATCAGTGTGAAAAGAGTTAAATTCTGTCCTTTAGAATATTTTAAAGATTCTCTGAAGTAAACATAATTCCTTGATATATAACTCTTTCGTTCCTACAACTTTAAATGGACAATTCCAGTTTCCATTTTAGTCTAGTCCATTTCTGACTTTAAAGGGTTGTTTTTGTCAATGTTTTGCATTGTGACAAACAGTGAAGACCCTGATCAGAGGCTGATCTGGGTCTTCCCTGTTTGCATAGGACATGTGTACTATTCACATGTACACCGTGTGAAAAGGATGCCTATAAGCGGGACTAGGATTCAAAGAGTTACGTGTTAACTTTCCAAGAATAAGGACTAATTGTTACTCCTGTAAAACAGCATCCAAATCTCAGGCGTACACCAGTTTCAATCCCGCAAGTTTCCGCAGTTTTGCCCATATCCAAACTTATCCTTCCACAGGCTGCAATCCAACTTTTCCCTAATGCATTCCTTAACCAGAGATTTTAATCAAAATGGTTTTACTCTTTAATACTTTCTTTTAAGCTTTGGAAAGTATGGGAGATATTCCACTAACTTTAATATATATTCCTAATAATTTAAAATGACTCGTTAATTCATTTTTAGAAAATAAAACTCAGTGATGTTTTCTTTTAAATACATGTACTTACCATTTCTACAAAACATTTATTTCTTTTGTAATTTACAAAACCTAGCTTTAATCTAAAGGTCTTAACTTTTAATTCCAAAAAAATATGCCTTTCCTATTTTACTTTCTAGACAGCCAAATGTAAAGAAATTTCCTTTGTGTTAAAAATACCATGGGTAGCCAGATTTCCCCCCATATTTATCCTCATTAAATCCAATCCAAACGAATAATCCAGGTCCAGGTTTAATATATCCTGAGGTGCTCAAGATGGGGTGAAAAAGTCATGGAAATTTACAATCCGACTACATCCTAGCCTTTTTCCAATCCTCTATGACTCCGGATCCTTAATCTTTAATCCAAGAGCCCTTGAGAATACAAGAGTTAAAAATATAATTGATTTTTACATGAAAACACTCAAGAAAACAACACAAAAACATAGAACTATTGGTATTTTTACAGGTACAATACATCTATGAACTTTGAAATAGTTGACTTAGCAACACAATTTGATTTTAATATGCTGTAAGGTAATTTTTTAAATTTAATTTAGTTGTTTTTAAAAAAAAACAAAAAAACATAAAAGGTTTTTTCTCAGACCAATATTTAGTGCTTCCTCTCTACAACAACACCAAATGGGAAACAAAAGCTGTGTGTATGTGTAACTTGTAAGTAGCTGTTAAAGGGAGGGACACTTAATACTCTTAGAGTGAAGAGCATTGGTGACTTGGCTTACATCTGGGTTCAAACTGTTTGCCACTCATCTGTATGTTTCTTCTGTCTAAATGCCCTATATGTAGCTTTTTGATAAACAGCTGACAACAATTTGAAGCAGACGATATTGCAGCTGTGAAAGAGATAGACATAGTTGTCTCGTTTCGGGAACAGTGGTAAGCATTGTTGTACGGAGGGAATTGTTTTTCGGAGGGTTGTTGTAGGGAGGAGGCACTGTACTATACAAGTCATTTGCCTAACAACGTTTACAAAATATAGCTCAAGAGAGTATTTGAAATTCTTAAATCCATTTACATGAATCTATCAAACTCTGTTGTGACTTCTTTAAGAATTATTTCAAGGAGACAATTCCAATTAGATGTCACAACATAGTGTTTGGTTGGGAAGTAAATTGCAAGACATTTTAACACATAGAACCCTAGCGATGAGTAAACTTGTATTGACAAATTGTGTACATGTGAAGAGTATGATTGTCCTATGCAAACAGTGCAGACCCTGATCAGAGAGATCATGCAGGAGCTTTCTTCTCAGTGTCTGCACTGTTTGTTATATGGCAAAATTTTGTTAACCCTTAGCCCGCCAAATAAATTGTCGTCTGCTATATTTCTCGTCTGCTTCATGTTTCAAAGTGCTTCAAAGTTGCTCAAAATTGCTGAAAATCTTGTCCGAGTGTCAAACAGCTTGGATCCGGATGAGACGCCGAGTTACTCGGCGTCTCATCCGGATCCAAGCTGTTTGCATATGGAGCTATAGTTGTGAGTGGCAGGCTAAGAGTTAAAATTCAAACCTAATAGCCTAAAATGGTCTAGATTTAATTGGAAATTGTGACTGTCCATTAAAGGTTTCAGGAGTGCCGAGACAATCCACTACATGTACATTCTCTTATATGGAGTCGTGTGTAACGGTATATTTGTTTTTACATAGTTCAAAGCACATAAAGGACTAAGGAGACAAGGTCTTTAATCTGATGCATACCATTATAGCATCCTCGTTTTACTTATAGAAGTCCTCTAGGTTGATGCACCTCAGTATCTCCTGTCTTGGATGTTGCACCCGTCAATATGTCAGGCTCACCTTACAACTTAACCCCTTTCCCCAATAGAAGCGCCTTTTAGCAAATATGATTTATTCCTCCGCTGAAGAAAATAGTTCCAATTTAATCAGTCATGAATATCTATTATAGGGAATATGTTTTATATTCTAGCAAATGATAGCTTAAAACAGACTGAAAGTAAAGCAGAATGCGCCGTAAGGCGCATTCTGCTTTACTTTCAACCTGCTATAAGAAGTCACCTATATATTCAAAAATAGAAATAGACTATGAGGTAAAGGGTTAAAACCTTCATAAACTCTAACGTATATCAGGGCTCCAGATACGGCTTATTAAAAGGGTTTAAACTGAACAAATTAAACATTTTCTCACTTATTTCAGCACCTACTCATTTGAATTGTCTCTTTGATTCTAATGAGTAGCAACACCATAGGGTTTAATGCAGAAATAAAGATTTTAGTTCTGAACTACTCCCCTTACCAGGAGCTCTGGTACACTCTAGGCTAATCAAAGGAGTTTTGAATCTTATCTTTACTTTATTCTATATCACTTTATCAAACTTTAGACAAAGCAGAGTTCAAGACAGGACTCCAGATAAGACTGCTTAACTCTTTGAACCCTAGTCCCGCATATAGGCGTGCTTTTCAAACAGTGTAGATGTGAATAGTACACATGTCCTATGCAAACAGTGAAGACCCAGATCAGAGGGCTCCGAAAGGAGCCCTCTGATCAGGGTCTTCGCTGTTTGTCACAATGCCAAACATTGACAAAAACAACCCTTTAAAGTCAGAAATGGACTAGACTAAATTGGAAACTGGAATTGTCCATTTAACGTTTTAGGGAGGAAAGGGTTAAACCAATTATTTTCAAGCATTTCCTCCTTTATGTCCCATCAAAACCTATGTCATTAGAATCATTGCAAAGCAAAGCAAAAATGATTCTAAATAGAGGTCACACCATAGGATTCGGTGGAGGTATAAGGAAATTAGTTTTTGAAATACTCTCCTTATCTGGAGCTCTGTGTCAAGATAATGTAAGTTTTTTAAATAACAAAATTGTTATCAAGCTGTATGTTATAAATACTCAATAGTCACCTTGAAAAGATGATTCGATAAGTGGTCACAAAATAGTGTTTCATGTAGGAGAAGATGAGAAACTGATTAAATCTACTTGCTGTTTTGGAGCCCTGTTGGTTGCCTAATACCAAGGAACATATGGCCCAAAATAATAATACTGTACTTGATAAAAAACAGTTTGATGGTATCAGCAGAAATTCAACACTAACTTACTAAACATTATACAGCCAAAAACTGGGAGATTGATACTCAGAAAGTAGTATAAGATTACTGTTGCAGGAACTACGCAACAGTTTTGGCATATTTAAATAGGGTTGGCATTTTTTTCCCCTTTTACAAAATTCATAGGTAAGAGAATTTCTGGAATTTTGCTATGATATGTTCACAGCCTAGAAATCAATATGGCTGCCACTATTTGCAAGCGACAAGAAAGAAACTTTTGGTTCAGTAAGGTGAGCGTGACCTTGACCTCATAGGTGAATATCTCGGTGACCCCCGAGATCGCCTTGGTGGAGACATGCTTCTGCTTCGAGATCTTGACTGATAACTGCCGCCACCACCACCACCACCACCACCACCACCATATCGCCCTCCAGCATCTTCCTTCACACGGATGTAAGAAGTCTCACCCTGTCAATAAAATAACAAACAATTAATAAAGCCATTACTTCATAAACAAAATAAGCCTATCTACACATTTAACGTGTTCCTCAACTGGAAAAAAAGTTCCTCTTTATACAATGAAGAATATGAACCATAAGATAACATACTTTTTATAACCTAGCAGATCGTACATTAAAGCAATCTGAAAGTGAAGCAGAATGTGCCTTACAGACTATTCTGCTTTACTTTTAACCTACTTCAAGTAGTCACCTGTCCTCAAAACTAGAAACAGGAGCAGGACTAAAACTCTGCCAACTTTTGGGCTAATTGGATGTCCAAAAGAGATGGAAGTGGCTACAGAGAAACCTGGGCAATGCCCTCCTCTTTTTCTAAAAAGCCCTCTGGTTCTTTTGCATGCCCAGTGTATAGCACTGCTACATGGGACCTAGGTTTGACCCTTTCCTCCCTGAAATGGACAATTCTCATTTTCAATATAGTCCAGTAAATTTTTTACTTTTTAGGGTTGATTTTTCCAATATGTGTCAAAATGACAAATGGTGTAGACCCTGGTCAGAGGGCTCCTTAAGGAGCCCTCTGATCAAGGTCTACACTGTTTGCATAAGACAAGTTAACTCCTCACAGGTACAGTTTGAAAGTGACACATATATGGGTGATTAGGGTTCAAAGAGTTAAAGTCTCTTCCGAAGGACATGGATGGTCTGGTTGGGGTTAAACTCCCGCCTCTCTATCTTATTGTGTTACCACTAGGCCATGGTCCGCCATGTGGTACAGGGCTAACAAACGTTGTATCAATAATTATTGTGAAGTACAGGCATACAGTGGAACTTCCTTATTTCACAACAATGAATTAATTCTTTTTTCAAATTTTAGGGCACGTGCTTAATTAAAGCAAGATTAAGGTAAAGCAATAAGTTCTTACAAAGCTTTCTGCTTTATTTTGTCTTGCTTTAAGCAATCCCCAGTCTTTAGGTGAGTGAGTTGGGTTTTATAGTAGCCCCACAATGAATAGGCCTTATAGCTCTATGAATGAGATGAGATAATGATGAAGTATGATTCGAGACGATCCTAATGAGTAGTGACACCATAGGATTTCATGCAGAAATAAAGGTTTTAATTTTTGAAATACTCCCTTTATCTGGAGCCCTGACTGTATTTGTAGATCTATTCAACAGGGTGATTTACCTCATGTGATCTGAACTTGGAATCATCTAGTTTCCTGCAAGCATACTTCATGTCATCCTTCCTCAAGAATTCACAAACACCTGTACCATCTTTGTACACATCAGCATAGCACACATCTCCAGCTTCTCGCATGTGATCTTTCAAGTCTTGCCAACTTCCAGATGGTGGCAAACCTTCATAAAGATATTTGACAATTAACCCTTTACCACATAGAAGTGTAAAATAAATAGTTTAAAAGCAAATCAAACACTTTTTAAAGTCTGTCAGGGATTGAATTGAAACGGAGTACCTTTGTTTTTTCCATGCATTACTTAAGAACGGAAAAAAGCAAGCTTTTATTCCGTATTATAGCACATTAACTTTTTCCTCAATCTGCTAGGATAAAGAAAACATTTCTTATGGCACATCTTCATTACTAATACTATATAAATTTGAGCCATTTTCTTTAGAAGAGAAATAAATCAAATGCACTAAAACGTGCTTCCATAGGATAAAGGGTTAAACAACTACCTGTCCGAAACACTGAAAACAGGCTATATGGGAAAAGGGTTAAAATGTAATTTTTTCAATTTTTATTCTTCCATTTTCTGTAGAATAACAAGTTTATATTGACTGAAGTTTGTTTGTCCTTTGAACCCTAATCCCGCATATAGGCGTCACTTTCAAACAGTGTACATGTGAATAGCACACTTGTCCTGTGCAAACAGTGAAGACCCAGATCAGAGGGCTCCTAAGGAGCCCTCTGATCAGGGTCCTCACTGTTTGTCATAATGCCAAACATTGACAAAAAAACCCTTAAAAGTCAGAAATGGACTAGACTTAAATGGAAACTGGAATTGTCCATTTAAAGTTTCAGGGAGGAAAGAGTTAATACTTAAAAGTATAACAAACAATGCATACCCTGATCTGATCAGGTAGAGGTGGTTCTTAGATTTACACTGAAAATGGGTGTGTATATTCAGTCCCAAACTTAAGGAATAATCACTCTCAGCTGATTTCAACTATTTTGACCTATTCAAATTATTATTTTTTCAGGGAACTTTTTGAACATGCTTGTCTATTACACTGAACGTGACTGTAAGAACTAAAACTGTGTTACCCATGGATGGAATCATGCCCTGTGACTAGCTTGTGATAACAGTTTAAACTCATCCAAGGTCAATGGTTCATGTGACCAAAATGTAATGACAGTACCTAGTAAGTTATAATAAACTTTATAATAAACATAATTTAGTGGTCGTAATAGAGGGGTTCTACTGTACTCCCCTTATCGGGAGCCTTGTATAAATTTACCTGAAACAAGAACTCTGTACTCTGATCTTCTTGAAGGTGGCCCTCCTCTACCGCCACCACCACCACCACCCCCACCACCGCGACCTCCAAAGTCCCCAAATCCTCTTCCTCCACCTCTTCCTCCTCTATATCCACCTCCACCACCACCACCACCACCGCCGCCGCCACCACCACCAATATCCATTTGACCTGGACCAGATCCACGAGGAAATTCTACTCTTAAAGTGTAGCCATCATAATTATAACCATCCCGTTCTTTCACAGCATCTTGCGCATCCCTGAAAAAATGGTGTTCAAGACAAATAAGATACATAGATTCAAAACAGTAGTTTAAGCTAGGCGAGCGGAAGGTACACAGTGCTCCAAGATTATTTTTTTTACTAACAAGCCCAGGGCAAGTTAGCTTATAAAATTAACTTTCCCTAGGCCTATCCCAAAATGAACTGCCCGATTTTTTGTTACTTGCCCATATGAACTTTATTAACTAGACATATGTGTCATCAAGCAAATTATTGGGGCCATTTTGGGCCCGGGTCATAATTTGAACAATTTTGGTAGTACAAGAGGATCAAATGGCAAAGCTTTTAGTACAGCACTCAAAATAAAAGTAAAAAATAGTTTAGCATTTGTTTTATTTCACACCTATTTGTGTTAAATGTCATTAGGATCCAAACTTGGTCGCAGTTTGGATGCCTGTTAAAACCACACTAGCTAACAATTAGCTATTAAGTGTAATTAACACATCATTGTTCACCACCCAATAGATCTACCCTATGTAATTTCATAGGTGGCACTAGGGGTGTAACGATTCGGCGGTGTACCGATATATTGCGGTTTGAGCTGAATAATATTGCACCGCAGTTCAGATTCAGAAAAACCGAGGAGCAATTTTACAATTAGTCCGCCACCCAAAATGTCATTTTTATGGTTATGTTAATGTCAGAAGAAATGGCCAGATTAATGTTACAATAAATGGCCAGGTTAATGTCACAAGAGATGGCCAGTTAATTTCTACGGAAATAACAAAAAGATCTGCGGACAGATTGTAAAGTTAGCCCTAACCTTAAGTTCATAACCCTAGGATTTGGTGGTGGACTAATTGTAAACTCTAGCCAAAACCAATTTTCTTTGCCTTATTTAGAAACGGTAAAAGAATGGACAAAATTACTTTTTGTTTCAAGGAATTGTTTTCGAAACAACGCGTAGACGCAGTCCGGCGTTTTATCCATATTCCAATCCGGTGTAACAGCAGGGCTGGACAAACATTTTTTAGGGCAAGCTGCTCAAAATTTTGGACTTGCCCCATATTTTCATCGCGGAATATTGAACAAGAGGGCCTGAAGGCCCTGATATCGCTCACCTCTTGTACTGAAGCTTGATAGCTTTATCTTACTGTTTCACCAGTTTTGATTTAAATCCATTCAAATTTGTAGTATAGCATGTAAACAATTTTGGAATACAACCTCATAATTCTAATATGGTAGAGTACATCAAGGGCAGATATCTAGAGTCTAAACAATACTGAAATGAAGCCTTTTCTAGCATTTCAAATTTTCAAAGTATATCAAGGGCAGATAACTATTACTACAAATGATTAGATTTCAACAATAATTGCACTCCTTTGAGAACTTATAGGTAAATACTTTGTGTTCAAGTAAAATCAAAATCAATTGAAAACTGTAGTTGCAAAAGTGTAAATGCTGTTCGATA
This sequence comes from Gari tellinella, assembly GCA_922989275.2. NCBI lineage: Eukaryota > Metazoa > Mollusca > Bivalvia > Cardiida > Psammobiidae > Gari > Gari tellinella. Next base: position 33,733,923 of record OV277868.1, on the reverse strand, counting down.
TGGCATTTTCAGCAATTCAAGGGCAGACAACTCTTGACATATAGGTCCGATTTCAACCATAATCACACTTATTTGTACTCTTATGGTCATATACAATCGTAGCAAGTTTGAAAAAGACCGGATAAAAATTGTGGCCTCTAGAGTGTAAACACCCTTAAATATGACATTTTCAGCAATTCAAAGGTAGATAACTCTCAACCTATTAGTCTGATTTCAACCAAAATCGAACTCATCTGAACTCTTATGGTTATACACAATCTGAGCATGTTTGAGATAGATTGGATAAAAATTGTGACCCCTGGAATGTAAACACCCTTAACAAGAATGGCCCTTGATCGCTCACCTGACCATGGTAACATTAGGATGGGTCACGTGATTTCAGAAAAGAAGATTTGTAAAAGGTGACCCCCAGGGCAGGGCCAATTTTGACCCCAGGGGCAAAATTTGAACAACTAAGATAGAGGACCTGTAGACGATGATATGTGCAAAATATCTAAACTCAGTGTACTATGGTTCAGACAAGAAGATTTTTGAAGTTTTCATTGGAAAAAATCTATTTTAAGCTTCGGTGACCCAGATATGCAACAGACCAGAACCAATTCATCAATATATGTGAAGGACCTCTAAAAGTTACATCATGCCAAATATCAAAGCTCTGGCCATATTGGTTTCTGAGTAAAAGATGTTTGACCATTTCCCTATGTAACTCTATGTAAAACGGTGACCTCCGGGGCGGGCCAATTTTGACCCCAGGGACAAAATTTGAACAACTTTGATAGAGGGCCTGTAGAATATGCTATGTGCAAAATATTTAAACTCAGTGTACTATGGTTTCAGACAAGAAGATGTTTGAAGTTTTCATTGAAAAAATCTATTTTTAGCTCCGGTGACCCAGATATGCAACAGACCATAACCAATTCAACAATATATGTGAAGGACTTCTAGAAGTTATACCATGCCAAATATCAAAGCTCTGGTCATATTGGTTTCAGAGAAAAAGATGTTTGAACATTTCACTATATAACTCTATGTAATATGGTGACCCCGGGGGTGGGGCCAATTTTGACCCCAGGGGCAAAATTTGAACAACTTTGATAGAGGACCTATAGATGATGCTATGTGCCAAATATCTAAGCTCTGGCCCTTGTGATTTCAGACAAGATTTTTTAAGATTTCCTTATTTTTTCACTTTGGTTGCCATGGCAACCAGAGTTCTATATTGTTTCAAATTCTTTGAACAACTTTGAAAGAGCTTGACCCAAGGAACATTCCTGTGAAGTTTGGTTGCAATCAGACCAGTAGTTTTGAAGAAGAAGATGTTTGAAGAAATTGTTGACACACGACGCACAACGACGGACAAAGACCGACCACAAAAGCTCACCTTGAGCACTTTGTGCTCAGGTGAGCTAAAAATGACAATTTCAGCATTTCAAAGGTAGATAACTTTCAACCTATTAGTCTGATTTCAACCAAAATCGAACTCATCTGAACTCTTATGGTTATACACAATCTGAGCATGTTTGAGATAGATTCGATAAAAATTGTGGCCTCTAGAGCGGTTACCCGAATAACCGAAAACAGCTGTTTTCGCGAAAACAGGCGAAAACAGGCTGATCTTACGAAAACAGGCTAGAAAAAAGGTTTTATGTACTGGAAACGTATTTAAAAGGATATAATTCAATAATTTGAACTAATAACAGTCATTTAGGCTAAAAAAGTTGCCTTTCATGACCTACAATCGCCAATAAAATTGACCCGAATCGGCGAAGCTATGAAAAATATCGGTCCGTAATAACTAATGTCACACGAAAACAGTAGAGAAAGTATGATTTGTGTACTAATATCATACGTTGAGAAAACGTATTTAAAAGCATATATTCCAATTAAATGTTTTATAATGATTTAATAATGGCCCCTTTCCGATAAAAATGCTTTTTATTGACCAAAATTGGCGACGGTATGAAAAATGTTGGTCTGTAATAGCATACGGAAACAGCATAGGAAATATGTTTTTTGTATTAATATCGCATTCAAAGACATAAACACTGTTTAATAATAATAATTTGAACTAATAAATGTTATTTAGGCTCAAAAAGTTGCCTTTGTTGACCTACAATCGACAATAAAATTGACCAAAATCGGCGACGCAATGAAAAATATCGGTGCGTAATATCACATGTTTGTTGTTTGCAATGTAATTTCTAAGTTAATTAAAAAAATGCAGTATGACTAAGGGCATTTCAAAACGAGTATCAAACAGTTTCGATCCTGATCAGACGCCGCGTGACGCGGCTTCGGATCAGGATCCATACTTTTTGCAACGCGCTTATAAGCGTTATTGAGAGTGAAAGCGTTAAAGAATAGCTCGCTCATAAAGCTTAGCTGATGTCCGCTTATAGCAGACAGAAAGTAAAGCAGAACGCGCCAAGCGCGAATTCTGCTTCACTTTCAACCTGCTTTAAGCGGGAACCTGTACTTAAAACTATAAAAAGGATGTGGAGTAACGGGTTTACTAAAGGTAATAGGTTTCAAAACATATGTGGCGATATGTATTATAAGTATTAAAACTAGTAATCAATAAAAAAGGTTGTCTTTGTTGGCTAACTATCGGCGACAAATTGAAAAATACCGACCTGCCTTAACACATTCACCCCTGAAACTTTTAACGGAAAATTTCAATTTCAAAATTTGTCTAACCAATAATTTAATATCTTGGGTTTATTTGAACAATATATTTCAAAATGACAAACAGTGTAGACTCTGATCAGAGGGTTCCTTAAGGAGTCCTCTGATCAGGGTCTACACTGTTTGCATGCGACAAGTGTAATCATCACAAGTAGGCCTACACAGTTTGTAAATGACGAGTATACTCATCTGTAGGGTTGAATGTTTTAACTTACGAAAATCTAGATTTGTTTATACGAAAACACCCTCTAAAATAGGTGTTACACACTCATATTTTAAATATATCGGCAACCTAAATAGACCCTGGTGAGGCAAATCATAAAGGAGCATCTTGATCTGGGTTTACCTGTTTGCAGAGACGAAATGCGTATTCATTTGGTAAATGGTTGAGATCACATATCGGACAGCCGAAAATGCCCAAAATTGGCTTTCAATACTTCTATAAGTCGATATATATGTGTATAATTAACTAATCATCCAATAATCCCGTTTAAAAACTGTTTTGGCCTTTACTCTCGCAAACGCCTCGAAATATATTATGAATCTATGTATATGGGCAAAATGAGTAGACCCTGATGAGGCAGATCGTAAAGAAGCATTCTGGTCTGGGTTCACCTGTTTGCAGAGGCGTAAGGCGTATTCATTTGGGGATTGGTTGAGACCGCGCATCGGTTGAAAAACTTAATTCCCAAATAAATGCCGATGGTAAAAGTTTCTTTTGTTTAATTAAATTTAGCCTAAATTTGAAAAATTGACTTAAAAGGTCAATAATTAAAAACAATGTTCTAAACTTGTCTGAAATAAGTCGGAATTAGTTAAGAAATCCGAATATGAGTAAATTGTACATAATTACCAAAACGATAGAATAATCCAATAACGAATAACTGTAACAATTTGTTCCTGTTTGGATTCCACACATACAGCAAACACGTTAGGACGAGTAATTTACAGGACCAGGTTGTATAAAGTGTGTCAGTACCACCGCTGACACGCGTCCACCGCTGACACGCGTTGCTCAAACAAACACGACCATTCTCTGATGGCTGGCACGTGCAAGGATAGCCTTTGATGTAGCCGTCACATTCTTCATAATTTCACATAGGTGTAAAATCTTAAAATTTATGAAAACAAAGGATGGGTCTGCTGTGTCATTCTTAGTTTGGTTTTGGTTAGATACGTTACAGTCTAAATTAGCAATGGAAAACACCAAGCTTCATTGTTTCTTCTGTAAGTCGTCGTCTGGTCAAGTAATGTTCGACGAAGATGCCAGCGCTGCCCTGGTTAGGTACGTACTACTCATATAATACTTTTATCCTGTCTCGTTTCCTTCTTGTCAAATCAACTATCGATTTAGCTATTTCCTTATTTACCATATGGCATTTGTCTATTGAAAAGAAGTGACCACTTATAGCAGGTTGAAAGTAAAGAAGAACGTATCCTAAGGCGTATATTCTGTTAACTTTCAGATTGCTTTAAGTTACTATCTGCTAGGGATAATGAATTATGTCTATATGGTCTAAGCACGAATGAATATTGTATTGTATATTGAATAACACATCTGTTATTTATTCGTGGTCTAAGTCGTTGAATTTATTGTCGTCTGCTGAATTGCCATAGCTGAAAAATACATGAATGTACGTTGTCGTCCGTTTCATCCTTTTACTCCATGATCTTTGACTATTTTTGAAGAACATCATATCATGTTGAAAGTAAAGCAGAAAGCACCCAATTTATAATGCTTTACTTTTCTGTTCTGCTTTAATGTACCATCTCGTATGATAAAGAATAATATTCATTATGGTGGACATTATAAACAGATATAGTTTTCGTCCTTGGCAAATTAAATGCGTGAAATGAGCCTGATGTATACTGTGTATGCAGAGGATTAACCCATTCCTGTTTCTAGTTTTGAGTTCAATACAAAGTTTAATTGAAGTTGGTGCATATATAACATTTAACATTTGCTATGAATATAGCTTTTTACCGACACAGGCCTTTAATTTGATCACAGGTGACCACTGACCACTTAAAGCAGGTTGAAAGTAAATCAAAATATGATTTGCTTTCAGCCTGCTTTAAGTTTATGGTGCATGTTGAAGACTGTATTAAGAAGAATTATTTTCAAAAAGTTTTGCTAATAATTTTGTTTTCAAGCTATCTATTGGCTACGGAGTAATTAGACCGCTCTAATTACTCGGTGCTATTGCCCAAGGAATAATGAATTAAATCAGTATTTTCGTAAAAGTGTCGTCGGCAAAAAGTATTTAACTAAGGTTTATGCATACTTTATTTAAGAAAAGTCTTAGACAATTGTACAACAGTTTGGCCCCAGATCAGACGAGACATTATGCAGCCATAATGCTGTTTGCGCGCCTATGCCAGACCAATACTAGTAATATAATTGTCTCATGTATTTGCATATATGTATGTAAACTGAGATTTGAAATAAAGCAATTTGAAAATATGATCTGGGTTATAATCCCCAATATTTGTCTATCAATTAGTACCCTAATGTGTTAATTGGTTAAAAGATCGAGCTTATCACCGGGTATCAAACTGTGTGTTGGTTGTTGACAGTTATGATTATGGACGAAAATGATAGGTCCTTAAAGCATGTTGAAAGTAAAGCAGAAGTAGCATTCTGCTTTACATTCAACCTTCTTTAAGCTTCAATTTGCCTATATAAAGAAACAATTTCTTATGGTACATAGTACTACATATTCACCCGAGGGACGAGTATACTCGTCATAAACAAACAGTCGAAACAAACATTGCAGATCCTGATCAGAGGATTTTTCAGAAAAGTATAGGTTAACAATTGAAAAACTGACAAGAAGAGGAAATGCCCTCCAGAAGCAGGCTGAGACAGAGATGGAGCTGCTGAATATGTACGGAGTAAGTCAGCGCTGGAGCTTCCATTCACAGATTTTAGTTTTTTAAATACTTCCCTCATATGAAGCTCTGCAATGCGTTTCAATATTTAATGTTGTACACATATTGTAAACATATTAATTTAAACTATGATATTTATTTTTTTCATGTTGCCGGACCCCTCCTGTACAGCCTTTGAGCTGTGGATTACGTGAATTCTATCAACACTTGATTCAATTGGATTATTATATGAATGTGTGTTTTGTGTTTTATCTGTGATGATGACACGTGAGCATGTAATTCGAAATGCTGGATTATATAAGTGAAAGTGCTTGTGTAATGTGTTCACTCGGATTTATTGTTACATTGTAATACAAAAATTTTAAGTCCAAACCATCTTTGATCCATCCGTCAAAGCTTGCCGCCTGTCGGTACCCTCGACTGTCACACACCCGAATTCATATAATTTTAGATAATTTACAGATTCTGCCCCTGGATAAGAACCACACATATTGAATGAAACATAGGTATTTGTATATACAATTTTAATTCTGGATAAAAGCAATGCATAAATATTTCTTCAATATACCATATAATGAGATTCGAATATAACAAATATGACATGGATCCAGATAATAGATTTACAGGGCCGCGATATGGCTTTGAAATGTATTTGAGAATGACAAAGTGTGAACGATAAGAATAATTAGTAGTGAGCACAGTTAAGAGTTTCGCTAATTATGATTAAAACCACTCATGCTGACATGTTTGAAAAGTTCATGAGTGTCGCTAATTAGTATTAAAGCCACTCGTGCTGACATGTTTGAGAACTTAATTGATATCTCGCTCGATCCCTATAAAATCTGACCGTTCTCCGTAGTTTCATTATTCACTTCTTGAACATTTGTTGCCGACTTTTAGCCATACAAATTATAATACCAACTCTATATCATTTTTCTTTGCATGCCATAACGATATTTGTACAGCATATCTGTTTCAAATGGTGTTTTCAGGCTGTTTTCGTAAGTTAAGGCAGGTCAGCATTTTTCCATATTGCGACGATTGCTAGCCATCAAAAGCATCTTTTTTGGTAATTTGTTAAAATATATTGGTGAATAAACAATATTAATACCGTATTAACGATATAAAAAATATGAATACCGTATAATACGATATCGGTACAACATACATATAGCTTCTAAGTGGTGTGTTGGGTTGTTTTCGTATGTCATGTCGGACCGGCACTTTTCATATTGACGCCGATTTTGGGGCAATAAAAGCACCTTTTTGAGTAGGAATGACGATTATTATTTTATAATAGACTAATGAACTGTTATTCATGGCTTTAAATATACTTTCACAACATAAAACCTTTTTTCTAGCCTGTTTTCGTAAGCTCAGCCTGTTTTCGCCTGTTTTCGCGAAAACAGGCTGTTTTCGGTTTTTCGGGTGACCCCTCTAGAGTGACTGTGTAAACACCCTTAAATATGTTTTTTTCAGCAATTCAAAGGTAGATACCTCTCAACCTATTGATCAGATTTCAACCATAATCGAACTCATCCGAACTCTTATGGTCATATACAATCTGAGCAAGTTTGAGATAGATTTGATAAAAATTGTGGCCTCTAGAGTGTAAACACCCTTAAATATGGCATTTTCAGCAATTCAAAGGTAGATTACTCTTGACCTGTTAGTCCGATTTCAACCATAATAGAACTCATCCGAACTCTTATGGTAATATACAATCTGAGCAAGTTTGAGAAAGATTGGATAAATATTGTGGCCTCTAGAGTGTAAACACTAAAATTGTTGACGACTAACGACGGACATTCAAGTATTGCAAAAGCTCACCCTGAGCTAAAAATGAAACAAGTCATAGGCTTGGTCCATATACAGTATATAATCATCGCTTTCATTTCATATTTCAATATATTCTATATAAAACAAGAGGGCCTGAAGGCCCTGATATCGCTCACCATTTGTAATGAAGCCTGATAGCTTTACCTTTGAATTTCACCCGTTTTATTCTAAATCCATTCAAATTTGTCAACCTACTCTAGTATAAGAGAGTACATCAAAGGCAGATAACTAGAGTCTAAACAATACTGAAATGAAGCCTTTATCTAGCATTTCAAAGTACATCAAGGGCAGGTAACTATTGCCACAATGATTAGATTTCAACGATAGTTGCACTCCTTCGAGAACGTATAGCTATATACTTTGTGTACAAGTATAATCAAAATCCATTGAAAACTGTAGTAACGCTGTAAAATATGGCATTTTCAGCAATTCAAAGGTAGATAACTCTTAATCTATTAGTGATTCCCCTAAAGCGGGACAAAAGGGCGGCTCGCCCTGCCGCCTTTGATCCCCGCCCTGCCCTTTGATCGGGCCGCCACCCTAACAAACAACCCGCCACGCTTGCCCCATTTCAGTTTTCAGATTATCGAGTATCCTGCAGTGTCACTAATTAGTGTTGTGATACCGCTGCTGGAACCCTGCTTTACTGATAAGACCTTATCGTGTGTCAGCAATACACAGGTAACCATCGCTATGTCCCGCCATCTTTAAGTTTTGACACTTGATACACAAACACTTCACGGAAGCGCTAATTGGGGCTTATTATAAGACAAACATCGTATTGGATGGGATGATGAAAGGTTTGTGTTAATCTCTTTAATTGTAGCCAGTATTTTATTACCGGTGTTTTTTAAGATGATTTTAAGAGTGAGAAGATGTACGATAATTTTTACCGATTTTCAGCTGTTGATTTTGAGGTAGCAAAAATCATAGAAATTGACAGAATGGTATTTGTTCTATCATTTCTCATTTGATGATTATCTATGAAATCTGATTTAAAACATTAAAATAAAGAATCAATTTGTAAAATTTGCCATTGCAGCTACTGGAAAATGACCGTGACTGCGTGAGAGCGAACTTTGTAATTTACTCTTTTTAAAGGACATTTTCAGTCAGCATGCTTATCTCTTTTCATTTTGACCTCATAATGGTCATGTATTTCAATGTGTAAGGCATAACATGCTGAAAAACAAAATGTTGACAATTGTCATTGAATGAAATAAATGGGTGGGGAAATCGTTCATGGCAACTCCAAATTGATAGATTCTTATCTAATATGGGAATGCAAGTTAATTTTGTAATTAAATTTGTTATTATGCGATCTGTTAAGACTGTACACTAATGTTTATGTACATTTTCTACAATTTCAGGTTGTAGGGAGAATGGGTCAATGTCAAATTCCCAACACCTGCTGTATGGTCACCTAGCTTGGTGAGAAGGGGTGATCAGAAGGCTAAAGACACTAGAAATGGGAGCCTTGCGGAGAGAGGAAGAGAACTCACAGAAAAGAGAGACACAGATTCATTGATTATAATTATATAGTGGTGTGAATAAATATATTTGTTCTAAAAATATCTTGATTTTTGTGTACAATTTCACTGAAGGCCCTAAATACCCAATAAATACGCCTTTTTACACCTTTGATATATGTCTCGAGCAGTGATTTATATTAACTATATGGTATACATGGTAGCTGGCCTTGAGTGAAGAAAATAGTTCCAATTTATATGTACAGCCATGAACTTGCAGCATCAAAAATAGTTTCTTTATTATAATAAATGTAAGCTTAAAGCAGACTGAAAGCAAAGCAGAATGCGCCTTAAGGCACACTCTGCTTTACTTTCAACCTGCTTTAATTGGTCACCTATTTTCAAAACTTTTGATGCTGATTGATTAATATTCTATTAGCAAACAGAATAGACTTATTAAAAGTTATTTCATCCATTTCTTTATACAGTGTATGCATATGTTTGGCTAAATATATGTATGCATCTGTATATAGCTAAAATGCACTACAAGTATGTATCTGAATAGCTAAAATGCACTATTTCATTGGTCAAACTGCAAAATTTTCGCTGCAGCGCGGGAGGGGATGCCCCTCCCCTATGTCCAGCTTGCTATATGCCTAAAGAAAAAAGGAAAAAAACAGGGTTTCAACCCTTTCATGCGCACAAAACAAATACAATACTAAATCTAAAGATTCAATCAGCCTTTGATAAGGGTGCTCTTTATGCTATGTCGCGCCAAAAAGTGCCCTTTTTATTTGTTGCACCCTGCCCTTTTTTCATCCTGGGGGAAACACTATCTATTTGTCCAATTTCAACCATAATCACCCTTTTTCGCACTCTTATGGTCATATACAATCTGAGCAAGTTTGAGAGAGCTTGGATAAATATTGTGGCCTCTAGAGCGTAAACACTGTTATAGTATATCATTTTCAGCAATTCAAAGGTAGATAACTCTCAACCTATTGATCCGATTACAACCATAATTGAACTCATCTGAAGTCTTATGGTAATATACAATCTGAGTAAGTTTGAGAAAGATTGGATAAAATGTGTGGCCTCTAGAGTGTAAACACCCTTAAATATGGCATTTTCAGCAATTCCAAGGTAGATAACTCTCCACCTATTAGTCTGATTTCAACCATAATCAAACTCATCTGAACTCTTATGGTAATATACAATCTGAGCAAGTTTGAGATAGGTTGGATAAAAATTGTGAACTCTAGAATGTAAACACTGTTAAATATGGGATTTTCAGCAGTTCAAAGGTAGATAACTCTTTATCTTTTGGTCAAATTTCAGCCAAAATCGAACTCATCTGAACTCTTATGGTCATATATAATCTGGGCAGTTTTAGAAAGATTGGATAAATAGTGTGGCCTCTAAAGTGTAAACACTGTAAAATATGGCATTTTCAGCAATTCAAAGGTAGATAACTCATGACCTATTTGTCCGATTTTAACCATAATCGAACTCATCCGAACTCTTATGGCAATATACCATCTGAGAAAGTTTGAGAAAGATTGGATTAATATTGTGGTATCTAGAGTGTAAACACTGAAATTGTTGACGCCGCACGACGGACGCCGGACATTCAAGGATTGCAAAAGCTCACCCTGAGCAAGCTCAGGTGAGCTAAAAATCATTTGTTGTGATTGATATTTAACACCATTGCAAATAAGTAGGTCTAATGCTTTAATCACAGTCTTGTTACAAAATATTTATTGTCTTGCATGATTTTGTGGTCATGAAGATGACTATGACTACATGTACTTCTAATTAAGATGACCATTCACATGGAGATTGTACTGTCAGTGATAAATATCTTTAAGATGCAGGTTCAACGACTCTACTTAGCCTGTAGACTTGTGTTATTCCTTGAGACAGGGTAGTTTTTTCTGCACAGAATCAGGGATATGTATAAGTTTATAAGTCCCTGGTGGAATTCATTTTGCTAAAACTCCAACATTCTGCTATAAAATGACTTTATTTATAATCATCATAAGTCCATTGATATCAACTTCTAGTACACCTTTCAAGCTTAATGTTCTATGCAGGGGATTCACTGGTGCAGGTTTTAACACCCGAAAAAAGTCCCACACGAGACCTGCCCACATAAAATTTGGTTATTAAAGCAAAACTACTTTTTCCTGTTTCCTGACACTCCAGAGTCTCTGTTATAGGGACTTTTAACAGTGGTCTGGTTTTAGTAATTATTAAAATACAGCACTCGTCTTCCGAAAAAAATCGTGAATCTAGTTTTCATAAAGTTTCTGATAAACGAAGCTTCCCGAGGACGTAGCAGTTTCACAATACTTGTAAACGCAAAAATAAATGTCAAAGGCGATCTTCATCTTACTTAACGAAGAAAATAATAATAAAGGTAGACAGTCATGACACTCGTCTGGTTAAACAGTTACTTTTTGTTCAAAAATCAACATTATCGATTCAGTTATTTCAGAGTACTTTCACTTTCCATTGTTCCTAGGTTTAGATCATTCGGAATTTTGGATATTATTGTATAGTTTCTTGACTGGTTCGCACGTATATTTTATTTACTGACTGGTGCACAAATACTTGCGTTGAATTTGTGTAAGAGTTTTATGAAAGTTGGTACCGTCTACGGTTGTAACAAATATTGACAATAAAGGAAATGATATCTGCTTCGAAAAAACTCGTTTTGAAGCCTAATTACAAAAGCCTTATTACCTATTCGTGACCTTCGCGGGCAAAAAAAAGAAATGATGAACGTAGTCATCAAAGTATTTTGCCGATTCGGCTGCAACATCAAACAAAATTCACCGCGATAATTTTCAGTTTTGTCCCCGTCACACGAAATCTCAGAATGGGTCGGTCGTGTCATTCATCAGAAATAGAAAAGAGGTCACGGTTGGGGGCTGAGGCACTGTTTATTGCTGTGTTTGAATGTTTACCAACTGCAACTAGACAACAGGTTGGTTTATTTACAAAAAAAATCCCACGAATTTGAGCTTGTCCAGATCGGAAAATCGGCCTTGCCCCGGGCAATTTGCTGTCTGAATTGGACTTGCCCAAACGGAATTTGAGCTTGCCCGGGGCGTCGGGCAAGTGGATTTGTCCAGCCCTGAACAGCAACTATTTCGTTTCCGTTTAATCTAAATCTAAAACTTGCCAATGCACAGCCCTAATTAATACAGTTAACACGATGGCAGATGCTTGTTCCATACTTACACGGTATCATGGAGGTACCAGTTTCAGTGCACTTAACGTTCAAACTGATCATGGTGATAACAAATCATAAAAGTCTATGGAACAATTATTCCTACCTTTGTAATCAATTGTCTAGGTTAATTCCCTGTAAAAATATTTCCAAAATATTCTATATTTAGCGCAATCGCCACCGTTTCAATGACGTAGTCATTTTGTGCTGAGAATTTTTGTTCAGGGTTCCCGCTGGGCATCGCCAACGGCGCCATTTGCGCAAAAAAAATAATTCTGGCGACAGATATTTCGAATCGGCGAAAGTGTCTGGCGCCGAGAAATTTCGGAATTGTCGCCGTATAATAGTACAGTTTATTTTCTCGCCGACTCTAAAAATCTTAAAATTGGCTTCAGAGTTCGGCTAATCCATCCTATCACCAAACGCTACTGATGCGTGTAAACACGTTACGCAATCGTCGATAACGGCATGTGTAATGGCAGGCTGCCAAACATTGTTTGACCACACGCGCCGAGATTGCTTTTAATGTGTTGTAGATCTAATTGGTTATCAAAAAAAGTGATTGACAGGTTCGCCCCGAATCGGAGACCTTTTCAACGAAAATTTTTAGAAGCGGTGATACGAAGGATAAAGCTCTATGTCGCCGATACGGGTCGGATTAAAATCAGATAATTATCCGTAAGTTCTGGACAAAACACACATTTTATATGAAAGCTGATCAGAATTTATCATTCATGAATTGATTTCCACCACAAAAAACTTTGTATATTCACGTAACAGAAAATACTTCGAAAATGATACCGTTACAAAATGACGGGGCGCCGTAACATTTGCTACGAGAACTACGTATATTTTGTTAGTCTAAAAAGTATTTCCCAGCGCCGTTTATTAAAATTAAACATAGGACCTAAATTCTTCTGTTTGTTACATACGATTTGTGCAAATGTATAATTATTAAGTTAGGTTTTACAACCAATTACGCTCGTAAAATTGAGTTGCAATCAGTTTTCGCGGTAGAAAATTAAGACGCGTTATTTCGTTGTTAAAACCACACCCACTTTATGGCGATAGTAAATATCGTCTGCAGAATTCTCTGAGCTAATTTTTGTGCATTTTTTTCTTCAGAAAATATCAGTGTCAAACAGTTTCAGATTGTTAAGACTTAAGTTGCTTACTCTTTCTGGATCTACTAGACCATTTGAACTACTTCATTTATTCTCTCAAGAAAATAGATATATAGTCCGGCAGAGAAATGAGGATTTGGAGGTCCACCTAGAAATGGCGTCCTAAGTTTTTTTCTTGATTGATATTGATAGTTCAAAGTATTGTCATTCAGAATTGACCGGGTGCCACCTTGGCACCCTTGAGCATTTTGATATATTTCCGGTTTACCCCACCCACCATTTTTTACTCATTTCCACGAAATTGGGCCTTTTATACTATACCCCGGCATCGAATACCGGGTAAATTCCTTGAAATTTTAAGTATTATATCAATGAAACTTAAACCATAGATACGCCTTAATGTGAGTAGCATGTTGCATTGCAGTTTGATAATCTTGACCTTTGTCCTTGACCTCTGTGACATTTGTAAATTGTTTTGCGTTTTATAGGTCAATTTTGGACTAAGTACTTCAATTACGTTCACATAACTTCACATGTATGTGCACTTCAACGAGTAAAACTAGTTACAATAGTAAATTACTAACATTGACCTTTAACCTTGACCTCTGTGGCCTAGATATTTTTTTCTTTTTGGTCAGTGTTGGACTAAGTACCAGCAGCTAGGGTCACGTAACTGTACATGCTTTTGTGCGTCAAAATATTTAATTCTTACCATATAGTTTTGGTGGTATACTCTTACTCAACAGCTTAGTTGCTGATGATGGTAGTTTGATGGTAGACAGTGGCTTAGCCTTTATATTTGCTGATGCCTTGAAAGAGTGTAGTATATAGTGAAATGCTGCCTTTAAGTTCTGATTCAGGTCATGTTAACTAACAATGGCAGCTGTGGCATGGCTTACCTGAAAGAAAGGGAGGCTCTCCGAAGAGCGGTGCTCAGAATATTTTTGAAAATTAAGATTTGATGAGGCATGGTCCTGATGGACGAGGTATATAAAAGTGAATATGTCATATGTTCATTAAAATCCCCTTTATGTGCCATGGGCATGTGGCCAATTGCATAATTAAGATTATGATTAAGCAGAAATACTCATAGGCTTTAGAATTCACATGTACAATCAGTTGCAAGCAAACTTTGATATCATGGTGGCTCACAGGGATGATCCTGAAACTGACTTTGAGGGGCACAAAGGAGACGGAAAATAGAAAACAACGCAAAGGACACGGAAGGCACGGTAAGACAAGAGGACCATGATGGCCATAAAATCTCTCACCTGAATTGAATCGGGTAGTTTTATCTTTAAGTTTCATCAATTATCAAAACCTTCCAAAAACTTAAAGACTTACTTAACTTGTGAACGTTTGGAAAATATATATATATTCAAATTTGTAGACACTAGAGAGAAAACGTTGTTAAAGTCTTGCCTTTTCGAGCCTATCTGAGTGCATCAAGGATGAATAACTCTTGACAAGGGGGTTCTATTGCACCCAAACTTTAACTTATGGAAGAACTTACAGTAATATGCACTGTGAGCAAGTCAGTTTAAAGTGCATTTAAAAATTGTAGTTGCTAGATTGATAAAGAAATTGATAAAGATATCGTTTTCAACAGTGTTACTGAAGAAATGGAATCAGATGATGTGCATAACAGCTAGAAATCAGGCTAGGGACTGCTAATAGAATTGGACAAACAAGATATCAGAGAAGAAAGCACCGTGACCAGAAGAATGTGATGGTAGGTCATATCATGTGAAATCTACTCAATAATCTTCAAAAGTCTTCAAGCTAGCAGCCATGAGGTTGATATCGGAGATGTTCTGTCCCATGAATTGACACCTTTTCCAACAGCACTGTTTGGTGATCATTATGATATGACAGTTACAAAATTTGATAAAGCAATTCAAAAAACAAAATCCAGATAGGAGTTTTTGACACCAAAATGGGACCAGTAGACAGTCACCATAGACTGATCGATATTATTAAAGTTTTATGACATACCCCACAAAAGGGTCTGTGCAGAACATTTAAGTTGGAAGAAAACAATGTTGACCTATACGTATATACAGCACTTACATTTCTATAAGTGTTCGAGAGCAACAGGTTAAAATCGATTACTATCAATTGCATCTTACAGCATATTACCAAAAACAGTTTATCTTACAGTCACTGAAAAAAGCAGTTAGTGAAGCTGATAATCTCTTACATTCCAGATGCTGAGACTTTTCAAATTGAGCACACACAAATTAACAAGCAAGTGATAATAGGTAAAAGTGAAACACAAGCTTAAACAAGCCGATGTATTATGTCAGAAAGAAAACATTTGAAAGCAACATATGAAGAGATAGACAACATGATTGTGTAGTTGGTATTCTCATGCATAAGAAATTATTCGAATCCTTAGCTGTCAGTCATATTATATTATAAAACAAGAAGGGCGAATTAAATGTTAATCAAATCTATTATTGATATTGCATGTGGCAAACATATGGACATTGCTGAGGACATTCTTCCTACACATACCCTCTCGGGATGTAACACAGTTGCAGACAGCTTTGGAAAAGGAACGTGAACTGGGAGGCCCAAGATGTCATGGAGGGAGCTGACTGTAAGAGACCGCCAAGAATGGGGACTCGCAGCAGTTGATCCACATGGTAGAAAAGCCTGGAGATCGTGTGTAAGAACCGACATGCGTGCAGCTAGCAAGTTGCCTGGAAGGGAGCCCACTGTTGTGGACAATGCTCCCACCCCTGCACGTTAATCAAAAATCCGATGATGATGATGATGAACTGCTGCAAGGAAATAAGTGTGGTCCAACTGTGTGTTTTAACTTATCGGTTGACTTGATTTTCCTATTGAAACTTACATTTCACAAGCAATAGTATTTCCCTGAGTTCATATCTGAAACACGCGTTCAAGTATAGACCACACAGCTTAGCGATGAAACATCAGCAAAACTCTGCTACCTTGATTTAGGCATTTATTAGAGGAAACAATCTACCTGAAATTGACCCAACAGGGTTTGGCTGGAGGAAGGATAAACAGATAACATCATCACAGCCAGCGACTTGGACCGGAAACCTTGTCATAACGCTATAGTTAATTTGTAAACAGAGCAATGTGTGGCTGTCAAGGTACGCTCGTAGCATGTCCTGTATAGAACGTAAATATTGATACACAGAAATAGTCCTATGACAATTAAGCCCCAGAACCCCGATCAGGTAGGAAGTCTCTTGGGTTAAATGTAAAAGCGCTCTTGTAAACAAATACCAGGTGCTTAAAAAGAACCAGTCAAGAAACAGCTATTTATTTTGACTTTTGAACATTTTAAATATTTTAAGCATTTCTATCGCAATGTTGGCCGCCCTCTTGATAACGAAAATGCTCGAAGGTGAAAAGATGTCCCCCAAAGCATTTCAATAATGAGTATCATTATGTCAATAATAAGTATCATTCTGGTAAGGTCAAACCATTTAGAGATAAGAAATAATGATTGTTGTTGTTTTGACTTATTTTGATTTAAAGCATTTCGGTCAACGCTTTGGTCGCCATCTCGAATATATGGAAATGCTCAAGGGTGACAAGATGTCATCCACGTACAGATCCATAAGAAGTATCATGTTTCAATAATAAGCATCACCATCTTAAATATACAGAAATACTCAAGGATGAAAAGATGTTAACCATTTCATTTCATCAATAAGTATCATAAATCAAATAGTAAGTATAATTACGTTGATATCGAGTCAGTTATGAATATAAAATGTATGATTGTTGATTTTTCGACATTATTTGCTAAACAAAATTTTCATCACTATTTTGGCCGCCATCTTAAATATCCGGAAACGCTCAATGATAAAAAGATGTCACCCGTAACATTTCAATAATTAGTTTGGTTATTTCAATAACGAATATCATAATGGTGAGATCAAATCAATTAATAAAAAGAAATTATGAATGCTGATTTGTTGACCATTTTGTTTTAAAGCATTTAGGTAGCCATTTTGAATATACAGATGTGCTCAAAGGTGACAAGATGTCATCCGTAACAGTTCAATAATATGTATCATCATTTCAGTAAAAACTTTCATGATGGTGGAGTCAAATAAATTTAGAAAACCAAACTATAAATGCTGAAGTTTAGAGTATATTTTAACGCATTTTGATAGCCATATAAGCCGCCATTTGAATAAACGGAAATGCTGAAGGGTGACAAGATGTCACTCGTAACATTTTTACAACATAATTTGTCCATGTGAATAATAACTCTCATTATGGTGAGGTCAAATCAGTTTAAAAAGAGAAACAATGAATGCTGCTTTTTGGACTATTGTTTCGGTAGCCATTTTGGCCGCCATCTTGAATATACAGAAATGCTGCTACCAGTAATATCTATCATTTTGGTGGGGTCAAATCAGTGAAGAAAACCAAACCATGAATGCTGAAGTTTAGAGTAGTTTGTTTCAACACATATAGGTAGCCATTTTAGCCGCCATTTTGAATATACTGAAACGCCAAAGAGTGACAAGATGTCACCCGTAATATTCTGAAAACATTAAATGTCTTTTGAATAATAACTATCATTATGGTGAGGTCAAATCAATTAAAAAAAAGGAAAAATGAATGCTGATTTGTATGCTATTTTGTTTAAAAACCTTTCGACAGCCATTTTGGCCGCCATCTTGAATATACGAAAATGCTCAATGGTGACAAAGTGGCACCCGGTGGTTTTTCAATAAGTAACATATGCTGAAGTAGAATCAGTCGAGAAAAAAACTTAGGACGGCATTTCCAGGTCAAGTCAACCCTCTGCCGGACTAATAGTTCCAGTTTACCTTTACTAGTCATGAATGAATAATATATATAAGAACCATAAGAAATAGTTCTTATATCCTAGCAGATGTTAGATCTAGCTTAAAGCAGGCTTAAACTTTTACTGAAGCAGAATGCTCCTGAAGAGTATTCTGCTTAACTTTCCGCCTAGATGCTAGAATAATAGGCCCATGTCAGTATTATACAAAGTATATCTCTGGGTGAAAATTGTCTTGTCTTAGTGGTCTATAGACTTATCTAGATTCACTGATTTAAAAAAATCGCGAAAAAGGTGTGGCGACCCAATCTCCCTATTAAAGTGACCAAATCTCCCTATTTGGGTCCAAGAAATATCACATGTATGTATAACATACATAAAAAAAATGGCGAAAAATTTGGCTCCAAAAATATTATTTTGGCGCAAACTTTTTTCATTTGGCGCAAGTGCTGGCGCAAGAAAATTTTATGCCAGGGTGAACCCTGTTTGTTGTACCTATTTCAGTGAGCGTTGGTTTTATCGAAGTACAGACTGTATCAAAAGTATGTGATCAATAAAAATATTGTAATTATCATTCCTGTAATGTTTCCAACCTATATAAATATTAAAGATTAGGATTTTCTCCCCCTTGAATATATAATTGATTCCTTGCCTGTACTGCCTCTCTCCCATTTGAATAAGAAAAACAACAACAGTACATTTTCAGTCATTCCTTTATGAATTATGTTGGTCTCTGTTCCAATTCAGTTCGGCAAGGAGTGGTAACTTAATTTTGACAAGTATACCCTGTAGGCTATTATCGTCATTTTTATTTCTTCAAAAGAGTCGCTTAAATAATGTTAATCAAATCACAATATCAAGCCATTCAAAAAATAATTTACCGAAAAACAGTTTCCGTATATAAGGAGAGCATACTTTTGTAAGTGTACTGTACATGAAACAAAATAGACTAGACCACTTATTTCATATGATTTTGGTGTAGAAGATAACAAAAAATGCATACCACTACAAAATTATCAAAATCAATTGTAAAAAGTGTTATTTTGGAACATGTGTTTTCGGAGTGAAAACGGACTTAAGGAAATTGGTTCAAATTGCTATGCTTTATTTTTTATAGTCAATAAATTATCGGTTTGCATCAAATTTTGAATTTTTTTGGACACAGATGACAGGAAAAGTTTACTTTACCAATAGCAAAAAGTGATAACGTAAATGAGCTCTTCAGAAAGAAGATAGAGTTGTCGCAGTTAAGTGCACCGAAATAGGTACCTCACTGAAACAGGTACACTGACGATATATAATATAAATAAAAAATAAACTATATAAGTATATTGCAATATATTGCGATTCGATTTCTCCGTATTGCGATGTGGGTTTCAGCGAACTGTTACACCCCTAGGTGGCACGCTTTGTCTAGAAATGGTACACTTGTGCAGTGGGACACTTGGTCTGTCACCCCCGGACAGCACCCAACCGTTAGCTATCTGCTACTGCCTAAACAACTGTACCAGTAAGAAAATGAAATCGGACTCGGTTAAATTGACCAGGGACCCCACTTTTAGAATGGTACAGAGTCCCTGGGGCAATATCCTGGAATAGCCCCAGCAGGACACCACTGTGGCTCATTCCGTATATACGGAATGAACCACATCACGTGACTGCTGGGGCTATTCCAGGATATTGCCGTCCCTGGGACTGGGTGCAATTTAAGGCTAGCGCGAACCTGACTATGCAGGGCGAGTTTTTTTGGGGACCCGTTCCAAATTGAAAACAAGGACTTTTTTCCCAAAATGAGCATTTCACGACACAAGTTTTTACCAAAATGAGCCTTTTACGACTCAATTTTCCCCCAAAATCAAGTATTTTACGTCGTTTTAGTGCATATTTTTCCCAATTGAAGGAGTACCAACTCATTCCCAAAGTGGTGAAAAAAGCCCACTGATATTTAAGAATGGCGTCGTTACCTGTGATCTTCAAATTCAACAAAAGCGAAAGGTGGTCCTCTCCTTGTTTTCAAGTCTACAAAGTTTATTTTGCCGAATCTGTAGAATAAATCTTCAATATCTCTTGCCCTGATGTCCGGGGGGAGATTACCAACATATATTCTGTTGTCTGTTGCGGGAGGCATATTTAATGTGGTCAAACGTTGAAAAGTGTAACCCACGTTCGGTACAATATGGCGTCGCGTTAGATTTTTTTGGTCAGTTGTTTCCCGGCACGCAAATTTGCTCTGCTTGTTCTGAAGTACTCCTATTCATCGGTGCAGAGAACCAGGAAAAGGTATCGCATATCTAGTTATTTTACCACGCTGATTTATATATTAAGCCCGTATGTTTTACAGTACGATTTACAAATGCAACTGAATATGCGAATTAATAGGCTGAATAAAATCGATGTAATATTCAGAATATGGAGTTCAAATACCGAGTCTCCCGAGTTAATTTAGTACTCTCTAATGTGTATAGAAAATTAGTTTGGCGATACCCAAAATATTTATGCGGCACCGACATCCGGTTCCGCTCAGTACAATCTAATGCACAAACACATGCCCTTGCACACTTACATCATATTCTTGTAGGCAAGGAACTGAAGTGATAAAATGGCAGGCATACTAAGACAAACATTCAGGACTGTTTCATCAAAAGCACTGAAGAGTTGCAGCATAGTGTCTGCGGTTAGTACTCAAAACATTAAAGTGTCAAGTGAAATTGCCACACGTGGGTTGACATTGGCCACTGTGACTAGAAGTTTGCATTGTACAGCAGCATCAAGTAGTGCTCTCAAGAAATTAACAGAACAAAGCAAACTGTGTGGTTGTCGGAAATATCACACAAAAGGTATGTATTCGTCACTTTTGAAGTTTGATATGGTGAGAAATGCAAGCTTGGGTAAACAGACTGCCGTCTGGTTCTTTTAGATTTTAATCAGGCGTTTGACATGGGGTCCCACGAGAAACATCTACATATTACGTCGGCTCAGTCACACTTGACTTTTACGCGACGGGTGGTTTGTCAAAGAAAGAAAAGTAAAAGGATAGAAAAGTTAGAAAAGTGGGATAGTTTACAGTAAGGAAGTAAAGTATATCGCACATTCTTGGCTTCATCAAGCGTAATCTAATACACTGCCCTAAGATCGTAAAAGAAAGAGCTTACCAGTCATTAGTTAGACCGAAACTCGAGTACAGTTCACCTATATGGAACCCTCAACAAAAACCAAGATTAAACAAATTGAACAACTACAAAGGAATGCTGCAAGATATGTATTAAATAAACCTTTCAACTACAAAAACCCAACCAGTGTATTTCCATGCTACAACAGCTTAATTGGCCGACACTAGAGCAAGCATTTGACCTAAACTTTATGTATAAACAGAGTTCCCATTCACGCACAGATGTACGTGATTCACGTATAATTTTAAAAAATCACGCATAAAATCAATGCCCTGAACGTGCATGCACGTACAGACTTATGTGTTGTAGATAATGCCGAAATCGGATGTAAGAAGACCATTTTATTAACAAAATACAAGTTAAACGTCAAAGTCTGACAAGTCGATATGGATTTGTTTTCATTTTCCTTATAGTGACAGTGTCCGTCAGGCGCTTGACAATTCTTATCATTCTTAATACGTAAAGCGCCTGGTTCATTTGCATCGCGAATCTGATGATTTAGCGGTTTAAAATAGATTGTGGGATTTCCCCGTCTCTGTCACTGTGCCTAATAAAGTCGCTATTTTTTCTATCAATTTTTGTTTTTATAAGAATTCAATACTTATTTAGAGGAAGACCTGTTTGAAAAATGCTGGCAAATGATTTAAAAAAAAAGTCCGGTCATATGTCTATTTGTTGTCACTTTCGATTTCAAAACAGCGACGCCATTTTTTTATGCGAAATCCGACAACACAGTAAAAAAACTGGACGGGTTATCAGATGTATTTTATCTCGTCTATTAACAATGTTGGGGAAAATGCCTGATTTAATGAGACACAGTCTTAGCATAGGCCTACGCATTCGTGTAGTCTGCAAATATGTTGGCTAAGTCTCAATTGACGGCCTGGTTAAGAAATAATGTGAGAGATATGTACAGTACACATTGAAACAAATGAAATATAAATTTAGCGGCGGAACCACACATTTCCAAAGATCATTCCTGGTGCGTATCCATTGTTTGAATAACGGATTGCTACTTTGTAATAGCTGTATCTACCTCTAGACCACGGTCTAAGTCCGCAATACAGTTACGGTATCGCAACTAACTTTGTAATAGAAGAAACAGAAAAAGGTTTCATATGCACCCTCTGAAATTTGTCTGCACCCCCAAAAATTAGCCCAAGAGGGTACATGCACCCTCAAAATTTAAAGCCTGTGGGAACCCTGATAAAATTGTACACCAACTAGTTGCTGTACCACCCTGCTATCTACCAGTACCTTCAATCAGACACAGAATGGACAGCGCAGTATACATTTGTGAAACAAACTCATCAGTCAGACATATGAAATTTGTCACATACCATTGCAACGTAAATGTTTATCAACATTCTTTCTTCCCAAGATTCATTATACCATGGAACAACCTCCTTGAATCTTCTCTACAGCAATCCACGCTAGTATTACCTACTGCTATCCTGACAAAGTAAAACCAGAGACGCCTTGTACAGTGTATATAAGTTGCATTCACATTTAGATTTTTTATGTGTGCTAATTCTGCCTTGACTATGCTGCTGGTCAGCCCACTAATCCTTTATAATTTAAAATTTCAACAGTGTCTTTATTTAAGTATTGTTATTTATATCAGAAACTCTGATTTACCATACTAGTCTATCAACTTTTCCCGGTTAGTGCAATACCAGCAGAAAAGTCATCTCATAGTGTCATATAATTCTCATGTTGTATATATGTTCTAGGTAGAAAATATGTAGGCTAGATACAAATCAAAGTGCAGCGTATAATCCAAGGGAGATAACAATAATCTACATTGCATAATGTTTCAGGTGTTACCTCCCTTTAACCAGTCCAACAGGCAATCACTGATGGTGGGCCGAAGGGAGACCTGGGCCCGTATTCTGAAACACTCTTAGATAACTTTTACTCTAAGTAAATCAATATTCTCTTAGTTTTCGGCAATTTACTCTAAGTATTTGATGATATACTCTTAGAAAGTGAAAAAAAACTAAGAAAATTCTAAACTCGACATTTTTAACTAAGTATAACGATATACTCTTAGAAAATCAATATAGGGAATATAGTCTTAGTTTTTGGCCATTTCAACTAAGTTTTTGGGGATTCCCTCTTAGAAAGATGAAAAAAACTAAGAAAATTCTAAACTCGCCAAATTTACTATAGTATTTTCTCAAAACTTTAGAAAACTGTGACCCTCTCTTAACTTTTTAGAATTTTCTAAGATGAGTACACGAACGTTTATTAAATAGCAATAACAGGTAGAATAGACAATTTATTGAATGAAAATCGTTTATAGACCTATAGATACGTTTAGCGGATGTTTTTGAGCCGCCGTTTGTATTTGAGTGGCTTCGTGAAATTGGGTCAAAGGCGGGG
This sequence comes from Gari tellinella, assembly GCA_922989275.2. NCBI lineage: Eukaryota > Metazoa > Mollusca > Bivalvia > Cardiida > Psammobiidae > Gari > Gari tellinella. The sequence continues at coordinate 33,710,320 of OV277868.1, read as the reverse complement.
TGGGGTAATTATTACAAAGGACTGAGATTACTGTTTAAGACATTATTACATACGGTCTTCATCGCGAAAACGTGGAAAAGATCGATATCTATTCAAATTCTATATTTTTAGTAAAAAATGACCACTGTATGTACCAAAACTAGCATAAATACATAATTAGGTTCACAATTATAATTAACTAACAAGCCAAATTTCAACGAAGTCGCCGTAGCTCAATCGATAGCGAGTCTGCCTGGCATGTTGGGGGTAGCCGGTTCGAGCCGCACAGGGTACGATCTTTTATTTTCTTAACAACCCCCCTTTTTTAAAAACAAACAAACTTATCATTATTTCCATAGATTCGTTTCTTTAAATAACTGCTTAATTTTTTCAATGCCAATCTTTCGTAATAGTTTACTTCTTCACCGTTTCATTGTTGTCTGCAGCTCTGCTTCAATTTTGCTGTCTGCAATATCGTTTCAAAGAAAATTGTAAGGCAGTATGACTAAAAAGAATTCAATACGAGTGCCAAACAGTTTAGATCCTGATCAGACGCCGTGTTACTCAAACATGCTTTTAGGCGCCATTGAGAGTGAAAGGGTTAAAGCATGCTAAAATTGAAGAAAAGTCTCCAATTATAACGTTTCCTTCTTATTGTCAGCCTGCTAGTTCTAGAAATGACTTTCATGTTTCTACTATTTCTTGATATTTGAAAAGCATTAAGAAAAGTGTCCTGCAGATTGATGTATAAAAAAATAAATCTGAATAAGGGGAGATCCTTTGAAAGCACAGAAAACAAAGCAAATACTGAAAATTGCAGACTCGGTTTAATTGAGTCTGTTCATGAGCAATACTGAAATGTGCAACAGTGCTCACGCCCCCTAGCACCGGCTTAAGCGTAATTCAACCTTCAACTGTAAATGCGCTAAAATCAATGATTCCAAAGGACCAGAAAGTATAACAACACTGAGAATGAAGTACGGGGCGACTTTTTACAGCCGCCACACAAGCACTTAACATCTGCTGTTGTGAATTATATAAATCTGAATAAGGGGAGATCCTTTGAAAGCACAGAAAACAAAGCAAATACTGAAAATTGCAGACTCGGTTTAATTGAGTCTGTTCATGAGCAATACTGAAATGTGCAACAGTGCTCACGCCCCCTAGCACCGGCTTAAGCGGAATTCAACCTTCAACTGTAAATGCGCTAAAATCAATGATTCCAAAGGACCAGAAAGTATAACAACACTGAGAATGAAGTACGGGGCGACTTTTTACAGCCGCAACACAAGCACTTAACATCTGCTGTTGTGAATTATATAAATCTGAATAAGGGGAGATCCTTTGAAAGCACAGAAAACAAAGCAAATACTGAAAATTGCAGACTCGGTTTAATTGAGTCTGTTCATGCAGAATTGTCATCTGCTGCAAACACATCATCTGCAGAAAACAACATAATCAATTTGATACTTTCCAAACTTAAGAACAGTAAAATATGACTGGCAAACAAGTTTGGATCATATCAGACGCTGCATAACGCGGCGTCTGATCTGGATCTCTACTGTTTACAAACGGTTAACAAATTTTATCCAAGTCGCGCTTAGCATAATAAGTGGGTTTCTTTTAAAGCAGGCTGACAATAAGAAGGAAACCTCTAATTGGATATTTTTGCATCAATTTCTAGCATGCTTTAACCCTTTCACTCTTAATGGCGCCTAAGTGCGCGTTTGCAAACAGTTTGGATATATGATCAGGATCCAAACTATTTGGCACTCGTATTGAATTCTTTTCAGTCATACTGCCTTACAATTAACTTTAAAAAGATACTGCAGACAACAAAATTGAAGCAGACGAAAATGAAACTGTGAGAATTAGACTCACTCTCGCCTAAAGGAACGTTTGCAAACATTTTGCACCTTGATCAGACGCCGCATTTCGCGAAACGCGGCGTCTGATCAGGATCCAAACTGTTTGGCACTCGTATTGAATTCTTTTCAGTTATACTGCCTTACATTTAACTTTGAAACGATATTGCAAGCAGATGACAAGAAAAATTTAAGGAGTAAACTATCACAAAAGTTTGGCAGTGGAAGGATAAAGCAGTTATTTGTATTTAAAGAAATAAATCTATGGAACTAGTGATGATAATTAAAAAAAAAAAGGTTGTTAAGAAAAAAAAAAGACTGTACCCTGTGTGGCTCGAACCGGCTACCCCCGACATGCCAGGCAGACTTGCAACCTATTGGGCCATGGCAACTTTGTTGGAATTTGGCTTGTTAGTTCACTATAATTGTGAACCTAATTATATATTTACGCTTATGTATAAACAATTTTTATTCAATTAATTATCTATTCTACTTATTCTGGGACAATGCTTGCTGCTTTATAAACGGGAGAAGAAAACAAACCCACAAACTACACCGCAAATAAACAGTCACACATGTTAGTATGCGAGAGGAGTGACGTCATTTTAGTTGGGGAAGTCCCTGACAACGGCCATATTTTACTCTTTTTTTTTTTTTCACTAACTAAATACTTAAGTATTTTCTTAGAGTAAAAGTTAGAGAAAAATAATCTTAGTTGAAAATGTTAGAGTTTAGAAAATTCTTAGTTAAATACTTAGAATGTTTCAGAATACGGCCCCAGAATGCTCCCTCAGGAGTCTTCTGGTTCTCTTTCAGCCAGCCCCTAGTGTAAACTTCGCAGTTCCTAATCTTAAATTTTAATACTGATAGTTAGCGGGAGTATGACAGAATTGGCCTTATGGTGCATTCTGTTTAACTCCCAGCCAGAATTAAGAATCAAACTCGGTTTAAACTTTGATTTGTATGTCTGGTATGATATAGATAATTAATTTTGATATATATTAATTTTCTCTGGCTTAATATGGCTGATCCTCGGGGCGGAAGTAGCGCAATTCAGTGAGAGCCCCTATGCACTTTTTGCTCTGCTCTCATCCGGCCTCAGGTTTTGAGCTCTGTCTGAATCTGGGTAATGTAAATCATTACTATTAAATGGTAATTAATATTGAGCAGGTCTCCACTTGGGATGAGTTGGGGATAAAGCAGAATGCTCCTTAAGGAGCATTCTGCTTTAGCTTCAATCAGTCTCAAGCTTTTATTCAAAAAGCCAAAATAGAAATTCACTGTGATCCTTTTAATATGTCCTTTCTCCTAGCAGCTGTTTTACCTTTGTTTTATTGCTTACAATTGTTTGTTAGTAGGTTGAAAAGCTTTGAAGCTTATGTTCATTGTTAATTTGTTATATGTCTTGCCTACTCAAAATAAAAAATTTTTGATTTGATTATATTATCACCTTTTCGGAGCGCCGGTCACACGCGCCCACTTAATGTACAGTCACATCCACTCACTGTACAGTCACCCCTGCACCTCCACGCCATGTCCAAGAAGGATCTTGTGGAGTACATTCATTGAAGTTGAAGTAAAGATTATCAAGCTTCTTTTCGCCCCTTTAACCTGAACCTCTCCAGTTACGGTGGCCGCGGCCGGCACAACTCCAGGAAGCATCATAAAACTCTTGCATCAATATTGTGAGAGTTATTCCCCTTTACAGCATTTTCTTTTCCTTCAGATTTCTGCTGTTATACTGCAGATTTTGAAATGAAATTTGATTTATGCAAAGAGAATAATGAGTGAAAGTGTCTTGCACAAGGTTAATAACTCTTGCATCAATACCATAAGAGTTATTCCCCTTTACTGATGGTTGCTGGCAGGTGACACATGCATGTGTTTCGAAGAACAGTCTATTTTTTAGCTCAGAGTGAGCAAATTGCCTGTTGTCCATCCTCAACAATTTTAGTGTTGACACTCTAGAGGACACAATTAATATACAATCTTTCTCAAACTTGCTCAGATTGTATATTACCATAAGAGTTCAGATGAGTTTGATTATGGTATAAATCGGACCAATAGGTCAAGAGTAATCTACCTTTGAATTGCTGAAAATGCCATATTTAAAAATGTTAACATTCTAGAGGCCACAATTTTTTATCCAATCTTCCTCAAAGACAAACTTGCTCAAATTGTATACAACCATTAATATATAAGAGTTCCAATGAGTTCAATTAAGGTTGAAATGGGACCAAAAGGTCAAGAGTTATCTACCATTGAATTGCTGAAAATGCCATCTTAAACAGTGTTTACACTCTAGATGCCACAATTTTTATCCAATCTTTCTCAAACCTGTTCAGATTGTTTAACCCTTTACCCAATGGCCTGTTTCTTGTTTTGAAAACAGTGACCACTTAAAGCAGGTTGAAAGTAAAGCAGAATGCGCCTTAAGGCACATTTTGCTTTACTTTCAGTCTGCTTTAAGCTACCACCTGCTAGAATAATGAAAGAATTCAATGACACATATTCATTATGGTATATATTGGAACTATTTTCTTCAGCGGATGAATAAAATGCATGTGGTAGAAGGCACTTCTATGAGGAAGGGTTAAGACTTTAAAGGGACTCGCAACCGGATGGTGTACTTGTCAAAATAAAATAAAATACTCAAATAAAAGCAAATTTGTGGCATTATTTGGCTTCTGACATTAAAAAAATATGATCAGTCCAAAAAAAGTCTCAAGAATCGTCACCGAATCTTAGATTTTTAGATATTTTCCATCGTTTTTCTATACCGACTAGTAGACGGTATAGTTGTTGTTGTTGCTTCTCTACACGGGCTCAGACATAAACACGAGCCGAATTACGAAGTTGTATGCACTTTCGATAGCTACACATTGAAATACGTTAAATCGATCCGAGATAAACGGATAGTTCCGTGGTCCATTGGTCTAAGCGGTTTCCCCATTTTTGCCTTCTGTCCGCCAATGCCGGGCCCCGGGTTCGAATCCCACCAGAGACCAATATTTTTTTTTATTGAAATACAATTTTTTAAACAGAATTTTTTATCCTAAACTAATTCTTTACATTTATATAAGCGTTTGACACATATTTACAAATTACTATTTTTAATGCACCATCTGGTTGCGAGTCGCTTTAAGGTCATGGGTGAGTTTGAAAATGGTTAGATTTCGACTATTTTGTCAAGAGGAGTTTCAATGCGGACCTTTGCATTTCAACCTTTTGAGCATCAACACCGCTTACCCAAATGCTTGGATACTTATACAGTTGTTGCCTTGGACCATTCCCTATCCACCAATATCGCCAATCTTTGATTTTGACCTTGACCTAATTTGGACTTATAAAATTTTAAATAGACTATTTCTTGGTTAACTAGATTTTACTGTTTCGTCTAGCATCAACACAACTGACTACAATGCTTTGATACTTATACAGTTGTTGCCTTGGACCATTGCCAACTCACCAATAATACCCAAGCTCAGTTTGACCCTGACCTTGACCTAATTTAGACTTAGAAAAGATTCAGAATATATTGTCAAGGATGCCACTAGGGGCATAAGCGTTTATTGAACGCGCAGTCTTGTTAAAGGAATTAATTTTGTCGTCTGCCGGTTTTTCTCAACATTACATATTAATGGACATTTAGACAGAAGGTATATGATGAAGAATGACAAACAGCTTGAATCCAGATCAGACACCGTGTTAAGAAGTCTTTATTTTCTCTGCCTATAACAACTCCTTCAGACAAACACACACAATCTTTGTCTTCCATTGGATGTTGTTGTAGAGAGGGAGCATTGTATATACCAATTTCACGTAGATACGGATGCACACATAGATTTTGTTTCTCCATGTTGAAAGTATCGGACAATCATGATATAATACGAAACTATACCTATCAACCCTAAAATCAAAAGTAAATTAATTCATCTTTGCCTAAGTTTAGCTCCGCCCTGCCAGGTGAAAAAATCGGCCTATATCTGCCCGTGATGTGTTGAAAATGCCTTATCTAACCGTGTTTATACTCCAGCAACTACACTTTTCAATGGATACACACAATGTTTATAGCCATAAGTTCTTGAAAGAGTGCAGTTATTGTTGAAATCTGCAGACGATTGTGGCAAGAGCTATCTGCCCTTGATATACTTTGAAATGCTAGAAAATACTTTATTTCAGTATTGTTTACACTCTAGTTATCTGCCCTTGATGTACTCTACTATACTGAAATAGTTTGTATTCCAATACGGTTTACACAATATAATTATAGACTTGTCTACAAATTTGAATGGATTTAGATTAAAATGGGTGAAACTCAAAGGTAAAGCTATCAGACTTCTTTGCAACAGGTGAGCGATATCAGGATCTTCAAGGTTGATTGAGGATAAATTAGTGGAATGAATATCAAAATAGTTTAGATCCAGATAAGATGCCAGCTTATTTCAGAGTGTGGTATCTGATCCGGATCCATATTGCTTGCATAGTGAAAAATAGTAACCTGCGACAAAAAAGCAAGAGCCCTGGAACCCTCTGATCTGGGTCTACACCATTTTCTTATTTAGACCAAAATATATTAAAATACAAAGAATTCCAAACAGACTCGTTCATGTTTTGGTACCTTAAAAGATCAACAAGGGAATCTAATAACCAACAAGAGTTACAGTACTTCAGGTGTCACACCTGTACGGAAGTGCTTCCGGGTCGTAGGGTGCCTAAATAGTACCTAATTTATATAGTGAAAAATTGATGTGTGTGTGTTCATGGTCATATTTTTTATTGAAAGTGCTGATTAACTGCAGATGCATTTGTTTTTGAGCTGAAATAGTGATGTTGTTGATAAATCAAAGGTGTTTCTGGGTTCTATTTGGGAACTAATTTGTGAGAACATGTGGTCAGAGATGCGAGTGTGGTGCGGCGGGTCATCAACTTTCGTTTTGTAAATATTGACGGTGACCTTAGAAATGTGAAATTTGTGGAAAAGTTGAACCTTCATGGTGCCACTTTCTGTTGATAATTCTGGTGACTTATAATTGCTTTCCATGGAAACAGGGCCAGTATATTGCTCGGTACGTCAGGGAACTGGACAGAGATAGGAGAATATGGGCAATTTACTATAGAGTTCTATGGAGGGATTTTGTACAGGAGTGACACCTATATGAAGGATTTCCCGGAAAATGATGTCACAGTTTATTTTAATTTTAGAGTGCTATTTTAGGGAAATTATGAACATGTAATGATAGAAAAGTTATTTTTAGCTGCATCAGGTAATTATTTTGGCTAAAAATGAGTTTTTTCACTTAAAATTGTGACGCCTGCGATTTGAGAAAGAGACCGATGCACACGTTTTTTCTTGAAATGCTGTAGAAAAGCTCTGTGCTTGCCTTATGTAGGCTTTAAAGGTCTGTTTAAGCTGAATGTCATTAGGTTTGCAGGTTTTGGTCCACAAAATGTTGATTTCTTGTTTTTCCTCAGAAAAAAAGGGGGCTGCTACCATTCGGCCTGGTCATTTTCGACCCCGGTCCAAGACCAACGAGCTTTCACTTTTCCTTCAAATCTGTCATAAACATAGTTTTTCTTCTATTTTTCACTGCAAATTCATGTACTCCATATTATTCATGGCTGTCAGCATGTTCAAAACGTTTATTAGCTGAAAAAAGGAGCTATTTTGGGTGAAAATGGCAAAAAATGCATTTTTTCATAGAGAAACCCTACTATCTAGGACAGACGTGAAGGGCGAATTTTGATGTTTCAATATTTTTCTTACCCGAAAAGGCAATTTTCCTTTCAAAAAGGGTTATCCGCACACTTTCGTTTACATAAAAAGTGTTTGAATAAGTTTACATGTGGCGAAAACAAAGATTTAGCGGTCGCGTTGAATTTAATCCAAAAAGCTGAATTTTTACCAATTTTGCGATTAGACCTTGTTTTTAAACAGTCTATAATGCCAAATGTTGTGGAACTTGACATCTGTCACCATGTTTTTTTATTTTTCAATACCTATAGCTATGATATAAGAGTAAAAACAGGCAAATCAGGAAAAAATTGGTTCATATTTAGGTGTCACACCTGTACGGAAGTGCTTCCGGGTCGTAGGGTGCCTAAATAGTACCTAATTTATATAGTGAAAAATTGATGTGTGTGTGTTCATGGTCATATTTTTTATTGAAAGTGCTGATTAACTGCAGATGCATTTGTTTTTGAGCTGAAATAGTGATGTTGTTGATAAATCAAAGGTGTTTCTGGGTTCTATTTGGGAACTAATTTGTGAGAACATGTGGTCAGAGATGCGAGTGTGGTGCGGCGGGTCATCAACTTTCGTTTTGTAAATATTGACGGTGACCTTAGAAATGTGAAATTTGTGGAAAAGTTGAACCTTCATGGTGCCACTTTCTGTTGATAATTCTGGTGACTTATAATTGCTTTCCATGGAAACAGGGCCAGTATATTGCTCGGTACGTCAGGGAACTGGACAGAGATAGGAGAATATGGGCAATTTACTATAGAGTTCTATGGAGGGATTTTGTACAGGAGTGACACCTTCATAGTGTTGAAACAGCAAATATTGTTCAGGGTCATAGGTTATAAAGCATTTGAGCTGAATCTGAGTGTATTCTCAAGCATTTGATTGGTCAGATTTGAGCCTAGACTCAAATCTGACCAATCAAATGCTTGAGAATGACTTTAGACTCAACTGAAAAGTTTTATAACCTTGGACCCAGGCTTTCAAGCATGTTTATTAATTTCAGGAGATGAAAATCTGGCAGAGTTTTTGGAACAAGAAATAAGTCAAGAAACAGATAACCCACCTCCAAAAGCTACTTCGATCTCCGGCTGGTCAACTCATACAGATGGCACTGTAGTTAAACTTACAAAGTCATTTAAGGAAGAAAGGTAAGCATCATGGTCAACAATGAGAGGAATATTAACAAACATGTACAATGTACAGAAAGAAATATGTTCTATATCCTAGCAGATAATAGCTTAAAGCAGGGTGAAAGTAAAGCAGAATGCACCTTTACCCATTACCCAATAGCCTATTTCTAGATTTGAAGATTAGGTGACCACTTAAAGCACCTTAAGGCACATTCTGCTTGACTTTCAACCTGCTTTTAAGCTATTATCTGCTAGGATAATGAAAATATTTCTTATGGTGCATACTCGTGACTGTATGAATTGGAACTTTTTTCTTCAGTGGAAGAATAAACTAAGACGTAAAAAGTCGTATTTATGGGGTTATGGGTTAAGGTGCATTCTGATTTATTTTCAACCTGCTTAAGTGGTCTCCTGTCTTGAAACTAAAAACAGGCTATGGGGTAAACACATTAATGATATTAATACACACGTCTCAAACATTACGAGGTTTTTCTCCTGAGAACAACTTAAAGTGTCAAGAAAAGAAGTTGTCCAAAACAAAACTACAATCAAAAGCTAATTTCTCGTATTATTTTACATTTTGCAGTATAACAGTGGAATTCGATGTCACCTCAGGTGTAGAGGGAGATCTTGATGAACAGATCTATGATGCTGACACCCCAGATGACTCTCAGGTAATGTTATCCCCTGCAGACAATTATGCAACATTTTCTCCTTTCTGTAGACCCATGTCAAAAAGAAACGGTGCACTTTTTATATGGAGTGTAAGTTTTTCGTTACTAAGTTTAGAATGCTAGATTTTACTATCATGAGTTACAAAATAATTCTCCACTCAGTGCACTAATTTACCCAATATTTAACCTATTATATGCTGGGTAATTATATATATTTGGCGGCCATTTTAAAATGTCGTCTGCAGTCGGTATAACTCAAATATTTGCAAATGATTTTTGCAGTTTCTGATAGAATATTGAATTAGCTGGAAACAGTTTTGATCTCCGATCAGGCCCCACAATGTGGGGCCTGATCTGAGATCAAAACTGTTTGCCTAGATGTACACCTTAAAGTGTATCCCGCATAAAATGGGTTAAGCGTGTTGATTTCACTCAAACTTATCAAAGGCTATAATGCATCCTGCAACATGTTTACAAGTACAGATTGACACCGACCAATATCTTGACTGGAGTTGCATTAATAGAATCACAGTACATTTGAATTTCACTCGTTAATAAGATGCCACGTCTACAATTAAGAAAATGAATGAGCTCGGCACTTCTTTAATTTGCATCAGGCATCAATGTCTCTGACATTGCTAGGCAGTTTAACTGCCACAGGAATACCATTATGAATCTTTGACAGTGTTACCATCAAAATTGAAGTATAAGACATCTTTGTTTGTTGAAATAATGCCCCAGGGGAAAAAATGAATCCACCTCAGAGGTTGTGGGACCTATGCCCTGCGCTGTCTGTCCGTCCATACTACATCCATTTACTTTTTAGCTCACCTGAGCACAAAGTGCTCAAGGTGAGCTATTGTGATTGGTCGCCGTCCGTTGTACGTCGGTATTGGTGTCGGTGTTGGTGTCGTCCGTTCACAATTTGTTTCAAACAACTTCCTCTCTGAAACCAATGGCCAAATACATACTGTAGTAACTGTTGTGAGCTTTAAAAATTGTGAAAAAAAAAAGTGGGTGGGCCAATCGGTCTTGTTGCCATGGCAACCATGCACAATATCTTTAAAAAATCTTCTTCTCAAGAACGACTGGTCCGATTTCAATTTGGTTTTCACCAAAATATTTCTCAATTAATATACTTTCAAAATTGTTCAAAGAATTTTGATCCGTCAAAAAACATTGCCGCTAGAAGGCGTGGTCAATTTCCGTACTTACATCATCAGTTTTACATAGACTTATATAGGAAAACCTTTAAAAATCTTCTTCTCTGAAACCGTAAGGCCCAGACTTTATATATTTGGCATCTAGCTTTGCTTTGTGGTCCTCTACAAAAATTGTTCAAATCATGACACCAGGGTAAAAAATGGCCCTGCCATGGGGCTTATCAGTTTTACATAGACTTATATAGGAAAACCTTTAAAAATCTTCTTCTCTGAAACCGTAAGGCCCAGACCTTTTAAATTTGGCATCTAGCTTTGCTTTGTGGTCCTCTACCAAAATTGTTCAAATCATGACCCCTGTGTCAAAAATGGACCCGCCCGGGGCTTATCAATTTTACATAGACTTATATAGGAAAACCTTTAAAAATCTTCTTCTCTGAAACCATAAGGTCCAGACCTTTTATATTTGGCATCTAGCTTTGCCTTACTGTCCTCTACCAAAATTGTTCAAATCATGACCCGTGTCAAAAATGGACCCGCCTAGGGGCTTATCAGTTTTACATAGACTTATATAGGAAAACCTTTAAAAATCTTCTTCTCTGAAACCATAAGGTCCAGACCTTTTATATTTGCCATCTAGCTTTGCCTTATGGTCCTATACCAATATTGTTCAAATCATGTCCCCATGGTCAAAAATGGCCCTGCCCCGGGGCTTATCAGTTTAACATATACTTCTAATGGATTTTTTTTAAAAACAATTGCTTCACTGAAACCATTGTCAGAATTCAATAATATTTTGAATGAATATTGTTAAAGTGACCCTTTATTAGCACTATTTATATCATTGCCATATTTCCCCCTTTTGCTCAAATAGTAATAATGACAGATTCCAAATTACTTCTTCATGCAACAGTCCACATACATGCAATGACAAAGTTCATTTTGCATTGAGTAATATATAACACAATAACTTCAGGTGAGCGATTTAGGGTCGCATGCGGCTCTTGTCCCTTGAAAACGTTCTCTAACCTTCATTTATTGACCGATTTTAATGAAACTTATTCAAATATTCCTTACCACAATAGCTTGAACGAGTTTGCGTTTCCAACGTTTGCGCATATTTTTGGCAGATAATACCAAATTTCATATTTAGCTTACTTATTATGCAGGGGAGATGCTTGTTGATTTTTTAGTCAATGAAGTCCTGCAGTTACTTAAAATTTTACGGCTCAAACTGGTTTCTGGTTGGTAACTTTATTTTGGGTTGTCGTATTGTAAATAAATTTCATACTTAGCCTTCTCTTCATACAGGCAAGACACCTATTAATTTTGGGTCTGATGATTTTTATTGGAGTTATTCCCCTTTATATACATAGAATTTTACCAAAAAACTTAGTTTCCGAACAATTACTTAGTTCTTTTGGACATATTGTTACCAAATTTCATATTTACTATATATTATTTAGCTTTGAACCTTTCACATCATACAGTTTAGACAAATACATGTATTGATTTTGGTTCAGATCTGATAATGTTTACCATTGATTTTGCCATGACGGGCGTACCGGTATGTTGCAATGTGGTGATCTAGTACAAGGTGAGCTATTTAAAGCCGCATTGCACTCTTGTTATTTGTTTACCTTTTCTCAATTTTCCTTTTTAAACAGACAATGATATCAAGACCACCATTTAATGTTGAAATCAAGAAGGCATCTGGGAATTGCTTAAAGGTTGCATGTGAGTTTACGCCTCCAGAGCCCCAGTTTGATGAAGCCCAAGAACAAGAACAAAAGGATGAGAATATAGGTAACTGCAGAGCACCAGATAAGGGTAGTTTTTCAAAAACTAAAATCTTTATTTCTGAATAAAACCCTATGGTGTCGCTACTCATTAGAATCGTCTCGAAGAGACAATTCTAATGAGTAGTAACACCATAGGATTTGGTGCTGAAATGAGTGAGAAAATGTTTGATTTGTTGAAATAACTCCCTCTTATCTGGAGCCCTGTAACTGACGACTGAATATCATTGTTACAGGTCTAGGGATTAAACTCCTCAACACTAATTAACTCTTGTGGGTTATTAGGTTACCATGTGAGTAACTCTATTTTAAAGAACAGGGTTTTGATCTGCTATAATTTTTCACACAATTACAGTTAGTTGAACGAAGTCAACTTAGAACAAATTTTTGCAGAAGGAGGCATCATATTTGTCTTACAAAGCCATCCCTCTAGTTAGTTACTGAAACATGAATCAGTATAAATATAAAGTTACAAAGTGGAACTATTTTCTTCAATTGACGAATAAATATAATTTGTAAAAAGGCATATTTATAGGATAATTGGTTAACTCTGAAACTTTCAATGGATGAATCATATTGCAATAAAGGGTGGTCCATTTTAGTCTATTTAGGATTGTTTTTATGCTCCCCCCTCCCCCATATAGTCGCCGCTTTGTCCATCCGTCCGTGTTTCCGTCCGTCTGTCTGTCCGTCCGTCCTTCAAGCTTTTTTGTCCGGAGCATATCTCTTGAACGGTACACCGTAGGTTGATGAAATTTGATACAGTGATAGAAAATGACAGGAGGAGGTGCAGTACACAAGAATCGTAACTCTCATCTCCCTATTTTGAATTATCTCCCTTTTTCTCATAAAAAAAATCAATTTTGTCCGGAGCATATCTCTGGACCGTTACACTGAAAGTTGATGAAACTTGTAACAGTGATAGAGAATGACTAAAGGAAGTGCAGTACACAAGAACGGTAACTCTTGTCATCTCCCAATATTGAATTATCTCCCCTTTTCTAAAAATACAAAACAATTTTGTCCGGAGTATATCTCTTGACTGCTACACCGTAAGTTAATGGAACTTGATACAGTGATAGGTGATGACATAAGGAGGTGCAGTACTTAAGAACCATGAATCTGTCATCTCCCAATATTTAATTATCTCCCCTTTTCTATTTAAAAAAAATCAAATTTTTTCTGGAGCATATCTCCTGAGCATTGCATTGTAAGTTGATTAAACTTGATACAGTGACACGAGATGACAGAAAGAGTGCTGTACTCAAGAACCATAACTCTGTCATCTCCCAATATTGAATTATCTCCCTTTTTCTATATAATTTTTTTTTTTTAAAAATCAAATTTTCTGCCGCACTGTCACTTGAACCTTGATACTGTGTTAGCGGATGACAAAAAGAAGTGTAGTACACAAGAATTATAACTCTGTCATCTCCAAATATTGAATTGCCTCCCTTTTTCAAAATAAATTCATTTTTGTCCGAAGCATATCTCCTGAATGTTACATCGTAAGTTGATGAGACTTGTTACTGTGTTCATCTACTAAACATGCTATACCTTGGGCATTTTCTTTGTGGGGAGCATCCATCGTTGGGAACAATATTCTTGTTTTGTAATAAATTGCAAAATAGCAAACAGTGAAGTCCCTGATCAGAGGGCTCCTGCAGGAGCCCTCTGATCAGGGACTTCACTGTATGCATAGGACAAGTGTTCTCTTCCCGTGGTACACATTTGGTAAAGGACACATATATACACGTCGCTAGGGCTCAATGTGTTAATATACACCATTGAGCCTTTGAAGAAGTATGCATGTAAAAAATAATGAAGGTGAATCATTATATTTTTTGTAGAGGACCAGTTTAGCATCATAGAAGTGAGCCTCTCTGAGCCTGGACAGACCGAGAACTACTTCACACTGTCAGGAGGTATCATGGATGAGGTATGTACTTACCAGTATAACTCAGGGGTGTAAAATTCTACTCGCCCGCTCCCCATGGCGAGTAACATTTTATCAGGGAGAGCAGATTTTCTGATAAATTACAACAGAAACTAATGAGCAAAATGTCAATATCACCTAGCAGGGCAAGTAACAATTCTGAAAATTTTACACCCCTGTTAAACTGTCAAATAGAAATCTACAAAATAATGGGAATTACTTCACGGCTCCAAGATAAGGGGAGTATTTCAAAACATAAAATCTTTATTTCTGCATTAAACCCTATGGTGTCACTACTCATTAGAATTGTCTCGTCGAGATAATTCTAATTAGTAGTAACACCATAGGATTTACCCTATTGTGTCTCACTCATTAGAGACAATGCTACTAATACTACTTACTAACTAAATCCTGAGTTTATTTGTCAACTGCTGCGGGTGTCCCTACAGGGGTACGCAGCAGGCGGCTAGAGTTTCCCACACCTAACCTCCAGGCTTCTCTATTTTGCGGATCAATGCCGTTGAGGCTGCATGTCCTAATGTCAGCCTCGACACATTCCAACCAAGTCTTCTTTGGCCTCCCCCGCCCTCTGGATCCTGGCACTTCCATACCCATCATCAAGTTGATACATGATTTTGCATGGGATACATGTCCGAACCATCTTAGACGCTTGTACTTAGGGCTGTTGCCATTTCTTGAATCCCCAGCATTGCATACAGTGCATCTGTAGTGATGTTGTCTTGGGACTTGACACCACAGATCCAACAGACCATGGCTCTGTCATTCCAACGAAGACACTGCAAATCTGAGGCAGACGGTGCCCAGATTTCACTTCCATGTAGTAGCGCAGAGCTACTACTAATGAGTATCTAATGAGTAGTAACACCATAGGATTTGGTGCTGAAATGAGCCTTTCATTTAGTAGTCACATAGAAAAAATGGCATAGTTTATTGTAACATACAGTTCAAACTCGCTACTGTGACAACTTAATTGTGTTAATTATCAGATGTTTAAGGCATGTGTCTACTTAAAGCAAGTTGAATGTAAAACAGGAAGCTCCTTTAAGAGCTTTCTGTTTGACGTTCACCTTGCTTTAAAGACATTACTTGACCTAGCTTGAGTGGTATCACCTAGTCCCATATAACGTTCGAGTTAAGCATGCAGCATGCTTTTACCTGTATAAATGTCTAGGCAAGAAAACCATTGAAGCTTTTCATGTGAGGCCCATACCTTATGTTTGATAGTTTGGTTAGTAAAACCCATTGAAAAAAACCTCGACTGTGAGTATGTCAGGGCCTCTTTAGAAAACTTAAAATTTCTGACAATGGCTAAGCACACTTTTCTCATGCTTTACAGTTACTTTCTCGCCTATATACTGGGGGGGGGGATCAATGAATGGACTAGGGGTAATGTCTTTAAGCTGTCACCTGTTTTTTATACAGTCAATTATTATTTAATGGAGAGGTTTTACTGTAGCATTACAAGTGCTTTCTTTAAGAGGGCCTACATGGTTTTCATACGATGTTACACTTTTCATTTATTCGTCCACTCTGAGGGAAATTTGTCATCATTATTCAAAGCTCCAGATAAGGGGGGTTATTTCAAAAACTAAAACCTTTATTTCGGCTTCAAAATCTATGGTGTCATAGGATTTGGTGCTAAAATAAGTGAGAAAATGTTGGATTTGTGCTAAATACTCCCCCTCATCTGGTGCCCTGATTCGTCCACTCCGAGGGAAATAATTATGTCATAATTATTTTTCCAGGTAATGTACGACCTTCTGATGGAGATGCTTGACGAGCGTGGAATTGACGATGACTTTGTCACCAGCATGGTCAAGTACAGTACAGCCTATGAGCAGGGCATGTACGTCAAGTTCCTCCAGAACCTCAAGAGTTTTGTTGCCGAAAAATAAATCTCGGAATATATACCACTTGTTAAGGATTTTGTCAGAGATTGTTTTTTACTCTGCTTGACAGTTTGTGTAAACCTAAGATGGATTTCAATAATGATATAGATTCTGTTAACATGTAGATCTATCATCTATAGTCGAACTTCAATATCTCGATTTTGTTTACATCCAACTTGCTACAGTTGAGTTTTACAGGGGATAGACTGTCAGAATCCAACATTTTCTCACTTCTTTTAGCAACAAATCCTATGGTGTTACTACTCATTAGAATCGTCTCTTCGAGAAGATTCTAATGTGTAGTGACACCATAGGGATTAATGCAGAAATAAGGATTTTAGTTTTTGAAATACTCCCCTTATCTAACCATAGAATTTGGTGTTAAATTGGGTGAGAAAATGTTGGATTTGTTCAGTTTACTCCCTCTTATCTGGAGCCCTTGACCTGGCTTGGCCACATGTTAACTTTGATATTCTAGACATACTGGAGTAAGAGATATTGAGGTTTGATAATTACTTTTGTGTACATTTCATCTGTATAGAATGCCTTCACTGCCTCACCCCAATGCAAGATTATTCGCAAACAGTTTTGATCCTGAAAAGACACCACGTAATGCAGCATCTCATCAGGATCCAAACTGTTTGGCATTCATATCTATGTTTCTGCAGTTGAATTGCCTGAAATATAGATTAACCCATTACCCCATAGCCTTGTTCTAGTTTTGAAAATAGATGACCACTTAAAGCAGGTTGAAAGTAAAGCAGAATGCGCCTTAAGCGCATTCTGCTTTACTTTCAACCTGCTTTAAGCTACCATCTGCAAGAAAATATAAAATACTTCTTATGATGCATATTCATAATTGTATAAATCGGAATTATTTTCTTCAGTGGAGGAATAAATTAGGTGTAAAAAGGCGTATTTTTGGGAGAATGATTTAAGAAAGAAAAGCAAACAATGATTTGTTTGAAGCGGATGATGTCATGGCAGTGAAGGGGTTAACACTTGATAGAAGGTAATTAGGAAGGATTTATAAATGGAAGAATGAGTACTAGGAGAAGGAATTTATTTACCCTTTTTCAGGGCTCCAGTTAAGAGGGAGTAAACTGAAAATCCAACATTTTTTCACACATTTCAGCACCAAATCCTATGGTGTCACAGCTCATTAGAACGATTCTAATAAGTAGTGATACCATAGAGTTTAATGGAGAAATATAGATTTTAGTTTTTGAAATACTCCCCTTATCTTAAGCCCTGTGTTTCTCACGTCATGAAGTCCCTTTGGTCAGTTCTATTACTATAAAACAGTGTTCCCTCTCTACAACAGCGCTCCGAACAACGACCCTTGTCGCTGTTTCCCAAACAAAACAATTAAATGTCTAGTACTGTCACTTCTGCAATATCCTTTGCTGTTTTTCCCAGTGTCACACATTTTGACAGAAAAAATATAATGACAAGTTACAAACAGCTTGAATCCAGGTTAGACCCCACGTAACCTGGCTTCTGATCTAAATTCAAGCTGTTTGCAATTGTAAGCCGATTTCCCTCCCTATAGCGATTCCCTCCGAACAACACACCCACTTTTTGTCTCCCATTGGGTGTTGTTGTAGAGAGAGAGGGCTGTATAAACATATTCTGACAGAAGTGTGCTAGCCTTCATGGGTTTTGTGTCGGTGTTATAGCAGTGGAGAAAACGTTATTCTTTCCCGTTTAAACGAAACGCAAAACACTAAATGGTAGAAAAGTGCAACTTTTGGACAATTCTGATAATTCATGTTTATCTTGGTGGCAAACAGTTTGGAGCCTGATCAGACGCCGTGTAACAAACAGTTTGGAGCCTGATCAGACGCCGGGTTACCCGGCGTCTGATCTGGCTCCAAACTGGTTGCAATAGAAACAATTGTTTTAGGGCAAACGCGTTTATTGGGGAAGAATAATGTTTTCTCCACTGTAGCAGTGCAGAATGCCCCTATTTATGCACGGAGTGGAGGCTTCTATTGTACTCCATGGAACAATTCATTATCCATTTCTATGGCTACCACCCTTACAAATAGCCTGTTTCTCATTCTGAAATAGATGATCACTTAAAGTAGGTTGACAGTAAAGCAGAATGTACCTTAAGGTGCATTCTGCTTTATTTTCAGCCTGCTTTAAGCTAACATCTGCCAGGATACAGAAAATATGTTTTATGGTACATGTTTATGACTATAAATTGGAATGACTGAGGAATAAATTGGATCTTACCATGATGGACGAGGTTTTATTTGTATCTAAGCAGCTGTATTGGGAAGTTTTATTGTATTAGACTGGCCAGGGCACATAGTTTGTACAATTTCATCAATCATGTACTTGTATATTCATACTCCTTATTTTAATACTGCTTTAGTTAGTTCTAGAGTGTATAGCTATGTTGCATAATGTTCAGTGTAAAAGTACTTTTTTATTGAGCAAAAAATGTCCTTTATTTGAAATACAACAACATATTAATCTGGAAGGTGTAGAATTGTTTGCAGAACAAATTTAGTCTCATGTTGTTAAGAATTGAGCTGATATCGGAATTTTAAAAAAATAAATCAATTTAACAAGCTGTGTGTTGTTCTTCTTTTATTTACTGTACATGTATTGTATGTACAGTAAAACCTCTCTATTACAACCACTAAAACAGCAAAGTGACAATAAAGTAGAAAGCTCTTAAAGGATCTTTTTATTTTACTGTTGTTGTAATCACCTAATAATGACAACAATTCAGTGGTCTTATTACATTTTGTATGTCTCCGGGGTAAAAAACGATCTCACCCCAGGAGTCACGTGACTCTTGTGTTGGTTTTTCCAGGTGAGTGATATTTAGGCCTGCATGGGCCTCTTGTTGACTATTTAGCGTTGATTTTGACAATATATTTCAAACTGATAGTGTAGAACCTGATCAGAGGGCTACTTATGGAGCCCTCTGATCAGGGTCTACATTGTTTGCATGGAACTAGTGTAATCCTCACAGGTACACGGTTTGTAAATGACGAGTATACTCTTCGCTACGGTTGAATGTGTTATTATAATCCAGCATTTAGCCATAACCTATAGTAAGATTAGCCATTGGTCTTCAACTGAATGTTCACAGAAGATTGGCTCTATTTAACTCTTTCAACACTAAGTATAACTCTTGAGAGTTATTAGGTTCCCTTGTGGATCTTATTAGTTACCAAAACATAAAAAGTCTACTTGGAGATCTGGGTAGTATAATACTGCTCTAAAGTAGCAAACATCTATGCCAAGTATCAAGTGAAGCAGGTCGAAATTGAAGGAGGAGTTAAAAGTACAAAATTTTGCCTGCCAATTTCAAGGCCAAAGGTCAATGTCACAGAGATCTGAAATTTGTGTTTTGCACATATACTACTGAGTAACATTTATGCCAAGTATCAAGTGAATCAGGTTGAAACTGAAGGAGGAGTTGAAAGTACAAGAATTTGCAGACCAACCGACAGGCTGATTCCAGTATACCTCTGTGGGGGTATAATTAGTATATAATTATCATGGTGTTGAAAGAGTTTTAAGTTCAATAAATTGGAGAGTAACAAACAACCAATCAGTTTGTTCATTAAAGTTTAATAGTGATACAATTACACACACAAGCTCTCCCGAACCCCTTCAACTTTCTGCACCCCGTGTGTGATTTAGGGAAAGCTGCAAACAAGTTTGGATCCAGATGAATCACTGAGACACTCAATATCGCATCTGGATCCAATCTGTTTGACAATGATGATAATTTATGAAAGTTCATTTACATTGTACAGCGCTCCCTCTCTACAACGGCCCTTGTCTTTGTTCCGTAAACAAGACAATTATGTTTAACGTTTTCCCTGCTGCAATATTGTCTGCTTAAAATTGTCTTCCGCTGCTTTTTCTCAGTGTTATATATATGTGGAGATTTGATAGACTAAATATAATGACGAGTGACAAACAGCTTGAATCCAGATCACCGTGTTAAACTGCGTTTGATCTGGATTGAAGCTGTTTGCAAATGTAAGCCGAGTCTTAATTTTCCCTCTGTACAACGACTCCCTCCAAACAACACACACAATTTGTGTCTCCTATTGGGTGCTGTTGTAGAGAGGGAGCACTGTACTACTAAAAACAGGCAACTGGTTTCATACACAAAGTTTTTCAACTGAACGATGCATTATAACTACACAATAACCCTTACACCCATAGCTTGTTTTCAGTGCTGAAGACATATGTTGCTTAAAGCAGGCTGAAAATAAGCATAAAGGAGCACTCTGCTTTAATTTCAGTCTGCTTTGAACCCTAGTCCCGCATACAAGCGTTCTTTTCAAACAGTGTACATGTGAATAGTACACTTGTTCTATGCAAACAGTGAAGACCCTGATCAGAGGGCTCCTTTTGGAGCCCTCTGATCAGGGTCTTCACTGTTTGTCATAATGCCAAACATTGACAAAAACAACCCATAAAAATCAGAAATGGATTAGACTTAAATGGAAACTGGAATTGTCCATTTAAAGTTTTAGGGAGGAATGAGTTAATTTTCCATATTATTCTGCTATGATATATAGGAAATATTTCTTATAGTACATACCTGTATAATATGTCTTTTCTTCATTGGAGCAATAAATAAGCATATTTATGGGAGAAATGGTTTAACTCTCTACTAGCATTTGTAAACAATTTAGAGCAACTCCGATCTGGATCCAAACTGTTTAACAGTTCTAGATCTACACTCCGTATCCAAGTAATTTCTACTACCAGGTTCTATCTAAACTTTAATTGATAACTTAATATGCTAAGTGCAACCAGTCTGGATCCAGATCAGTCCTTGTGTCATGTGGCGTCTGATCAGGATCCAAAACTTTGCACTCATATTCAACTTTTTTTTTCAACTAAGTTTCCAAGACAATTTCAACATTATAAGGAATAACCCCATTACCACATTAAGATACCTTAATCAGGGCTCCAGATAAGAGGGAGTAAATTGAACATTTTCTCAACCATTTCAGCACCAAATCTGTAATCATATGTGTCCACTCATTAGAACTCATCTATCTCTAAATATCCCTTTAAAATATTCATCCACTGACAAAAATAGTTTCAATTGATACAATTATGAATATGCACGATAAGAACTATTTTCTATATTCTAACAGATGGTAGCTTAAAGCATGTTAAAAGTAAAACAGAATGTGCCTTGAGATTCATTCTGCTTTACTTTCAAACTGCTTTAAGTGGTCACCTATTTTCAAAACTAGAAACAGGCTATGGGGTAATGGGTTAAAGCAAGCTCTATTTATCCTGATTTGCTTGTACATGTACTTGTAATACACTACAAGTAGTTTAATTTACAACTTGTTCTCTTATGAATAGAGTAATACTTTATATATAACATAACAATCAATAAAGAATCTGTAACCCTTTCCCCATTTTCCATCCTCTTCTATTACATTCAAACCTGTATTAACCCATTACCCCCACAACCTGTTTCTTGTTTTGAAGACAGGTGGCCAATTATATCAGGTTGAAAGTAAAGCAGAATGTGCCTTAAATGGACAATTCCAGTTTCGATTTTTGTCTAGTCCATTTCTGGCTTTTAAGACTTGTTTTTGTCAATTTTGGCATTACTGACAAACAGTGGAGATCCTGATCAGAGGGCTCCTTTTGGAGCCCTCTGATCTGGGCTTTCACTGTTTGCTCAGGACAAGTGTACTATTCACATGTACACTGTTTGAAAAGATGCCTATATGCGTGACTAGGGTTCAAAGGGTTAATGACTATAAATTGGAACTACATGTATTTTTGTCAGTGTAATAAAAAAAAAAAAAAGTAATATACCAAGTTAAAGTCTACTTTCAGTCCGAATGACCGCTCAGCCGACTGTACATATACTCCCCTGATCATCGAGCCATCTTGCCTATGAGCACTGCTAACATATGGCGCAGTCAAATGCAGCCGCAGTACCGACTCAGACCCTTCACAGGTACCCATTTTAACCCCTGGGTGGAGAGGAGCAATTCGCGGTACATGTCTTGCTCAAGAACGTTCCTGTACATCATCGGGGATTCAGAAAAATCCCCTAGTCAGACCGCTGGTCCGGCGGGGGATCGAACTCACGACCCCTGGTACCGTAGTCCAAGGTGTTAACCATTGGGCCACTACTGCCGGTAGTGAATGAATTAACTACAGTCGAGCACCAGTATCTCGAACGTCAGAATCTCGATTGCAATGCCTATCTCGACGATTGTCTAAAGTCCCGGAAATATTTGTTCTTATTCTAATGTAATCTTACATGCCCTATTTCGACTATGGCTAATCTCGATTGCCCCCGGTATTTCGACTATAGATTTTGGCCATATCCACTTAATTGTTCTCAATTAACACCCAGTATCTCGACGACTGTAAGTCATCATGCACTGAAACGCTCGCCGACTTTGATCGCGAGTATCGGACTGTGGAAATCACACGTAAAATCATTAACCGGAACTATCGGTAGCTTTACACGTTGGCTGAATGATTGTTAGGTGATAATTGTCGAACAACAGTAACTTATCGCTTAAAGTTTGGTCGCCGTATCCTTAAAATCAGTCTTCTTATAACCGTCATTATCGGTGTTGATTCAACTCATCAAGAGTAACGCCCCTTGATAAAACGGATGTTAAGGAAAATAGTACCGCGCAGAAGGAAGGAAAATACGAATAGTACACGAAATTCCGCGATAAACAAAACAGAGTGGTAAAACGCTATACATAGCTTATGTTTTATTGTTATGACCTGTCCGACAAATAAATATTGAGCCGAATCGACCGAGATGTCTTGCGGGATCCAGGTCAATGTCTCATGAATATTCAATGAGGTCAAATGTGCATGAAATGTACACATTTGACCCACGTGTCTTTAAATACTAAATGTAAGGATTTTTTACGAATCATGCTCATCGCAATTACTTTTTCTAAACCTAGGGTTGGTTTTTACCAGCTCTAATGAATTTCACTGTGATGTCCTTAGTAAAAAGAGGTTTTCGTGAGTATTTGACAGCCGGAAGTAAACCGGTCTGTTGATGCGCAGCTTTACCGGGCGCGCAGACTTACCGTACGCGACTGTAATAAACAAAACAGCCCATGTATAATTCCATGTTTGGTGTTTGCAAAAAAAACATATTACGTTCGCAGCTATTCAATATAATCTCCCTGGTCAAGTACTAAATAAAATGTGAGTTAATGATTGACTATCTTTATCGTCCATGTTTTGTTTACAAAAAATACAGTAAACGTGTAACATCGAAATCGGCATATAACGTGTTAAAAACGTTACGGCATTTCACAAACACGCGAGAGTACATACGTACAGCGGTTTTATTGTTCACAGGCTTACTTCCTGTAAGTTTTGAATTTTTTTATCAGTTTGGTTATCTCGAGCCCATGCTTATCTCGACGCTATTTCGATCGTCCCGAGACCGTCGAGATACTGAAGTTCGACTGTACATACACATTCACCTCTGAAACTTCAAATGGTCAAATTCAATTACCAATTAACTCTTTCCACTCTAATTTTAAAACTCTTGTGGATTATTAGGTTCCCTTGAGGATCGTTTGAGTTACCAAAACATGAACCAGTCTACTTGGACTTCTTGGTAGTGTACTAAAACTGGTCTAAATTAGCAAACATTGTAGACCCTGATCAGAGGGCTCCTATTGGAGCCCTCTGATTTGGGTCTTCACTGTTTGCAAATGTAATGAGTATATTACAGGGTTGTGGGTTAATACAGGTTTGACACTATTTGTAAGTCTTTTCTGTTGAACCAGCAGTAAGTTCATATGGTCACTGTTATACAGTTCTTAGGCCCTCTGCTGTTCAATCATGGCCTTCTGTCTTTTCTTCATGATCTTTTTCTGCAGACTGACGGAGGTGGCCTGGAGGTCCTCATCAGGCAAGATCTCCAAGGCCTGTAGAACACATGCCTGGGCCTCCTCGTACTGACGGTTGGTACAGTATAGCCTGGTATAGACAGAATAAATAATTGATACAGTATAGCCTGGTATAGACAGAATAAACAATAGGTACAGTATAGCCTGGTATAGACAGAATAAGCAATAGGTACAGTATAGCATGGTATAGACATAATAAACAATAGGTATAGTATAGCCTGGTATAGACAGAATAAATAATTGATACAGTATAGCCTGGTATAGACAGAATAAACAATATGTACAGTATAGCCATGAACAGTTGGTACAGTAAAGGCCTGGTATAGACAGAATAAACAATTGGTACAGTATAGCCTGGTATAGACAGAATGAACAATTGGTACAGTATAGCCTGGTATAGACAGAATGAACAATTGGTACAGTATAGCCTGGTATAGACAGAATGAACAACTGGTACAGTATAGCCTGGTATAGACAGAATGAACAACTGGTACAGTATAGACAGAATAAACAACAGGTACAGTATAGCCTGGTATAGACAGAATAAACTATTGGTACAGTATAGCCTGGTATAGACAGAATGAACAATTGGTACAGTATAGCCTGGTATAGACAAAATAAACAATTGGTACAGTATAGCCTGGTATAGACAGAATAAACTATTGGTACAGTATAGCCTGGTATAGATAGAGTAAACAATTGGTACAGTATAGCCTGGTATAGACAGAATAAACAATTGGTACAGTGTAGCCTGGTATAGATAGAGTAAACAATTGGTACAGTATAGCCTGGTATAGACAGAATGAACAATCGGTACATTATAGCCTGGTATAGACAAAATAAACAATTGGAACAGTATAGCCTGGTTTAGACAGAATGAACAATTGGTACAGACAAAATAAACAATTGGAACAGTATAGCCTGGTTTAGACAGAATAAACAAGGAAATTGTGTGGATCCCTAAAAACAAGAGTTGTCAGAGAGACAACAAAGCTCGCCACCGGCACCTTTAGAAACTTAAAAGCACACTCAAGGTCACAGAGGTCAACCTTTTTGCCTGCATGGAAAGGTCTTGTCCATATACACTGGCAAAACAAATATGAAAATAACACCTCAAGGGACATAGGAATTATAAGCATTTTTGAAACCTAAACGCAGATTTCGAAACCTAAAACCTTTCGCGACCTTAGTTCAAGGTCAAGGACACTGGGCTAATTTTTTTGCATGCATGGAAAGATCGTGTCCATATACACATGCATGCCAAATATGAAAGAAATATCTCAATGGATATATGAGTTAAAGAAATTTTGAGAAACCTAAACGCAGACTTTGAAACCTAAACGCGGGTCCTTAGTTCAAGGTCAAGGTCAGAGGGCTCAAACATTTTGCATGCAAGGAAAGATGTTGTCCATATACACATGCAAACTGAATATGAAAGGAATATTTCAATGGACATAGGAGAAATAAAAATTTTGAAAAACCAAAACACAGATTTTGAAAAACTAAACATTGGCCCTAAGTTCAAAGTCAAGGTCACAGGGGTCTAAATTTTGCAGTGCCTGGAAAGGTCTTGTCCATATACACACATAAACCAACTGAAAGCAATACCTCAAGGGACATAGAAGTAAAAGGCATTTTTCAAAACCTAAACACAGGCCCTAAGTTCAAGGTCACAAGGGTCCAAATTTATCTGTGCATGGAAAGGTCTTGTCCATATACACACACATACCAACAATACCTCAAAGGATATAAAAGTTAAATGGATTTTCGAAACTTAAACGCAGATTTCGAAACCTAAACACAGGCTCTTAGTTCAAGGTCAAGGTCACAGGGGTCTAAATGTTTCTGTGCATGGAAAGGTCATGTCCATATACACATACATACCAACTATGAAAGCTATACCTCAAAGGACATAGAAGTTAAAGGCATTTTTCTAAACCTAAACAAAGTCAAGGTCACAGGGGTCTAAATTTTGCAGTGCCTGGAAAGGTCTTGTCCATATACACACATAAACCAACTGAAAGCAATACCTCAAGGGACATAGAAGTAAAAGGCATTTTTCAAAACCTAAACACAGGCCCTAAGTTCAAGGTCACAAGGGTCCAAATTTATCTGTGCATGGAAAGGTCTTGTCCATATACACACACATACCAACAATACCTCAAAGGATATAAAAGTTAAATGGATTTTCGAAACTTAAACGCAGATTTCGAAACCTAAACACAGGCTCTTAGTTCAAGGTCAAGGTCACAGGGGTCTAAATGTTTCTGTGCATGGAAAGGTCATGTCCATATACACATACATACCAACTATGAAAGCTATACCTCAAAGGACATAGAAGTTAAAGGCATTTTTCTAAACCTAAACACAGGCCCTAAGTTCAAGGTCAAGGACACAGGGGTCTAAATTTTTCTGTGCATGTAAAGGTCTTGTCCATATACACATACATACCAACTATGAAAGCAATACCTCAAGGGACATAGAAGTTAAAGGCATTATTCGAAATCTAAATGCAGATTTCGAAACCTAAACGCAGGCCCTAAGTTCAAGGTCAAGGTCACAGGAGTCTAAATTTTTCTGTGCATGGAAAGGTCTTGTCCATATCCACACACATACCAACTATGGAAGCAATACCTCAAGGGACATAGAAGATAAAGGCATTTTTCGAAACTTAAACGCTGATTTCGAAACCTAAACGCAGGCCCTAAGTTCAAGGTCAAAGGGGTCTAAATTTGTCTGAGCATGGAAAGGTCTTGTCTACTTACAAACACATACAGACTATGGAAGCAATACCTTAAGGGATATAGAAGTTAAAGGCATTTTTCAAAACCTAAACGCAGATTTTGAAACCTAAACACAGGCCATAAGTTCAAGGTCAAGGTCACAGGGGTCAAAATGTTTGGGTGCATGGAAAGGTCTTGTCCATATACACACACATACCAACAATAAAAGCAAAACCTCAAAGGACATAGAAGTAAAAGGCATTTTTCTAAACCTAAACACAGATTTCGAAACCTAAACACAGGCCCTAAGTTCAAGGTCACACGGGTCTAAATTTTTCTTTGCATGTAAAGGTCTTGCCCATATACACATACATACCAACTATGAAAGCAATACCTCAAGGGAAATAGAAGTTAAAGGCATTTTTCTAAACTTAAACACAGATTTCGAAACCTAAACGCAGGCCCTTAGTTCAAGGTCAAGGTCACAGGGGTCTAAATTTTTCTGTGCATCCAAAGGTCATGTCTATATACACACACATACCGACTATGGAAGCAATACCTTAATGGATATAGAAGTTAAAGGCATTTTTCGAAACCCTAAACACAGATTTCGAAACCTATACGCCGGCCCTAAGTTCAAGGTCAAGGTCACAGGGGTCAAAATTTTTCTGTGCATGGAAAGGTCTTGTCCATATACACACACATACCAACTATTGAAGCAATACCTCAAGGGAAATAGAAGTTAAAGGCATTTTTCTAAACTTAAACACAGATTTTGAAACCTAAACGCAGGCCCTAAGTTCAAGGTCAAGGTCACATGGGTAAAAAAAATTCTGTCCATGGAAAGGTCTTGTCCATATACACACACTAACCAACTATTGAAGCAATACCTCAAGGGACATAGAAGTTAAAGGCATTTTTCGAAACCTAAACACAGATATCGAAACCTAAACGCAGGCCCTAAGTTCAAGGTCAAGGTCAAAGGGTCTAATTTTTTCTGTGCATGGAAAGGTCATGTCTATATACACACACATACCGACTATGGAAGCAATACCTTAATGGATATAGAAGTTAAAGGCATTTTTCAAAACCTAAACGCAGATTTCGAAACCTAAACGCAGGCCCTAAGTTCAAGGTCAAGGGGTCTAAATTTTTCTGTGCATGGAAAGGTCTTGTCCATATACACACACATACCAACTATGGAAGCAATACCTCAAGGGACATAGAAGTTTAAAGGCATTTTTCGAAACCTAAACGCAGATTTCGAAACCTAAACGCAGGCCCTAAGTTCAAGGTCAAGGTCACGGGGGTCTAAATTTTTCTGTGCATGGAAAGGTCTTGTCCATATACACCCACATACCAACTATGGAAGCAATACCTCAAGGGACATAGAAGTTTAAAGGCATTTTTCGAAACCTAAACGCAGGCCCTAAGTTCAAGGTCAAGGTCACAGGGGTAAAAATATTTCTGTGCATGGAAAGGTCTTGTCCATATACACACACATACCAACTATGAAAGCAATACCTCAAGGGACATAGAAGTTATAGACATTTTCTTAAAATTGTTTACGCCGTTCACGACGACGCCGACGACAACGACGACTACACCGGGGGTATTGCAATAGCTCGTCATGTACTACGTACAGGCGAGCTAAAAATGAACAAGCTTAATCATTTCTCAAATTAGCTTGTTTATAGGTTTGAAGATAAATGGTTGCATAAGCAGGCTGAAAGTAAAACAAAATGCACCTATTACCGGTATATTCTGTTTTACTTTCAATCTGTTTTAAGTTACAATTTGCTAGGATATACTAGAAATATTTCTCTTGGTGCATATTT
Organism: Gari tellinella; assembly: GCA_922989275.2. Taxonomy (NCBI): domain Eukaryota; kingdom Metazoa; phylum Mollusca; class Bivalvia; order Cardiida; family Psammobiidae; genus Gari; species Gari tellinella. The sequence goes on along the minus strand of OV277868.1, from coordinate 33,681,638 downwards.
AAGACTGTATAGATTGGAACTATTTTCTTCTGTGTGGGAATAAATCAAGGTGTATTTATGGAGAAATGGGTTAAGCAAGCTTGAGGTTCAACTGTTATATCACATTGCTATTACCTTCCTGCCTCCACAAGTTCATTGTATTTAATCTGGTCCTCCATAGAGAGACTCTCAAACTCTGAAACCATCAAACAAAAGCATGATTAGCAGATACAGTATATGGACTAGATGCTCTATTCTAATATTTTAACTCTTATTATGCTAGCAGCCTATCATCTCGATCCAAACTCTTTGACATTTTGATTTTATTTTCTGACAAAAATGTAGATCAATAATTTCTACAAATATGTAAGAGCACCACAAACGGTACATAATACGCCCATCAGCAAAGAAATATATTGTTTTTATCAAAATCTATTCCTATTTGTAGACACTAGAGCATAAACAATACTGAAATAAAGCCTTTTCTAGCATATCTGAGTACACCAAGGGCAGATAACTCTTGACAAAATGATCCGATTTCAGTAATAATCCAACCTTTTCTTGTTTGTTTGTTTGTTTTGTTTTGACTTTACGTCGCTTTCAACAGTATTTCAGTCATATCGCGACGTCCAGCTAATTACAGGTGGAGGAAGACCCCAGAAGCCCTTTATGCACTGTTTCAGACACAAATCGGCAACTGGGTAGAACCATCGACCTTCCGCAAGCCAGCTGGAAGGCTTCCCCACATGAAAAATCCAAACGATCCTACTGGGATTCGAACTCACAGCGGTGAGGAGCTTAGTGATGTAAGTCACATTGACTAGGCCACGGAGGCCCCTCAACCTTTTCTTGAAAGTATACTTCTATAATTATAATGTGGGCAAATATAATCAAAATCCATTAAAACCTGTAGTTGCTTAGTGTGTAAACACTGTTAAATAAGCCTTTAAAATAGCACATCTGAGTATATCAAGGGCAAATAACTCTGTAACGACAAATCAAATTAACCTCAAATTTCACTCAGCTTCAGATCTTGATGCTTATATTCAGCGTTTTTTTTCACCCAATTGGGAACGGTTCCGGTACCCCTCAGATTGGGAATTTTTCAAGTCAAATTGGGAAAAACGAGTTTTGAAATGATGACAAGCAGAAATTGGGAATTTAAGTTGCTAAACCGTTAGAACTGTTTACAATGGTAAACATGGTGTAGAAACTAAATCTACGCTGGGTGTGTTACTCACAGTAGATGCTGTTGCGGCCGAGACAGAGTTGATGACTTGGTAAAATCCAAATCTTATCTATCTCTGAATACTGCCAATCACGCTCGCAGGTGTTAAAGGCAGTGATCTAGATTCAAGTTTTTCATTATCGTCTTGTTCAAAACAATTCTGTAATACTTTGAATTATGGCTCATGATTGATTTAATTGTAGGTTTTCTATTTTATAAATGATGGTAAACAGAGTTAGACTGGGTTTGTAAACTCTTATCAATTTCCGCGGATTTTGCGATCGCGCAACATTAACCAGTCTCGATGATGGGGCATGTATAAATCTTCGCCCGGACCGTTTCCGAAATTCGGCCGTAATCACTAGTATTGTTTTATACATACTCCCAAAAATGTCAATGGAGTTGCGTAACTTTGTTTACATTCATTGTAGCAAAAGATAAGTTGGAATATGGATGGTTTGCTATGATTAAAAGGGAAAATGTAATTGATAATTGGCAAATATGTTTATTTTGATTGGGAACGGGTCCGATATTTGATTTCTTTTGATTGGGAACGGGTCCGATATTTGATTTCTTTTGATTGGGAAGGGTCCGGTCGTCAAATTGGGAAGGGTCCGTTCCCCGGTACCGTTCAAAGAAGGAGAAAAAAACGCTGATATTATAACATTTGTGTGAAGTTTCATAAATACCCTTTCAATAGTCCAAGAAAACACCTGATGTATCCTTCAAATATTTTCTGAGAAAACTCTGGACAAGCTTTTTAGAGCATATTTGAGTACATCAAGGGCAGATAACTCTCTAACAAACGAAAGCACCGCAAACGGGTGCTGGACGCTCGACTTTCATATACTTGAGACGGCTACATTTTTCAAATTTAAAGAATGTGTATGGGTGTTTAATGCCCTATTGATCATAGAAGTTTGTAAGCAACAACAACTTAAACATACTTGGACAGTCTACATTCCATTTAAAGTAGGAAAAACTATAAGTCATAAGAAGGACAATATCTTTGCCTACTTTACCTGCCTTGTTGTAATGAGTTGCCCTTTTGAAACTAAACAAGTATTCAAATATATTGGAAATTTGAAATTAATAACTTTCTACAGTTACTGAATAATTTCATATACAAATTCTTAGTCAAACAAGGGCAATAACTCTGCAATGACAAATACCATGGTTATCTGCTTTGTGGAAAGGTGATGCCCTTTTGAAACTGAACAAGTATTCAAAGTTTCAAGTTAATACCTATGGTAATTATTGAGAAATCTAATTAAATTCTAAAAAGTCAAAACAAGGGCAATAACTCTGGAATCACAAAACACAGGGTTACCTGCCTTCTTTTAATGAGTTGTCCTTATGATACTTAACAAGTATCAAAGTTTCAAGTTAATACCTTTGACAGTTATCAAGATATTTCAATTTACAAGTTTAATACCTTTGACAGTTATCAAGATATTTCAATTTACAAGTTTTTAAGTAAATAAATAAATTACTCTGGAATTACAAATCACAGAGTAACCTACCTTGTTGTAATGAGTTGTCCTTTTGATACTTAACAAGTATTCAAAGTTTCAAGTTAATATATTTCATAGTTATTAAGATATGTTAATTTATAACTTTTAAGTAAATAAAACAAAGGCAATAACTCTGGATACACAAACCTCAGGGTTACCTGTCTTGTTGTAATGAGTTGCCCTTTTGATACTGGATAACTTTTCAAAGTTTCAAGTTAATATCTTTCATAGTTATTTAGATATGTTAATTTACAATTTTGAAGTAAAAAAAAAGGGCAATAACTCTGAAATGACAAATGCCAGGGTTACCTGCCTTGTTGTAATTAGTTGCCCTTTTGATACTGAATAACTATTCCAAGCTTCAATTTAATATCTTTCATTGTTATTTAGATATGTTAATTTACAATTTTTAAGTAAATAAAACAAGGGCAAACTCTGAAATGACAAATGCCAGGGTTACATGCCTTGTTGTAATGAGTTGCCCTTTTGATACTGAACAACTATTCCAAGTTTCAAGTTAATCTCCTTCATGGTTATGTTAATTTACAATTTTTAAGTAAATAAAACAAGGGCAATAACTCTAAAATGACAAATCCCAGGGTTACATGCCTTGTTGTTATGAGTTGCCCTTTTGATACTGAACAACTATTCCAAGTTTCAAATGGATACCTTTGATAGTTATTGAGAAATCAACTCTTACAAAAACCTTAAGCAAAAAACTTAACCGATGCAGACGCAGATGACAGGGTGACGACAATAGCTCGACTTTTTGAAAAAGTCGAGCTAAATTTTGAAAGAACCTCAAACTTGACTCAGCTTCAGATCTTGATGCATATAACATTTGAGTGAAGTTTCATTAATATCCTTCTGACAATTTTTTCGAAAAAACTCTGGACAAACAAATTGTTGACAGACAGACAAACAAACGGACATGGCCACACCAATATATGACCACCTTTAGAGGTGGACGTATAAAAAAGTGTATCTATGAAGCAATGGGTAGAAATGTTTTTAAAATTATTAAAAAGAAAAACTGGATATACCATTGGACTCTTCCTCATTTTCCTCCTGATCTGTTTCCTCCTCATCATCCAAATTTCCATTCTCAATATTGTCCCTCTCAAGTTCTTCTGAATCCGAGTCCCTTGCATCCATTGTATCAGTATGTCTCTCTTCATCTAAAGATTTATGTATATCAGTGTGACTCTCTTCCTCCATTGATTTATGTATATCAGTCCTTATATTTTCGTCCATTGATTTATGTATATCAGTCCTTATATTTTCATCCATTGATTTACGTTTATCGGTGCAACTCTCTTCTACCATTGATTTATGTATATCAGTCCTTATATTTTCGTCCATAGATTTATGTATATCAGTGTGTGCTGTCCCTTCTTCAAGGGATTTATGCATATCAGTCCTTATCTCTTCTTCCAGAGTTTCGTGTATATCAGTATTTTCTTTTAGATCATTGACATACATATTCCCTTCATATTCATTATACACAGTGTGATGAATGTCATCTGGATTGTTGGATTGATTATTTTCATGTAATGACTCCATGTCATTCTCTAGATCTTCTGTTTCACTAGCGGAATTGGCCTCATCTTCCTGATCTTGGACGTCTTCGTCTTCCTCTTCAGAACTTTCTATTACTCTCCTCACACACACAGACCTCCGCTTAGATTTGTTTACCACAGGACTGTCATGCACAGAACTTACATGTGATCTATTGAACTCTTCCAGATTACTGCACAAACTTTTCTCCAATATACTTCTCACCTCTTGCACAGATATGTTAGTATGGTGAGCTGACGTCTCACCATCGTTCTCCTCCGTGTCTGACATTATCACAGAATCATTAACTATCACAGAATTCATCATCGACTCATTCATACTAATGTCAGTAGGATTTGACCTTGTCCTGTTGCTATGGTAACTGTTCAATGATGATCTGTCTGGAGAGTCTTCAACAATTGGTTTACTAGAGCTGTGAGATGACTTTGACCCAGCACTGCTGTTCAATGACTTTGAGAGATCCTCAACATCTGGGGAACCAACAATACCAAACAGATTTGTGTTAATCTTCTTCTCACTGAGCGGAGTTCTCTTGTTAGACAGATTCATACCACTCTCAGTGTTTTCTGTTAGCATGTCTGTATTGTTCGGAGTACTTGTGAGATCTATTGGCTCCCTTTTGATTTGTGGAAAATTGTTTGGTTCCCGTTTTATAAACGGTGAATTGGATTCCTCCATTGGCTCGTGTTTTACGCCGTGTGTGCTTGTGTAAGGGTTTGACTCATGCTTGACACCTGGTGATGCTGTGAGATCTACAACTTCTCGTTTAATCTGAGGTGATTGCATCGACTGATCCATCACCGAATGTTCATCCTCATTGGAAGCATAACTGTCATCCATGCTGGATCCTTCCTCAGACGTCTCCTGAAATAATGTTCACTCTTTCAACACTAAGTAACTCTTTTCGGTTATTACGTTCCCTTGTGGATCATTTTAGTTACCAAATCATGAACCACTCTACTTGGAATTCTGGGTACTGCAATAAATACTGCTCTAAATAGCAAACAGTGTAGACCCTGATCAGAGGGCTCCTATAGGAGCCCTCTGATCTGGGTCTACACTGTTTGCAAATGTAATTAACATATTTTAAACAGGTCCATGGTGTTGAAAGAGTAAGATGCAATAACTTCAACTCAATTATGGCCAACTTAAACCATTACCCCATAAATGCGCCTTTTTATGCCTGTAATTTATTCATCTGCTGAAGAAAATAGTTTAATTTCATACATGAAAATATACTGTATCAAATATTTCCTTTATTCTAACAAGTTGTAGCTTAAAGCAGGCTGAAAGTAAAGCAGAATGTGCCTTAAGTGATCAACTATCTTCAAAGCTAGGACCAGGCTATGGGGTAATGGATTAAACCATTATTTCAAAGTTATAACATGGCCAAGTGCTTAGCCATGTTTAACTATGAAATATGGGTATGTTTTTCTCAGCAAGCAAATGGTATACGGGAATTAAACTGAAGAAATACAATTAACTTCCATCTAACCCATTACTCCATAAGTTTGACTTTTTAAGCCTTTAATCTATTCCTCTACAGAAAAAAATAGTTCTATGTATACATTAATTAATATGTACCATAAGAAATAGTTTCTATATCCTAGTAGATGGTGGCTTAAAGCAGGCTGAGCGAAAAGCAGAATGTGCCTGAAGGCAGATTTTGCTTAATTTAGAAGTGCTTTGAGTGGTCACCTATCTTCAAATCTAGAAACCGCCTATGGAGTAACAGGTTCAACGAGTCCAAGTATTCAAGGCCCCACTGTATCTAAAACCATTGAATTTATACATCAGTTTTACCATTCAAAGACAGAAAATAATTCAAATTTATACAGTTATGAATATGTATAAGAATTATTTTCTTTATTCTAGCAGATGTTAGCTTAAAGAAGGCTGAAAGTTAAGCAGAATGCGCTCCTGGGCGCATTCTGCTTTACTTTCAACCTGCTTTAAGTTGTCACTTATTTTCAAATCTAGAATCAGGCTATGGGGTAATGGGTTAATTAGTAAAGAATAGCTTAAAATTACTGGTATGTCCCATAACCCTAGTAATGAAAATTTTAACACCATTCAGAATTACTTCCCTTTGTCCTTGTGTAACAAACAGCAATGAGCCTTCTACGATACTTATTTTAATTGATGACAGTGTACATCCAGGTCAGAGGGCCTTCTGATTAGGATCTGTAGTTGACAACTTTTTAATAGTTTGGGGGACAAAATCATGTGACAGTCCATCTTATACTAACCCATATATTAGAAAATGGACAAGTCCATTTGAAAATTCAGCTTTACAATGATTAAGGCATTGGTAAAGGTTCCAAAGGAATAAATATGAAGGAAACAATAACCATGGCTTTACTTTCAACCTGCTTTAAGTGGTCACTAATCTACTCGCCGTAGTCGAGATGTTAAGCACACGCTTACGACGTCAGGGGTTGTGAGTTTGATACCCCGCCAGACCAAGTCCTTCGGATGAGACTTTAGAAACCGAGGTCGTAGTATGTGGGCTTTACACTTGGCATCTAAAAGAACCAGAGAACTCTTTCGATAATAAGAGTAGGGCATTGCGCCCGGGTTCTCTATATCCACTCCCCTCTCTCTCTCTGGGGCATCCAATTAGCCCATAGATGGCAGAAACGGACGTTAACAAACAAAACAAACATCAATACTATTGGCTATGGGGTAGTGGGTAACAGTGTCCTATGGAGCTAAGGGGAAGTAAAGATTTTACTTATGTTGATTACAATGTTTACTGTTATAGAGCTAAGGCGAAGTAAAGATATTAATATTTGATTACAAAGTTTACTGTACAAACCCTGTTGTTGCTTCTAGGTGATGTGAGATCTACTGTTACATCTGGTGTGCTGTGGTGTGTTAGGTCAATCTCCTCTTTCACTGTCAACAGAGAAAATACAACATACAGTCAAACTTCGATATCTCCAACTTGCTTAACTCAAACTCTCCGATAGTTCGACATATGAACTGCATTATTTCATGTTCGGTTAAGTCAAACATACCCATATTTCAAAGTTAAAACGTGGCTAAGCCACGTTTTGACTTTGAAATACGGGTATGTTCGACAAAATTGACTTTGAGATATCGAAGTTTGGCTGTATATGCAAAAATAGCAGTTTTTTCTGCCTTATTTGCATAAAGATGCTACCTGCCCTAAAGGCTTTTGAGTGGTCGTTTAATACAAGTTTGACCGTTATTTAAGGCTAGAAATCGAACTGCCTCAAGGGAGATAATTCTGACTGAAATTCATAATGAAGGGAGATAAATGTTTCAAGTTTCAAGCTAGTCAAGGTCCATGTGGGCATCTGACATAAAACATGAATAAACAAATAAAATACAGAAATCACTGTGCACAACAAAGCAACATAAATAATTGTGATTAATATCCTTAACCCCTCACCTCATGAATATTTTCAGAATTAAACTTGGTTAACTCTTTCCTCCCTGAAATTTTAAATGGACATTCCCAGTTTCCATTTTAGGATAGTCCATTTCTGACTTTTAAGGGTTGTTTTTGTCAATGTTTGGCATTATGACAAACAGTGAAGACCCTGATCAGAGGGCTCCTTTCGGAGCCCTCTGATCTGGGTCTTCACTGTTTGTATAGGACTATTCACATGTACACTGTTTGAAAAGGACGCCTATATGCGGGACTAGGGTTCAAAGGGTTAAGAATACATAAATATCAATGGTAATCAAAAGGGAGGTAACAACGTCGGAATCAAAATGCCATAAAGGTTCGATTACTTCCCTTGACAAAGCCATTCACTAAACACAACAGATTCATACGTACCCAGCAACTATTAATGTGACAATGTGCAGACCCAAATCAGAATTAAATTAAATCAAATTAGTGTCCACTCTGCTTGTCGTTATGCAGTTAATGTTCAGCTTCATGAGCAAGTAAATTGAAGTAATGTACTTTCATTGTCTTACAATGCCATACCTATATCTTACCACTAACCCTTCAAACAAAATAAACAGAAGGTTTCAATAAGAAAATCTAGGCACAAATTAGTTAATAATTTATGCAAACATCTGCTCATGTTTATACATTTATACAAAATGCTCCACTTTTCGCTCTATCTGTGCTGTACATAAGGGGAAATAACAAGATAATCTAACATACAATCATTTGTATGTGTCCTTTAGCTATTTCTGTACATATAAATCAAGTTTAATTTGAAGCCTGATAATAAATAATATCAATGTTTATCTCCTTTTATTAACCAGTCTGATCAATTATCTAATTAAGATTTATGGGTGTTAGCGTAACTTTTTACCCCATGGTTTGTTTCTAAGTTTTAAGACTAAAAACAGGTTGAAAGTAAAGCAAAACACTACGCAGGGAGCCCCCTGCTTTACTTTCAACCTGCTTTAAACTCCCATCTGGAAAGGTATAGGAATTGCCTTTTAAATTGCATGTTAACCCATTACCCCATAGCCTGATTTTAGTAATGAAGATAGGCGACCACTTAAAGCAGGTTGAAAGTAAAGCTTTACTTTAAAGCTTTCTGCTTTACTTTCAGTCTGCTATAAGCTATCATCAGCTTGGATAAATTCATCTTAATTATCCCATTTAATGCCAGAATACATTTGAGCTTATTCAGTGCTATTTTTTGTGATTATTATAATTTAGGAAACTGCCTCAAGGGAAATAACTTTTGTATTAATGTCACAATTTATCTACAGTTTTCTCCCTTTGTTAACCAGTGCTATCAACAACAGCTTATAGGTGATCGCTTTTAGGATATATATTTCTTTACATACGGTCTTCTTTAACCCATTACCCCGTACGCTGTTTCTAAGACTGACAAGAGCACCGCAAGCCGGGCACATTATACGCCCGTCAAAACGATTTTAGAATGTAGTCATACCAAAACCCTATCAAGGTAAAAACAAAAGGGGAAGAACCCTGAAAGTTAGGGGTCATATGCTGACCAAGTTTCAAAAGGATGGGAATAAATTTGTTTGAGAAAGAGAGCTACAAACAAAAAAATGCCCATTTTTGACGATAAAAGGGGCATAACTCTTGAATGTCTGGGGCAATCTTGCTGGTTATGAAGCTTGACCGAGACATTATGGTCATACACATGCTGACAAAGTTTCAAAAGGATTGGAATAAATTTATTTGAGTTAGAGAGCGGACAAATTAAAAAATGCCCGTTTTTGACAAAATAAGGGGCATAACTCTTGAATGTCTGGGGCAATCCTGCTGGTTATAGAACATAACTGAGACATTATGGTAATACACATGCTGACCAAGTTTCAAAAGGATTGGAATAAATTTGTTTGAGTTAGAGAGCGGATAAACTAAAAAATGCCCGTTTTAGATGAAAAAAGGGATATAACTCTTGACTGTCTGTGGCAATCTTGCTGGTTATGAAATATAACCGAGACATTATGGTCATACACATGCTGACCAAGTTTCAAAAGGCCTGAAATAAATTTGTTTGAATTATAGAGCGGACAAACTAAAATATGCCCGTTTTTTACGAAAAAAGGGGCATAACTCTTGAATGCCTAGTGCAATCCTGCTTGTTATCAAACTTGACAGAGACATTATGGTCATACACATGCTGACCAAGTTTCAAAAGGATTAAAATAAATGTGTTTGAGTTATAGAGCGGACAAACTAAAATATGCCCGTTTTTTACAAAAAAGGGGCATAACTCTTGAATGTCTGGGGCAATCCTGCTGGTTATCGAACCTGACCGAGATATTATGGTCATACACATGCTGACAAAGTTCAAAAAGGATTAAAATAAATTTGTTCGAGTTAGAGAGCGGACAAACTAAAATATGCCCGTTTTTTACGAAAAAAGGGGCATAACTCTTGAATGCCTTGTGCAATCCTGCTGTTTATCGAACTTGACAGAGATATTATGGTCATACACATGCTGACAAAGTTTGAAAAGGATTAAAAAACATTTGTTTGAGTTAGAGAGCGGACAAACTAATATGCCCGTTTTTGACAAAAAAGAGCATTACTCTTGAATGTCTGGGGCAATCTTGCTGGTTATCGAACTTGACCGAGATATTATGGTCATACACGTTCTGACCAAGTTTCAAAAGGATTAGACTAAATTTGTTTGAGTTAGAGAGCGGACATGAAAAAGTTAACGGACGGACAGACGGACGGACAGACAGCGCCACGACATAATACGTCCCGTCTGAAGACGGGCGTATAAAATTTGATGATTACTTAACCCATTACCCCATAAATATGCCTTTTTATGCCTTTATTGTATTCCTCCACTGAAGAAAATAATTCCAATTGATACAGTTATGAATATGTATCATAAGAATTATTTTCTATATTCTAGCAGATGGTAGCTTGAAGCAAGTTGAAAGTAAAGCAGATTGCGCCTTAAGGTGCATTCTGCTTTACTTTCAACCTGCTTTAAGTGGTCCTCTACTGTCAAAATTAACAGACTATGGGATAAAGAGTTAAAGCAGGTTGAAATTTACGTAAAGAACAATGGTTCTTCAGCTGCATTCTGCTTTACATTAAGCCTGTTTTAAGCTATCATCTGCTAGAATGTAGAAAATATTTCTTATGGTGCATATAATATATATATATATAACGAGTCACCTGGTAAAAGCACAAGAAAAACTGAGATGTTGGAAGGGTATAACATCTAAAATGTCATACATATATTTCAAAACAGGTAAAAGCAGGAGATGGTTTAACCCTTTCCCCCATAGAAGCACCTTTTAGCACATTCAGTTTATTCCTCCCCTGAAGAAAAATAGTTCCAAATTTACACAAGTCATGAATATGTATCATAAGGAATACTTTCTCTATCCTAGCACGTGGTAGTTTAAAGCAGGCTGAAAGTAAAGAAGAATGCGCCTTCAGGCACATTCTGCTTTACTTTCAACCTGCTTTAAGTAGTCACCTATTTTCAAAACAAGAAACAGGCTATGGCGTAATGGTTTAACACCTGAGACTACCTGGAATATCCAACCTACCTGGCGGAGACTGTGGGTGTGGTTCTGGCTTGGGAAAATCCCAGTTCCTAGGACCACCTCCCCCACCTAACCCTGCTCCCCCTGACGGGGCCTTGCCCAGTCTCTCGTCCAGGGAATTACCCTGACTAGACTCCATCTGGATCAACTCTCTCGCCTTCTGAACCTGTAAATATAACAAAGCATTTCACCTTAATGAACCAATAACCCCATAAATACACATCTTTTTACTCCGATAAATTGTTCATACATGGAAGAAAATAGAACAAAGCAATTTACCTTAACCCACTACCCCATAGACTGTTTCTGGTTTTGAAGTTAGGTGGCCACTTAAAGCAGGTTGAAAGTAAAGCAGAATGCGCCTGAAGGCGCATTCTGTTTTACTTTCAGCCTGATTTAAGCTATTATTTGCTAGGTGGTACAAAATGTTTCTTATGATACATAATCATGACTGCATAAATTTGGAATATTTTCTTCAGTGGAGGGCTAAATTAAAGGTGTAAAAAGGCGTATTTATGGGGTAATGGGTTAATTTAATTAAATGGAACATTCACTTTCAAATATGAGACAATAGAAACAAGTTTTGTTATGAATTTAAAAGTGGAGGAATATATTAAATATGCTACAAGGAGCGTCTATGGGGATAAGGGTTAAGAGATCATCAGTGAAAGACGACCATTACAGACCCTGTGTTGGATGTAGTTATTCTCTGGACTTTCTTCACCTTCGTCATCTTGGTCATTGCCACCTTCAGAACCCTGGCTGAACATAAGGTCATGGTCACTGATGCCAAACATATCTACAAATAGATGAACATAAGGTCAAGGTCACTGATGCCAAACATATCTACAAATAGATGAACATAGGGTCATGGTCACTGATGCCAAATATATCTACAAACAGATAAACATAAGGTCAAAGTCACTGATGCCAAACATATCTACATAAGGTCAAGGTCACTGATGCCAAACATATATACAAACAGATAAACATAAGGTCAAGGTCACTGATGCCAAACATATCTACAAACAGATGAACATAAGGTCATGGTCACTGATGCCAAACATATCTACATAAGGTCAAGGTCACTGATGCCAAACATATCTACAAACAGATGAACATAAGGTCATGGTCACTGATGCCAAACATATCTACAAATACAAGCAATTGAATTACAGCGTAGCCCATTACCCCATTGCCTTATTTCTAGCTTTGAAGAAAGGTGACCACAGAAAGGTTGAAAGTAGATCAGAATGTGCCTTAAGGGGCATTCTGTTTTACTTTTCAGCCTTCTTTAAACCACCAGCTGATTGGATATAGAAAATATATCTTATGCTGCATATCCTTGACTGTCTAAATCAAAACTATTTCTTCAGTGGAGAATAAAATAGAGGCATAAAAACCTGTATTTATGGAGTAATGCATTATTTTTAGGAAGGGTGGAGGTAATCGATGTCAGGATTGCTATATGCAGGATAAAGATACTACAGAAAGGAGGGGGTGGGTGTGTGTGTTCTGTATTACTTCTATCCCACAATTACCAACAAACTGCTATCTGACACTGCTGATGGGCACACTGTGTAGAATGGTTTCCTATACCATAACTCTATAGCCTCTTCCTAGTTTTAACCCATTACCCCATAAATACCTCTTTTTATGCCTCACATTTATCCCTCCATTGAAGAAAATTGTTCCAAATTATACAGTTGTGAATATTTAACATTAGAAATCATTTCTATATTCTAGCAGCTGGTAGCTTAAAGAAGGCTGAAAGTAAAGCAGAATGTGCCTTTAGGCACATTCTGCTTTATTTTCAACCTACTGTATTTCTTCTGTCCTGCACTACTCTACAATCCTGTCAAAGGTGTATTCTGCTTTACTTTCCACCTGCTTTATGCGGACATCTGTCTTCAAAACTAGAAACAGGCTATGTGGTAACTGTTTATAGAAGACAGAAAGTAAAGCAAAAGGCTCCTGATGGACCTTTCTGCTGTACTTTCAGCCTGCTTTATGCCACCACATGTCAGAAGGCAGGAAGATTCTTCAGGCCCATTATCCCATAGCCGGTTTCTAGTTTTGGGGACATGTTACCACTTAAAGCAGGTTGAAAATAAAGCAGAATGCGTCTTATGGTGCATTTTGCTTTACTATCAGCCTGACCATCTGCTAAGATATAGAGAATAGTTCTGATTGTACATATCCATGACTGTATAAATTGAAACTATTTTCTTCTCTGGAGGAATCAATTAAATGTGTATCTATGGAGTAATGGGTTGACCCTTTCCCCCATATAGAAGCACTTTTAGCCCATTCAGTTTATTCCTCCACTGAAGGAAATTAGTTTCAATTATACAGCCAAGAATATGCACCATAAGAAACATATTCTATATTCTAACAGATGGTACCTTAAAAGCAGGGTGAAAGTAAAGCAGAATGCGTCTGAGGGGGCATACTGCTTTACTTTCAACCTGCTATAAGTGGTCACCTGTTTTCAAAACTTGGAAAAGGTAATGGGGTAATGGGTTAACAGGGCATAGAAGAAGAAAGAAAATAAAGCGCTACAAGACACTTCTATAGGGTAAAGGGTACAGGGCTGCCATTTCTCAGGATTTTTACAAAATATTCGGATTTTTATTCCAACAGATGGAAGCTTAAAACAGGCTGAAAGTAAAGCAGAATGCGCCTTAAGGCACATTCTGCTTTACTTTCAACCTGATTTAAGCATCACGTGTTTTAAAAACTAGAAAGAGACTATGGGTTAAAGATATAATCAGGAAAATCGGGCTTGAAAAATTGAAAAATATAAAATCTTAGGATCTTTATGATCAACTTGTGGCAGCCCTGAATTTAGACTGTATTGACTCTAGCTACTGACTGATTTTCTTTGAGCTAACTGTTGTTGTTGTTTTTGTCATTTAACATGACAAGATAGGATAATCTCCGTTTCCAGGATGACAAAGCCTAATCCATATAAATCTGTTGCCACCTAAATCACTTCTCTTATGCTAATCCACTTATACAGAAGCTGTTTATATGTGATAATCTTCGGGATAATCCACCGACTAAGAAAGCCCATGTAATCTGACATCATGGATTACCTCCCTTTGAAAAATCATGTCTTAGCCTTTCCCTTGCTGACATATAATCTGCTTTGAAATTTGTTTTGTGATTCTTTTAAATTCTATAATTAAAGTTTTTGCAACTGAAGGGGTCTAAAGACTAAGGTCATACAGTTTGGACCCAGATCATACTTCATATCATTCAGTCTGATCTGGATCCACACTGTTAGCAAGTTCTGGTCAAGTTGAATTTGCAGGAAAAGGGGTAGTTAAGAATCTGTCAGACAGCAGAATTGTGTTGTTTTTGTAAATATTTCACAGGTATGCCATCTATGCAGCTGTTTTAGTGGATTAGTTACTTTCTTCATCCTTACATAGAATGTGTGTTTAACTCTTTCCTCCCTGAAACTTCAAATGGACAATCCCAGTTTCCATTTTAGTCTAGTCCATTTCTGACTGTTAAGGGTTGTTTTTGTCAATTTTTTGCATTTTGACAAACAGTGAAGACCCAGATCAGAGGGCTCCGTAAGGAGCCCTCTGATCTGGGTGTTCACTGTTTGCATAGGACAAGTGAACTTTTCACATGTATACTGTTTGAAGAGGACGCCTATATGCGGGACTAGGGCTCAAAGGGTCAACACATTACTCCATAAATATGCCTTTTTACACCTCTAGTTTATTCATCTATTGAAGAAAGTAGTTTCAATTTCATGAATAAGTAGTATAAGATAATGTTTCTATATTCAAGCAGATTATAGCTTAAAGCAGGCTGAAAATAAAGCAGAATGTGCCTTTAAGGCACATTCTGCTTTACTTTCAACCTGCTTAAGTGGTCATGTGTCTTTAAAACTAGAAACAGGCTATGGGGTAAAGGCTTAACAAATTACTCCATAAATATGCCTGTTAATTTGTTTCTCCACTGAACAATATAGGTCCACTTTATACAGTCATGAATATGTGGGGGAAAAATAGATTCTGTATCATAGCAGACAGCTTAAAGCAGGCTGAAAGTAAAGCAGAATGTGCCGTAAGATGCATACTGCTTTACTTTCAACCTGCTTTAAGTGTTCACTTCAATACTAGTCTAGAACAAGCTATGGGGTAATGGGTCAATAAAACAGCTGTTCAAAGTAGCTTAAAGCTCTCCTTTGTTGAGTTTTCTACTTTACACCACCACCCCCACCCCCCAAATTGAAATGCCTTTACTTATTCCTTTACTTAATGCCACTAACAAGTCGTGATGAAGATCCAAAGGAAACATTTCATGCATCCTGAAAGGTGGATGCTTAAAGCAGGCTGAAAGGTAAAGCAACCACCTGTCACCATTTACCCTATAGCTAAACGTGCACATTACCCATATCAAACTGAGCTGAAGGCATGTGACTCCTTTCTGCTTTACTTTCATCTTGTTTTAAGCTGCCACCTGTATTAATACCATCAATGAATATTCACTGGTGGTGCTTATTTGGAGTAACAGGTAAAGGCATTGTAAATGGCTATTATGCAGAGTAAACAGTTAATGCAGAATGCTAATGCAGGGGTGTAAAGTTTTCAAAATTGTTACTCGCCCTGCTGGGTGATAATGACATTTTGCTCATTAGTTTTTGTTGTAAATTAACAGAAAATCTGCTCACCCTGATATAAAATATTACTTGCCATGGCGAGCGGGCGAGTAGAATTTTACACCCCTGTAATGTATAGGTATGTATCTGCAAATGTCATTTTACCATAAAAATCCTAATTTTCTAGACACCCTGTGAAAATGCTATAGTTATCAACAAAAAAAATGCTTTTATTATCCTGAATGGCAAACAGTGTAGACTCTAATCAGACTGCTCCTGGGGGAACAGTCGGATTATGGTGATCAATGTTTGCTCAGGTTTTTGGTCATTACAGTAGCTAGAGAGTATAAGAAGGCTGAATTTTCATCAGTGTGCTTTTATCGTACATTAATTTGACTCATTTCAAAATTGATTGATAAAATAATAATAACAATTCTTATAATCTTAGTACATGTAGTTATATTGAAAGAATTTCAAGTAGAATGTCTGTACTTAATTGTAAAATCAGTTATTTGTCTTTTCTCACTTTGTACGTACATTTATATAAAATCATGTGAAGCACTTTTGAGCGCACAACTCTTGTGTGAAATGAGTGTTATTTATATCTGGTATAATAACAATGGGAACCGCTCAAAATCCTGGTACCTATAAACAGAGGCATTCTCAAATACCAAAACCGACCATTTTTCCCAATCTTTGGTAATAAAATTCCCAATTTGTAGAGTTTTGATCAAGTAGAGTTTGTTTTAAGTATCTTTAAACAAATCCTGCTAATACCAGCTAAAGACCCATACCCTTACAGAGGATATAATGGGACAATATATTGCTAGCAGTCAAATTCAGTTTGAATTTTATATAGTTAACTGTTTAATTTGGCTAATGCAAAATTCCCAATTTGACTGAAAACGACGCTAATTTTTCCCAATTGACTAAAAATGACGCAAATTTTTCCTAGTCATTCCCAATTGATTTAAGAAAAAACCCTGTAACTAAATGGCAAACAGACCCTGATCAGGCTGTTCATGAGGGAGAAGTTTGATCAAGGTCTCCACTGTTTACACAAGCCTGTCTGTCCCAATATTTTGAGAGTATGGTACATAAAGAGTATAGGAAGGCCCATTGTTCAAAGTGCTTTTCTCACACAGCAATTTTTTGTCCAAAAGGTGCTAACTGGATGGCAAACAGTGTAGATCCTTATCAGACTGCTCCTTACCCATTACCCCATAAATACGCCTTTTTTATGTCCATGATATATTCCTCCACTGAAGAAAACAGTTCCAATTTATACATTCATGAATATGTATTATACATGTAAGAAATATTTTCTATATTCTAGCAGATGATAGCTTAAAGCAGGCTGAAAGTAAAGCAGAATGTGCTTAAGGCGCATTCTACTTTACTTTTAGCCTACTTTAAGTGCTCACCTATTTTCAAAACTAGAAACAGGCTATGGGGTAATGGGTTAAGGAGCAATCTGATTAGGATGTACACTGTTTGCTCAGGCCTATATTCGGGGTCATTATGGTACCTAGAGAGTACAGGAAGGCCAAGTGTTCATCTAGGTGTGTGTCTGTGTTTCGCTGTCCTCCATGCATCTGCTCCAGCTGCTGTTGGGTGGTCGACGTATGAGGATCATCCATAGTAAACAACTCCTTGAGCTCATACTTGCTAAAGTACCTGAAATAGATAGAACAAATTCATGGAGATAAAATACAAGTCCATTGGTGTTCATTTTCTGTAATATATTGCCAAATGACAAATAGTGTAGACCCTTATCAGAGGGTTCCTATAGGAGCTCTTTGATCAGGGTCTACCCTGTTTGTATAGGACAAGTTTACTTTTCACAAGTACACTGTAAAGGACGAGTATACTGGTTCAATGGGTTAAGCAAACATTATCACCATGTGGTTGCACAATGTTGACCGTAAAATTTCAGTCTTGATGTAACATCAATCATAAGAAACGTAAACCTTTACTTCAAAGATACACCTTTTAGGCATTTAATTAAATCCTCCACTGAAGAAAATAGTTAAATTCTTTACAGTAATGAATGTGCAACATAAGAAATATTTCCTACATCTTAGTAGATAATCGCTTAAAGCAGGTTGAAAGTAAAGCAGAATGTGCCTTAAGGCACATTCTGCTTTATTTTCAATGTGCTTTATGTGGCCCCATGTCTTCAAAAAAATAGCTATGAAGTGATGAGTTAAGTTTATATTAATTTTTAGGAGGGCTTTAGCCCATTACCCCATAGCCTATTTCTAGTTTTAATTTACAAACAGGTGACCACTCAAAGCAGGTTGAAAATAAAGCAAAATGTGCCTTAAGGCACATTCTGGTTTACCTTCAGCCTGCTTTAAACTACCATCTGTTGGGTATAGAGAAATATATTTCTACAGTACATATTCCTGGCTGTTTTAAAGTGGTTCTATTTTATTCAGTGGAGGAATAAATTGAATGCCCAAAAGGGTATTGGGTTAACCCATTACCCCATAGCCTGTTTCTAGTTCTGAAGATATGTGACCACTTAAAGCAGATTAAAAGTAAAGCAGAATATGCCTTATCCTGCTTTAAGCTATCATCTGCTAGCATTTAGAAAATATTTCTCAAGTTACATTTTTTGTAACTGTATAAATTGGAACCATTTACTTCAGTAGAGGGGAAAAAATGTGCTAAAAGACGCTTCTAGGGGGAAAGGGTAAAGCAAGATAGAAGTAAAGCAGCTGTATTTTTCTCCATAGTCAACGGACCAATCAATTGTGAGTAAGGTGCCTTAATTCTGCAATACTTTTAACCCACATTAATATTACATAATGCTGTAAGACAGTCATTACATGTTGTTGTTGTTGTCCAAGCATTTGATTGCCAGAGAACTTAATTGGGTGACCATTTACTGAATCTTAACCCATTACTCCTTTTTACTTTTGAATTTATTCCTCCATCGAACAAAAAATTACATTTTATACATCATATATATATGTATAATAAGAAATATTTACTATATCAATTCATAGCAGATAATAGCTTAAAACTGGTTGAAAGTAAAACAAAATGTGCCTTAAGGCACATTCTGCTTTACTTTCAACCTGCTTTAGGTGGTCACCAATTTTCAAAACTATAAACAAGCTATGGGGTAATGGGTTAATTGAGACCTCTCTTCAGTATTGAACCATAGGATAATTGGGCTGGCATATGTCAGTGTTTATGGCCTTGCTAACAAGGCATGTGATCACTACAGGGTATCAATTTCCAATCTATCAATATACATGTCATTTCAATATGCCACCCTCGTGTTAACCCATTACCCAATAGCCTGTTTCTAGTTTTAAATTCAAGATGACCTAAAGGAGCATTCTATTTTACTTTCAACCTGCTTTAACCCATTACCCCATAAATATGCATTTTTACGCCTCTAATTTATTACTCCACGAAAGCATAGTTCCACTTCAAACAGTTATAAATATGTTCTATGAGAAATATTTTATGTCCTTGTATATTATAGCTTAAAGCAGGCTGAAAGTAAAGCAGAATAATGGTCACATATCTTCTAAACTAGACTTAATCTATGGGGTAAAGGGTTAAGTGGTCATCTGACTTAAAAACTAGAAATGCATTTTGTGTTTTATGTTCAGGAATTCCTAGATGGGGACTACTTTCCATAGTGTAGAAATAATTAGAGACGTGAAAAGGCGTGTTTATGGAGTAATGGATTAACCCATTACCCCATAAATATGCCTTTTTACACCTCTAATTTATTCCTTCACTTACTTTTCTTTTTCTTCCAAATCATGCAATTTTGAATATTTATCAGAAGAAATAATGTCTATTTTCTAGTTGATGGTAGCTTAAAGTAAAGCAGATTAGGCACATTCTGCTTTACTTTCAACCTGCTTTAAGTGGTCACCTTTTTCAAAACAAGAAACAGGCTGTGGGATAATGGGTTAACAACAGTCAAATTCGACTGATAACAAAAGAATGCTCCTATATGATACAATATGCAAGACTACCTACATGTATCTTTCTTTTTTCAGTTGAAATTTAACCTATTACTCCATGATGACGCCTTTTTCCTCGAATTATTTCAACAGTAAGGAAAATGGTCCTCACCTTAAGGAAGTCCTTAAAACATAAAGCACAGAAGGCATTTCCAGTTTATTTTCTGATTGCAACTGAAAGCAGTTTGAGAGTAAAGCAAAACTCTCCTTTATGAGCATTCTGCTGTACTTTCAACCTGCTTTAAGTGGTCACTTAAGTTTCAGTAAGAACTTCCAAATCTGTTCAACCAATATGGTGGGAATCCAAGCTATTATGATATTTTTAACCCATGACCCCATAAATACACATTGAATTCATTCCTTCACTGTAGAAAAAAGTAACACTTTATCCCATTACCCCATGACCTGTTTCTAGTTTTGAAAATAAGTGACTTCTTAAAGCATGTTGAAAGTAAAGCATAATGTGCCTTAACTCTTTCCTCCCTGAAACTTTAAATGGAAAATTCCAGTTTCCATTTTAGTCTAGTCCATTTCTGACTTTTAAGGGTTGTTTTTGTCAATGTTTGGCATTGTGACAAACAGTGAAGAACCTGATCAGAGGGCTCCTTTCGGAGCCCTCTGATCAGGGTCTTCACTGTTTGCATAGGACAAGTGTACTATTCACATGTACACTGTTTGAAAAGCATGCCTATATGCGGGACTAGGGTTCAAAGAGTTAAGGCACACTCTGCTTTACTTTCAACATGCTTTAAGCTTCCACCTGCTAGAATTAAGAAAATATTCCTTATGATACAAATTCATGACTGTATTAATTGAAACAATTTTCTTTATGGGAGGAATAAACTGAATGCGCTAAAAGGCGCTTCTATGGGGAAAAGGGATAAAATAAATACAGTCATGAATATGTATCATACGAAATATTTGCTATATCCTAACAGAGGATAACTTAAAGCAGGCTGAAAGAAAAGCAGACTGCACCTTAACCCTTTCCCCCCATAGAAGCGCCTTTTAACGCATTCATTTTATTCATCCGCCAAGAAATAGTTCCATTTTTATACTGTCATGAATAAGTACTATAAGTAATATTTTCTATACACTAGCAGATAGTAACTTAAAGTAGGCTGAAAGTAAAGCAGAATGTGCCCTAGGGCACATTCTGCTTTACTTTTAGCCTGCTTTAATATGTCACATATCTTAACTACTAGAAACAGGCTATTGGTTAAAGGGTTAAGACACATTCTGCTTTACTTTCAACCTGCTTTAAAGTCACCTGTCTTCAAAACTAGAAACAAGCAATGGGATAATGGGTTAAACAAGTTTTGTTTAAAACACATAAAAACAGTAAATTGTCAAGAAAAATATATGAGAAAAATTTAAAAATTAACAATGTATGATCTGGGTTTACATAATGCCAGTGTTCAGATTTAGCCTGGCCTGTGTCACTCTAATTAGGTAATTAGCATATTCGCCTGGTATCCCACAATGCCATATGTCAGACACGCATGTGCTTAGAGTGTCTGTAGTTTATGAATATGCAAATATTCATGTGTCACAGCAGGGTATGGGGTAGTTACAGAGTCTGGCACTGGCCTGGTATCTATATGGCGCATAGCAAGGTAAATCTTTAGCCTGCTCTAATTGCTATCCACTTTTAACCCTTTACTCAATAACATGATTCAAGTTTTGAAGACAGGGGAACTTTTTTACCAATTACCCCATAAATATGCCTTTTAACACCTTTAAATCATTAATTCACTAAAGAGAATACTTTGAAAACTTTGAATTGAATTGAAAATAGTTCCAATTTATACAATAATGAATATACATCATACAAAATATATTCTTTATACTATCAGATGGTAGCTTAAAACAGGCTGAAAGTAAAGCAGAATGCGCCTCATGGCGCATTCTGCTTTTCTTTCAACCTGATTTAAGTGGTCACCAATCTTCAAAATTAGAAACAGGCTATGTATTACGGGTTAAAGCAGGCGCATTCTGCATTACGTTCAGCCTGCTTTAAGCTACCATCTGATAGAATATAGAAAATATATCTTATACATATTCATGACTGTATAAATTGGAACTATATTCTTCAGTGGAGGAATAATTTAAATGCATAAAAAGTGAATCTATTGTGTAAAAGGTTAAAATATCTGCAAATACCTTGATAGCTTATAAATGGAACATATGTAAATAGAAATGTATATGCAACATCAGAAATACTTCCTATATTATAGCAAATGGTAACTTAAAACAGGCTGAACTTAGTTCACCCATTACCCCATAAATACTCCTCTTTACGCCTCTAGTTTATGCATCCATTGCAGAAAAAAGTTTCAATTTACACAATTATTAATGTGAAACATAAGAAGTATTTTCTATACTCTAGTAGATTATGGCTTGAAGCAGGCTGAAAGTAAAGCACATTCTGCTTTACTTTCAACCTGCTTTTAAGGGATCACAAATTTTCAATACTAGAAAATGGCTATGGTGTAATGGGTTAAGCTAAATGTACATTAGGGCACATTCTGTTGTTTACTGTTAGTCATGTAAATAATATGTTATATGGCTATGAACATTGTATGTGTTTAATGAAAATATAATTTGAAGTGAATTGAAGTGAACTCATAATTGAATTGAAGTGAAGTGAATTCATAATTGAATTGAATTGAATTGCTTTACTTTCAACCTGCTTTAAGTAGCCATCTTTCTTCAAAAATTAAAACAGCCTATGGAGTAAAGGGTTAAAGATGCTTATCATTGTCAAGAACAACAATTCAAAATTATCAATTTCAAAAATTTACAAAATTCAAGAAAATATGACATGGAATGCAAAGCACAAAGCTGTCAACATTCAAGTTGTTTTTCTCAGAACAAATGCCCATACTACAATCTCACAAGTGGCAAGAGACTAGTCAGGTGATAAATTCCTGAGATAGTTTTCTTTGAGAATGCTGTTGGTCTACACCAAGGATCACCTCAGGGGTCATTTCTATTCCCACAAGACACTTCCATTGTTTGCATAGTGATGAAACCCCATGATAACTAAATGCATGTTTACACTGAAACTAAGTACAGTAATACCTCTCTCTCACGACCACTGAATTTGTGTTAATTATTAGGTATTAATGAAAGGTGACTGTTTAAAGCAAGGTGTTTGCAAAACAGAAAGCTCCTGTAGGAGCTTTCTGTTTTACAAACACCTTGCTTTAAGCTATCACCTGTCATACAATTAAATAGCCTACATTTAAGTGGCTGTTATAGAGAGGTTTTACTGCTATCTTAATACTGAATTCAGACCGTTCAGGCATCATGCCTTAACCCACTACCCACTAAGCAGACCACATAAACAGGTTGAAAGTAAAGCAGAATATGTCTTTTGGCACAATATACTTTTAATTCATTAACCCATGAAACGTTTTATGCACAATTTCAAGTTTCCAATTAGGTCAATACAATATTTGACTATTTAGGGTACTTTTTACAATATCTGTTCCAAAGACAAACAGTGTAGACCCTGATGAGAGGGCTCCTAATGGTGCAATCAAACTGCTATTCTGTCCTAATATCTTCACATACAAAGGTTTTTGCAATTGCAAACATGAAATGTCCGGCCTTGTGTCAAACAGTTTAGATTCAGATCATTACCTGATTGACTCTGCTGCTGATCAGTATCTATACTGTTTTCCAAGGCCAGTCAAATGGCTCTAGCTAGATGAAATATTTATCACCTGCCTGAGGACAGAACCAGATCAACAACAACAACAAACATGTATATACCCACCCACTTATATTACAAATAAATTGGTATACACATATACAGTAAAACCTCTCTATTATGACCACTTAAACAAAAGCTAATTATTTTATAGAAGACAGTTGACAGCTTAAAGCAAGATGACAGTAAAACAGAAAGCTCCTCAAGGAGCTTTCTGTTTCACAGTCATCTTGCTTTAAGAAGTCACCTGTCGTATACGCTTAATAATTAACAAAATTTAGTGGTCGTATCAGAGAGGTTTTCCTGTACAATAAACTATTCTGATAATTTATGCTTAACATATAGATTTTAAATTAATTCTACATAGATACACCTTTGTACTCACTTAATTTATTTCTCGAAAGGAGAATAGGCTAATTTTATAGTCATGAAAATGTGAAAAATAAGAAATGATTTCTTTATCCTAGCAGAAGGTAGCTTTAAGCAGGCTGAAACATTCTGCTTTACTTTCAACAATTATCCTTTTTAAGTGGTCACTTATCAAAACGAACGAAAAGGCTAGTATAATGAAGTAAGGGTTATTCGATTTTGCAAACAAATTTGATCCTGTTGAAATGTTGTGTATAACGCCATTATGTCAAAGGCTAACTAACATGTTTCATTATAGAAGTAAAGACAGATAAAAGCATAATACTCAGAAGTTGTTTTTAACCTATTACCCCATAAATACTCCTTTTTATGCCTTTAATTAATTCCTCCACTGAAGAAAATAGTCCAAATTTAAACAGTAACGAATATATTACATGAAAATATTTACTATATTCTAGCAGATTATAGCTGAAAGCAGACTGAAAGTAAAGCAGAATGCTTAAAGTGGTCACCTGTCTTCAAATCTAGAAACAGGCTATGGGGTAATGGGTTTAACTGTTTACATTCCATGCATTTTACAAATGATATTCTTTATCCATATGAAAAAGTCAAATCAATTCAATAAACTTTTGTTGCATGGTTGTCATGAATATTTTATCACACAATGATTGGTCCAGAAAATGTAAATTGTGTGGCTCCTAAGGGAGCAGTCTGATCAGGGTCAACAGTTTGCTCAGGTCTTTAACTCAAAATACTAAAGATCTTTTTGGTTGATAAAGGTTTCTATTTCTTCTTATGTATTCATTTCAATTATAAGTCAATATCACATTCATAACATATTTTGGTCAAATTTTATGCAGGTATATACAACAAAGATTATAATCTGATCCAAGCATATCAAATTTCTAATCTTTGATGCAATGTGCATGATAGCCAATCAGATTTCTGCTTGTAAATATGTCATAAATTCTGACCAATGACAATAAGTGGGTGTTCACATGAGGGAGAAATGCCAGTCTCTAATTGGTTGAACATGGCCTGGGGCACTGATCAATGCCTCCTTTGATGTCTACCAAACTTTGGCATAGTGTGAATTCCTAATTGCTCAGAAAAATACAAACAAAACATGCATTTAAATAACCTGAGAATTTAAGAAAATGGTTTCATTGATTGTGGTAGGTTAGGAATTAGGCTGATAAACAGATCAAAGAGACTGCTAGTTAATTGTAGAGATTAGGTGTGATTTACTGCAATGGGCCAGAAGGCAACAAGTAGTTGCACAACAGCCCTCACAAGGACAGGAAGTAGAGGGACACAGGTCAAGAGGAGAAAGGTCAGTTCTGTTATTATTTACTTTCTTTCATTTAAACTTATGTTTTGCACTTTGTTCTTCCATGCTAACATATTGTTACACTACTTCTAATATATAGTGAACACCTTCAACTAACATTTTAACCAACCATTTCCTGCACTGTTTTTTCTTACATTCATATAAATTGAACTATTTAGATTAATGTTCACAATCATTATTACTATACCATATTTATAAAGAACTCTTTTCACACACTTGTGCTTTCAACAGCGTTTTGCATTTCGATCTACTTTGCTAACATTTTGCTTTTCATAATGCTTGAACCACCTTTTCTTGCAGAGTATTTTCTATGTATTCCTTTGAAGTTCAACCAATTAATTTCATGAAAGTCTTTTTGCGATATATTCTACTTTTGCTTACAATTGCTTATAATTAGTTAACCAACTCTGTATTTCTTGACGTTTCTTGAATTGTATTACCACGGAGAAAATACAGATCTGTATTTACTCCGTGGTATAACTAAGTTTCCATCTCTAACTCACTACTGCAAAGACTCTTTCAAGTTTAACTTTAAAAGACAGGTGACCTCTTTACCCATAAGCCTGTTTCTAATTTTTAAAACAGGTGACCACTTAAAGCAGGTTGAAAGTAAAGCAGAATGCCTGCCTTTATCTACCATCTGCTAGAATATAGAAAATATTTCTGATAGCACATATTAATGACTGTATAAATTGGAGCTATTTTGTTCAATGGAGGAGTACATTAAGGGCGTATTTATGGAGTAATGGGTTAAAGCATATTCAAGGAAACCAGAATATATATGCACCTAAGGCACATTCTGCATATACTTGTCAGCTTTGATCTACTGGGCTACATATATTAATTAAGATTGATTGTAATCATTTGAGAACTTAATCATGTGTAAAAATGGTAAATATATCTTTTGAGTTATGGTCAGGGATGCCATTTCTCTTCGGTTTTTCCCCATTTCTTTTTTCTGAATTAAACCAGTCTTACGGATATTTTAAGGAAATCTTCTGATTTCTGCTCTGAATATAAGAATTTGAAGGTTTTGTACTTATGAAACACTGATATGGCATTATGCAGGGTCAGATCTGGTTTGTTACAATTCTTAAGATCTTGGTTTAAACAAGAAATATCTTTAAAAAAGATATTCGGCTGAATGAGTTGTTGAACTAAGGCTATATAGATGAAATTGGGTGTGCAAAATTAAATCAAATTGAGGTTTTCAAAGAATTGTAATATCTTGGATTGAAAAGCAAAACACCTTAAATTTTGAAATAATTCCCTTATCTGGAGCCCTGGCTACTATCCAATCAGACTATTCAGTTTCAACAGGTGCTCTTAATTCTAAATTTCTGATCAAATATAATTGGTTGAAATGTGTGGCCAAATAGAAAGTGTGACTAAATAGAAACCAGTCAGCTCCGCCGAAAAATCAGAAGCTCTGAATGGGTTAATGCCTGAAATTATATTAATCAAAGCAATTGCTTTAATTAAATTACTGAACATAACCTTGCTTGCACTTTTAATTTTATTAACATTATTTGGGATCTGGTTTAAGCTGCCGCCTGTAAAGGAGACTGCATTTTGGCTCTAGAATATTTATTAAATAGAATTTTAAAATGTTAAAGTATATAAATAACATGTATTTTCTAGTACTAAGTAGCAACAGCGAAGCTTATTTTGTTACATTAAGCTGTTATTGATCGGTCCATTGTGCACATTCTTGTTTTGTTACATAATATTACACATGGGTCTTGCAAAGCTGAAGTAAATCTTCTATTTAGCTATCACCGCATTTCTGTATCATTTTTGTCTGCATAAAACAGTTAACTTATTGAAGATTTCCAAATGGACCTCATTAAAATGATCACCCCATAAATACAACTTTTTTCACCTTTTATTTATTCCTTCACTGAGGAAAATACTTCAACTTTATAATATACAGCCATGAATATGAACCATAAGAAATATTTTCTGTTTACTGGCAGATTATGACTTAACTCTTTGAACCCTAGTCACGCATATAAGCATCCTTTGCAAACAGTGTAACTGTAAACAGTGTAACTGTGAGGAGTACACTTGCCCTGTGCAAACAGTGAAGACCCAGATTAGAGGGCTCCTGATCAGGGTCTTTACTGTTTGCCTTAATGCCAAACATTGACAAAAACAACTCTTAAAAGTCAGAAATGGACTAGACTAGAAAGGAAACTGGAATTGTCCATTTAAAGTGTCAGGGAGGAAAGAGTTAAAGCAGGCTGAAAGTGAAACAGAATGCACTCAAAAGGCGCATTCTGCTTTACTTCCAACTTGCTTTAAGTGATCATCTTTAAAACTAGAAACAGGTTATGGGGTAAACCTGGTAATGGGTTATAACAAGAATAAGAAGTCTCTACCTGCTGGACAGGATTACCTCCCTTTGATAATTGTAGCCAATCAGTGGCAACAAGGGGTCCTTGCTTATTGAATGGCTTAAGTCCCAGGTATATGAAAGGTGTTTTTCTCAGGTATCATGATTGTCCTTAGGGGATAATGCTAAGGAATTTCACAGCTTGGTTTACTTCATACTTTATCTTTGCTAAATAATTCTTAAACAAGACCACATTTAAGCCATTACCAACTTTTCAAGGATATGTGCCCTCAAATTTTCCAGCCTGTTTTTCTCATGGCAGAATTCTATTTTTTTATGACCTCTTCCCATTTGCATGTTTGTAAAAAACGAATGACCACTTAAAGCATATAGATATAGAATTCTTATGGTACATATTTCTTGAATGTAAATAGTTGAATTATTCTCTTCAGTTGAGGAATAAATGAAAGGCGTAAAAGGGATATTTAACCCATTACCCAATAGCCTATTTTTAGTTTTGAAGATAGGTGATCCCTTAAAGCAGGTTGAAAGTAAAGCAAAATGAGCCTTAAGGCGCATTCTGCTTTACTTTCAGCCTGCTTTAACCTATTTATCTGCTAGAATATAGAAAATATTTCTGAAGATTCTTAATTGTAAAAGTAAAAATTGGAGCTATTTTCTTCAGTAGAAGAATAAATTATAGGCGTAAAAAGGCGTATTTAAACGGTAATGGGTTATGGAGTCAGTAAAAAAGATCATCTAACATACAAATTAATCCAAAGAAAATCATGGTTTTGCTGCAGCTTGAAAAGTAACCTATTTACCCAGCAGCATTCTTCTGGTATTTATGATAGGTGGCCACTTAAATCAGGTTAAAAGTAAAGCAGAATGCGCCTTCAGCAGCATTCTGCTTTACTATAATCCTGATTTAAGCTATCATCTGCTGGAATATAATAAACATTTCTTATAAAACATATTTATGACTGAAATATTAATTGGAACTATTTTCTTCAGTGGATGAACAAATCAAATGCGCTAAAAGGGAATGGGTTAAATGAGAAAAAATGTGATGCTGTCATAGGATTACTGCTTAACCCTTTACTCCATAGAAGCACATTATTTATTCCTTCACTGAAGAAAATTTGACAAATTTATACAGTCAGCATTATGTACAATTTTTTTTTAAATTCTAGCAGATGGTAGCTTAAAGCAGACTGAAAGTAACTTACAACTGCTTTTAGTGGTCACATGTCACCTGTTTTTACCTTTTAACCTATATAACATGTTTGTAGCTTTGAAGAACATTGAATACTTTAAGCAGGTTGAATGTAAAGCAGAAATTGCCTGTTTTAAGCTATCATTTGCTAGGATATAGAAAGTATTTCATATGCTGCATATACCCATGACTGTATGAGGAACCATTTCAGTGGAATTATAAATTGAAGGCATATTTATGGGGTCATGGGTACAGCTACTGTCTACTTTAGTGGAAGAATAATTTAATGGTGTATAAAGTCATGTGACTAGAGGAACTGCAATACAATTCCTGCAATGATTTTGTTTTCTGAATATTCACCATTAGCAAATATTTCATACATCATGATCCTAGCATATGAAGGCATAAAGTAGACTGAAAGTAAAACATATTCTGTTTTACTTTCGACCTGCTGTTAGTTGTCACCTGTCTTCAAAATAAGAAACTGGCTATGGGGTTGTGGGTAAAGTTTGTTGAACAGTCTCCGAGTCCAAAGGCAGGAATGGTGTCAGCGTCACCTTAGATTTATGAGTGGTAGTGTGTAAAGACTGGACTAGCACTTATGAATGCTGGGGGGAGGCAACTCCAGTACACGACAGTTGGATTTGAGACTTTCACAACTTGAGAATGAACTCGTTACCACATAGCTTGTTTCTTGTATGGAAGATAGCTGACCACTTCAAGCAGGTTGAAAGTAAAGCAGAATGTGCCTCAAGGTGCATTCGATTTACTTTTAGCCAGCTTTAAACTATTATCTGCTAGAACTCATATAGAAGATATTTTTTATGTTCCGTTGTACATTGACAATTTTGTCAAATGCCTTCAGTTTAGATGCTGGGTAACCAACCCTGTCTGACCAGACTGTTTGTTAACCAGATTAAGATGATCTGCCAATATTTTCAAAAAAACAGTCATTCTATTAATTGAATTGTCTTTACATTAAGTTTCTTTTAACCCTTAACTCCATATCCAGTTTCTAGAATTGAAGATTGAAGATAGGTGACCACTTAAAGCAGACTGAAAGTAAAGAAGAATGAGCTAAATCCACTACCCAATATAAACTTTTTTTTTGCATTTAGTTAATTCCTCCAAATAGTCATACTTATGCACCATAAAAATGATGTTCTGTATCCTAGCAGATGGCAGCTTAAAGCATGCACATTCTGCGTCAATTCAACCTGCCTTATGTGGTCACCTATCTTCAAATTTAGACAAGGGCTATGGGGTAATATGTTAACCCTGATTCAGCTTTCCTTGTAGCTTGCCATAAGCTACCGTCTGCTAGAATATAGAAATTCTGTGAATACATATTCATAACAGTATAAATAACTATTTTTATTTTTTCAACTCATAACCCTATAGCAGCTTTTACTTTTTCAAGACAGGTGCCACTTAAAGCAGGTTGAAAGGGGCATACTGCCTTACTTTCATTCAACCTTCTTCAAATCATCATCTACTAGGATACAGAAACTTTTTCTTATTGTCAAAATTCATGACTGAATTAAGTGGAACTAAATTTGGATGCATTAAATTAAAAGTGTAAAAAGTGTATTTATTGGGTAATGAGTTAATCTCCATTAACTATTGTATGTCTTTATCTGGACAGGGTAGGGCGTCCTATGACACTTGCATTCGAGAAGGGTATAAGTGTCATAAGGCTCTGGTGGAAGAAAGGCCTAATTATTTTTTGTTTCCATATTTCCAGATTGCAGAAGTACCCCCCGTGTGTTAAGGCCTGCTTGGATCATTTTGGTGACAGGGAGGAATCATCAGTCTGCACCAAAGTGATGCCAGGTGGGTCTGTCATACAATAACAACCGCTGTCCTACTGGGGCACTGGGTGAAACTCAAACTATAGGTAAGCCTTGACATCTATTACCCCTTTCCAAAACTCATTACCTCAGTTTTGGAGACAGATGATCACTTAACCCACTACCCCATAGCCCGTTTCTAGGTTTGAAAATGAATGCGGGTCAAAACGGCCCAAAACCAAAACGGCCCAGGGTCAAAACGGCCCAGATCCAAAACGGCCCGGGTCAAAACGGCCCAACTCGTAAATTCATTATTATACTATGTTATGGTTATTTTATGATTATTGAAAATATTTTTTGAAATATTTACATATAACTTGAAAATATTACGACAATTAAGCCAAATAAATGCGCCAAAGTAGGAAGGTAAGTACGTACTTTATGTATAAGGGATATTTTCAACAGGTTGGATACTGATGATTGATCAAACGCTGAGTATGCCGGTTTCAGGTCACAACACAAACTGTTTGATACTCATTATTTTAGTCAAGTTAACATTGAACATTCAGAAATAAAAGCAGATTTTGTTTTTTTGTAAAAACGATATTTTCTATGTTGATTTAAAGAATTAATTTGGATAATAATTGGAAACAGATCTATATGTTAAGTTAACCCCTTAAAGTTTCTTTTATGTGTTTTCAAATCAGATTTTACTCGATCTTAATCAGAACCTGCTTTACAGGTCTAATGAGAATCAAAACTGTTGGCAAATACCCAGTTTACCTGAGGTAAGGCAGTGAGGTGTTTATGTAACAAAAACTGTTGGCAAATACCCAGTTTACCTGAGGTAAGGCAGTGAGGTGTTTATGTAACAAACTATCACGACAGCAGGTCAAAGAGCAAAGATTAACACCTTTAATGCAATCAAACAATTACAGTTTATAGTCGCGTGTCACTAGTGGCACACTTTGGCGGCACACTTTTCACGTTTTAAAAGCAGAATCGCTGTCTGCTTTCATTTCTCAAATTCTGTTACGTATTTTGACATTTGATGTAATGAATACTCTTATATTTATATGTTATAAAGTTACTCGTTTCATCGAAATAAAGCCGGGCTTTGCACTTTGCAAACAGTTTTGATCCAGCTAAAGTTAAACAATACAGTATAAACTCGGAAAACCGGAGTCCCAGAAATCCGGAATCCTCGGAATACCGAACTTTCTGTCCGGTCCCGATTTTTTTCCTTCTTATTTTAACCAAAAGTAAGTCTCAGAAAACCGGAACCTCAGAATTCCGAAAACCGAACGATTTTCTCGGCCCAAAATGTTCAGACACACATAAAAATTACCTCGGAAAACCGAACATCCACTGTATTTATCACCTCGCGTCTCAAATTTCACCATTGCGATCATGGAAAATTCATTCAACCGAGTCGACCGTTAAACACATCTGGGACACTATAGCGTAAGTGTTAAGATTGCGTAATGGGTGGGGTGTTTGTTGGAGATGACACGAGTATTTCACGGTTGTGACACTTGATTGCTTATTAAAATTAGGCTCCGATCTGACAATGCTACAGTAACAAAATGCGTTACATTGTTCGTAGTTTGTTTCGAAGTACGTCGGCACACTTTACTGTTTAGAATTCAAATTTATAAACGTTCAGTAAGGCATTCTGAAGACAGAAAGAAAGGAAATAACTCAGTTATATTTCATAATTATTGTTTGCAATTGCGTACTGACTGATTGTGTTGTAGAAGCAAAGTCTTACTGTATAAACACCCGCTCAATTAGGTCATCTAAACGAAAACACCGACACTCGATTTGCACAGCAAAAAAATCCTTTAGCGACATATTCGCAAATTCGGAAACGTTCTTGATTATACTGAACCTACGAACTTCCATAGAATAATGTGCTGCTCGAAATGCGAATAAAGTAAGCCCATCAAAAGTTAAAACTACAGCGGTTGTTTCGTTTTATGATGGTTGCGACAACCTAAAAATTGAAGTGTTTAATTTATTCATAACACAGATGCTTCTAACCGATGGGAATACGTTTATATCCTGTAATTTAACCCTAAAAATACAGAGTAAACACGAGTGCACATTATACGCGGCAAAAAACGGTAAATAATTATTGCGCTATTGTTAAAAATGCTCTGTCGTATTGAAAGTTTATTCTCATTCTTGATCATTCTATCAAACAGTTTTGATCTAGATGAGAATTCACTGTAACGTTCATGTTATTAAGTTATAGGTCCGGTCTGTGAAGATGCTTCAGCCTAAATGTTAGCACTGATTCATGAAAAACTCAGAAAACCGAACACCTCAGAAAACCGAACTTTTTACCTGGTCCGGAGGGTGTTCGGTTTTCCGAGGTTTTACTGTATAATATAATGGTTTACACATAATTATGAAGATCCATATTTATACATATTGCCTTAAGTATCAACCTGCCTTAAACACCCAATAATTAATAGTTTGGTAGTCATGTCTGTAATTTGGATAACTCTAATAACCATTACAAAGAGTTGGGATCCAGATGAAATTCTAACTCACTGTGCATCTCACCAGTCACCAGGCTTTACTACTTACTTTCATTCTAAGCCTATCTGCATGTATCTAGAAGATAACTTATCTTCCTTTTCATTATATTTTGTACACATAGTTTTTTCTATCAATTAACTCAATGTTCACCAATAATATAAGCGATTATTTAACTTCCGAATGCGGGTCAAAACGGCCCAAAAGTGGGCCGTTTTGACCTGGGCCGTTTTGACCCGGGCCGTTATGGATCTGGGCCGTTTTGACCCGTCACCTTGAAAATAGGTGACGACTAAAAGCCTTAACCCTTTCCCACATAGAAGCGCCTTTTAGCGCATTAAGTTTATTCCTTCACTGAAGAAAATAGTTCTAATTTATACAGTCATAAATATGTACCATACAAAATATTTTCTATATTCTAGCAGATAATAGCTTAAAGCAGGCTGAAAGTAAAGCAGAATGCGCTTAAGGGATTGTCCATTTGAAGTTTCAGGGAGGAAAGAGTTAATGGGGAAATGGGCGGAAGAAAATAATTCCAATCAATACAGTCATGAATATGTATCAGAAGGGATATTTTCTTTATTCTAGCAGGTGGTAACTTAAAGCAGGCTGAAAGTACAGCAGAATGCGCCTTAGGGCGCATTCTGCTTCACTTTCAACCTGCTTTAAGTACTCACTTATTTTCAAAACTAGAAACAGGCTATGGGGTAAAGGGTTAACAATGATATAAAACTGATAAAACTGTTACAACCTGTGTTAAACACTGAAAAGGGCCAGGTCAGGTTCAAAGTTTTAAAGCAATTTTAATGATTTTAATTTCGGTCATCAACATTTTGAAAATTGACAATGTGATTTTTTTTCATTTGCTGCTTGATTCAAATTACCCCATAGCCTGAACCTAATTTTTCAAATATGTTACTGCTTAACCCATAAATACGCATTTTTACGCCTTCAATTAATTCATCTTTTGTTTGTTTGTTTGTTAATGTCCATTTCTGCCATTTATGGGCAACTGGAATAACTGGAAGCCCAAGAGATTTATTCATCTATAGTTCCTCTTCATGAAGTTTTAAATATGTACCGTAAGAAATATTTTCCATTTTTAATTGCTTAAAGCAGACTGAAAAAAAAGCAAATTGTGTTTTAAGGCACATTCTGCTTTACTTTCAGCCTGCTTTAAGTAGCAACTTGTTTTCAAAACTAAAAACAGGCTATGGGGAAATGGGTTAATGCAGGTTGATAGTAGAGCAGAATGCACCTTTCATTTAAGCCTGCTTTAAGCTACCATCTGCTAGAATGGAGAAAATAGTTCTTATAATACATATGTATTACTGTATAAATTGGAACTGTTTTCTTCATTGGAGAATTAAATTAAAGGCGTAAAAAGGTGTATTTTTGGGGTTATTAGAATATTTCTGCCAAATCTAGTTGCAAATTCCAGAAACTGGCAGACACTTCTTAAAGTGTCACCCACTGCAAATACACATGTCACCCCAGACCAATCAACACCCCAATACCCCACCCACTTGGCAGGTCATGTGACCTGGGTATTGTTTTGACAGCACATGTCAACATGACAGCCAGGTTTAAATTGGGTATTAAATAGGCAGCAAAAGTTAACAAATCAATTAGTGCAGATGAGGACAGCAAATTGGTAAGATCATAGTAACTTATTTATGGATTTTTTTTTATTAAAATGTATTAATGTGAAGCTATTAGCAAAGTAGTTGTAATAAATGGCAACATTTTAAAGGGTCAAGGGTTATTACAACTCTTAAATTTTAAAATAGTTCCAATTCATACAGTTATAGCTTAAAGCAGGCTGAAAGTAAAGCAGACTGCACCTCAAGGTGCATTCTGCTTAACTTTCAACCTGATTTAAGTGGTAATGGTACCTGTTTTTAAATCTAGAAACAGGCTATGGAGAAAATAAATTTGTATAAATATTATTTAATTTCTTCTGTTGACGAATAAATTAAATGCATAAAAAAGAATATCTAGGGAGTGTAGGTTTAAAACCAGTTCTTCCTAGTTGAATCTAAGTGTGTTTTTATTTCAGTGTTAAGTTTGGCGTTCATCTTGGCATTATGTTGAGTTCAGGTAGAGATGGGTCTTGCACCAATATAATGCCAGGTGTAAAAGTCAAATACACGTCTACTGTAAGCTGTCTTGAGATAAGTCAGAATATATTTATAAGCTTACTCAAAGAATTGAGTGTTAATACAGTAAGGTGACTACTAAAAGCAGGATGAAAGTAAAGCAGAGAGCTCCTTTGGGAGCTTTCTGCTTTACTTTTATCTTGCTTTTAGTAATGTCATTTGAAAGGTCTAAATTGCAGACTTACCGGTAACTGGTATAGGAAAATTTCTCGCAATGAGAAGAAACCGGATGATGCACAATCAATGTTCAACCTGGAGTCAAGGAACAAGACAGGACAAAGGCCAATACCTCACTCAGCGTTTTTGACGTGCTTGCATGATATAAGGAGCTAGCACTTAAAAATGCTGGGAGGAGGCTAATGGCAAAAACAACCTGGATGGGAAACACAATACAACAACTAAACAGCCAGGAGTGGATCAACTATGCTGCTGAACACAAGGAAGGAAAAGGAGTGCCCGTTAGAAAAAGAAGTAATATGTTATTAAGGGTTGAAAGAGATTTCTGACTTTACATACAGGCAATTGCCAAGAAGAAACTAACATTTCAAGGATTCTTTATCAAGACAGTAGACCAAGACAAGAGGCTTAAGGAAATCTGATGATGGAAATGGAGGGTCTGCAGAAATAGGAGACAAAAAGAAGGAAGATATGTATGGATACTGCACCAGCCTGTTCCCAGTATTTCTATTGTGCTTGCTTGATTTCAGTGCTAGCACTTATAAATGCTAGGGGGCAGTGGTGGGGAGAATAGCGACTAACACACAAACCACACACACTTACCAAACCAAGCACCTGCCAGTATTTGAAAGTGCATGTGATTTAATTAACACTAGCACTTAAAGATGCTGGTGAGTGCGCATGTGAAACGACAACGGAGAGAAATATAGCTGTGGAATCCAACACTTTGAAGCATTATAAGTGCACATATGAAGAGTACCCTTGTCTTATGCAAACATACTCAGATATCTTAGAACTGGAATGGTGTTTGCATCACCTTAGATTTATGAGTGGTAGTATGAAACAACTAGACTAGCACTTATGAATGCTGGGGGGAGGCAACTCCAGTACACAGTCGCTGAAGAGTAATTAAACTGACCTACTAAGAAATGTCACCTTTTGAAGGAAACTGGAAACTGGGAGGAGGATTCAACCCGTATTGCAGCAAAAAATGAAGATATCGAATGATATGAATCAATAACTATATGGCATGAAAGAACAAATGATTGCATTATCAAGGTCAAATTGAGGCATAAATGAGATTTATAGATAGGGAAATATCATAAACTATAGATGCCGTAAGTAAAGAACGTACAGTAAAACCTCTCTATAACAGCCACTAATTAGTGTTAGTTATTAGGTGTTTATGACAGGTGATTGCTTAAAGCAAGGTGACAGTAAAACAGAAATCTCCTTTAGGAGATTTCTGTTTTACTGTCACCTTGCTTTAAGCTATCACCTGTCTTTTATACAGCTTATTAGCCTTCTTTTAGTGGCTGTTATAGAGAGGTTTTACTGTAGCCCATGAATCAGCTTTGAGAAATGGGGTAGCATGACAAGCCTTCAGCAATCAATGATGACCTAGGGATCATTTCCTCGTGTTTAGAAGTGCCAGTGTTTTGTTGCTACTAGCACTTATGAATGCTGGGGGGATTTTCCTTGGACAAATCTGCAAAGAGATACAGAAGCACAAACCCAACCCAAATATGACTTATTCTTTGATTATGGACACCTAAGGTATAACAATTGTCTGTGACCTACACTCTGAAGAAGCCAATCAGTCCTGTCTTTTTCCTGGTATTCCCAAGTGCAGGTATAATATAGCAACTAGCACTTACGAATGCCGGGGGAGATGTAGGATACAACATGCAACTAGACCTTACTAAGAGTAAGAATGGCAGCGAGGACTTCAATCTGAAATTTTTTTTTTCAAAACTTGCATTGCAAGACAAGGAGATTCTTTCCCTTCTGAAACCTCAAATGGACAATTCTAGTTTTCACGTAGGGATATTTAAGACTAAGGATTAATTTTTACAATTTTTGTCAACATGACGAACAGTGTAGACCCTAAGGAGCCCTCTGATCAGGGTCTGCATTGTTGGCATAGGACAAGTATACTTCTCACAGGAACGATATTTGCAAATGACAATTTTATGCCTGACTAGGGTTCAAAGAGTTAAAGGACCTACCCATTCTTTAGTACATCATATATCAGGATAGAACAGGTGTCAATAGCCCAATGTGGAGGAGGCGGTAAAAACACAGGTACCAACAAGGAGGAATGGGTTATAAACCAATTGTGCCGACACCAAGATAAAGAAATCATGCAGGAAGACAATCTGTAAGCCCAAAGTTTCCCAGAATTCTGTGGTGCCAGTGATCTAAAACAACTAGCACTTACGAATGCTGGGGGATGAAATGGGAGAAATGCATCATACTATTGCTCAAGAAGGATGTTGATGAGGTCAACAACATCAAGTCACATGATGTAGTCAACGCATGTGTGACTTGAATAGTGTTACCTTAATGTGGAGGAGGCAGAAAAAACACAGGTACCAATTGTGCAGACTCAAAGACATCACGAAGTGAGACAATCTCTAATCCCAAAGTTTCCCAGAATTCTGTGGTGCCAGTGATCTAAAACAACTAGCACTTACGAATGCTGGGGGATGAAATGGGAGAAATGCATCATACTATGGCTCAAGAAGGATGTTGATGAGTTCAACAACATCAAGTCACATGATGTAGTAAACGCATGTGTGACTTGAATAGTGTTACCTTAATGTGGAGGAGGCAGAAAAAACACAGGTACCAATTGTGCAGACTCAAAGACATCACGAAGTGAGACAATCTCTAAGCCCAAAGTTTCCCAGAATTCTGTGGTGCCAGTGATCTAAAACAACTAGCACTTACGAATGCTGGGGGATGAAATGGGAGAAATGCATCATACTATGGCTCAAGAAGGATGTTGACGAGTTCAACAACATCAAGTCAATGTATGTATGACTCTTACAGTGTTGTAACCTTTATTGGAGAAAGCAAGCACGTTTGCAGTAAGTTGAGCTAAGTCAAATTTTTGCCAGGGTTCATCATATTTGTCTTACAGACAAAGCCATCCCTCAATGCTTTTTCCTTCATTTAGAAACCAAAAGTATAAGAACTCATTTAGTGGTCACCTGTATTGACTTAACTGCATGTCATAAGAATACATTTGAACAAAAGAAAATGTAAAAAAAACCTTGTGAGCAATACATAGAATAAAGAAAAACTTAAATAGGGAGCATTTGAAGATGTCATTTGTTGTTGGCACATGAGCATTCTGCTATACTTTCTAAACCCTCTCATCAATCCTGAAATATCCCTCTGAAGTGGGCAATTTTATCTACACTGGAGAAACTAGTCACGCATATATGCACTCCATTAGGAGGCTTTTGACCAGGAATTACTGTTTGCAAAGGATGAGGGAATTTATCACAAGTACACTGTTTGTAATTGAAGAGTATACTCCATGCTAGGTTTGATTGTGTTAAACATAAGAAACAAGCTAAGAAGAAAAGGACAATGTTGATTTCTGTAACAAACACAGTACTAAAAAATAATCCCCTACCAATGTTACCTGTATGGGTTTTTGGAGGCTCCAGTAGTCTGTTTTGTGATGGAGTCCTTGAAGACCTGTCTCCTGTAGATTTTCTCCTCCACCGTGCCACATGTGATCAGTCTGTAGATGACAACATTCTTGTCCTGCCCAATCCTGAACACTCTGTCCACTGCCTGGGCATCTGTGGCCGGGTTCCAACTGGGGTCATCTACAACACAACATTAACCCATAACCCATTACCCCCTAATACGCCTCTTTATTTATTCCTTCACTTTATACAGTAATGAATATGGATTATTAAAAATATTTAACATATCCTAGCAGAAATAGCTTAACTCTTTCCTCCCTAAAACTTTAAATGGACAATTCCATTTTCCATTTTAGTCTAGTCCATTTCTGACTTTTAAGGGTTGCTTTTGTCAATGTTTGGCCCTCTGATCTGGGTCTTCACTGTTTGGATAGGACAAGTGTACTATTTACATGTACACTGTTTGAAAAGGACGCCTATATGCGGGACTAGGGTTCAAAGGGTTAAAGCAGGCTGAAAGTAAAGCAGAATGTGCACATTCTGCTTTACTTTTAACCTGCTTTAAGTGGCCACCTATCTTCAATACTAGACACAGGCTATGGGGTAATGGGTTAGCCCCATAGTCTGTTTCTATTTTTGAAAATAGGTGGCCACTTAAAGCAGGTTGAGAGTAAAGCAGAAGTTGACATATGGGGAACAATATAATTTTGAACAATAATTGTCAGAAGACATCAAAGCTGCACATTTCTAAACGCAGAGGTCAAGGACACAGAGGTCAATGTTTTACATTGATGGAAAGTTCTTGTCCAAATGACAAGTACAGTCAGGACTCAATACAGTGGAGAATCTGTTATTCTTTCCTGTTTAAACGCAAACATGCAAACGCAAAGCACTAACACGTAGAAAAGAACAACTTTTGGGCAATTCTGATAATTCTTGTTTATCTTGGTTGCAAAGAGTTTGGAGCCTGATCAGACGCCGGGTTACCCGGCGTCTGATCTGGCTCCAAACTCTTTGCACTGCAAATAATTAGCGTAAACGCGTTTATTTGGAAAGAATAACAGATTCTCCACTGTACAATGTTGTTGTAACGAGTTTGTTGTTAAATTTAATCTCATATATATAAGGCTATGCATACTCTTGAATGTTTAGAGTTAGACTTTTATTCAGTGGAAGAATATATCAAAGGCGTGAAAAGATGTGTTTATTGGGTAATTGGTTAAGACCATTTCTGAGCAGTACCCGACCATCTTAAAATGTCCAGTGTATTTTTAATTTTAGGGGTGTTACAGAAATTATTTCGGATTAAAATTTAAATACTGCAGATCCTGAATGAGTCCTCATATCAAGGTATGTGCTGTTTGCAATATAAACTGGTATATTTGTTTCCAGCATGGAATGGTTTAACCCTTTTAACACTTTGTTACTCTTGGGTCATTTGAGTTAATAAAACATGAACCAAATTACTTGGAATTCTGGATAGTTTAATCAATGCTGGCCTCAATTAACAAACAGTGTTAACTAAGAGTAAGATCAGAGGGCTCCTATACAAGTCCTCTGATCTGGATCTACACTGCTTGCAAATGTACTGAGTATATTTTAAACAGGTCTATGGGGGGAAAAGGGTAAACAATAGAAAACAACTCACATATAACGACCCTGTCAGCAGCAGTCAAGGTCAAACCTACACCACCAACCTAAAACATAGAAAACAACTCACATATAACGACCCTGTCAGCAGCAGTCAAGGTCTAACCTACACCACCGACCTAAAACATAGAAAACAACTCACATATAACGACCCTGTCAGCAGCAGTCAAGGTCAAACCTTCACCACCGACTTAAAACATAGAAAACAACTCACATATAACGACCCTGTCAGCAGCAGTCAAGGTCAAACCTACACCACCAACCTAAAACATAGAAAACAACTCACATATAACGACCCTGTCAGCAGCAGTCAAGGTCAAACCTACACCACCAACCTAAAATATAGAAAACAACTCACATATAACGACCCTGTCAGCAGCAGTCAAGGTCAAACCTACACCACCAACCTAAAATATAGAAAACAACTCACATATAACGACCCCGTCAGCAGCAGTCAAGGTCAAACCTTCACCACCGACTTAAAACATAGAAAACAACTCACATATAACGACCCTGTTAGCAGCAGTCAAGGTCAAACCTAAACCACCGACCTAAAACATAGAAAACAACTCACATATAACGACCCTGTCAGCAGCAGTCAAGGTCAAACCTACACCACCGGCCTAAAACATAGAAAACAACTCACAATAACGACCCTGTCACTTACACAACCGACCTAAAACATAGAAAACAACTCACATATAACGACCCTGTCAGCAGCAGTCAAGGTCAAACCTACACCACCGACCTAAAACATAGAAAACAACTCACATATAACGACCCTGTCAGCAGCAGTCAAGGTCAAACCTTCACCACCGATTTGAAACATAGAAAACAACTCACATATAACGACCCTGTTAGCAGCAGTCAAGGTCAAACCTAAACCACCGACCTAAAACATAGAAAACAACTCACATATAACGACCCTGTCAGCAGCAGTCAAGGTAAAAAAATCCTGATCGATATCAAGGGTCTCAATAATAAGACCGACTCGATATTAAGACCACTTTTTGTCAGTACCATACGTGGTCTTAATAGCGGAACTTTACTGTAACAGTTACATGTCATATAAATATTATTTACACAAAATTCTCAGGCAGTAGATATAGCACTAATAGCAGAAGTGGTTGTTGGTACAAAATGACTACAAATTAAAGTTTCTCTCATCATCTAAAAAATTCCCTCACTTTTTTTGACAAATGAGAGAATTTCTCTCACTTGCATTCTGCAACAGAATAATCCCTGACGATATAGCCAAATTGAAACTAGCCAGGCCTTAGATAAGAGGGAGTGAACTGAACAAATCAAAAATCTTCTCACTCATTTGAGCTCCAAATACTATTGTGTTAAACTCATTAGAATCCTCTCTTTGACACGATTCTAATGATAGTGACACCATAGGGTTTACTCAAGAAATAAAGAATTAAGATTTTAAATACACCCCTTATCTGGAGCCCTAACTAGGGTATAGATAAGTCAATCAGAACCAAAATGCACATTTTCCTTTAGTAGTGATACAAGGTTGACAAGCAGGGAAATAGTCTTGACACTTGAGGATTTAACCCATTACCCCATAAATACGCCGTTTATGTATTCCTCCACTGAAGTAAATCATTCCATTTTTCACAGTCATGAATATGTACTACACAAAATATTTTCTTAGTCCTAGCAGATTATAGCTTGAAGAAGGTTGATAGTATTTTTCAACCTGCTTTAAGAGGTCACCTATCTTCATTGCAAGGAAAAGTCTATGGGGTAATGGGTTAACTCATTTACCCCTTAACCCTTTCCCTGATAGAAGCGCATTTTAGCGCATTTAATTTATACCTCCACTGAAGAAAAATGTTCAAATTTATACAGTCATGAACATATAGCCTAAGAAATATTTTCTATATCCTAGCAGGTGGTAGCTTAAAGCAGGCTGAAAGTAAAGCAGAGGCGCATTCTGCTTTACTTTCAACCTGCTTTAAGTGATCACATGTTTTCATAACTAGAAACTGGCTATTGGGTAAAGGGCTAAAACTCATTGCACAATTCAAGCTCCAAATTTAGTCAGTCCATTTTTGGTTGTTTTACAATATACAATACTTCAGAATGACAAATACTGAAGGTGCTGATCAGATGGCTCCTAAAAGATTAGCTTCCACACTTTTTGCATTGGACAATAGTACTCACCATAGGTATAAGTATTAAATGACATGTGAACTATTTACTCATTATTACTACTAAGGTTTAACCAATTACATGTACTTCAGAAGTATGCACATGAAGATTGTAGCTTAACAGGCTGAAAGTTAAGCAGAATGCATATCAAGGCACTTTCTGCATTACTTTCAGTCTGCCTTACGTAGCACCCTGTCATTCGTAACTAGAAGCTGGCCATGGAGTAAAAGGTTTCATTTGCAAATATAGTTCAACTAATTCACCCCTGAAATACCCCTTTTTACGCCTTTTAATCTATTCCTCCACTGAAGAAAATACTCCAAATTTATACAGTTATGAATATGTATGTTTAGAAATATTTTATATAATTAAAATCTTAAAGCAGGATGAAAGTAAAGCAGAATGCACCTTAAGGTGCATTCTGCTTTACTTTCAACCTGCTTAAAGCGGTCACCTGTCTTTAAAACTATAAGCAGTATATGGGGTAAAGGATTAACTCATTCACCCCTGAAATTTCAAATGGATTATCCCAGTTTCCAAGGAAGAATAGTCCATAAGTGAGAATTTAGGGTTGTTTTCTACAATATATTGCAAAATCCTAAAGGAGCCTTCTGATCTTGGTCTACACTGTTTGCATAGGACAAGTGTACTCTATAGAGGTATACTGTTTTTCAAAGACGATTATATTTGTCACTAAGGATGAATGAGTACCCCCATAGCCTGTATCTAGTATTGATATAGGTGGCCACTTGAAGCAGGTTGAAAGTAAAGCAGAATGTGCCTTAAGGCACATTCTGCTTTACTTTCTGCCTGCTTTAAGCTACTATCTGATAGGATATAGAGAATATTTCTTATGGTTCATATTTATAATTGTAGAAAAAGGAACTTTCTATAGTGTATGAATAATTTCAAGGCGTGTATATATGAGGGAATGGGTTAACATGTGGCAAATACCTGAGTGGTAAGGAGAAACACACTGTAAGAGTTATCTGTCTGGAACTTGCGTATCCTCTGTTCTCTCTCCTGTACCTGGGCTATAGTGCCATCGAGACGCATAATCTTGTGGCCCTGGAAAAAACACAAACACCTTGTAACTATTTCCTATAGGGCTGTAACGATACATTCCAATATTGGAATATAGTCGCACATTGATTTGGCCCTGGAAAAAACAAACACCTTTTCACCCTTTCCTATAGGGCTGTAACTATACACTTTAATATACTCAATAATTGATTTTGGTGAATACTTATCGTATCTGTGTGTTAAAGAACCGAATATTCGCCAGTACAAAAAAGAATTTTTTAAAACTTACCAACAATCTCCAGTACCACATTGCAACTTGCTATGATGATGGGGTTTATCTAGTTTCAATAAGAAAATTCAGGCACAAATTGGCTAATAATTAATGCAAACATCTGCACATGTGTATACATTTATACAAAATGCTCCAATTTTTGCTCCATCTTATTTGTACTTAAGGGAGATAACAAGATAATCTAACATACAATCATTTGTATGTGTTACCTCCCTTTAGCTACTGTGCATAGATATATTAAAATAACCTAGATCGGCTACAGGCCAATCAGCGATGGTCATCGAGAAGCCATTTTGGTGCGTGTATGCTATTCATCTTCCGATGGTCTGGTGCATGTTAATTGCGGTAGATCAATGACGTTACATCCTGTGATCAGGTAAATTAATCCCATCTACTTTGACGGTGTCATTGACTACAGAAGTTGCTAAGAACCGTTCCATAGTTGCTATGATTAACCGATGATTCTAGTCAGTTAAATAAGAATTACCATCATTTGTGCTTATTATCGTTTTATTGTCGTTTTACGGAGCATATTTATGTTACAAGATCTATGTAGTACAAATTAATTCTTAAATGAAATTAAATCATGTGGCCGGAGGGAAAGTGTATGATACACACACCAAAATGGTGTCTTTCTCACCGTCGACCAATGGGAGCTCAGCGCTAGGTGGCCCATCTAGTCACTTAAGATATCTTTGTTTCTGTGTATAAATCAATTAACTTGAAGCCTGCTAAAGGAAAGCAGAATGTGGCCTACGGCTCTCTCTGCTTTACTGTCATCATGCTCCAAGTGCAGGGCTCCAGATAAGAGGTAGTTATT
The DNA here is from genome assembly GCA_922989275.2 of Gari tellinella. NCBI lineage: Eukaryota > Metazoa > Mollusca > Bivalvia > Cardiida > Psammobiidae > Gari > Gari tellinella. The sequence goes on along the minus strand of OV277868.1, from coordinate 33,636,680 downwards.
TCAACAAATCCAACATTTTCTCACTTTTTTTAGAACCAAATCCTATGGTGTTACTACTCATTAGAATCGTCTCGAAGAGACGATTCTAATGAGTAGTGACACCATAGGGTTTAATTCAGAAATAAAGATTTTATTATTTGAAAAACTACCCTTATCTGGTGCTCTGAAGTGGTGACCTATTTTCAATATTAGTAAGCACATAACTCATAAATAATCCTGTAATGACTATGCTATGATCAAGGGAACTTACTCTGTAATGACTATGCTATGATCAAGGGAACTTACTCTGTAATGACTATGCTATGATCAAGAGAAATAACTCTGTAATGACTATGCTATGATCAAGGGAACTTACTCTGTAATGACTATGCTATGATCAAGGGAACTTACTCTATAATGACTATGCTATGATCAAGGGAACTTACTCTGTAATGAAAAGGGTAAGATCAAGGGAACTACAGTGTAGCTCCATTACTTCGCAGTCCGCTATTTCGCGAAAGCCAATATATCGCGGTCGCGGCTTGGACCCCATTTTTTCCTATATGTATACTAAAAGTCAATAAAAGCCAAGTAGCGATCATTTCTGTTTCTTTTATAATTTTATCTTCCTTTAACAGGTCGCTATAATTGCGTAATCAATGTCAATTATCACCATCTGTGGACTGCGCATGTGTCATCCCGCTGCATTGATTGACAGGTGCACTAACAATAGGCCTACAGAGTGAGCTCGCGCATATGAAGTTTCCCTCATTGTTTAGCAATAATTAGCAAACTAACCTGATTGAGTTATAACTATCAAAGTCGACTAATCCGTATTTATAGCAGTGGAGAGATAACCACAGACATTAAAATCACAGTCATTCACATTTTGATACATCAATCAGACGCTTACATTCATAACTGCGATTCGTACCTGATAACAACGTACTCAAACAATGTCGGCCAAGAAATAAATTAAATTTAACCTGTGAACTGTAAATTGGTTTCACTGATCTTTCAATTCATCTACCGCGGTACGTTGTTTTTTGACAATTCAACCGAGAAAATCTCATTTTATCCACGTTCTAATCGCGATATAGGAATTATGAGTGATTTCCACGAGTAACTGAATCGTACCGATACACACGCACATTTAAATCAAAATGGTGGCCGTTGTCGAAAACGAAAGTACGCATTTGGTATAATACACATGGAAACGCCGATGCTAGACACGACAGTGCATATAAAGACTTGTTTTGACAATAAATAACAAGGTAATCAACCAAGAAACCGTGTTTATTGCATGACATTGATATAATAGAGTTTGGCAATGGAATTTACAACAGAATTTGGTTCAGCTCAGAATTGGGATATATCGCGATCCGACCACATCGCGGATTTCATTTCGTGGACCCCAACTTCCGCGATATAATGGAGCTACACTGTACTATGCTATGATCAAGGGAACTTACTCTGTTTGTAATGACTTTCTCCATGATGTCCAACATCTTCCTGGACTGGGAGAAGACCAGACACCTGTGTCCCTCTTCCTTTAGCTGGTCCAGCAGCTTGACCAGGAATATCAGTTTGCCAGCCTCATTAATGAGAATGTTGTCATCCACATGCTGTATACGGGTAACAGCACTCAGGTTACCAGCCTCCGTCTCTAGAAAGTCTTCATCAACTCTGGAAGGAGAATAAGCACTGAGGAGTTCTGGCCCTTGGCGGAAACCAGGCCCCAAGGTTATAAAGCTTTTTAGTTGAGTCTGGTATTGTTCTCAACCATTTGATTGGTCAGATTTGAGCCTAGGCTAAAATCTGACTAATCAAATGCTTGAGAACTACTCCAGACTCAACTAAAAGCTTTATAACCTTGGAGCCAGGCCCCAAGGTTATAAAGAGTTTGAGTAGTCTGAGATCGTTCTCAAGCATTTGATTGGTCAGATTTGAGCTTTTGCAAGCAAAAGCTCAAATCTGACTAATCAAATGCTTGAGAACGATCTCACTCAACTCAAACTCTTTATATCCTTGAACCCAGACTGAGCCTGGTTTCCAAGGACCATTAAGGGCCCAGAACTCCTCAGTGCTGAATACAATATGAACATGAACAGTTAGGATCATGCTGACTAAATACTCATAGAATATAACAACCAGTGATAATTTTACGTCTGCGTCCTGCGTACAGTACGCATAAAAATCGTTGAGGACGCATAGTCTGAAAAGACGTGCGTCCTCAAGGACGCATCGTCGTACTTGCGTGAAAAATACAGAACGATTAATACTTTAATGTGTAGATACTTTGTAACGGCGTATCAGGCCTACGTAGGTGCTAAATTGTTTTCGCAGACGAACATAGTTGCTAAAGACGCTGAATATATTATGATAATTAGGCCAAAATAAATTAAAACACGAATACAAAAAGTCCGCGCCGCAAATAATGAACTCTTTTTTATAGTGGCTAGTCAAGATAGTACGGTCAATGTTTTAGACCTAGCCTATTTGTGTCCAAAATGGCGGGTATCGGACTTGACAAGAATCGCCCCAAAGTTTGAAAGGTTTGACGCATAGTATTTGATTATTGTAGCAATTAAGTGCGCGCGAATTTTCGCGCACTATCTGTATCTAAACTTTCTATATCTAATACGTCATAGAATATCACGACGGGGGAGACGAGTCGTCATTAGTTGTTATTGGCGATAATATCATATGGCTGGTACCGCGTAGGGCTGACTTGAAAGATTGCACTAGTAATTTTTGTGCGAGATTTTCGAAATCTATGCGAGAATCGGACATCATAGCTGCAACACTGTTTTAAGAACAGAAACATTGTAGGTGTGTTCGTAATAATAGTAAAGTAAGAAATTCGTTTGTGAAAGTTTGTTAGAACAGTAATTTGCAACACAGCACTCTTGCTAGACATGCAGATCTGTAGAGCATACAGGCTTCCGTTTTTGGACAGAATCACAAAGAACAGAATTCTTATAAAGTCAAGTTGACCAAAGCTATTGACTTATAAGTGCACATTGAACTGGAAAGATCAGAAACATGCAGGTTTAATGAAATAAAATGAACAAACTATGCTTACTATGGCATTTATAGATTTTAATATTCATTGATTCATTTTCAGTGTCAAACGTTAAATAAAGTTAAATGGGAAAAAAACCCAGACGGGTGTAGCAGTTGGTTCACATGCTTGTAGTTGGTGAAAAAAATTGGGACCCATAGTTTTTAAAGTTATGGGTCCCAAAGGACCCATTCTTTTTTTTTCTAAAATTATTACTGAACAACTACCGGATGTCAAAGAGATAATTGCTTTTTCTTCCATTTTTGCCTATGTGGGATAGAGATTTGTACCACGGGGAATAACTCTATCTTCTATACCACGTGATGTCAAATTTCGCTGCATGACGCGGGTATCTAAATTACGTCATTTGTGGTGATGTTACTATAAACAACGTTTTTTGGGGAAGAGTTCACACAACATGCAATTATTTTGTCATTTTTATCATGTTTTAATGATTTAAATGTGAGAAAGAAAATATCCACCACTTGATTTGTTGGGTCAGAAAATTCACACAGGGACTCGGCAAGCCAACTCATGGTGTATTCTTATAATATCTTTTGGTTTCTGGTGGATGTCACCACCACAAATGCATTCATGAAGGAAAAGATAAGACGAACAGTGGCTGTGATAAACCTTTAGACATTGATGGAGTACAGAATGAATCTCAACAGTAAACCCATTACTCCATAAATACACCCTTTTACACCTTGAATATATAACAACCACTGAAGGAAATCATTTCAATTCATACAGTGTCATGACTGTACAGTCGAACACCGTTACCTCGATATTGGATACGTCTATACTCCGCTTATGTCGATTTGTTCTGCCGGTCCCGGCGAATTCCTTCTTTATCTATATAAGAAATCTCTCATTTGCTCGATATGCTTACCTCGATATTATCGGTTACGTTGATGTAATTTTTTAGACCCAGGGCAATTTTTCTCACTGGTATAAGGACCGAATGTGTGAAAATTACCGAAATGTTTGATAAAGTGTTTGCTTTTAAAGTGTAAATTATGACTGATAGTCTTAATTCTTTAATCAGTATGATTAAAGAATTACCGTCTTAATTGCGCTAATCAGTATGATTAAATAATTCTAGAATAACTTTGATTACGAAGTTTGCGTACATATTTTCGAATAATTCAGGCTGAATACAGTTCTGTCAAAACTGAGTCAATTATGGTTTTGCTACTTAAACCAGACCTAAATCACATCGAAAAGATTGTCAAGATGCTTTCTGATCGAGACAGTTCACCTACACCGTCGCACTCAGATATGTCTGGGGAAGGACCCGGTACCCAACCCGGGGGGATACCCAGACTGTCCAACGAACATGACGTTTCCAGGGAAGGACCCGGTAATCAACCCGGGCGGATACCTGGAGCCTCTGTTCAGTGTGGCAAGAAGTCAACAAAGAGAAAACTTGCTAACTACACCGTGGAGACAAAGTACCGAGCCATTATGGCCGTTGAAGAAGGAAAAAGCCCAAAGACAAAGATTGCCAATGAATTTGGTGTTCCACAAAACACTCTGTCAACATGGCTGAAAAAGTCTGCTCAAATAAAACAGGCTTATGCAGCATGCGACTTTGGACCGCAGAGAAAGAGGAGTAGACAGGCAAAATATCCTGAAGTTGAAGAGGCCGTTTTGAAGTGGTTCAAACACGCCCGTAATGAAAATGTGCCGATTTCAGGTCCCTTTCTCATGCACAAAGCTAACAGCTTCGCCCGAGACTTAGGAGTGTCTGAGAATGACTTTCAGTGCTCAAATGGGTGGTTAGAGAGATTTAAGGAAAGACATGGGATCACATTCAAGAAGGTGTGCGGAGAGGCAAAGTCTGTGGATGTTTCTTCAGACAAAATGAGTGAGTGGAATGACAGGCTCGTCTCCATTCTCTCAGAGTATAGCCCAGACGACATCTTCAATGCTGATGAGACTGGGTTATTCTACCGTGCCCTCAGTGATAAGACTCTGGAATTCAAAAACGTGGACTGCCATGGTGGCAAACAGAGCAAAGAGCGTCTCACAGTAATGGTGTGCGCTAACATGTCTGGGTCTGAAAAAAGTAAGCTGTTGGTGATCGGTAAATCTCAGAAGCCACGATGCTTCAAGAATGTGAAGTCTCTTCCTGTGGAGTACAAAGCCAATAAGAAAGCCTGGATGGTGTCACAAATTTTCATAGACTGGGTAACGCAATTTGACAGAAACATGCGCTGCCAGAAAAGAAAAGTCGTGCTAATTGTTGACAACTGCCCAGCCCATCCTGAGGTGAAGGGACTGAAAGCTGTGAAGCTTGTGTATTTACCACCCAACACTACCAGCATCACCCAGCCTATGGACCAGGGGGTGATACAGTCTCTCAAGGTGCAGTACAGAAACCTTGTAATGCAGCGCCAGTCAAGCTGTGTAGAACAGAAGACAGAGTTTGTACTTTCTGTTCTTGATGGAATCAGACTGCTGCAGCAAGCATGGGCTAAGGTGACACAGACTACTATTGCGAACTGCTTTCGCCGTGCTAAGTTTGTGCCACAGACGGAGACAGAGGTAACAGAGGAAGAAGACCCAGAAGACGATATCCCGCTTGCACGTCTGCTGTGCAACGGGGTCTCGCTTGCTGACTACGCCGCAATTGACGATCAGGTGACAACATCGGCACCCGCTACTGACGACAGCATCGTGGCAGAGATCATCAGCGCCAGGAATTCTTGTGAGAGCGACGAAGAACCAGAAATTCAGGAACAGCAAACAACAAAGCCGCCAAATCTCGCCAGTGCTTACAGTGCTTTTGACACTTTGCGAGCGTTGGTTGAAACTCAGGAAAATGTGCCAGACAATATCATGAACGCTCTTGCTGATTTTGGCAATTTTGTGTCTAAGTTACAAGGGAGGGGACATTTTGCTAAACAGACGTCGATTACAGAATTCTTCATAGTGCCGGACAGTGAATTAGTGTAGTGAGACCAACAGAAATGTCTTTTAAGTGTCGTTAACTGATGCAAGCTTTTAAGTTTACAATTCATTTCTAAATCATTCTTAATTTCTATTAGAAATCTTGATCAATTCCAACAGGTTGTTTCTGTTTGAAATGCCGAAATAATTCGCCAGCGTTTCAAAATCGGATCCAACCTGTTGAAAATTAAACATGTATGCTTGCAAAGGTTAAGCGTCACCGGAAGTGTAAACTGCTCTGTCATTGTGCGACGAAATGTGTAGAGCTCAGATCTATTATGTTACATGTATGTTATGGAAATGTGCTAGAAATCATGTGCTGGATATTTATGCTGATCTAATCAGGTACCAAATGTGTTTTAAATATTTCATATGTATGTCGTGCTTTGTCTCTGTGTTCGTCTCTTTCGTCTATCATGTATCGTTGTTGTGTTAATAATTTTGTGTATTAAAATATGAAAACTGTTTATTTGTATGTGTTGTCTCGCTCCCTCATATCACATGTAGATTATTCTTGCCTTTATTTCCAATACCGATCATATACCTCCTAATAAACACTATATAGGATCAATATTACCCACCTTCCATATGACAATACAGATGTCAATTGTTAAACTCCTTTAGCTCGAAGTTCGGTTATGTCGATATTTTTTCAACGGTCCGTTGAACTTCGAGGTAACGGAGTTCGACTGTATATGTATCACAATATTTTTTTCTATATCCAACAGATGTAACAGATGGTAGTTTTAAGCAGGCTGAAAGTAAAGCTTCAAAGTTTATTTCAAACTCATAGCCTATACAGGCATAAGAGATAACAGTTTAGACTGTCTTAACGACCCCATATCTACAGTGATGTTTTGTCTTCAACAATCTTTTTATATCCCCCGATGCGTTTTACACTGAAAATTTGTGTACAACGACTCCTTGCAAAATCCGTTTAACAACCATGATTTTTAACTCCCAAATCGAAGTTTTGGATCCGTACAATATCTTTCTAAAATGACCGCACTGAGGGGAACAACCCAATCAGTTGCTAGGAGAATTATCGAACTTGTCCCGTGGTGCATTTTGGGTAACTGTAACATGTACATTTCAAAGGTCAACAATGGCTTCCAAATGCAAATATCTTTCGCTCGAAGATAAAATAAAAGCGATCGAATAAATGGAAAAGGGGATGCCTGCAAGACGCAGTGTCTTGTCTAGGAAGCCTAGGTGTTTTGGAAAGATTGACATTAAAAGTTTGCCAGTTGACTATTACTATAACAAAAAGGCTTGGATGACCAGCTCAATTTATGAAGACTTTTTACAAAAATTAAACAGACAAATGCGATCACAACAACACCAGATTCTACTGTTTGTTGACAATGCCCCCTCCCACCCCCAGTTAGAGTTGAGCAACATCAAAGTCACACCAAACACTACTTCCTGCACCCAACCTATGGACCAGGGGATAATACAGACTACCAAACTCAAGTTCCGTAAACATCAGATTCTATCAAGGGTGCATGTGCCAGCAACATTGATGATGATGATGATGATGATGATGTCCCCTTTAAGATTTAAGTGATGAGGAGAGTGGCTTTGTAGCTGAGAATGTGACAGAAAGATTAACTTTGAGTGAAGCTCATGAAATGATGTTTAACCCTTTACCTGATAGCCTATTTCTAGTATTGAAGATAGGTGACCACTTAAAGCAGGTTGAAAGTAAAGTAGAATGCGCCAAAAGGCGCGTTCTACTTTACTTTTAGCCAGCTTTAAGCTTCCATGTGCTAGAAAATAGAAAATATTTTCCTATACTATTATATATTAATATATATACTGCTCTTTTCTAATATTTCGACCTCTAAGGGCCTTTTTCAAAGAAAATCACGTCAAAACACACGTCACATTTTTGTTACATGCATTCAGCCATAAAATCAAAGAGAATAATGTTAACAACATTGTTTGTTATTGCCGTTGTCATGACGTCGATATGACGTCATCTTCATGACGTCATGTGTGCAATGGCGTCATGCATGCATTAGCGCATTATCCTCCTTGACATTACAGCCAAATGGTCTGTACGTTCTCAGCTTCCAAATCCAATCGGTTTCATAGATCTGTCTTTCAATTCTACTTCCATTAAACATTCTCTTCAAAATGACAAACCTAACATCTTCACTACTATGTCCTCCGACTCCAAAATGCCTATTAATTGGCTTCTCTCTCTCATGCCTTATATCACTCAAATGTTCTTTCATTCTCTCTCTGATTTCTCTCTCAGTCTCGCCTACATACACCATCCTATTACATTTACTACATCTTATTCCATACACGACATTTCTCTCCCTACAGTTAATATTAGTACACACCTTGAAAATTGATTGTTCATATGTGTCTTTAACACTTGACATTTCAAGAATACTACAAGTAGCACATTCTTGTGAACAAACCACATTGTTAGGTTTAACAATGCGGTTAGTCTTAGAATGTACCAGTGTGTCACAGAGATTTTTATCACGCCTGAATGCTACAATTGGTAATTCCTGAAATACATCTTTCAGCCTCTCAGATTTGTGTAAAACTTTTGAGTGCTTTTGTACAATGTCGTGTATGTTTGGCAGTAGGTTTGAATAAGTCAAAACTAAAGGAACCCTATTCAATTTCCTATTATCTGATTGTTTCTTGAGAAGAGTATCTGATCTATTAAGCTTATCAACCCGTACTAATTGACTTTCTATCATCCTACTGCTATACCCTCTCCTTCTCAACTGACCCTTAAGTTTACTTCTTTCCCTAATGTAGTCTGACTCTCTTTCACATATACGTTTAATTCTTAAACCCAAACCATACGCTATGCCTTTCTTTGTATTGGGAGGATGACAAGAAGAATTATTAAGGTACAGTTGTTTATCTGTAGGCTTAACATAAATATCTGTATATATCTGACCATTGTCCATCTTCACTAAAGTGTCCAAAAACTCTATTTTATCCAAACCATATCTAAGTTCTATCTTGATATTTTGGTGGATACTGTTTGCATGTTTGGTAAAATCTTCTAATTCTTGCACTGTACCATTCCAAATCCCAAAACTGTCATCTATGAATCGTTTATAAAACAATGGCACTTTTTTGTGTGCCATTAATTTTTCATCCCATTTCCTCATGTATGTACAAGCAAAATTTTTTCCTAGTTTTGAGCCAATTGCTATACCATCCTTTTGTATGAATGTACTATCACCAAAACAAAACGTGTTGTTGTCTAAAACTGTTTGAATCATCTTCAGAACATGTTCAGTTCCTATTAATGGATCCCTCCTGCTTGCAAGGGCTTCCCTACATGCATCTAGTCCCTCTTTTTTAGGAACTGACGGATACAACTTAGCCACATAAAAACAGAACAAAATGCAATCATCTGAAAACGGACCTTTTAATTCTTTTAATTTATTAATAAAATCAGTAGTATCCCTAATGTAGCTTGGTGATGTTTCGACAAATTCGCTTAGTTCATGTTCAGCAACCTCAGCTAACTTTTCAGTAGCAGTACCTATGCCGCTAACTATCGTTCTAAAAGGAGCAGTTGGTTTATGGATCTTGGGGTTACCTTTCAATTTACCTGGTCTAGAGTACTTTGGGATAAGATACTGTTTCATGTCTTTTGATATAGCATCTCCCCTAAACACTATTATATTCATGACTGATTAAATTGGAACCATTTTCTTCAGCGAAGGAATAAATCATATCTGCTAAAAGGCGCTTCTATGGGAAAAAGGGTTAAATTGAAAACTTTTGCAGTATTGTTTGGCAATTCTAACTTGATGGATTCACTGCAGGCAGTGGATGAAGCTCTAACAGAAATGTCAATACAAAAGTCCAGACAAAGAAAGATTGAACGACCCATGTAATACAGTTGTGACTACTCATTACAGAGCACCAGATAAGGGTAATTTTTAAAAAACTAAAATCTTTATTTCTGAATTAAACCCTATGGTGTTACTACTCATTAGAATTGTCTCTTTGAGACGATTCTAATGAGTAGTAACACCATAGGATTTGGTGTTACCAATGAGTAGTAACACCATAGGACTTGGTGCTGAAATAAGAGAGAAAATGTTGGATTTGTTCAGTTTACTCCCTCTTATCTGGAGTCCTGGTAACAAGGGTATGATATCTGCTGGGAACACAGAAATCATACTGTAACTTCTTAGTGACATAAATCAGAAATGAAATCACACAGTATAAGGAAGACGGCTCATTAATTTTCAGCATTATATACTGACCCAAAAAAGAAACCCTACACTATGATGTTTATCAATTTTCTGAAGATATAATTAAGTTAGAATAAAAACAAAGATAGGACATTAAACCTCAATGTTTTCATGATGCATTTGTGCAATCTGATTTTTCTGGGACATGCGTCAATATGTTAATGACGTCAAACGTAAGATAGATGTCAAAACTCATGTTAGCACCTAAGTGCTTTTGGGATTGTTTTACTTTTGAACGTTTATAACTTAAAATTGTTTGCAGGTTTGTGGGGGAAAAAAAGTTCCAATGCAGGCTAATACCTGTTGTGACCACCTCTGACTCTAATGAGTGTTTCAATACGTCTTCTCATCGAGTTGACGTATTGTTGTATTAGCTGATTTGGGAGGTTGTTCCACTCCCTAACAAGGGTGTTTGTCAGCTGGTTTACAGTTTGAGGCGCATGATGGACACGCTCACGTCTTCCAAGTTCGTCCCAAATGTGTTCTATGGGGTTCATGTCCGGAGATATTGCCGGCCACTGCATGACATTTACGTTGGCAGCAGCAAGGCGAGCTTGTGTGATTCTTGCAACATGGGGGCGGGCATTGTCCTGCTGAAACACAGCTGGAGCATTCCTTTGCATGAAAGGAATAGCTTCTGCATTTAAAATATCGTTTATATACCTATTGGCAATTAAGTTGCCCTGGATGACTATGAGTCTGGTCTTCTGTCCCCCCATAATCCCTCCCCACACCATAACTCCCCCGCCCCCAAAACGATCATGCTCTCAGACACAGACAGGTGCAAATCTTTCCCCTTGTCGACAATGGACACGCTGACGACCATCAGAGATACTCAAGTTGAAGCTTGATTTATCTGAAAACAATACTGTATTCCAGTTATGTCGACGCCAACGGCGATGCGCACCCGCCCAACGTAAACGTGCCTGTCTATGACGTAACGTCATAATAGCCCCTGTATATGGGCGCCGCGCTCTAATTGGGCGATTCTGTTCACGTAGCCGATTAATGATTGTTTGTGGGCATACATTGAACGCTGGTGCCGTCAACGTCGCAGGTTGAAATCTGTTACGCAAAATGCGTCAAAACAATGTGTTGATCGTCCTGTTGGCTAGTTGCTCTTGGTCTACCTGACCTGGGACGATCATGCACATCAGCTTGTTGCACAAAACGTCTAACAAGATTATATACTGTGCTGCGACAGCAGTTAAAAGTCCTGCTAACGTCATGGCCGTTACGCCAGCTTGCAGCATACCGATAGCTTGATTTCTCTCGGCCTCTGTTAACCGTGGCATTTTGTAACCATTAAATGTTAATGGTGATTTGTAGTGTGTAGTCACTGAGTCAATGTATAGCGCTCTTGTTTAAGCTCCATTGTACCCCATTCATTGCGCACGGGGCGCAGTTGCAAAACGGCTATTTGGGGATAAACCGAAATTCACGAAGTACCGTGAAAGCATGAGTTTACACTACTATTGTGTATCAAAATCCTTAGAATGTGAGGTGAAGTAATTTTAATTCAATGCCCACACTAAAACAATATTTCAAAATTAAAAGTGTAGGGTTTCTTTTTTGGGTCAGTATAGTTTAAACAAACAAGGCTAATTGGTCAAAATACTCAGATCACAGTTTATTCATAAGGGAAAGTTCAAGAGGTAGATATTTGCATCTATCAAGCATACAGTGGAGAATCTGTTATTCTTTCCCGTTTAAACGCAAAGTGCTAAAACGTAGAAAAGAACAACTTTTGGACAATTTTGATATTTCATGTTTATCTTGGTGGCAAACAGTTTGGAGCCTGATCAGACGCCGGGTTACCCGGCGTCTGATCTGGCTCCAAACTGTTTGCACTGCAAATAATAGTTTTAGCGTAAACGCGTTTATTGGGAAAGAATAACAGATTCTCCACTGTATTAAACACAGGGCTACAGATAAGAGTAGTTTTTCAAAAACTAAAATCTTTATTTCTGCATTAAACCCTATGGTGTTACTACTCAATGAGCAGTAACACCATAGGATTGGTGCTAAAATGAGAGAGAAAATATTGAATTTGTTCAGAAAACTTCTTCTTATCTGGAGCCCTGAAACAAATATTTCATGTTTGTCACAGGGATTACACACGATGTGTTCCCTCTCAATTCCAAAGAAACTGCCTTTTTCAATAGGAACCTTGCAATTAAAGCATTTGAATTTACACAAGAAAAGTGAAAGATTTCCTTTGTAAGTACAAAAGGTAAATTTCCAGTTTATGTTCATATTTTATAAATTCTATAGTTAAGGGATTTTGGTGATTCATTTATATGCATGAGGAGCCTGGTTGAGAACCTAACAGACAGGTTTTATACCTCGATAGCCAAACCATTGGACTACTTCTTGATGCTTCATTAACGCCTACACTGCATGGAAGCTTACCCTGCCCGGAACCTGCCGAGACGCCGGATGAAAATGGAACAACTACAATGTCGCCACCAGTAGGGACGTGACCGAGCCCGAGATGAGAGCACTTTAGGCACTCAACATCCTGATGGGGATCAGCAACCTACCACAGCTGTATTGGTCCAAGGATTCTTTCCTGCAGAATGGTGGCGTCACCAAGACAATGACCTGAAACAGGTTCCAAAGAATTTTTCGGTATTTTCACGTGGCGGACAGAGCAGCTGAACAAGCACGCGGGCAGCCCAACTACGACCCCCTCTTCAAGATCCAGCCAATCATACAGCAACTCATCCGGACTTTCAGGGATTGCTACACCCTTTCCAGAGAGGTGTCTATTGACGAGGGGATGATAGCCTTCACTGGACGACTGTCGTTTCGTCAGTATATGCTGGCCAAACTGATCAAGAGGAGGGTCAAGGTGTGGCTCTTGGCAGACTCAGTCACAGCATACCTGGAATGCTTCAAGTTTTACAATGGGAGACAGGAAACCAGCAGAGAACACGGCTTGGGATATATTGCGGTGATGGAGCTGTCTGAACACTCACACCTATACTTGGACAACTTCTTTTCTGGCGTGGAACTTCTTGAGGACCTGTTGCAGCATGGCCTTTATGTGTGTGGGACAGTCAGGCCTATGAGGAAGGGGTTCCTATGCAACTCAAGAAGCCGGCTTATATCTCTTACAGAGGAGCTTTTGCGAATCTCCAGAAGGGTGACTCCAACCTCCTGCTAGTGCCTGGATGGACAAGAAACACGTTCATCACCTGTCAACCCTTAGCGACCCAGGGGGTTACTGGTCGAGATGTCGTAGCCGTTCGGATCCCATCCAGAGTCTTGGCATATAAGTTTATGGGAAGAGTTGTTAACATGATCAGTACCAGGCAGCCTACAGCATTGGAAGGAAAGGAAAGAAGACATGGAGATTATGTTTGGGATTCTCTTCAATGCAGATGTTATAAACGCATTCATCATATCCAAGAGCGTGTCCAGCCAAGCTACCAAGAAGCGACTTTTCACTTACTTGACTTCAGAATGAAGATGATACGGCAGAGGTAGAGGTCTAGCATCAATACTGGATACTTTGAAGAGATGGTGGATGCAGAGAACATTGGGAGCCACTTAACTCCAAGATGCCGGTGAAGGAAAACTCTTCAAGTTTCACATAATTCTTGATACATAAATACACACTTGAGATAATTATGATTGAATGCTTGATTGAGTTATTGATTGAATGAATGAAGATTGAAAGTCCAATTGCCAGTTTCTACAATATGGGTTGTGTGTTAGTGGTTCTGTGTAGTTTCTACAACGGGACCAGGCTGTTGAGTGGGAGTGAAAAAACCCATTTCACTGTCGTGTTAGCAGTTTGTGTTGATGGGGATTTTCTTCCGCCAATGGTAATTTTTTAGGGTAAACGTCCAATTGACATTCCCCATCCACCAAACTGGATTGTATGTGTGCAGGAGAAAGGGTGGACGGATGAGAACTTGATGCAACGGTGGATTAAGGATGTACTTGTGAAATTCACTGGGAAAGAACTCACTCTGTTAGTGATGGACAGTTTTAGGGCACATATTACTGACAACATTAAGAAACAACTGAGAAAGGGTAATGTCGCACCTGCAGTAATCCCTGGAGGCTGCACCTCTAAGATTCTAAGAAAGTATAAGTTCTTTAGACAAGAGGGCCATGGCCCTTAATTCGCTCACCTGAGGTCATTGTGCCTTAGCTTAATAGACAAGACAACATTTTAATATAGCTGTAAATGGAATTATCTTCCAGACAAAAAAACCCATGACAAATTGGAATAACTTAAAAAAATGTTGTTGGCAGAGTTATGGCCCTTATCCATGACACTTCTTCTTATCAAGCTACATGTATTTCCATATGATTATTTATTGCCCATTCTGCTTTACTTTCAACCTGCTTTAAGTTATCATCTACTAAGATATAGATACCATTTCTTATATCTTACATTTTTATGACTGTATAAAGTGGAATTATTTTCTTTAAGAGGAATAAATTAAATGCGTAAAAAGGCATATGTATGGGGAAATGGGTTAACATCAGTAGAACTGGAGTTATTTCAAAGACAAGAAAATATGACACTGGGAAATAACTCAAAAATGACATTGACCTTTGCAGAACATGACCTAAGTTATAAAGTTTCTAACTTTAACAAAGTTATGGCTAAGATTAAAGTTGTGGACTGACAGACAAACAAATTGACAAACAGACAAAACAAGAAATATCTTTAAAAAAGATATTCCGTCGCAGGTTAAAGTTTTTTTGTGGGGTACAGTATTCACTTAACCAGAGACAAGTGTATACACTGACTTTCCCACATGCTAAATTTAGAGCTTATCCACGCTAAATTTAGAAATGATGACATAGTAACAGCAATATTTAGACTGCATCTCATTGTTTTGCCAGGTTTACACTCGCAAGATAGATGTGAAAAAATAACAGAACGCCAGTCTAGGCCATTGGCCGATAAGAGTACTGCATTTCAAGCACGTGGTTATTGACCAGGATTTCTGATCATTCCTGATTGGTTAAATTGTTTCATAGAGTTGCGGTCAAAAGACAAAACAGACCCGTCTGGGACGGGAAAAAAGCAGACAGACAAAAACAATATGCCCCCAACTGCAGGGGCATAAAAAATGTAGCAGACAACACCATATGCTGCTGATACAGTGAACCTCAGCTGACCTGAGTTCAGTTATGTAACTCTGCCAGTAGGAAATGTGGCTAGGGTCTAACTCTTATAATGCTGAATTGCTGTCTGCTATACATATATTGAATGTGAATTATGACCTAGATATTCAACCGACCAGAACCATTTGAACAAAATAGGTAAAGGACATTTAGAAGTGTCACCATGCCAAATATCAAAGCTCTGGTCATATTAGTGTCAGAGAAGAAGACATTTGAAATTTTCACTATATAACTCTATGTAAAACTGTGACCCCCCAAGGGCGGGGCTAATTTTGACCCCAGGGGCATAATTTGAACAAACTTGATAGAGGACCTGTAGGTGATGCTATGTGCCAAATATCTAAGCTCTGGCCCTTGTAGTTTCAGAAAAGAAGATTTTTTAAGATTTCCTTATTTTTTCACTTTGGTTGCCATGGCAACCAGAGTTCTGCATTGTTTTTAATTCTTTGAACAAATCTGAAAGAGCTTGACCCAAGGAACATTTCTGTAAAGTTTGGTTGAAATCTGTTCAGCGGTATAGGAGGAGATGTCATTTGAAGTAATTGTTAACGACGACGGACGATGCACGACGACGGACGACGAACACAGGGCCATCGCAATAGCTCACCTTGAGCCTTTGGCTCAGGTGAGCTAAAAAGTGCAATTATTGTTGGAATCAGGTCATTGTGTCAGGAGTTATTGACCCTTATTTACAATCTATAGTATACAAATTTGAATGGATTAATATTAATATGTTAGGAAGCTCAAAGCTAAAACTAACTACATGTATCAGGTCCCATTACAACAGGTGAGCAGTAAAGGTCCTCTTGTTCTGAAACTACTGTCCCAATTGAAACTAAACATGATGGAATTCATGGGTACCAAGTGAGCAATTTAATTTAGGGCCATAATGGCCCTCTTGTTTTAAAATATGGTTACAGCAAGATGCAGTTTATGCATTAAAAAGAACTAACCTTTTTAAAAAACATTTCAGCTACAAAAGACAAAATCTCAGAAGATCTGAAGGACACAGGACCTACTCAGAGGACATTCCTATCTGGCTTACACACAGGCCAGACAACTTCATCAGAGTGTGCAAATCATTTCAAAGTGCAGAGTTCACATTCCAGTCATCATTATTCTGTAAATACTGTGGGCCCAAATCCAACATGCACATGCAAGGATTTTGAAAAACTGCATTGGCCATGCTTGCAGTCAATCATATTTACAGGAGTCCAGGGTGTTTGAACAATTATTTTCAACACCCACTATTCACTTTAGATTTAAATTTTGATGTTGAAGAAATAGAAGAAATTAGTGAAATTCAAGAAGAATGTACTGAACCCCCCCCCCTAAAATTACAGAAACAAAGAACAGAAACACAATGTAGGAATGAATGCCTGGAGCTGTTAACCCTTTCCCCAATAGAAGCGCCTTTTAGCGAATATGATATATTCTTCCGCTGAAGAAAATAGTTTCAATTTAATTAGTCATGAATAATTATTATAGGGAATATTTCTATATTCTAGCACATTATAGCTTAAAGCAGGCTGATAGTAAAGCAGAATGCGCCTTAAGGCACATTCTGCTTTACTTTCAACCTGCTTTAAGTAGTCACCTTTCTTCAATACTAGAAACAGGCTATCAGGTAAAGGGTTAAGGGAAATTGAAGGTGCTGTGTATTCATCCTGCAATTTCAAGGACCTCACTGATACAGCACAACAGCTCCAGGATGTATTACATGTCCTGGAGGAAAAGATAATTCCAAAAAGTGGACTGCCACTAGGGCAAAGAAAAAAGTGGTCCAGGAGATCCTTATTAAAGAAGCCATTCCAAAGCAAAATAAAAAAAACAGTCTAAAACCTCAGATGAGGGAGATCGGGAAAAAAAAGATGAGGGACAGAGAACTACCAGGAGTAAGTTTGAAATCTTTATATGCACTATTTTATATTTATGTAGTAGTTTAAAAGATCTTGATACCCATGAATGTTATAAATTTTAGCTCAGATTTTAACAGTGCCTCTAAATAATTTATATTATTTTCTAAATCATAATTTCAGTTTGCCTTTTCTGCTTTCAATGGGTTTTTGTGTCAGCTGCTGTAGAGCTTGACTGGTTGATGTGTCTTATGCAAGGGTCATAACTCTTGCATCAACATTAAGCATCCATTAATCTAAAAGGCATGATGTTCATATATAGAAAAGACATAACTATACATAATAAATTATTTCAAATTATTTTAGTAGGTGTTTGATATCATAGAAAAAGTCAAAAATATATCCTTAATTAAGTATTGTTTCAACTGAACAGAAGGGACTAGCGTTCCATATCAAATTTCATTACCTTATGAATAGCAGTGTAATACAACTCATACCAGGACTAAACCAAACAATAATGATGGTATCACATTACTAAACCAAACAATAATAATGGTATCACATAACTAAACAATCAGCACAAAACACGAGTGTAAGGAACCAGCTGATTTACTTTTCTACCTTTACAGTACAAACATTCTTGAGAAACACTTTTATGATACAGGAAACCAGCCTTTAAAGAGATATTTTGCTTTAAGCAGTCAGCTGCTTTAATAAGAGTTGGATATAGGTGACATGTACTGGGTGCGAGGTTATAAAACTTTAAATGAACTTTGTGCTCAAAACTCAATTTCGATTACAAGCTCTAGTTTTGATAAAATATGCTATATTTGATGTATGTAACCTCATTTGGGAACATATTTATAATAGAATTATGTATGCAAATACCCAGGTTATAAATAAAATGTTTGCCAAAATGTTATGAGCTGAGAAAATATCTGAGTTTTGAGCACAGAGTCCATTTTAAGTTTTATAACCTCGGGGCCTGATGGTTGTGGGGGAAAGGGTTAACCCATTACCCCATACCCTGTTTGTAGTTTTGAAGACAGCTGACTATTTAAAGCAGGTTGAAAGTGAAGCAGAATGCGCCTTAAGTCTGCTTTATGCTACTATATGCTACAATTAACAAAATATTTCTTATGACACATATCTATGACTGTATAAATTGAAACTATTTTCTTCAGTGAAGGAATAAATTGAAGGTGTTAAAAGGAGTATTTATGGTGTAATGGGTTAAATAGAGGTGGATATAGGTGATATGCACTGACAGCTGTGGAGGAAAGGGTTAAATCATACTAACCTTTCAAATCATACTTCAATTGAAAGCAATGCAGTCTTTAACCCTTTCCCACATAGCATATCTCTAGTACTGAATATAGGTGTCCTCTTAAAGCAGGTTGAAAGTAAAGCAGAATGCGCTTTAAGCGCATTCTGCTTTACTTTCAGCCTGCTTTAAGCTATCATCTGCTAGAATATAGAAAATATTTTGTATTATACATATTTATGAATGTATAAATTGGAACTATTTTCTTCAGGGCAAGAATAAACTGAATGCGCTAAAAGACGCTTCTATGGGGGGAAAAGGGTTAAATACGAAGGATAAAGAAAAGTAACAGTGTATGGACAGTTATTATTATACTACATGTAGTTGAGAAAATAGATGAAAAGGAAATGTTGAAAATAAAGTGAAACTTTTATCTATAATGTGCCATGAGAGAGGTGTAGACAATATGGGTGGAAATTATTCCTCTTCCAGGACAGAACTTGTCCACGAGACCAAGATAAAGACGCTGAAGGTGGATGACAAGTGTGCTATGTTCTGCAATAGTGTGAGTACAGTCTCTGGGGCCCGTCTTACGACTAAAACGGTCTTAAGTCAAAACTTTAAAACACAGCTACTTTCTGATTTCTGCATCTAATCCTGTCTTGTGACATCTCTTTGGAATCGTCTTGATGGAGATATAAATACAACAGGCCCCAGGTCTTTGGACTTTACAGTCATACTGTTGACCCTACTCCATTTTTATTTTCCTCAGTATTTAACCCGTTTATCTGCATAATGGCTATTGATGTGGGTATGCGTGGTGCAACATGTCTAAATTTTTCAGTCAACAAAAAAAAAGTTTTTTGTTTTAAAGTTTCCGCCAATTTTGGACCAATTGAACGTCCCAAAAAGAGAGAGAAGTAGATACAGAGAAGCCCGGGCAAAGCCCTGCTCACTTCGATAAGAGTCTTTTGGTTCTTTTACATGCGTAGTGTATAGCACTGATACATAATCTCATTCGAAAGACTTGGTATGGCTGGGGATCAAACTCACAGCCCCTGGATTAACTTTTTCAACTAGCTCTCCTGGGTTATTAGGTTCCTTTATGGATCATCTGAGTTACCAAAACTTGGAATTCTGGGTGGTTTAATAAATACTGCTCTAAATTAGCAAACAGTGTAGACCCTGATCAGAGGGCTGCTATAGGAGCCCTCTGATCAGGGTCTACACTGTTTGCAAATGCTATGAGTATATCTTAAACAGGTTCATAGTGTTGACAGAGTCAACCCATTACTTCATAAATACGCCTTTTGACGCCTCCAATTTATTCCTACACTGAAGAAAATAGTTCCAATTAATACAGTAATAAATATGTATCGGAAGAAATACAGTAAACTCCGCTTATAACGATATTCAGGGGACCGTGGAATAAGTATCGTTACATCCGGATATCGTTACAAGCGATCTGGTGGGTCTTGACGACAGTGTCCGAATTTTGTTCTATCCGAAACAATGGTTACTACATAAAGTTCTGCGCATTTTAAGACTAACGAAAAAAATACTATTCTGACCTGTTAGAAACTCTAATGGTTGTTATTTCTTTGTTTCAATTGGCACAAATAAACTTATTGTGCAGCTATTTCACTATTTACAAATGATTTACGTACTGTCTTTCTAGTTGTTCATAGATACTGGATAACGAAAGTAAACCGGAAATGAACATGGGTTAATCCAGACAGGGTTCTAAATTAAGCTCGCATACTCGCAAACTGCGAGTGGAATAAGATCACTGCAAGAATTAAGTGACTTTTCCAGAAACTCGCAAAAAAATGCGAGTAGCGTTTTTCGGACAGATAAACACAATACTACGCCTGGCAAACTATGCCCGGTTTATTCCGTAACATTTAGAATGGCAGAAATTGACGAGTAGACTACCGAGTATTTTTCGTAAGCCAATCATAACTTCTCGGGCAGTTTCAACCTCTTTTTTGTTGGTAAGAATGACGTAATGACGGACTTTCCCAATAATCATTGGCTAATGAAACACACACTTTGCTACAGTACTTCGGAGTTCCGATGTCTGCAAATATGCGGGTAAACAATTCTAATCACTGACTTGACAACCCGACAAGTTCGTCAAAGACGATGCCATTTAAAACAAAGTTTGTGTCCTTTATAGACCTGTTGAATTATCTGGTATTTGGAGTTTAATCCAACACTTTGTCTTTCCGACCGTACACATACATATTACAGGTCCGTTACACATAAGATTTAAGTATCGTGTGGGCGAGTGAATGAAACCAAAGACCGAACGTGTAGTGATTTTTATTCACCAAATATAACATATATTAAATATGAATTCATGTAGAAATTTTGTCATCTCAAAGTGATTTGATGAGATAACAAAACTTGGAAACCCTCATGTAATGGTAAGTACGCTCATAATTGGACTGGTTACATGGTGCAGTGCACACGCACTATTGTTTGTTGGAAACTTGTTAGCGATATTTTTCACAACTTTCCCGGATTTGTCTTCGCACCTCTACACAGGTGAAAATATCGTTACATGCGATCAAACTGGAGGCATGGGACTGAAAATTAACATCGTTACATCCAGATTATCTTAACAAGCGATATCGTTACAAACGGAGTTAGTTACATTGAATTATATAGAAGGCTGGCAGGGACCGAAGGATCTGTATCGTTACAAGCGATATATCGTTACTAGCGATATCGTTACAAGTGGAGTTTACTGTATGTTCTATTATCTAGCAGATGGTAGCTTAAAGCAGGCTGAAAGTAAAGCAGAATGTGCCTTAATGGCGCATTCTGCTTTACTTTCAACCTGCTTTAAGTAGTAATCTATTATCAATACTAGAAATAGGCTATGAGGTAATGGGTTAACAGTCTATTTCATTACCACTAGACCACAGCCTACCAGTAAAGAAAGTTTGAAAACCTTGATTTAAAGCATTTCAAGAATTCAAATCAATTTTATGAGTAATTCAAGAACTAAAATCTATGCCTGCACAAAATTTAACCTTATGGTGTGACTATTCATTAGAATTGTCTGTTCAAAGACGATTGTAATCATAAATGAGTACATGTAGTCACATCATAGGGTTTAGTGCAGAATATTGTAAAACTTGAGTTTACTCCCTCTTATCTGGAGCCTTGAGAATGGATTTTAACCCATAATACACCTCTTTACGCCTTCAATTTATTCATCCACTGAAGAAAATAGTTCCACTCTATACAACATTGGATATACACCATAAGAAATATTTTCTATATCCTAGCAGATGGAAGCTTAAAGCAGGCTGAAAGTAAAGCAGAATGTGCCTTATGACACATTCTGCTTTACTTTCAACCTACTTTAAGTGGTCATCTGTTCTTAAATTTAGAAACAGGCACTGGGGTATTGGGTTAACAAGCCTCATTGTCCGGCCCTTGGCTGAAGTTCTTACCTTAGTTGTGTGTTTCACTGGGCATTGTACAGTGTTCAGTTGCTTCACACTAACACAATAGGTAAGAAATGAAACCAATGGAGCCAATAGAAACAAGTTGTTATCCTTTTGAGCAGAGAGAACCAATCTCAAATCATCTTTAGGGATTATGCGAGATCAAGCACCCTTAAAGTTTTACTTTGTCAGATTGGAGTTGCTCATGGTAAGCTATGTTCAGCTCTGTTACTGGCCTGGTTTAGTGGAGTGTGCCAATATGGTTCATCTCATTCAATAGCAGCTCTATACCCTTTATTGGGTATTTAAAATCCTCTGAAGACGGAGCATGGCTGCCTATATGGCGAGGTAATTGAAAACAGCTATGCACGTAATCCTCCAGCTTGACAGACAATAATGTCTGTGCCAAGCTGTCCTGTGAGTGTTAAGCACAGGTACGCCAACAACAACAACAACAACAAGCCTCATTGTGTTTTGTAGATTGACTTTGATCCCCAACGTCACATGGAGGAGAGTGCATCTCGGCTGTGTACCATCCAGCCCCATCAATGGGTCCTAGCACTACACTTTGGCAAGGGCTATGGCCTTACAAAGGCATTGCAGCGTATAAAAGGTAGAAATTTTAACTCTTTCCTCCCTGAAATTGTCGTGAATAACACGATTTTGTATATAGTTGTCACATGCACAGTTGTATTGTGCTATAGTAACGGTGTTAAAGGGACAGCGTTACCGTGGAACAATGCCGGTGCACTGTTGTCAAATTCACAGGTGTATTGTGCTATAGTAACGGTGTTATAAGGTCACCGTTAACGTATAACAATGCCGGTGCACTGTTGCCAAATGCACAGGGGTATTGTGCTATAGTAACGGTGCTATAAGGACACCGTTACTGCAACACAATGCCGGTGCACTGAACGGTGTTATTAAATAGGTATTGTATGTTTATGTAATTGAACATGATTGATATTCACAACAACCACATGCTTGTCAGTACTATATAAACTGTATTATGTTGAGAAGTAGAATTAATTAAGAAATGAAATTGTTAAAATAAAGTATAAAGTACGAATGGGAAATTTATCTGTGTTCTGTGTTCTACCTAAAAAGGATTAAAGACAAATTCGGTGTGGCAACAAAAACTTTGCCACAGAAACTTCAAATGGACAATCCCAGTTTCCACTTTAGTCTAGTCCATTTCTGACTTTTAAGGGTGTTTTTTGTCAATGTTTTGCATTTTGACAAACAGTGAAGACCCAGATCAGAGGGCTTCTTATGGAGCCCTCTGATCTGGGTATTCACTGAATGTTTGCATAGGAAAAGTGCACTTTTATCATGTATACTCAGGGTTCCATATAAGAGGGAGTAAACTGAACAAATCAAACCTTTTGTCACTCATTTCATCATCAAATCCTATGGTGTTACTACTCATTAGAATCGTCTCTTCGAGACGATTCTAATGAGTAGTGACACCATAGGGTTTAATGCAGAAATAAAGATTTTAGGTTTTGAAATACTCCCCTTATCTGGAGCTCTGTATACTGTTTGAAAAGGAGCCTATATGCAGGACTAGGGTTCAAAGGGTTAAACCCATTACATTCGACATGGATCGCGTTTCTTTTGAGTATTTACAGAAAGGGCAAACCCGGTCTAAAACTTTGTCTAAAACTTGCTTTACTGTTCACATCCGTTTGGATACAAAACAGAATATCTTTCAAAAGATCGTCAACGAGAGAACAACAACTATTTTTCACCAAGGGAGAGATGTAGCCAAGTAATGTGTTTGTTTTTGTCGACCTGCCGACATCTTGAAAACCGAAAGCGAAGAGGAAGAATTTGTCTATGAAAGAAAAGCTAGAGATAATCGACCAGAGGAAGAAGGGCCAGTCCAGATTATCGGTTTGCCACTATTTTGGCATACCAGAATCAACTCTGAGGGGGATGGCTGAAAGACGAAGAGAAGCTACGACAGGCACTCGGTGACATGAACGAGCCTGGACAAGAAAGAAAGCGGTTCTGAGGGGCTAATGATAACCCTCTTGACAAATCTGTCATGACTCAGTTTGTCCAGGAAAGATCGCAGGGCACTACCCTGTCAGGTCCAAACAATATGCACCAGGCTATGAAGTTCAACAAGCTGCTAAACCCTGACGATAGCTTATTTCAAGCAAGTTACGGGTGGCTGCGAAATTTCAAAAATCACCATGCCATTAGGCAAGTCAACATTCACGGCAAGCAGCATTCCTGAGATGAAGACGCAATAGAAAGATATGCTCAAGAGTTAATGGAAATCCAGCTCGAAGTTGGTTACACTAGAGAGCAAATCTACAACTGTGACAAGACGGCCCTCTACTTCAAGATGCTGCCCATTAAAACCCTGGCGTCGAAAGACGACATGAGGAAGACCCTGGGATACAAGCAAGACAACAACAGATTGACAGCTCCTTTGTATGTGAACAGCTCTGGCATACACAAACTGAAGCCCTTAATGATTGGGAAGTTTAGATATCTGCGCTGTTTTCACCACGTAAACAGAAGCGCTCTTCTCACAGATAACAGCTTTGCAAAGAATGCATGGATAGCAGGGGCTATCTTTGATGATTGGTTATACGAAGTTTTCGTACCTGCCGTGAAGCGCCACCTAAGAAGAAACAAGCAAGGGCAGAAGGCAATTCTCCTGGTTGACAACTGTGCCACCCACCCAACCAACCTGAAGTCTAAGGACGGCAAGATTGTAGTGTCTTTTCTGCCAAAAAACACTACATCCAGACTACAGCCATTGGACATGGGAATAATAGCCACCGTCAATTGCAACTATGGACGAAAATTGGTGATGGGAATCATCGACAGTGAAGTAACTCTGACAGCATGTCTAGGAGCTGACCATTAACCCATTACCCCTTAAAAACGCCTTTTTACGCCTCTATTTATTCCTCCACTGAAGAAAATAGTTCCAATTTATACAGCCAAGAATATGTATCAGAAGAAATATTTTCTATATTCTTGCAGATGGTAGCTTAAAGCAGGCTGAAAGTAAAGCAGAATGTGCCTTAAGGCACATTCTGCTTTACTTACAACCTGCTTTAAGTGGTCACCTGTATTCAAAACTGTAAACAGGCTATGAGGTAAAGGGTTAACCCATTTTATGCATGATATACTTTTAGATGTATCTCTAGGCAAACAGTTTTGATCTCAGATCAGGCCCCACAATGTGAGACTAAAACTGTTTGCTGCTTAGTCAATATTCTATCAGAAACTACTAAAATATTTCGCATACCCGCTGCAGACGACATTTTAAAATGGTTGCCAAATATTTCCCAGCATGCAATGGGTTAAAGACATCATCTGTTTTGGCAGTCCTGGGAAGAAGTTTCTGCATCTGGCATTAGAGCATGTTAGCAAAAGGCTGTAGGTTCTTCACTGCCAAGTGAACAGGATTAGGACACAGAATTTGACAGTTTTGACGAAGACGACGTGAGACAAGCGGAACACAGACTGAACGACTATGACAGATTCAACGCAGAGGACATGCTGAATGTACGAGAAACTATGGGAGAAGTGTCGCCTGCTGTAATTGACAAATGGCTGACACATGACAATGACATACCAACAACCAACACATTGACAGACAAAGAAATTATTACAACTTCAACATCAACGGACACCACAGACGAGGAAGAGATCGATGACGAAGAAACAGAACTGAAGCCTGTCATGAAAGAAATACGTGATACAGGGACTTCAACCAGCAGTAAAATGGGCAGAAACATCATCAACCAGCACTTCACTAGACATTTTTCATCTGAACAACATGCTATGACAAGCGAAGAAAGAAACATGTGACTCCAGCAGAAAGATGAAGCTGACAGACTTCTTTGAGAAGGGTTGAGATACGTGTCTATCATGTGTGCTTTGGACATAAACATTAATCATGTGTGCTTTTGTGTTTAGTGCTGTTAAGCATGTGTTAAACTGTGTGTGAGCTGTATATGCCTATTCCTGTGCTAATGTGTTTAATGTTTGCTTAACTCTTTGCACGCTAGCCACGGATATACCTGCTATAGTGATTACGTCTGCAAACAGATTGGATCCAGATGAGACGCCGCATAATGCGGCGTCTCTTCAGGATCCAAACTGTTTGCTATTCTGACACTTAATTTAAAAGAAAATTTGAAAATTCTTATTTTAGAACGATAGCAGACTACAAATTGTTGCAGACGAAAAAAATTACCCAGCATGCAAAGAGTTAACGTATGTGCTAAGTTCATGTATCCTATGTCGTTTTCTTTATTTGTAAATTGTTATGCGCTATTGTTTGAAAATGATTTAGATCTATAATGAAATTAAACCGGAATTGAAAATCGATTTATTGTTCTTTCACTAACCTATACATGTTCTTATTTCTTTACTTTTAACCGAGAAAATCCCTTTTTATCCAAGTTCAAATCGCAGAACACGTACATGTATATACATGTAGTGTGATTTTCACTAGTAAGTGATACACACGCCATTCAAAATGGCTGCCGTTGTTCAAAACGAAAGGAAGCAATTGCTATAATACACATGAAAACGCTGATGCTAAGTATGACAGTGCATATAAGGACTTGTTTTCACAAGAAATAACAAGGTATACGATCATGAAACCATGTTAATTGCATGAAATTGATAACGATAGAGTTTGGCAATGGAAAATACAATGGAATTTGGTTCAGATCATCCGACCACATCACGGTTTTCATTCACTGGACCCCAACTTCTGCGATATAATGGATCTGCACTGTACATGTATAACTTAAATGGATATTAAACAAAGATGCTGTAAATCATTTTTTGATAATCAAATAAACACTTAAAAGCAGCATGCATAGGCTAGATATTGATACAGGTAAACACACGTAGAGGCGTGATCCGACTTCAAAGGCTACCGGTATATTGATATCGCGCATATCAGAGTGATCAGACAGCAAAGAGTTAACCGATTACAGTAAAACTCGGTTATAACGAATTCCAAGGGACCTGAGGATTAACTTCGCTCTAAACATTATTCGCTATATTGATAGTACGAAATTCGTTATAAGTTATCATCCTGGTTTGTGACTGAACTTTATATTCATTGTCATATTGAAATACGTCGCCATTATACATGTACGCGGTCACATTCTATATTCATACACTGGTTATTATTTACCTTGACTACCATTTAATCTTGGAATGCATTTCACGATCTATGTCACATCTTCAAGCGAAAAAATGGAAAAGAAAAATATGCAGCGATAACGCTATTTGTTAGCGCATATGCCGTGTATTCTCTTAAACTTCCATGATGCCAAACACGTAAATACACTAGTGTGTACAGTTTGATTAACACGCGAGCCGTCATATGCTCATTTCACTCGAGTTGTTATAAATATCAAGGATTTAATATTCCGTGATAATATTACCGACCTCTAATTTTTAAATCATTGAGATTTCGTTTACTTAAATCTTCTGCTTCACCGGTCGAGAGTTATCATGTTTTTTATTTATTCTTTTAAACATCCAATCAAACAAGTCGAAATAATCAGACCCGGTTATGTAAATGACACGACAATAAGATTACTTCATCTTTTTCGTCTACACGTAGGAAATGGACAAGATATGGGGCCAGTTACTTACGCATATCTATAATTCGACACGGATAAAAATAAACGTTTACACGAGAACTGAAAGAATATATGCATAGTTACAACACGTACAGTGAAGCGCATATTATGCTTCCAGGACTAATGGAGTTAACAAAGCATTACGATTATACGGTAATTATACCGTATCGTAATTACGGATCAATTCACAAGTCATCCAGATCTTATTGTGTGTTTTAACACCTATGCGTCACGGTGTTTATCGCGAGAATTACATAGGTGGCTGAAGACTGAAGCAAGATGAGACTTCGCTTTAACGAAGGTATTTTACACTGTTTTGTGAATAAAGGTACTTGAAAATCAGTTCGCCATAAACGAGAATTCGCTATAACCGAATTCGTACTAAACATGATAGTCAACATAGAATTAAT
This sequence comes from Gari tellinella, assembly GCA_922989275.2. Lineage (NCBI taxonomy): Eukaryota > Metazoa > Mollusca > Bivalvia > Cardiida > Psammobiidae > Gari > Gari tellinella. The sequence continues at coordinate 33,608,651 of OV277868.1, read as the reverse complement.
GCTGAGCTCGGCCGGGGAACGAAAATAAATTCGCTATAAGCCGAAATTCGCTGTATCAGAGTTCGTTATAAAAAAGTTTTACTGTACCCCATAACCTGTTTCAAGTATTAATATAGGTTACCACTTAAAGCAGGTTGAAAGCCTTAAGGTACATTCTGCTTTACTTTCAGCCTGCTTTAAGCTACCACCAACTAGAATATAGAAAATATTTCTTATCATACATATTCATGATTTTATAAAAATGGAACCATTGTCCTCAGTGAAGGAATAAATGGGGTAATGCGTTAAGCCAGAAATTGGAGCAATTCCTAAGTAGGAAACCATGTACATAATTAGGAAGCCAATTGTGCTTTGTTCCTAATTGTTCATTTTATACGATATTTATATATGCTTTGTTTGTCCATCTTTATGCTTTTTGCAACAGTGAATATTACCCCCAAACGGCTGCAAAAAAGGTTGGAAACAATAGGAGAAAGAACCAACTCTTTCAACACCATGAACCTGTTTAAAATATACTCATAACATTGGCAAACCTCTGATCAGGGTTTACACCGTTTTCCAATTTAAAGCAGTATTTATTAAACTACTCAGAATTCCAAGTAGACTGGTTCATATTTTGGTTGCTCAAATAGTCCACAAGGAAACATAATAACCCACAATAGTTACTAGTCTTGGTGTTGAAAGAGTTAAATTCTTTGGTATCTTTCAATACATTTTTTTCAATATAACCCTGGGTTCAGGGTAGATCAGGCTCCGAGGTTAAAAAGCGTTTGAGCTGAGTCTGAGTGAGTTCTCAAGCATTTGATTGGTCAGATTTGAGCCTAGGCTTAAATCTGACCAATCATATGCTTGAGAACTACTCTAGACTCAACACAAAAGCTTTATAACCTTGGAGCCTTGTTACTTATTTATCTTTGAGACGGGTCAGGTAAAGTGTGTGGAACCGAGACTTGTATCCTCCATGTTAACAAAGCCAGGAACCTGTACGAGTTTGAAATGGCCGAAACCATGCTGGAAATCAACCTCACGCCCACAACAAACATACCGTATGACCGTAACACATTTGACAGGGTATTCATGGTGAACGGTTTCCCACACTGGGATGATTTAGACAGCTCACTACAGGAAATCTACAGAGTGACGAGGCCGGGGTGTCTGTTCATCACTTGTTACAGTAGTAATACAGGGCTCAAGACTAAGACAGTGGAGAGGGTACCTAACAAGCACAGCCCTGAAGCCTACATAGAGGCTCTAAAGGAAAATGCATTTGTTAGAATCAAGGTAGAGGAACATAGACATGGTGACACTGGGTTCAAGTATCATGCCATCTATGCTTATACTCGTAAGAGAAAGTAACTGTGACATTGCCTCATGGATTCTTAACCCCATTCCACCCCATACAAGCACCTTTTAGCACATTTAATTTATTTAATATAGGTAAGACTGCATTAAGACGAGTCTTCGTGAAAAAGACGGGGCGGAGCGTTAGCGGAGCCCATCTATTTCACGAAGACTTGTCCTTTGCAGTCTAACCGATTTAGACCGCCAATAAATCCAAATAAGGAATATTGTTTACAAAGCTACGTCACTATGCAGTGATAATTTTACGTCTGCGTCCTGCGTACAATACGCATAAAAATCGCCAAGGACGCATAGTCTGAAAAGACGTGCGTCCTCAAGGACGCATCATCGTACTTGCGTGAAAAATACAGAACGATTAATACTTTAATGTGTAGATACTTTGTAACGGCGTATCAGGCCTACGTAGGTGCTAAATTGTTTTCGCAGACGAACATAGTTGATAAAGACGCTGAATATATTATGATAATTAGGCCAAAATAAATTAAAACACGAATACAAAAAGTCCGCGCCGCGAATAATGAACTCTTTTTTATAGTGGCTAGTCAAGATAGTACGGTCAATGCTTTAGACCTAGCCTATTTGTGTCCAAAATGGCGGGTATCGGACTTGAAAAGAATCGCCCCAAAGTTTGAAAGGTTTGACGCACAGTTTTTTATTATTGTAGCAATTAAGTGTGCGCGAATTTTCGCGCACTATCTGTATCTAAACTTTCTATATCTAATACGTCGTAGAATATCACGAGGGGGGAGAAGAGTCGTCATTAGTTGTTATTGGCGATAATATCGGGTACCGCGTAGGGCTGACTTGAAAGATTGCACTAGTAATTTTTATGGGAGATTTTCGAAATCTATGCGAGAATTGGACATCATAGCTGCAACACTGTTTTAAGAACAGAAACATTTTAGGTGTGTTCGTAATAATAGTAAAGTAAGAAAGTTTGTTAGAACAGTAATTTGCAACACAGCACTCTTGCTATAGACATGCAGATCTGTAGAGCATACAGGCTTCCGTTTTTGGACAGAATCACAAAGAACAGATTCCTATAAAGTCAAGTTGACCAAAGCTATTGACTTAATTGCACATTGAACTGGAAAGATCAGAAACATGCAGGTTTTATGAAATTAAATGAACAAACTACGCTTACTATGGCATTTATAGATTTTAATATTCATTGATTCATTTTCAGTGTCAAACGTTAAATAAAGTTAAATGGAAAAAAATCCAGACGGGTGTAGCAGTTGGTTCACATGCTTGTAGTTGGTGAAAATAAATTGGGACCCATAGTTTTTCTATGGGACCCATGGATTTCAAAGTTATGGGTCCCAAAGGACCCATTCTTTTTTTTTCTAAAATTATTACTGACTATGTGACGTGAAATTGTGGTTGCGATTCTATTATACATGCACCTGACTCAGCTGTTTTAAGCTACCAGCAATGATAATCTGCCAATCAAATTTTCCTCACAAGATTTTCATTTTGGAGGGAATAATCCAGTCTTCACGAAAAAGGAAGAACTAAATAATCGACTCTGATTGGCCAACAGCACAGAATTTCACCAAAAGGCAGTCTAATTCATGAAAGAATATACAGTAAAACCTCACTATTACGACCACTAAATTATGTTAATTATTAGGGTGTTTACGATAGGTTACCGCTTAAAGCAAGGTGACAGTGAAACAGAAAGCTCCTATAGGAGCTTTCTGTTTGACTGTCACCTTGCTTTAAGCTTTCACCTGTCTATTATACACTCAATTAGCTTTCGTTTTAGTGGTCGTAATAGCGAGGTTTTACTGTAGTTCCAATTAATAGTAGTCAGGAATATGTACCAAAAGAACTATTTTCTATATCCTAGCAGATGGGTAGCTTAATGAAGGCTGAAAGTGCATTCTGCTTTACTTTCAACCTGCTTTAAGTGGTCACCTGTTTTCAAAACAAGAAACTTGCTATGGAGTAAAGGGTTACCATTACCATTATTCATATAACGTTAACCCTTAGCCCGCCAAATAAATTGTCGTCTGCTATATTTCTCGTCTGCTTCAAGTTTCAAAGTGCTTCAAAGTTGCTCAAAATGTTGTCCGAGTGTCAAACAGCTTGGATCCGGATGAGACGCCGAGTTACTCGGCGTCTCATCCGGATCCAAGCTGTTTGCATATGGAGCTATAGTCGTGAGTGGCAGGCTATGGGTTAAGAAAAATATGTGCTTTGATTTATTGTGTGTGTAAACAATTGATAATGAGTTAACAATATGTCCTTCTCGTCTACAAAATTTAAATCAAATAGCAATAATCTCAATCAATTTATTGTGTGATTGGGTTTATGACGGTTTAACCCATTATCCCATAGATACGCCTTTTTACGCCTCTGATTTATTCCTCCATTGATGAAAATAGTTCAAATTTATACAATAATAAATATGCATCATTAGAAATATTTTCTATATTTTGGCAGATGGTAGCTTAAAGCAGACTGAAAGTAAAGCAGAATGTGCCTTAAGGAGCATTCTGCTTTATTTTCAACCTGCTTTAAGTAGTCACATATTTTTAAAATTAGAAACAGGCTATGGGGTAACCTTTTTTTTTAACGGTCAAAAAGACTGATAAATATTATGTTCTGTGTACTAGTTTGGATAATTTCATTTCTATGTTGTTATTATTTAATGTTGATGTCATTTTATCAATAAAGTAATTTAATCATATATGTCATACTTTAATTGCTTATAATTAACCCTTTCAAATATACAACACAAAACTGACCCTTAATTATAGGTAACATGTTTCAATCCTCCTATACCACCCCTCAAATGCTAAAAGACCCTGATCTGATCAGGTGTGGGAGTTATGACAATGGTGGTTATAACGAGTTTGAGGTAATGACAGTAGGTATAGCAAACACCATTTTCAGGTCCCCATTCATCAAACTTCATTAGAATATCATTGGTTATAGCGTATAATCAATTTTGAGGGTTTCAACTGTATGTTATCAGTGTAGTGCTTAGGTCCAAACTTGCCCTGCCAAAATTTCAGGAGGACATTTGATATTTTCGGGGGACACTTATGTCTACCTTTTAATTGAAATACAGTTTATGGTCTTAAGCTGTCTCTGTAATATCATATAACGATGGCTGATTACACGACGGGAAAGCTGATTTTTCTTTCTTTTTTAAATATGTGGTAGCGATTGTCTTGGTTTAGATGGTGTTGAAGAAGTTTCCTCAACAATTTGTTTAGACTAAGCATCATTTGCTAGTTTTCTATTTAAATCGGATAGAAAATCTGTCAAGTGCATAGAAAATCTGTCAAGTGCATCAGTTTCGATGCCATTATCACAAAGTGGAACAGACTTATTTACATTTATAACGATTCTATATGCCAACATTCTTCATGTATATAATACATGCACAGACTATTTTTAATACTTAGATTTATCTCCCTTTTGGGATCTCTCTTTTCTCTGGAAGGGAGCTGGAATGGAGCAGAAACTAGTGGATATTGCCAAAAAATTTTTAAGAAATTCAGTGTGCCCATCTGCCTGTGCCAGGGGAATTTTTAAGGGACAATGGTGAAAAATGTGGGATTTCCGTGTTGCTGTGGCAAAACACAGTCTTATGTTGCAGAGTAATTATCAATCAATTTTTGTCAGAGATTGTTTTCATGTGTATGTGTGAGCAATATCAACAATTATTTGCATCACGTTGCAAAAAAGAGTTGAACAAAAATGTGTTCACATTTCGGAGAATATAAACCTTTGCACAAAAATTACTCTGTCATTACATCATCAAAATGGAGACACAACAGAAAGCATTAACCATTGAAAAAAAATTTGAAATTGTTACTGAATATGAAAAGGTTGAAAAAACAAAACAACTAGAATACTGATGGACAGGGCTAATACTACAGGGCACGCACCTTGCAAAAGCTTTCAATATTTCCAAGAGTACCTAACCCCGCAAAGTGAAACAGAGTAGCATAATTAAAGAAGAATATCAAACATCATCACTGTCTCCAAAGCAAAAACGACACCGATCAGGTGCATACCTAAACAGAGATACAGCACTTTTTGAGTGGAAGGATGCACATTCATCAAACATTTCGATTTCCAGCCTTATTGCAGGGCTCCAGATAAGAGGGAGTAAACTGAACAAATCCAGCATTATCTCACTCATTTCTGCACCAAATCCAATGGTGTTACTTCGAGACAATTCTAATAAACACCAATAAAGCAGAAATAAAGATTTCAATTTTTGAAATACTCCCCTTTTATCTGGAGCCCTGCTTATTATTTTGTCAAGTATAATATTAGTTCTCCGTTGTCCTGTCCATTCCGAAATATTAGAGCCTCGTTTTTCGGTATTTCAATCACCTGCAAGTTAGGGTTTTTCCGAAAGTGAATGTAGTTTTAGCCTGCCACAAAATTGAGGCATGAATGCAAATGCAGACCAGTCGTCAAAGTATTGTCTCGTAAACAATGGAAATAAAACGACATTCGCACAGGCTCTCATGTTGAAGTTAATCCATTACCCCATAAATACCCCTTTTTATGCCTTTAATTATTTCGTTTACTGAAGCAAATAGTTCCAATTTATACTGTCACAAAAAAAAAGAAAAGAAATTTGTTCTATATTCTAGCAGATAAAAGTTTAAAGCAGGCTGAAAGTACAGCAGAATGCGCCTTTCAACCTGCTTTAAGTGGTCACCTATTTTCAAAACTAGAAACTTGCTATGGGGTAAAGGGTTAGTCAAACTTGCAAATTACTGAAATACTATTAACATCAAAATTCTTCTTTGCCTAATTTATAATGTTTCATTTAAACAAATTGGTTTACACATGTACACAAGTACATGTATGTGTCTACAAAACTGAACTAGGTGTTCGTTAAAAGTTGGAACAGTTTGTTAAACCAACCTAGTTTACAGCATACTAGTTCATTATACGTTTATAACAAACTTCGGCTATAACATTAAGGAGAAGAACACTTTTTTTGAGGTTGCGAGATATTCGGTATAAGCGACGTTTACTGTACATAATTCTTAAAATTGCTGCCACATTCCGTACAGTATTCTGCCACCAGGTCTGAGTGTGAGTGAAGTATTTTGACTCTTGGAAATATCAAGACTAGTGCAAGGTCTACAATGGGGGAAGAGCGTCTTACAGAGCACTGTCTAATGTCAGTACATAGAGACGTAGAACTTAATAAAAATGCAGTTGTGTCAAGCTTTGCCAGAAGAAATCAAAGAAGAATGAGAGATTGAGACTGCCAGATACTCTCCATGAAGAATGGGACAATGAGGATGAAACAGTATGTGGGGAAGGATGAAGAGCAGTCAAGATGTTGGTGTTTAGTTGAGTAGACCCTGATCAGACATATCCCGCCAGTTCTCAGATCAGTAATGTGTGTATTTAACTTTATCTAATGGAAGGTTAAGGAAAGGGAAAGTGATCTCTTTAGAAACAAAGTATCAAATAAAATGTGTTGAGGAAGGACATTTGGCCAAAAAGATATAGCAAGTGACTTTGAAGTGTTGCCAAAGACACTCTGTTCAATATCAAAGAAAAGGGAGGTAATTATAAAGACTTATGCAACGTCAAGTATTTCTCTGTCACGTAAAAGACAACGCCATTCATCCAGCCCTGATGTTGACAAAGCTATGTTTCAGTGGTTTCAAGAGCAGTGAAACCAAACATGCTGATTAGCAGACCTTTGCTCCTGCGCCAGTCAGAAATAAAAATGGAAGAAAAACTCGGCAACACAGACTTTAAAGCCACACTCACTTGGCTTGAAAAATTAAAGTGTGGCTATGGAACTGTGTGTCATACTGATAGCGGTGAAAGCTCGCAAGTCAGTCCCCATGTAGAGGAAGAGTGGTCCAAAACTAAGCTACAAGCTCTGTTAAGCTCTTTTAAGCCATGTGACATATTTTAACGTTGACGAAACCAGGTTGTTCTATAAGGCCATGCACAACAAAACTCTGCAGCCATGATGTGTTCTTAATTACTGTTTTTAGCCTGCTCAACAGGTGGTATGGTAATCACAATGGATGCAGCCACTTTTGAACTGTTGAAGACGGCGTGACTGGAAAGAACATTGTACAATTGATAATTAAAGTGAACTCTTACACACTGAATATATATTTGTAACAAGCTGCAAATTCTTGGCCAATGGCAAAGATTTAGACAGATTCTTAAACCATGATATAGTTGAAATCCAGAACATAGTACAGGATGCCAGAATTGATGGTCATTGTGATCTATATCCTAAAGCTAGTATGATTTATTCTGATTTGACTTGACTGATTTCAAACGGCTTTCTAGGACTGAATTGGTGTGTCATATTGATGACCTCTAGAAAGAGAAAGAGAGATAGAATAGGATATCACCCAAAAGAACATGACCCCCTGCATGCATGTTCTTCTGTACAACGTGCCAAAAAATGTGACCCCCCTACATGCACATTCTTCTGTACCACATGCCATATTTAGTTGGAAAATATGGCACTTTGTTCAAGTTCAGGGACTAGTCCGGAGACAAAATAAATGACATAATAAAAAAAATTATTCAGACTAAAACAAATAATTTTGACGCCTGCAGAAACGCCTTCCTTGTTAGAAAAACGACAAGACAGGAGTTATCATGACGACAACACAAGACAGAAAAGGAGTTATGTTAAACGTGACAAAGTATTCTGGAGTGCAATGCAATGACACAGGCTTACAAAAACAGATTACAGGAAGAAATGGTTTAAGCAGACGAAGAAAACGTGCTTCAAACAGCTTTCAGTCATGTGAATCGGATCTATCCACAGGTGAAATAAAAGAAGGTTTGAAGAAATTAGGTGTCAAAACTAAATTAAGGAAGCATGAAAAGCTTATGGAATTGCTCCAGACCGTAGCATCACTAAAAACAAAATTCAAAGGGCATCATCTTGCCTTAAATTACCTGCGCAGCAGCGAAGCACCTACAGTCATTCCAGATTTCATAGAGTTACAAAACTTCAAGACTATCAAAGAGTTTACACAACAGTCTTTTTCAAGACTAAACATTTAAAAGATTTATTCTACAGTTATCACTAATAGCAGAAAATTGGCAAATCCTGTGTAACCTACAGCTAGCTGCCATGGTCTATGCAGAAGCCCATGGGAATCTATTCGCAGGGAGAGAATATGGCGTTAACGAGAGCAAAATCAGGGCATGAAGAAGACAGAAGGACACACTTAAGACAATGCCCAAGTCAAAGAAGGCTGCTCGTGGGTCGCAATCCCATCAACCAGAGATCAAGTCCAAGGTGGGGTTGGCTGGCAGACAGGAGAAAGAAGGGCATTGCTGTGTCAACCCTGGAAATACGCCTGCAGGCTAAGGGGATAGCCAAGAAGATGGGCAACACGGAGTTTAGAGGGAGTGTCAGCTGGGTCTACAAGTTCCTGAGACGTTTTGACCTGTCCATACGACGCAGGACACACATTGCCCAGAAGCTGCCAGAGGATTACGAGGACAAGCTGGCAGAATTTCAGAGCTATGTCATTAGCCTGAGAAAGAAGCATGACTTCCATTTAGCACACATAAAAAATGCAGACCAGGGGCCCGTTTTACTAAACTACTTACGCAAAAAATTTGCGTAAGTCAAAATTTTAAATTTTAATTTATATTTTTCATTATCACTTACTACAAACAGCAAATAGCCAAACGATTTTAGTAGAGTTTAGTAAAACGGGCCCCTGACGCTGCTAACCTTCGACCTGCCAGCCGGGACGACTGTCAAAAAATAAGGAGAGAAGAGCGTCAGCAACAATACGACGGGGAATGAGAAGAATAGGTTCACCGTGATGCTGGCCTGTACAGCAGATAGAGGGAAGCTACCCCCATTTGTTGTGTTCAAGAGGAAGACGCTGCCTAAAGACTACAACCCACCCAAAAGCATGCTAGTGAGGGTCCGAGACAAGGGATGGATAAATGATGCCCTGGTGTCTGACTGGATAAAGAAAGTGTGCGCAGCTTGCTTGTGTTGGATGCCTTCCACTGCGACAAGTCGGAGAAAGCGAAGAGCCAGCTGACAGATTGTAAGACCAATCTCGTCATTATTCCCGGGGGCATGACATCAATGCTGAAACCACTCGATGTCTCCATCAACAGACCTATGAAGCAAAATTCTTCAAAGGAAGTGGAACGAGTGGAACAGCGGATATGACCATAAACAGAGCACCAGATAAGGGTAGTTTTTCAAAAACTAAAATCTTTATTTCTGAATTAAACCCTATAGAGATGATTCTAATGAGTAGTAACACCATAGGATTTGGTGCTGAAATGAGTGAGGAAATGTTTGATTTGTTGAAATAACTCCCTCTTATCTGGAGCCCTGCCATACATTCACGGCTAGGAAGAGATCTGCCAGTGGATTGTCGAGGTCTGGGACGAGATCGACCCAAGGATTATAGTCCACTCCTTCAAGAAATGCTGCATTTCAAATGCACTTGATGGGACAGATGACGATCTTTTATGGACAGGGGATGCTGTATGCTCTGAAGATTTGTTGGATGAGCCTACATGTACAACAGACTTCTACGACGATAATGCTCCACAGCTGTTCGCATAGGAGAACGCTGACCTCTTTGAGAGCAACAACGAAAAATTTGAGGGCTTTGAAGACAGAGACCTTTAAGCGTAGTACCAAACGCAAACCATCCATCCTTTTCAGGACCATCCACATATTCAGAAAGATTACTCTAGTTTTACACCGTATTGCTGAAATAAAGCCTTACTGTATTTAAACACTTAAGGAATAATTTGAATATTTATTGTATTACGAATTATTCCTTATAATTTAATATAACTACTGAATTTAAGAAAGTAGTTAAATAGATAATCTGACGCGAATGTTCATTTTTGACGCTTTTAAAACGTAGGTTGTAGATCTAGTCCCTCCGCCATATATATTTTCCGCCAAAACGCGACGTTGTTTTGTAGTAACGTCGACGCCAATGACGTCATTTGGCGTCCTGCTTCATGCAGGGCTTGTGGAGAGCAGTTTGACTAAGAGAAAGTAGTCCTGACAAGGCGTGGCCTGAATTTTATTTTTTTCATGGAGTTATGAAACAAAAATTACAGCCAATCACAGCTAACCAAATGTAATGAAAACAAACAATATTAAATGATTTGCTAATCGGCCCTACCTAGGCATACTAAAGAACTGATATGAACAATCAAGTAGCAATTGAATGTTTATTTTGCGTCGCAATTGATGATTTCTTATTTTTTATATTTCAATAAGTGTTCCTTTTAAACTACCAAAGTTACTTAAATATCAAATATCTACATTATAATCGAAACAAGGGCCACCATGGCCCTAAATCGCTCACCTGGTTCACCATGTAAAATTAACCTATAGTGACCTAGATTATGACTGGACATGACCCACAATCAACCTTTAGAGTGTTAACAAGATTTTTCTATAATTTGACCTAGTGACCTAGTTTTTGACCAGACACAATCCACATTTGATTTTGACCTAGATTTGATGTAGGCAAACATTCTGTAAATATTTCATTCAGATCTAACGAGATTTGTAGCCTCTAGAGGGTTAACAGTTTTTCTTTGATTTGGCCTAGTGACCTAGTTTTTGACCCGACATGACCCATATTCGAACTTGACCGAGATATCAATTGGGCAAACATTCTAACTAAGGTACATTAAAATCCAATAAGATTTGTAGCCTCTAGAGTGTTAACAAAGTTTTTCTAAGATTTGGCCTAGTGACCTAGTTTTTGACCGGACATGACCCACATTTGAACTTGACCTAGATTTCATCAAGACAAACATTTTGATCAAGTTTCATAAAGATCCATTGAGATTTGTAGCCTCTAGAGTGTTAACAAGGTTTTTCTATGATTTGACCTAGTGACCTAGTTTTTGACCGGACATGACCCACATTCGAACTTGACCTAGATATCAATGAGGCAAACATTCTGACCACGTTTCATTAAGATCCATAGAGATTTGTAGCCTCTAGAGTGTTAACAAGGTTTTTCTATGATTTGACCCAGTGACCTAGTCTTTTACCGGACATGACCCATATTCGAACTTGACCTAGATATCAATGAGGCAAACATTCTGACCAAGTTTCATTAAGATCCATTGAGATTTGTAGCCTCTAGAGTGTTAACAAGGTTTTTCTATTATTTGACCTAGTGACCTAGTTTTTGACCGGACATGACCCACATTCGAACTTGACCTAGATTTCATCAAGACAAACATTGTCATGAAGTTTCATGAAGATCGGATGAAATTTGTAGTCGCTAGAGTGTTAACGAACAAATGTGAACAGACAGACGGACGGACGACGGACATTCAGCGATCCTAAAAGCTCACCTTGGCACTTCGTGCCAGGTGAGCTAATAAAAAATCTACGAACAATGTTCACAGAATAACACGACCCTATGCACTTGAATAATAGAGCGTGCCCATACACATGCTTGCTTTTGGGTAAAAATAACAAGCACACGCTAAATTTTGAACACATTTATTTGAAACACAGATGCCTCCAAGATTATCTATGGGAAAAGTTCTTTTCTGGAGATATGTCCCTGAAAAAAATCAGGTGTGTATTTTACGCAGCTGCGCATTTTACATGGCTAAAGACAGTTATGAGACGGAAAGCTCATTCAATTCCTATATGAAAGACTGTCTATGTATATTATATTTTATCAACAGACAGATGACGGTCTAATTCCAGATAAAAATGATGCAGAAAGCTCATTTGAGAGCTTTCGGTGTCATTTGCAACCTGCACTCACGTACCAAGGCATGTGCATTTCTTGAAAACTTTTCCATTTCTTTAGAAACTGATGGGTTTTTTAGACAAAATGCGATGACTCCCAACTTCCCAGAGTCTAACATCCGGTATTTGTTTTACTCCTGGTAAAAATCTGGCTTAGCCAGATATAAACTTTAAAATATTGATGTTTTGATGCAAGCAAACTTGGTTTATTGAACTGATTGATATGAAGAAATTTAAATACGAGTAAGTTCCATTTATTGAATTTTGACTGTATTGATTGATGATCAATATACAGGTATGTGACTGTGGTGCGGTACACGTTTGTTAATAATGTTGTGTGCCTGAGCATAAACATGTGTCTTGTGAATGTGTTTGACTGGTTCTACTCTGCTTAACTCATTGAACCCTAGTCACGCATATATAGAGCGTCATTGCAAACAGTGTACCTGTGAGGAGTACACTTGTCCTATGCAAACAGGAGCCCTCTGATCAGGGTCTACACTGTTTGTCATTTGACATATATTGTGAAAATCAACCCGAAAATGTCAAAAAAGGACTAGATAAATTGAAAACTAGAATTGTCCATTTGAGGTTTCAGGGAGGAAGAGTTAAGACTCTAACTGTATCATTTTCCCATTTTCAGAAGTACCTTGTTAAAATCTACACTTTTACAGTGGAACCTGTGAAAACCGGACCCTGTGTAAACCAGAATACTCTGGAAATCGGACGGTTCGTCCGGTCCGGAATTTTCCCTTCTTTGTCCTTTGTAAAAATAACCTTATACACCAGACCGTCTGGAAACTGAATACCGGACAGGTAATCGCCATAATTTGCTTTATTTCAGCTTAATTTTACCTCTGTAAACCGGATGGCCAGACCTAAAGTCTTTCAATCCGTACGTTTAACTTGCAATAATGTCTGAACCTCCAGCCAAACGTCGGAGCGTTGAGCTATCATTAGATGACAAAATCAAACTCATCAAGGAGTCTGAATCGAAGCCAAGCCATCCTTGAAGGTACAGTATTTTAGGAAATGGAGTTTTTAAAAATCAAGTTAACCTTAATTACCTTTTCAAACAGTTTGGACCGTGATGAGACGCCGCGAAACGCAGCGTCTTATCAGGATTTAAACTGTTTGTCACTAAGACGGTATTTTGAAAATAAACTTTCAACAATGCTAAATTTGAGAACAGAAGCAAACGACAGTAACGCAGCATCTCATCAGAATCCAAACTGTTGGTCACTAAGACCTTATCAAAACTAATTATAGAACAGAAGCAGACGACAGTAACGCAGCGTCTCATCAGGATCCAAACTGTCACTAAGACCCTATTGTGAAAATAAACTTTCAACAATTCTAAATTTAGAAGCATGGCATCTCATCAGGATCCAAACTGATCGTCATTCAGACGGTGCTTTGATTTTTTTTTAAACAAAAGCAGACGAAAAAAAAACCTAAGAGTTAAAGGCAGTATGTAAGCCAAAATAGCGCATTTTTTAAACCTGAAAATTAAATTCAGGCAGATACGTAATCTAAACATATAAAAAGAAGTAATACGGGATGATTATGGAGGCAATAAATCTGACAAACACATGAATTTGGTGGAAAACAGTCGACTTTTAAATCGGTTTGTTGACATCCGATCAACGACGGAGATTTTCCGAGTTCGTTCGGCTTGCGCCCAGAGAAGATGTTTTCATAGCTCATAATTAGTGTTTTCTTCTGACTTGACAGAGTTATTTTTAGTTTGGAACATTTTAAAACTTTAAAAGGGATGAGTATTCCCTACATCCAGCAAGAAACATTGATAGCTGTATTTATTGTGTGCAGTATACAGTAGAGAATACATTTTTCTTTCCCGTTTATACGCAAACGCAATGCACTAAACTGTGGAAATTTACTTTTAGAAGTTTTAACTATGATTTTTTAATCTGAGTAGCAAATAGGTTGGATTCTGATCAAACGCCTGGTTACCCGGCGTCTGACCTGGCTCCAATCTGTTTGCAATGGAATTAATAGTTTTGACTTTTGTATACAAATGCGTTTATTGGGAAAGAATAAAATATCAGTAAAGTTAGCGCAGCGGTCTCGTGCTGCACGGGAACCATGCTTATCTCAAGTAGGAAAGTGTACGATGATGTAGTCGATGTTACCTTGCTTACAGTGGAGAAAATGTTATTCTTTCCCAATAAACGTGTTAACGCTAAAACCATGATTTCAATTGCAAACGGTTTGGAGCAGATCAGACGCCGGGTAACCCGGCGTCTGATCAGCCACCAAACTGTTTGCCGCTCAGACTAACATGAATGGTCAGAATAATCTAAAGGTTGTCCATTTATGTGTATTATTGCGATGCGTTTGCGTTTAAACGGGAAAGAATAACGTTTTCTCCACTGTTACCTTAATGGTTATGAACTAATCTGTTCTAAAAATGACCCAGACAAATCAGGAAAATCGGATCGATCTCGTGACTCTTATTCGACCTTGCGGAAACTCTCGGAAGCCGACACGAAGATTTGTTATGTAAACAAAAAGCTTATTTTTCCAACCATCTCGATAAGAAATCGGCACATTTATGTATGGTTCTTAAAGAAAGGGGGGCATGTTTCAGGCACCTGACAACGGATTTCGCTTAGTTTTAATACATAGAAAATGTTCTTATATAAGAAATTGCGCGATTTAAACATAAATTTGGGCGGCATTCTGGCTTTAATAAATGACCCACCATATTTGCATATTAACAGTTCGACACGAAAAACTGGATTGTCTTTATTGCAAACAGGGCAGATCCTTATTCGAGGGCTACTTTTCATAGCCCTCTGATAAGGGTTTGCACTGTTGGCAAATGATTGCAACGACTTAAGACTGCAAACGAGATGTTTCATTTTCAGTAAAATTTTCATTTTATTTTGCAGACTCTCAGTGAACACTACAAGATTGGTAAATCAACTGTAGGAGATATCCTAAAGAAAAAGAACACCTACCTCCAACAGTGGGAGAAGAATGCCGTCGGAAATAAGTTTAGGTTTGCCAACTCGTGCATGTATGACAGACTGAATGACCTCACTTGGGAATGGTTCAGTAGGTCACAGAACTTTCCGCTTTCAGCACCCATAATCAAGGAGAAGGCCACAGAATTCGCCAAAGAACTCAGCTTTAATGACTTCAAGGCTTCCAACGGCTGGCTCGAGTCCTGGAAGTCTCGATTTTCCATTAAGGCATTCAGAGTGACGGAAGAGAGAGCGCCGGCGTAGACCAGGAAACAGTGAGCGAGTACAAGAGTCGGATCCCCAGCATCATCGAAGTATATAATCTCTCAGACATCTTTAACGCCGATGAGACGGGACTGTATTACAGAGCCTTACCCGATAAGACACTGGCTGCACGTGGCGATGGAACCAAGGGTACCAAGATCTCAAAGGACCGGGTCACGATCCTATTTGCGTGCAGCGCTACGGGAGAGAAGTTGAAACCGCTCGTTATAGGCAAGTCAGCAAAGCCAAGATGCATGAAGAACGTCAACCGAGAACGTCTGGGTGTAAACTACGTCGCCAACAAGAAGGCGTGGATGACGTCGTCCACAGACTGGCTGTGTGGCATCAACTCAGACATGAGGTAGCAGGGGCGGAACATTTTACTGGCAATAGCCATTTGCCTATCTAACAGGGGAAAGGTTACGCGATTTTTTTCATCAGTGAAATCATAAAATGCTGCTCTGCCATATGGCTAGTTTGTGTTGTTTTCAATGTGCTTTCAACGTGGTTTAAGTGCTTTCTTTTTATAAGTGAATGAAATCAATGGCGAGGAAGAAACCTGGTTGTGGCCAGTCACAACCTCAAGTAGTCTGGACCCGGCGTATTGCCCACCGGAAGACAAAGTCCAAATTTGATAAGTTCATGAGTAAGAAACCCGGTAGTGGCAAATGATGGGCTTTATAGAAGTTTTACTTTTTTTATTCAATGAATTCTGTATTTATTTAGTTATTTGTTTTCCTCTATATGGCTACTTTGGTAAAATAAAAATATTTGTCTCTAGATCGTTATTTATTGTGCTGTTCATTACCTTCTTTGACCTGAATTCCAATTAACAGCTTCACTGCCGAGAACTTGTGGTCTGCTTCGGAAAAATTAGTTTTTCTTAAAGACATTCAGGTTTCAAGCATTCTGGATCATGATCAGACGCCGATTTTATTGGTATCTTATCAGGTTCTAAACAATATGTACACTTGCATGTCCGTCGTCAGTGAAGGGGTTAGATATTGTCTAAATTTAGTTTATTTGATTGTCACGTGGTGATCATGTGATTATGAGTTTTTCAAAATGTCTGATTAAACTTTAAAAGATGGATTCTAAAACAAAACACCAATGGAAATGAAAGATAACATGTTACACAAGTCAGTATTTTATTGTTTTTTAATGAATTAAATCAAGAAACACTTTGTTTTCACGTAAGGCAAATAAAACAAATGTTCAATCGTATAAGAATTAAATAAATTGTATTGTACGGCACATCGGGAACACTAGTCAGAGAACATGTACAATGTACATAGTTAGTGCCAACTTGCCGATCCTGAATAAACCGTACACCTCTGTAAACCGGACGGTTTTCACAGGTTCCACTGTAATATCTTCCAATCTTCCATTACTTATGGGGTTTTATGCCCCGCGACTAGTGGCGTAACGGTTCATCAATGCATTGCCATCTGCTTATCCCCACAATGTCTGTATCGGCATGTAAATGAAGTCAGCGATATATCACGATGAAATACATTTATCAGCTCTGCGATGCATCTATACGGTTGGCAAATCTCGTGCATCGCAATTTACTTCTCATTGAATCAAAACAAACAAAACTCCAAAGCTATTAAAAAACAATTCCTGACAATACCAAACACAAACATGCTGGGTGCTTTGAGTGGAAATATCATTTCTGTATGATTGTGATCAGATATTACACTAGTAAAACTATATTCAATTAAGTAATGAATTGATTTTTTTCGACGTTCAAGCGAAATGAACGACAGAAAATTATCAGCAAATACCATGAATCGCTAGCGCGATTCATGGTAAATTTGCCAATAATTTTCTGTCGTTCATTTCGCTTGAATGCCGAAAAAAATCTGTTCATTTCTTATATTTACAATGTATTTACTGTAATTTCTAATATTAGATTACACTTTGTAAGTATGCATGTATGTTTAAATCATATAAGAGGTTGATAACACGATTAATGTGTACTCCATAAGGAACAGCCATGACCAACTTACTGTTCGAAAAAAGCTGCGTACATTCAAAAGCAAGAAAAAATAAGTCCCATTGTTCACATTCCAAGTCAACAACTTGACAGTTTGGCATGAAAAATGCCGATTTTTGACGTCATTTTAAAGAAGGATAAATATATCGAGGTTTTTGTCATAAAGAAACGCAGATAGCCGCTGTTTAGAAGGTATGTCATTTTTCTTGCAATAAATCTCATTAATAAAGATGAAATTTAGTCGGGTATCATGGTTTTCACTAATAGGAAGGCATAGATCGGTTAAGAACAAATTTTGAAAAAATCCGCCCAAAGTTTGCTGTCCCAAGTTCCAAAGATTAATTCGCGAATGAAATAGAGGATCTTGAATAGGTGCTCATTATTTATCATTTTTAATAAACGAGTTGACTAAAATAATATAACGCGAGCCTTGGCGAGCGTCATATTCATTTTAGTCAACGAGTTTATTAAAAATGATAAATAATGAGCACGAATGTGAGATTCTATTTATCACATAACAAGTTTAAGCAACAGTGTTCTGCCGAGGCCGCGTATCTGCGACATTGTTTCTAAAAAATTACGATTGTCGCTTTTATTTTCTTCCCAGGGCGACAATTGTCGCGGTCGAAATGGTTGGGGCCGAATATTGACTGGGCGTGAAATTCTCACGAGTTAGCGATTTTCACGGTGCCTGCATCAAATTTACTCGACTGGTTCTATAATTATTACTGAAATAAATAGTACGCGACACGGCAATGGATAAACCAGTCATATTATTAAGCGTGTCTGTCATCAAGCGCAGGAAATTTAAAAATGGCATCTCCCGTGAAGAAAAGCCGAAAACAATTTTAAGTTTCTTCAAACGGACAGTCAGATAATGCCGATTTATCGTCCGGAACAACTTTTGAGCCCTCACCCACTACTTCCGAATCCCCACCTTCGCTTTTAAAGCATGCAGAACCGCAATAATCGAGGGGAAAATGGTAACCTGATTCCTCTAAAAAGGCTCATCGTCAGTTTCAAGATAAGGGGTTACGCGATTATTCAGTGAAGATAATGGGATGGGAGATTGGAAACTTTGATTTAAACAGGGCTCTGAAACATTGAAATCATCCAAAGCAAGAAAGCTCTTTCAATGACAGGTTATACCATGCATTAAAGCACTTTACTTTGAATGTTTCTCCTTTGTTCCCCTTTTTTTGAAAATGTCGCCAACTTTTCATGCCCACCGAGACATGTGTCCCCAACTTTTGGATGTCTTGGCAGAACACTGAAGCAACTATTAAATTGATTGAGGCCGTAGTTTGTAGATCCTCCGCTATATAGATTTTCCGCCAAACGTTACGTTGTTTACATTAACGTCATAGTAAATGACGCCATTTGGCGTCCCGCTACATGCAGCGCTTGTAGACAAACAAGTTGGGCCGGAGCCCAAAAAATGATATTCCACTAGTGGATTACGATATTTATACAATCGCTTTATACAACTCCCAGACCGTAAATTATGTGATAAAACTGCATATACCCCACTTCCCCTTTGAAACTTATCAACAAGTCCTGCCCTCTCGAAAAGTGGTGTTTATACGAAATGAACACCCTTTTTGTCAATGGAATTGAATGGGGCGATTGTAAATATTGCCTAGTTAATCCCAATTTGTGATTTGAAAACATGTTTTCTTAATTCAATCATCCGTGTAGAAGTATAGTTTGGGAGGAAGACGAAGATAACAATATACGGTATATATAAGTTGCGAGTTTTCTACTATGTTTTTGAAGTTTTCTCTTCCGGTAGCAGCAAATTCAAACAACATCTGCTGCAGAATTTATGTGAATGAAATGATGGAATTTCTGAAAGACAAGAGCTTTGGGTTTGCTGGAGGGGAAAAAGAGGGTGGTCTGGAAACAGATTGTAATTGGAGTGTATGTCGCATATGTGAAGTGAATGTAAAGTATTCCGGAAACACAACCAACTTGAACTCACACTTGTCAAGGAAACACAACATGTCAGCTGGTATTGCAGCGTTTGCAAAAAAACAAAAAAAACAACCTTGTTTGGGGCTATTTAATTTCAGTTCAGCTGTTCCTTGTTTAGGACTCTTCAAGTTAAACATACAGATCATCATAAGAATGCAGTGAAATAATCATTAATTTTCATTGTCATATAGCATTAATTTTGCAAAAACTAATTACTGAGCGATTTTGGAAGAAATAATCTGGAAAGAGCCAAATGATGACGGGCATTCAGATATATGTCAGAAGCCATTATTTCAGTCCAAAATATATACAGTCGAACTTCGTTATCTCGAACTCGCTTATTTCGAAATCTCGAATATCTCGATATAAATTTCTGGTCCCGAATTATTCCCTTCTTTATCTATATAGAAATATCACGTTTATCTCGATATTTCAGCTCTATTTTTTCTTATGTCGAAGTCAAATGTGTGGTCCCTCGAACTCGAAGTTCTCTATTTTTACAATTCATGTCTCGATATCGCCAAGAAAAATTATTGAAATCTTGAAAGAAAATTCTTTGGATTATCGATTTCACAGGTTTTCATGTGTTTGCGAGTAACTGCAGTTAATAATCACACCTTGCAAACACAGGGTCGGGAGATGAAATAAACACCGGCGTTAATGTGACTGTGTCTCACTCTTAATTACAGGCAAATAAAGAATCAGTTTTATCAAACACTTTGTTTGTTTTCTTTAAACGCAGTGACACTTTTAAGTAACTGACCTTACAGTACATAAATATACCAGAATATTTCGAATAATCCATAAACACAAAATGTCTACCCAACACACGGTCGAGCAATCTTGAGAAGGACCCGGTATAAAACCCGGGGGGATATCTGGATCGGCTGTTGGAAAGAAAGGAGTAAGATCACTGAAAACGAAGGACTACACAACGAAGTATGAAGCCATCCTAGAAGTTGAAAAGGGACAGAAAAACAAAAAGCAGATCGCTCAAGATTTCAACGTGCCACAGAATACGCTGTCCACTTGGATAAAAAATGAAGACATAAAGGCCAAATTTATGAAAGGGTCTTTTGAACCACAAAGAAAGAAAGCCAGGTCTTCAAAATTTCCAGAAGTCAAAACAGCTCTGCTAAAATGGTTCAGTAATGCCAGGAGCCAAAACATATCTGTAAGTGGGGAAATTCTGAAAGAACAAGACTGCGTTCAATAAACGCTTATGCCCCCGGTGGCATCCTTGACAATATATTCTGAATCTTTTCTAAGTCCAAATTAGGTCAAGGTCAAGGTCAAATTGAGCTTGGGTATTACTGGTGGGTTGGTAATGGTCCAAGGCAATAACTGTATAAGTATAGAAGCATTGTAGTAAGTAGTGTTGATGCTAGACGAAACGGTAAAATCTAGTTAACCAAGAAATAGCCCATTCAAAATATTCTAAGTCCAAATTAGGTCAAGGTCAAGGTCAAAATCAAGGTTGGGTGATATTGGTGGATAGGGAATGGTCCAAGGCAACAACTGTATAAGTATCAAAGCATTTGAGTAAGCGGTGTTGATGCTAGACGAAACGGTAAAATCTACTTAACCTGTTACGGGCGGACGGATGCACGGACGGACAGACGGACGATTACTATATGCTCCCGCATCTGTCGATGCAGGGGGCATAAAAAGCCAGATTATTCTCGGCAGAGCTTGGGATAAGCCCCGAAGAGTTTGACTATCACAGCTATGGTGTGCGCCAACATGAGTGGTGACGAAAAACTCCCGCTCCTCATCATAGGGAAATCAAAAAACCCTAGATGCTTTAAAAACGCAAAATCTCTACCTACAGAATACCGGGCAAACCAAAAAGCCTGGATGACGTCCGAGATTTTCATAAAATGGCGAGACAGAAGAGATCCGTGGTTCTTATCTTGGATAACTGTACTGCTCATCCACAGATTAAGAATTTGAAGGCTGTAAACTTAGTCTTCTTACCACCAAACACAACAAGCGTGCTGCAGCCGATGGATCAAGGCATAATAAAGAACTTGAAGGTCAACTACAGAAAACAAGTGGTCAGTGCCAAGATCAAGGCAATAGACACTAAAACAGAAGCCAAGATCACTATCCTAGACGCACTACGTATGCTTAGAAAGGCCTGGGAAAGTGTTTCGGCAGTGACGGTCGCAAACTGTTTTCGACATGCTGGGTTAAAAAAAATGACGAAGAAAGACAGACAGAAGAAGAAGAAGACGCAGAAGACGACATTCCGTTGTCTAAATTAATGGCTGTGGCAAAGGCAGGCACATCTATGGACGAATATGTAAATGTGGACAGTGATATTCCTATTTGCGAAAGTGTATGTGAAAGTTCGATCGTAGAAGAAATTGTTTCAGCACGGACAGAAGAAGTTTTAGAAACCAGTGACACTGAAGAAGAGCAACCACCGAGAACTGTTTCAATTCTGCAAGCACTTGATGCATGTGAGGCATTACGTGTTTTCGTGGAATCGCAGACAGATAGAGAAAGTGTTGTGAGACATGAACTTTATGGACAATTACGTTAGCAAGAAACACTTGACGAAAGCTTGTGCTGTGCAGAGTTCAATCACATCGTTTTTTAAGAAAGTTTGACTGTAGCCATACTGAAGTGTAACATACTGTGACTGTCAGAGACATTTGATGAAAATTTGTGCTGTGCAAAGTTCATTCGTATTGCTTTTTACCCCTTTTCATGCTAAATACGACTGCGCTTACATTTGCAAACAGTTTGGATTCAGATCAAATGCCGCGTATTACGGCATCAGATATGGATCCAAACTGTTTGACCTTCATATCAAACTTTCTTAAATTAAAAAAAAAAAGAAAGAAAAAAAGAAGATTTCCGCAGATTATGTTTTTGAAGCAGACGACAATTCAGCATGAAAATTGTTAAGAAAGTTTGACTGTAACAACGTGTTGTAAGTTTTAACAGTACAGTAAAACCTGTCTTAAGCGGCCAGTGAAGGGAAGCAGCCAAATTGGCTGCTTAAGACAGGTGACCGCTTAATCCAGGGGCAAGAAAAATGACTACTATTTTGAAAACGGTCACGGTTTCGTTTCGCAATTTCATTCCTATTTAAAAAGTCAACAACATATTAAAAGTCCTCAAACTCATACAGAAGTGTATGGCCAGTACACTTTTTGATTATAGAAACATTGACACGAGCATCAGTTACTCGGCGTCTGATCTCCATATCAACATGTGCTGGTAACATAATGTTCATTTTCAGAAAATGGAATACAGTAGAATCTATATGTTGTTTCATTACACTTACGTTTGTACACGTATTTTTCTGTGCCACGGAGGCAGAATCCATGTGCGCGCGTGTCTACGGATTTTCCGAAGCTCATGTAAACTTTACAAATGTTGTCAAATGTACTTTCAAGTCAGCATTAGAGATTAAAAGTCAAAAATCGGTCGACCATTTTGTTCAGTTCTGATTGTTGTCCAGGAAATTAATTGCAGGATGGGAAATTTAACACCGGCTATTTTTACACTGGGGGAACACCCCAGCATCCTCGAATTACGCAAGTTTTGATTGGTGGATAGTATTCATTTGCATAATAACGCGAGATTTTCTCCGAAGTCACTAAATCTAATTTTAGTGATGTACATTACACATAAGAACGACGCGGGCCGTGTAATTGACGATTAATTAAAGAGTTTGATACCAGTAGCATATGCTGTGTTATTTAGGCGGTTATTAATAGTGACACGTTCGACAGAAATCATAACACGTGTATTCAAGTTGCCTGACCGTTCATTACAGTGGGTTTGATATGGAAAATGTTGATTACGTAATCGCTAATCTCCCAGACAAACTTGTTGATAATAACACGCCCCGCCGAGCATGTAATTTGACAAGTTGAGGTTACAGACGGATCGACACGTGGATTTGTTGAATGACACAGGTATTCAGGCATATCACACTTCAGCGGGCGGCCACTTGGCCGTTTAATACAGTGTGGAAACAGTGTTTGGGATGAATTTTTCTGGCCGCTGGCTGCGTTATACAGGTGACCGCTTAGTCAAGGGGCAATATAGAATGAATTCACTCGGGGGGGGGGGAGATCGAACTGGCCGTTAAAGCCAGGTGACCGCTTATACCAGGTGACCGCTAGGACAGGTTTTACTGTATATATACCCATGCGTATTATCATGTTTTGTGTATTATGTGCTATGCTTATGAAGTATTATCCATTATGTAGATGGTAATTAAATATAAAAAATAACGAGAGTTTGTTTTGTGTTCAATACCTACCAGTTTCATCGATTAAATGTACTTTTCACGTATAAGAGTTTTTTACAGTTACCGCTATACTCATGTAGATTGCAAATGGCTGCCTGAGCATCGTTGGTAACAGGTAAATTTATCGATCTCTCTTAACAACTCGCATCTCGAAACTCGGTTATCTCGATATATTTATTTCAGTCCCCTGGACTTCGAGATAACGAAGTTCGACTGTATTAAAAAAAAACAAAGAACAACCTCTGTTCCCTTCACCTCTATACACCCCGATTTGGCTGGTAATTTCAAAAGAAGAAAAACTATGACCTACCCTTCATCGCCATCAATGCCCAGCTGTACGCAGGCCCTCGTAGACAACAAGCGGGGATGGTCACATATCTTCTTCAGTACATTCAGGGCCACTAGGGGAGACTTTGTAGTCATCAGTAACTGAAATACAGTCAAACCTCTCTATTACCACCACTAACAATAATGCTAAATGACTATAAAACACAGGTGACAGCTTAAAGACATTACTTGACCTAGCTTTGCTGGTTACACCTTGTCAGGTAAAAAGTTTGCAAACCAGTTGAATGTCTATGCAAAGAATCAGTGAAGCATCTCATGTGAGGCCTGTCTCTTAATTTCTATGGTTTCGTTTGAAAAACCCTTTGAGTTTAAGTATTTGTCAGGGCCTCTCAAGGCAGAATGAGATGGCTCTGCCACAACCCCCATGCTTTTACAGTTACTTTCACGCCTATTTAGATGGAATGTGGGGGGATACAAAGGACCAAAGTAATTTATTTAAAGCAAGATGAAAGTATTAACAGAAAGCCTGAAGGAGCTTTCTGTTTTATTTTTCACCTTGCTTTAAGCAGCTACCTGCCTTAAACATCTTATAATCAACAGTTTCGTGGTTGAAATAGAGGGGTTTTACTGTAAGTTTTTAATTGTAAGAATCATCTACCATATAACTCGGTTTAAACACCCGTGAGAGCAATGCAAAGTCTGAAGATTTAATCATGTTTCAGTATTAGGAGCTTTTTTCTTAACTTTCATCTTGCTTCAAGCTAGCACTATTATTCAACATCATCTATTGAACATCACCATAGCCTTTACCAGAAATTGAACAACACATCCTAAATATGCCAACCAGGAACAGCCTATATAAAAATAATTTGTTATCAAGATTTCAATCTAATTGGGAATTTCATTTTACCAGAGTTGGGAATATTTTTTTCAATTTCTTACTGGGAATGTAATGGGTGTTTTAACAGAACTCATGGATACACAAGCAAAATGCTGTATTGTGATCTTTTCCAGGGCTCCAGATAAGGGGAGTATTTCAAAATTTAAAGTCTCTATTTCTGCATTTAACCGTATGGTGTTACTACTCATTAGAATCGTCTCGAAGAGACGATTCTAATGAGTAGTAACACAATAGGATTTGGTGCTAAAAAGAGTGAGAAAATGTTGGATTTGTTAAGTTAACTCCCTTTTCCTGCTTTCCCTACCTCTTTCACAGAATCGAGGGACAAGAAATCTTGGTAGATCTTCAGCTGGGTTTCTGTCAAATACGCCCACACAATCAGGTCATTCTTCCTCGTCATCGTTGGCATGCTGAAATTACAAATATCAGATACATGCAAACAGTGAAGACCCAGCCGGGAGAGCTCATCAGGCAGCTACAGTAAGCTCTCTGATCTGGGTCTTCACTGTTTGCAAAAGTACTCGCAAACTTGCATGTCGGTATGAAATGAAAGCAATTGCATGTCGGTATGAAATGAAAGCAATTGCATGTCGGTATGAAATGAAAGCAAACTTGTGGCAATGTTGTACATAAGGCATTAGAAAAATATGATCAGTAAATAAAGTCTTCAAGCAAAATCACTGAATCTTAGTTTTTTACGCATCATAAGTACACATGAGACAAGAAATAATGAGGTCTTCTCCTTCACTGTAAACTGAAGCAGATTTAACTCTTTGCATGCTAGCGGTGGATATATCTGCCACAGTGGTTGCCTTTGCAAACAGTTTGGATCCCACCAGGGTTTTTTTCTCTTCTCTCTGAAATGCATTTTTAACATAAATTCTTATCCTAATTTAAAATTTTATGTGTTTATTTAAGCGTTTGACATACATTTATAATTTATTTTTTATGCCAAATCTGACTGCCAGTCCTTTTAAATAAGAAGCACAGATGGTAGAATGTTTACTTCGTATTACCGGCATGCTTGTTCTATTCTAACCCACCGCAACGCTGACAATTAGACTTCATCGTATTCAACACACCAGACAAATCTACTGAGAATGAACTGAACTGCTACATAGCAGAGAAAATGGACTCTGATGCTAAACCACTCCAGTGGTGGAAAAGAAAAGCACATGGTTTTCCAAATGTTGCTTGCATAGCAAAGAAAGTGCTTGCCCTTCTAGTTATATCTGTACCATAGGAAAGAATCTTCTCTACTGCCAGTCTTCTTCTTAACCCTTTACCTTATAGAAGCGCCTTTTAGTGCATTCCGTTTAATCCTCCGCGGAAGAAAATAATTCCAATACATGTATATACAGTCATGAATATGTATCAGAAGGAATATTTTCTTTATTCTAGCAGGTGGTACCTTAAGCAGGCTTTAAGTAGTCGCCTATTTTCAAAACTAGAAACAGGTTAGGAGGTAAAGGGTTAATAAACTTAGGAACAGTCTCTCAAGCACTCTCCTTCATCTTTTTTATGGTATGGTGATGCCTTTTAAGCACGAGAGATATTATACTTCAACTAGCTTTATACTGAACGTGAAATGTAAAAGAGACAACATGTGGGGTGGTAAGATATCATAGGGCAGATGAAGCAAGTATCAAGTTTTGGCTTTGGGGTAAAAATAAAAGACGCAGGATGCTAGTTTCAGAAGCTTTTCGCGGACACTTTACACCGTCTGTGAAAGAGCAGGTTCACACAATTAACAAAACAGACATGTGCGCAATTCTGGGAGGATGCATTCCAAGACTCCAGCCGGCAGACGTTTCTCGGAACAGGCCATTCAAAGCAAAATTAGGGGAATTCTATGATGAATGGCTCTCTAATGGTCCTGTAGAGAAGACCAAGTTCGGGAACTGCAAATCCCTGTTGGGTAAAAGTGGCGTGGTCATTAATTACCCATGACCTGGTACGGAAATCATTTAAAAAATGCACTGTTCGGGTCCGACGATCTCTTGTTTCCAATTCAAAATGACAAAGAATCAGAGGAAATTGGAATAATAAGATTTTTGAGGGCTTCAGTAATGAAGATTTAGAGATTGCTGAGCAAGTTCTTGACTGTATGGCGACAGTTATTCGCAGTCGGATACATATAGCGAGAGTGACCGTCAAAGTGAAAGTGAAACAGATTATGAAAGCCCAGGGGGGTTGCATCTATGAGAGACAATACCATATATAAAGATTATTTAAAGGAGGACAATACCAGAATGATGTGGTAAGACTTGCACAAAGAGAGAATATTCTGTACATTTTTGTTTGGACTTTGGTGCCATATCTTATGAATTACAACAAAGCCATTCACTCATAGAAAATCTTGAATAACATTTTTGTGACATTCCATGCGTCTAACTTACTATATTGACTCAAGACAACTACAATTACAATATATTTACTGCATATTTATATATTTTATACTAGTATAAAATCTTTTATGGTTTTTGAACGACTTATTGTTTCAAATGCTAAGGTATAAATAATTTTGTTTACTCATGTTATGTTAGTCGATGATAGAGGTAGGGGTTTTATGGTAAGTTGGTATCAAGGATCCCGGCCCTTATTGGCTACCCAGAGTCACGTGACCTACATAGGGAGCCAATTGAGGCCTGGATCCTCCTCAGTCAGCTATTAATTTCAAAAGGAAACAACACGTTATCATACAGTGGAGAATCTGTTATTCTTTCCCAATAAACGCGTTTACGCTAAATCTATTATTTGCAGTGCAAACAGTTTGGAGCCAGATCAGACGCCGGTTAACCCGGCGTCTGATCAGGCTCCAAACTGTTTGCCACCAAGATAAACAAGAATTATCAGAATTGTCCAAAAGTTGTTCTTTTCTACGTTTTAGTGCTTTGCGTTTGCGTACGTTTGCGTTTAAACGGGAAAGAATAACAGATTCTCCACTGTACGTTGGAAATTATCATAGTTTAGATTACAATTGCGATCGTATAGTTTACGCATTATTGTGAACAAAGATTTTCGTTACCCTACAGATCAGGTATTAAATTTGATACTGCTCTGACTTTAGCTGTGTGGACGGTTTTTGCTAGGAGGTTGAAGCCATTCCCGTGAAAGGTATTTTAAACGTTAAGTCACTTCCGCTGGGTGAACTCTCACCGGAAACAACATGGCTGCCCCCATCTGAGATAACAACAACGGCAATATCAAGTCGACGGCCAGTTCTCACATCCAACCTGGCTTGAAAGTTCAACTATTTGGCCATTCTTTTGTCAAGCGTTTGAAGAATTTCATCAAGTTGTCGGACATTTATGACTTCCAGTTAGATTTATCCGGTTGCCCATTGGTACAATTTTCAGGCTATCCAGGTGCCTTTGTGAACAATTTGTTCTGCCATTAAGAGGATGTAAATGACTTTTCTCCGGATGTACTCGTTTTGTTTGTGGGGACAATAGACATTTACGATAGGGACCAGACAGGGGTCGGTGTTGCAAGCAACATTCTGAGGCTAGTGCGGATGTTAACCTTGGACTTGCGTGTGCCAAAGGTGGTGGTCATGCAGATATTACACAGGACAGAAGCTACAGTTCCCATTCATTATCCAGTACACATCCCGTGGTTTAACAGCAGAGTGGATATAGCCAACAAGTATTTGTTGGACAAGTTGCAACACTGGAACGGTATTCTGCTGTGGCGAGCGAAGAGTGTTTGTTCCGAGGATGCCAAAGCAAGAGCCTTTAGCGGGGATGGAACACAACTCAGTCTACACGGCCAGAAAAAGCTGTACAACGGTCTACGTGCTGCTATTATATGCAAACTGCCAGCCTCTTCATAAGTTAACCCTTAGCCTGCCACTCACGACTATAGCTCCATATGCAAACAGCTTGGATCCGGATGAGACGCCGAGTAACTCGGCGTCTCATCCGGATCCAAGCTGTTTGACACTCGGACAACATTTTCAGCAATTTTGAGCAACTTTGAAGCACTTTGAAACTTAAAGCAGACGAGAAATATAGCAGACGACAATTTATTTGGCGGGCTAAGGGTTAAGTCTGCCATTTTCAATATTACAACATCTGCATACACTTTAGCTTCCCTGCCCAAACTTTGCCACTGTTTGGGACTCTGACTATTTGATTGTTTAGGAACTATCAAGGATCAAATGGGGTTCAGTTTGCTATTTGAATAATTTGCCATAACCATCACAATACGTCTTTTCATCATCTTAGCTCAGTTTTTTATTTATATTCTAATTCTATCAGTTCGATCCCAGGGTTTTATAACCAATCAGTAGTTCACCTGAATAAGCATGAAATTTGCTCAAGTCATATGCAAATGGCAAAAATTTAGACCGTCACCTTGGGATATTCGATATTCACTATGTCTAAACGGCAATTTAATCTTTTGGGCCTCGACCTTTCTTCGCTTTTAGGTATGATTTACTAAGAGCAGTAAGGGGGTCATGCATGAGAGGTTACGTTTATATTTCATTCATTGCCGTTTAGAGTTTCTTTATCATGTCATTGTTGGCTTTCCTTTCCCAATATCTCAGGGTGACACTTACCAATAACATTCAGGTTGCATAGACATGGCATCGGATAGTAAAATCAATTTTATGAAATTAGTATAGGCCATTGAGATAAATAACAGTCATGTCTTCAAATTTTCCTGACTACATGTGGATTTTATACCCGCTTTATCTTGACGACCTTACAAGTAACTCCTCTTTCTTAGTCTTTTGGAAAGATTTGACAGTTCTATTTACAGTTCCTACACGATGTAACTCAACTAAAGTTATAATTTAATTGTTAAGGTTTGCCCTCACCAATATTTGGTTATATTCAATTGGTAAACCTAAATATAAGATTATAATTATCACAATTTTACTTCTTTCACAGCAGATAAGGGCAATTTTTAAAATTGGTGAGTTACATCCTTTTTGCAAGTGGGGGTCATCATGTGCAAATTAGTTCTAAGCCTCTGTTTGTATGTCATATTTCAGAATGAAGAGGAGCCACGACGGCCTCCCAGCAACTACCCAGATAGTGCGCACATGGGAGTCTGACACTTCAGAGACAGTTTCTCAGGCCAGTCATGCCAATGCGCTTCAACTGCCTGAGAATGTAAGAATCATAAAGATTCTCCATACTAAACAAGCCTCAACAAGACCCCCGGCAGTACAGAGTGGCTCCTAGTTTCCGGTGACCTCCACTACTCAAACAGCAACTACATTATCGCTGGCTTTTGACATTTTTCCCATTCCTGGGAATGCATCAGGGCAACTATGGGATGCACACCCCAAATTCTTCAGAGGTGTAGCAGATGCCGTTGGTGTCTGCTAATTCACAGGCGCCAACGTGTCAGTCACATCTCTACACCATGGTTCCTTACCCAATACTATCACAAGTGCACCTAGGCCTTTTGTGCCTATTTTCAGTGTGGGGTCAACCCAAACAGCAACTACCATCCCATCAGGAATTTCAGGGGCTCCTCATCCTCAAAATACCATGAACAATAATGCAGGGCTCCAGATAAGAGGTAGTTTTTTCAACAAATCCAACATTTTCTCACTCTTTTTAGCACCAAATCCTATGGTGTTACTACTCATTAGAATCGTCTCAAAGAGACGATTCTAATGAGTAGTGATACCATAGGGTTTAATTCAGAAAAAAAAGTTTTAGTTTTTGAAAAACTACCCTTATCTGGTGCTCTGATAATGAGTGGCTTGGGTCAAACAAAGCAATTCATAACAATATACCAGGGTGCTTTGGTAATTCACATTTAACCACCAATCAGGACAATACCGGATATCCACACCAAATGATCGAGGGTTTCACCTGGCAACCAACATGCAAAGCCCAGCTAGACACATGTTCCACGGTCAACCCAATGACGGCACATGCGCAAACAATCTTTGCTTCAGGTAATGGGTTGTCGTATACAGACGCAAATTTTACGGCCATCCCTACATGCATACCTATTGCAACCCAACAAAAGATAATAGAACATAAATTCGTTGATTTTGCTTCCCTTTTGCCCACTGACCCTAGCCTATCTGTTGAAGATGACCCCAGCCCCTATTCCTTTAAATTTGAAGAAAATTTCAAACTGGTCATTGTCCCTAACGTCAAGCGTCAGAAAATTCAGACTGTGGAGGAATGGACCTCGGCATTTTTGAGATTCGCGGGCATCTATGCCCAGTGCCACATGCTTGCTATTGCATCTCTCCTAAAATACACAGAGATTGTGAGGGACTTGGCAGCTAAAATCCCTGGACCAGCCTTCCTCACCTATGACGTACATTTCCACAAGAATAAGGAAATCAGACAAGAACTTCCATGGGATAGACTACATATGGACTTGTTGCTTATGGCCTTCACGAGTCATCCTGGCGGACGTTACCCTAGTGGCAGTTTTAAGGTCCCAGAAAACTTGTTTTATGTCTCATGCATAATATTTTTGATACTTTTACATTTGCTTCCGTTGAGACTTAAAATAAATTTGCCCTGTTTCCGTCAATTTATTATTTGTTATTTCTATTTTCACCATACGTAGTGCCATATGGCCTGGTTTGTACGATCCAGAGAGTGAGAAAAACATAAATTCATAATATTGTCAATCTACACGATGAGTGACTCTAGAAACTTAAAGCAAGCTGTTAAAAGGCAGGGGTAAAAGTTCAACCAAGCAGCCAACGACACCAAAGGCATCTTCTCAACAAAAGTGTGTGTATAGAGTGTCGAGAAGTGATCCAGATTATGTCGCTGAGATTGTTTATTGACTCATTATTAAGTTTGATAACTTTACAAAGTTAGCAAAGGAGCAAGCAAACATTTTGCTTAGTGTGGACAGAGTAAAACTTAGAAAAGATGCATGCCTTTACTTAAATCAAATACGACACATATTGAAGAAATTCTGTGTGAATCAAAGTGTCTTTGTAAAACAAACATCATCAGGGCTCCAGATAGGAGGGCAGAGTTGTAGATAAGCTTTGTCTTGGAATTGGGTATCACTCCATGGATTTTAATAGAATTGGGTTTTTTGAAAAAAGCATTGGGTATTGCATTGACCACAACCCCATGGTTTCTAATTCGATAGGGTATCCACAGTCCAGAACACCATGCTTTGTAATACAATTCGGTAGGCCCAGTACTACAGTAGGAATTCCTGTCCTTAAAATTGTCCTTTCAACAGTGCATTCAGGGTATTGTTGTTAACTTTCAGTGTTTACCTTACATAGTTCTATATGCAACTTTTGTTTACACATGTTCGACTAAAGTAAAAGTTCAGTTGATAACCTGATTAAATTAAACAAGAGCCCCATGGGGCATATTTCGCTCACCTGAGAATAACTGACAAAATGGACAAAAAGATTTATGTTCAGGACAGAGTCATTTTTTACTCGATTGGCATAATTTGAACAATCTTGAAAGAGGACCTGTAGATGATGCTATGTGCCAAATATCTAAGATCAGGGTACTAGGGTTTTAGACAAAAAGATTTTTTTAAGTTTCCATTGAATTTTTTTTTTTTAGCTCCTGTGACCTACTAATGCAACAGACTGGAACCATTTGAACAAAATACGTAAAGGACATCTAGAAGCGTCACCATGATGAATATCAAAGCTCTGGCCGTATTAGTTTCAGAGAAGAAAACGTTTGAAAATTTCACTATATAACTCTATGTAAAACTGTGACCCCTGGGGCGGGGCCAATTTTGACCCTAGGGACATAATTTGAACAAACTTGATAGAGGACCTGTAGATGATGCTATGTGCCAAATATCTAAGCTCTGGCCCTTGTAGTTTCAGACAAGAAGATTTTTTAAGTTTTCATTGAAAAAAACCTATTTTTAGCTCCTGTGACCTACTTATGCAACCGACCGAAAACCATTTGAACAAAATATGTAAAGGACATCTAGAAGTGTCACCATGATGAATATCAAAGCTCTGGCCATATTAGTGTTTGAGAAGAAGACGTTTGAAAATTTCACTATATAACTCT
Source organism: Gari tellinella (assembly GCA_922989275.2). Classification (NCBI taxonomy): domain Eukaryota; kingdom Metazoa; phylum Mollusca; class Bivalvia; order Cardiida; family Psammobiidae; genus Gari; species Gari tellinella. Next base: position 33,575,832 of record OV277868.1, on the reverse strand, counting down.
ATGTAAAACTGTGACCCCCGGGGCGGGGCCAATTTTGACCCCAGGGGCATAATTTGAACAAACTTGATAGAGGATCTGTAGATGATGCTATGTGCCACATATCTAAGCTCTGGCCCTTGTAGTTTCAGACAAGAAGATTTTTTTAGTTTCCATTGAAAAAATCTATTTTTAGCTCCTGTGACCTACTTATGCAACCGACCATGGCAACCAGAGTTCTGCATTGTTTTTAATTCTTTGAACAAATTTGAAAGAGCTTGACCCAAGGAACATTTCTGTAAAGTTTGGTTGAAATCTGTCAAGCAGTATATGAGGAGATGTCATTTGAAGCAATTGTTAACGACGACGGACGACGCACGACGGACGACAACGGACGCCGGACACAGGGCCATCCCAATAGCTCACCTTGAGCCTATGGTTCAGGTGAGCTAAAAACAATTGAGTATTCCTTTGGTTTTTACGCAATCACTTTCAAGTAATTGGGTTTCCTTTTGCTTTTGTTGGGTACTGTCACCCATTAGTTTTGAAATAATTGGGTATTTCACCAATTTCAATTAGGTAAGTACTCGGATACTCTGCTTATCTACAACTCTGGGAGGGAGTAAACTGAACAAAACCAGCATTTTCTCACTTATTTCAGCAACAAATCCTATAGTGTAACTACTCATTAGAATCGTCTCTTCCAGACGATTCTAATTAGTAGTGACACCATAGGGTTTAAAGCAGAAATAAAAAGTTTAAGTTTTGAAATACTCCCCTTATCTGAAGCCGTGATCATAAATGCCAAAACAAGGGAAAAAACAAAGAATCTGTAAAGGAAGTGGGTGGTCTCACTGACAATGGCCAAAATATGTTTTTTTTTCATATTTCTGACTACATCATCCATGCTTTGAAGAGGTAAATATAGCAGAATAAAACATTAAACGGACAGAGTTGAATTACTGAAAGGAGTGGAATTGTTGATATAAAAAATGTGAGGGACAATTTTCGAAAAAATTGCATCTTTTTAGGTGAAAAAGAACAGAGGAGGACTAAAGCATCCATGTGACAACTTGTTCGCATTGATAAGATCATTAGAATAGTAGTGACGAGGAAAACTAGTGATAAATTACACAAGTGTGAAATGGAAGAAGAATTGATGGAAAATTACATGTTAGTATATGTATCTGTGGTTACAGGAAAGTTGAACACTACAAACCTTTTTTATGTCTATACATGTAGTATATTACAGGAGTGTTCAATCATAATTTATTGGATTTATTAACCCTTTCCCACAAAGCATATCTCTAGTATTGAATATAGGTCAGGGGTGTGATTAGCCTGACAGCTGAGGGGCTGAAAATAATTTGGCCGGGGGTTTCGGGGGCTGCCAAGGCCCCGAATGGGTACCAAGGGCAATGCCTTGGTGGGGGTAACAGGGGGCGAAGCCCCCTTAAAAAAATGGCATTTTCAGCATTTCTGAAGGTATTTTGCTGGCTCTCCTGTGATTAATTTAACAGCTCTAAAGGATGCAAAAGTGAAGATTAAAAAGCAAAATTAGAACTTTTATAAGAACAATTTCATAATTTAACTAGGGTGAGGAATGACTGACTAAATTTTAATCATGAAACAGTAAAGATGTCTGTAGTAACACATTACTGACTACAGGCATGCATCTTCTTTTCTGTTTCATGATTAAATTTCAATCTGATCTTTTTAGTGTCAATGCCATGAAGTCAATAGCTGTTGGCCATCTTGACTATTATAAGTTTGTCTTGTATCTCAACTCTTAACAACTCTACGCATTTTGAAGGTCTGAAACTGTGCTCATATGAATAACTGTTTGGAAGTGACAAGCAACATTTTCTTGGTTACAATGTTGTCCAATAATTGAAGAAAAACAGCATAGCCATTATTTCAATTTGATGTTATTGAACAGATGATGCAACATGCTTTGAGCAAACTCTTTTTAAACTAAAAGATAAAGCATTTTACTTTTACCATTAAGACTGCAAGGCCTCCAAAAATGTGTGTTCTTGTTAGATCCATTGATGAGTTAGATCCAAGGGTGAAAAATATGGGATGGGATGTAGATTATTAATATTATGATTGTCTTATACAGCTGTATATATAAGATCGAGTTTGTATCATTGAAGTTGACACTTAAAGATTATTATTATTATTACTATTATCATTATTATTATTTTTGTCTCATAAAGCCATATATACATGTATATAAGAATGAGATAGAGTTTGTATCATTGAATTTGACACTAAAAAATTATAACAAATATTTCTCATAAAAAATGTTTATAATATACTCTAATTGCAGTGAAGCATTACCATAGAGATTAATACCTAGGAGTAGTTTTATTCTTTTACAAGGATACTGTATTGATAATGTGACATACATGGTCCCTCGTTAGGCCTAAAAAAAAAAGATGTGTGTTTCCGGTTTCCCGACGGACCCTATTTTTTACCCCCGACCCTAAAGTTTTTAAAGAAAAATTAAAAAAAAAAAAAATTAAAAAAAAAAAAAAAAAAAAATTAATGTTTTTGTTTTTTATTTTTATGGGGAAAGTTTTTTTGGTGAGGGGAAAAATATACGGGAGGGGAAGGGGCCGTTATTCGGTGCCCGTTACAGAAGGAAATAAAAAGCCTTGTATTAAAAGCAAACACATCACATTTTTTTTAAATATAATATTTATTTGATGGAATGGTTTTCAGATTGAAACAAGAACTATTTCACATAATTATATTATGAAATACCTTACAGTTTAAACCTGCAAATCAAGATAAATCATTTCAGACACTTACAATGTTGAATACAACAAGAGCAAGGTCATTATTTGTCATATAAACCCATCCTTTGAGTGTAAAAAAATCCGCATACCGGGTATATGCCCTATATAAAAACTTTTTAAAAAATAAAAACTTTTTCCTACCGACCTACCCTAAAATTTTGAGAGGGTGAAACCAGAAACACACATATTTTTTTTTAGGCCTTATAGTAAAGTATTGACAGTATATAGGCCTACTATGATCATACAGATACTTAAAGCCATTTTCACTGAATACAACCAAAGCAGTCCTGTCCAATTCTGTTTCGACACCTGTTTCAAAATTAATATAGACCTTTACGAGTATGTGGGTCTATGAATACGATCCAATGCTTCCCTTCCTTGTGACAATATCATATTGTAAAGGGGAAGGTGGACTGATCCCCTGACTTTTCTAACCCACTGAACAAAAAATTGGCATAGGTTACTCTATATATAAGAACAATTATTAAAATTATTATAATTATGATGCCAAATGTGAACAGGCCATTTTCAAAAAAATTTACAATTAAAGGCATGAAGTGTGAAAGGGTGGGGATAGGCATTTCATTTATCCTAAAGAAAATAGCTCCCCCTCTCAGCTCGATAGATTTACTCATAAAGTAAAGCACTCACCTGTCCATGTCCTATAAATGATTTCTAACTAGATTTATAGTTCTTTTATTACAAATGCATTGTTAGTTTGTTACATTGATATAGCCACTACTCAACACATGGGTCTATGATTATAATTCAAAGTTTCCCTTCCTTATGGCATTATTGTGAAGGGGAAGGAGGACATACACCATTGCCCCTCTTCCCAAAATATGTTGACATGGGTTACCCTATATACTATATGCAAAAGGATTTCTTTATTATTATGTGTACAGGCCATTCTAAAGTTTGGGATACTTAATAATGGCATGAAATTTGAGAGGGGTGGGGATAGGTATTTCATTTATCCTAATGAAAATACCTCCCCTCTCTGCTCAAAAGGTTTGTTAAATAAAGCACTCACCTCTGTGTCAAGTCTGTGTCATTAATTATACATGAGTTCTGGATAAATTAGTTCTAACTAGATCTATATATTTTTATGAAGCCCATGAAAAGTTCTTCCTATTGCTGGCCAAAATCAACAGACTGATTATATTGCCTGGGGGTTGGTGTCTTCTTCTCCAAAATTTTGCATTGTTTAGACCATGTAGATTGATCTCGCCGCTACCATGGTTATTCAATGTTGAATACATTTCAGACATTCATGTATTTTTACTTTCAATAAGTCTATTTGTATAAAAAGTATAGGTGGGCCGTTTTGATCCGGGGTCGTTTTGACCCGAGGGCGTTACGATCTGGTACCGAATTCTCGACTCGCTTGCCGTTGGTCTTAACGGGAAAAAAATCAATATCATAATCAAACCCCTTTTAAATTTGCTAACCTTGTTATTTTTGGAAGCTGTCATATTACTGACAATCTAATATAACTATAGGTAAAACCTATAAACGGCCAAAACTTGTTTCTACAAAGTATAGGAAATAAGGTTATTTAATTTTTCGAGGGTACGAAATGACAAAAAATAGGGTGCGAAAAGGCGAGGGTACGAAATGGCCCGTTGCCGCGAGAACAATACTGGCGGCCATTTTGGAATCGCCAGCCGGACTACTTGTAAAGCGTCCAGCCGTCCGTCGTTTCCGTAAAAGATCGATTTTGCCAATATGAAGTTGTTTGAAAATGGAAATAGAAAATAAAAATGATAATTAAAATTGCTGTTTTATTTCTTAAGAGTAGAGCCTGATAAGCCGCCGCTAAACGGCGGCATATCAGGTTCTACACCATAGAAAAACATACGGAAATAACCGCACGCTCTGTTGGTTGGCGATTTAGGCATTGCCTGCTTTCCGGAAGTGACATCAATGTCAAATAACAATGGCGGCGCCCATAAACTGTGCGATAATATTTTGGGATCATAGGATCAGGAATTATTTTTCTTTATTTCTTGTTTTATTCACGCAACGCGTACACATTGTCTAAAGGCGACCAGCGCAAAAAGCTGGCCTACGGCCAGCTTTTTGTTTTGGCCGTATTAACATCGTTCAAAGATCAAAACACGCAAATATTTTGGTCTCGAAAAGCGGTGTTGTCGCGAAGACTGGTTTCCGAGTTTTCAATAGTGTAAGTGCACGCGCAGCCTCTAATGCGGTAACCAGTTAAATTGATGTGGAACACTCGGACTTTTCCGTTACCGTTAATGTACGACGATTTCCGGGTCAGATTAAAACACGTCCGCAGACGCGACCGACTTTCAGACCTCACCCCCCTTATAGTCGTCAGATTTTTTCAACGAATCTGGACGAATCTCAGAAATGGTCTCGGCGGCAATCCAATCCGCGGAAAAATCACAGGCCTGTAGGTGTCCACTTAAAGCAGGTTGAAAGTAAAGCAGAATGCGCTTTAAGCGCATTCTGCTTTACTTTCAGCCTGCTTTAAGCTATCATCTGCTAGAATATAGAGCAAATTTTGTATTATACATATTTATGAATGTATAAATTGGAACTATTTTCTTCAGGGCAAGAATAAACTGAATGCGCTAAAAGACGCTTCTATTGGGTAAAGGATTAAACAAGTCTTTTAGAAAATGATGAAAACAAGGCTTTGCAGAGTTTTTAACATTTTCTAAAACGAAGAGTTTGATAAATATGCGGCTATATTGGAGTGCGAGAAGGGGACAAAATCAAAGTCAGAGATAGCCCGGGAGTTCAACATCCCTCCCAGTACACTTTCTACTTGGCTGAAAAACAAAGAGTCCATCAAGGAAGGCTACATTTAGTTTGGACCAAACAGAAAGGCTACGAAACGGGGCGATCACAACAAGCTGGAAGAAGTTCTTACAGTATGTTTGTAAAATGTACTGTTTAAAAGATATTGAAAATGTGCTTGTATGATGTAAATGCCTTGTAGCTGGAAACGGTATGTGCACGTAATGTTATTAGTGATTGTTTTAACACCGCCTTCCTGTTTTTTTATTGATGTACATGCAGTTAGTAGTAAGTTGTTTTGTTTCATGAGTTCGTGTGTAAAATAAAGATTTTGAAATGAAGTTCAAGACTTGTGTTGATTAAAATACCCTTAATTAATATTCAGATACAATTTAAATCGATTAATATAAAGTAAACAGTATGTGAAATGACTTCAAACAAGCGAGTAGTTGGTATACCGCTAAACAATAACAAAGACTGAACTGTGATTACGGTGGTTACGGATCATATTTTTAAAAACATTTTGATAGATTTGCATTATTCGAAACCATGGATTATTCGAATTCAAACGTTGGTCCCCTGCACTTCGGATAATCAGGACTCGACTGTAATGCACCAAAATATAGTTCATTTTATTTCTGAATTATCACCGTAATCACACCGATAAGTTTGTTACTAGTTTTTTGTAACCAGGCCCTCTACAGACAAACGTGATTCTGTAGAGCATGGAAAGCATATTTTCAATTAGCAGGGCAGAGTTTGAAAACAAACAAAACACAAGAGGGCCAGAATGGCCCTTGATCGCTCACCTGACCATGGTGACACTAGGATGGGTCGCGTGATTTCAGAAAAGAAGATTTGTAAAAGGTGACCCCCAAGGCCCCCTAACCCTAACCCCCAGGGGCAAAATTTGAACAACTAAGATAGAGGACCTGTAGACGATGATATGTGCAAAATATCTAAACTCAGTGTACTATGGTTTCAGACAAGAAGATTTTTTAAGTTTTCATTGGAAAAAATCTATTTTAAGCTTCTGTGACCCAGATATGCAACAGACCAGAACCAATTCATCCATATATGTGAAGGACCTCTAAAAGTTACATCATGCCAAATATCAAAGCTCTGGCCATATTGGTTTCTGAGTAAAAGATGTTTGACCATTTCCCTATGTAACTCTATGTAAAACGGTGACCTCCGGGGCGGGGCCAATTTTGACCCCAGGGACAAAATTTGAACAACTTTGATAGAGGGCCTGTAGACTTTGCTATGTGCAAAATATCTAAACTCAGTGTACTATGGTTTCAGACAAGAAGATTTTTTAAGTTTTCATTGAAAAAATCTATTTTTAGCTCCGGTGACCCAGATATGTAACAGACCATAACCAATTCAACAATATATGTGAAGGACTTCTAGAAGTTATACCATGCCAAATATCAAAGCTCTGGTCATATTGGTTCCAGAGAAAAAGATGTTTGAACATTTCACTATATAACTCTATGTAAAACTGTGATCCCCGGGGCGGGGCCAATTTTGACCCCAGGGACAAAATTTGACCAAATTAAATAGAGGATCTGTAGACGATGCTATGTGCAAAATATCTAAGCTTAGTGTACTATGGTTTCAGACAAGAAGATTTTTTAAGTTCTCATGGTAAAAAATCTATTATAGCTCCGGTGACCCAGAAATGCAACGGACCGGAACCAATTCAACAATATATGTCAAATACCTCTAGAAGTTATACCATGCCAAATATCAAAGCTCTGGTCATATTGGTTTCAGAGAAAAAGATGTTTGAACATTTCACTATATAACTCTATGTAAAATGGTGACCCCCGGGGCGGGGCCAATTTTGACCCCAGGGGAATAGCTCCGGTGACCCAGATATGTAACAGACCATAACCAATTCAACAATATATGTGAATGACTTCTAGAAGTTATACCATGCCAAATATCAAAGCTCTGGTCATATTGGTTCCAGAGAAAAAGATGTTTGAACATTTCACTATATAACTCTATGTAAAACTGTGATCCCCGGGGCGGGGCCAATTTTGACCCCAGGGACAAAATTTGACCAAATTTGATAGAGGATCTGTAGACCATGCTATGTGCAAAATATCTAAGCTTAGTGTACTTTGGTTTCAGACAAGAAGATTTTTTAAGTTCTGATGGTAAAAAATCTATTTTTAGCTCCGGTGACCCAGAAATGCAACGGACCGAAACCAATTCAACAATATATGTCAAATACCTCTAGAAGTTATACCATGCCAAATATCAAAGCTCTGGTCATATTGGTTTCAGAGAAAAAGATGTTTGAACATTTCACTATATAACTCTATGTAAAATGGTGACCCCCGGGGCGGGGCCAATTTTGACCCCAGGGGCAAAATTTGAACAAATTTGATAGAGGACCTATAGATGATGCTATGTGCCAAATATCTAAGCTCTGGCCCTTGTGGTTTCAGACAAGAAGATTTTTTAAGATTTCCTTATTTTTTCACTTTGGTCTGCATTGTTTCAAATTCTTTGAACAACTTTGAAAGAGCTTGACCCAAGGAATATTCCTGTGAAGTTTGTTTGCAATCAGACCAGTAGTTTTGAAGAAGAAGATGTTTGAAAAAATTGTTGACACACGACGAACGACGCACGACGACGGACGCCGGACAAAGACGGACCACAAAAGCTCACCTTATTTTAGGTGAGCTAAAAATAAGTGACTTTTTTAAACATTTGATTCAGAAATGATAAGACAGGGAAAGAGGAAACCCTTTAACCCATTACCCCATAAATACGCCTTTAATTTATTCCTTCACTGTAGAAAATAGTTCCAATTTATACAGTTATGAATATGTACAATAAGAAATATTTGCTATATACTAGCAGTTGGAAGCTTAAAGCAGGCTGAAAGTAAAGCAGAATGTGCCTCAAGGGGCATTCTGCTTTACTTTCAACCTGCTTTAAGTGGTTACCTATCTTCAAAACTAGAAATAGGCTATGGGGTAATCGGTTAACATTAAATGCCTTTATTTGGTTCCCAGCTGGAAGGAACTAGGATTCAAATAAAGACATTTAATGCTTATGGGTTAAAGATAGGGAGACATATGCTGAACTTGGTTTTATGAATAAGTATAACCATATTCAAACCTTGGCAAGTACATATTCAATAGAAGATGATTTTGACTGCAAATGTGAAGCATTTTAAATATAGAATTAGTTATTTGTCTTTTCTCACTTACAAGTACTAAGTACATGTATATAATTTCAAGTGAAGCTTTTGAATGCATATAACTCTTGTGTGAAAAGAGCGCAATCTAAATCGGGTATAATAATAATTATTATAATGATAATAATAAGTTTGATAGTTTGATTGTGTGTATTTGTGTATGTGAATGGTTTGAATCCTGAGATATTTTTTAGACTGGGCAAATTATTCTGTTTTGTTTTTGTTTGTTAACGTCTGTATCTGCCATCTATTAAAAAAACAAAACAATTTATACGCTTAAAAGGTAACATGATATTTTTCTAGGGATCTTCAGGAGACACATAGATGTAGCAATCCAAAGGCTGTGTGCCTTGCGGAATAGAGAGGCTGTACAAGAGGAAGACCTGATACGGGCCCTGCCTACCCTTGTGAATGGACGCCAACCAAGAGGGATCTTCAGGAGACACATAGATGTAGCAATCCAAAGGCTGTATGCCTTGCGGAATAGAGAGGCTGTACAAGAGGAAGAGCTGATACGGGCCCTGCCTACCCTTGTGAATGGACGCCAACCAAGAGGGATCTTCAGGAGACACATAGATATAGCAATCCAAAGGCTGTATGCCTTGCGGAATAGAGAGGCTCTACAGGAGGATGAGCTGCTACGGGCCCGGCCTACCCTTGTGAATGGACGCCAACCAAGAGGGATCTTCAGGAGACACATAGATGTAGCAATCCAAAGGCTGTATGCCTTGCGGAATAGAGAGGCTGTACAAGAGGAAGAGCTGATACTGGTCCTGCCTACCCTTGTGAATGGACGCCAACCAAGAGGGATCTTCAGGAGACACATAGATGTAGCAATCCAAAGGCTGTATGCCTTGCGGAATAGAGAGGCTGTACAAGAGGAAGAGCTGATACGGGCCCTGCCTACCCTTGTGAATGGACACCAACCAAGAGGGATCTTCAGGAGACACATAGATGTAGCCATCCAAAGGCTGTATGCCTTGCGGAATAGAGAAGCTCTACAGGAGAAAGAGCTGATACCGGCCCTGCCTACCCTGGTGAATGGACGCCAACCAAGGGGGGCAGAGGCTAGACAAGCACCGGTGAACAGAAGAAACAGACAACGGAGAATTTCTGATCGCCGCAGAACATCTGATGTGAGGGCTATCATAACAGCACTAGACAAGCCCTAATATCTAGTGACCAACAGGGTGAACATGCCTGACTTGAAGGGTTTAGGTAAGATAAACTTTTAACTTATAGGCCACAACACAAATATTTGCCCTTCTCCAGGGATCATTCTGGGCCGCGATTTCCGCAATATTTTGCACGAAAATGAAAGGAATCGCATCAAAATTTGTATAACGCTAATATTTCTCGCACTCGTTTCTCAGATACTTGCGAGCGAAACGTAATTCTTCTCGATTTATTTCCAGTATTTACAAACATTTCTGATCATTTTCGTTGAACGCTTTATCCTAATCGCAGCAATAAGTATAACAAGCATAACAATAAACGGAAAGGACCGAGAGTTCCGAGTTTTGAATATATAAAATCAAAACACATTTGGTACAGAATAAAACGTGTACCAGACCGCATGTAGACTAATTGACAATTACTGGCGGATAAGTATGTCTTCTGTCACGGGATCGTACTTTCTTTGGAAAACAGGAATGTAATGTCCCTTTACTCGATTGAATAACTGCACAATGCACCAAAATAAATCATTTTATTCCTTAATTATCGTCGTAACTGCGCCGATAATTTTTGTCACTAGTTTTCGCGAACTGACCCTCTACAGACGAAACTGAATCTGCCGATAACATATACGCTAATGGCAAGTGCAGTAAACAATCAATTAATGGTATGGATTAAATCTTTTAACTAGATTTCGATAAGGAGAAGAAGAATAACAGTTCCATGTTATATAAATATTCTTTATACAAAATTCTCAAGCAGTAGATCTAGTGGTTGTTGGTAGAAACAGACTACTAGTTAAAATTTCTCTCATCATCTAAAAAATTCTCTCACTTTTTTTGACAAATGAGAGAATTTCTCTCACTTGCATTCTGTGACAGAATAATCCCTGCTTCTCTTATTATCTTCAAATTTGTAAATTGAAATATGTAAGAAAGTTTTATTATATACCATAAAGATGATTTATTGAAATTACATATCAAAACAATAACAGAAGTTTACAAAAATATTTAATTCGCACAGTAATTTTTTTCTAGGGTTCTTCAGGAGACACATCGATGTAGCAAGCCAAAGGCTGTGTGCCTTGCGGAATAGAGAGGCTGTACAAGAGGAAGAGCTGATACGGTCCCTGCCTACCCTTGTGAATGGACGCCAACCAAGAGGGATCTTCAGGAGACACATAGATGTAGCCATCCAAAGGCTGTATGCCTTGCGGAATAGAGAAGCTCTACAGGAGAAAGAGCTGATACGGGCCCTGCCTACCCTGGTGAATGGACGCCAACCAAGGGGGGCAGAGGCTAGACAAGCACCGGTGAACAGGAGGAACAGACAACGGAGAATGTCAGTTGATCGCCGCAGAACATCTGATGTGAGGGCTATCATAACAGCACTAGACAAGCCCTAATATCTAGTGACCAACAGGGTGAACATGCCTGACTTGAAGGGTTTAGGTAAGATAAACTTTTAACTTATAGGCCACAACACAAATATTTGCCCTTCTCCAGGGATCATTCTGGGCCGCGATTTCCGCAATATTTCGCACGAAAATGAAAGAAATCGCATCAAAATTTGTATAACGCTAATACTTCTCACACTCGTTTCCCATATACTTCAGTGTTTTCTCGAGAGCGCGTTTTTGCGTTTTTGGCGCAGAAAATTCACGTTTGGCGCAACCAAATTTGTAACCTGCGTTTTTCTTGACGCAACAATATTTCAGCCCTAAATTGTATCTTTAACTCCGAAGAAATTGCCATCTTATAAACCGAAAGTCGGCGTCGAGAAGCAGTGATTCTGTTTACTTGTTGCTGTTATTCTGCGCATGCGTGAGCACCTTGCTGGCCTCAATTCCGGTAGCCTGGTTCTCTGTCTTCATCACATTCGGGAACCTGACTAAATTACGGTGCAATTTCCCGTTCAAGTTACGTATCTCGGTACGGCTTCGACGATTTCAAACCAATGAATAGTTATCAGTAAACGTTGAATATTTTATTACCTTCGATCCAATACGATTGTTTCTTATAATAAAGACGTGCAACTCAAATTATAATCTTCAATAATCAAATTGTGTGGAATTATTACTGATACAGAATATAATCCGACATACGTTCCAGTACCCGGACAATATTAAAACGTCTTCCCGCAATATGTCAAGTTGAATAAAACTTTACGAAAGCTTCGAAGCAACGGAGACAAACTGCATTTTATTAAAAAAAGAAAACTCTGATTACGGTGCTGATCGTAATAAATCAATGCCTTGAAGCAGAAAAGAATCAAACATGTGAAGAAACTGCATCCAAAACAGCGTCGGCAGCGAACTCGGTAACGAACTGCATGCATTGCTTGAGAAAAACTTTCGGCCATGGTATGAAAGTGGCAAAAACGGGAAAATCTAGAAAAAGACAGATATTCTTTCAGTAGATGTGAGCTTAACTATTTGTTTCAGTCAAGAAAAACACAAGTATTACTAGCTGTTTCTGACTTGGAGTTTCACTCTCATTGAAACTTTCTGTAAGTTTAAAGTGAGAGACAGGCCGAACGTTGAATTTCTGTTGAATTTTGATTATTACCTGCATTCAAAAAACTGAAATTTTCAAGTTAATTAACCCTCTCCTATACACCTTTGAAGGTCTTCTGCACCTTGCTAACAGAGCAGACCATTACCAAACAGATGTTAAAGCTACACTACTTTCTCATAGATCATAATAACTTAGAACCTGTTCTGCTAACACTTCAAACCAACCGTGCATAATCAGTTGTAACACCTTATATGCATTAATTAAGATAATTCAAGTCAGAAATATATATGACCCCTGATTTTTCTAAATGACCCCCACTTTTTTAAACAGGGGGTCAAACTTGACCCCCTAAATTTTGGCTCTAGAGAAAACACTGTACTTGCGAGCGAGACTTAATTCTTCTCGATTTATTTCCAGTACTTACAAACATTTCTGATCATTTTTGTTGAACGCTTTATCCTAATCGCAGCATCCCGCGCAGCAATAAGTATAACAAGCATAACAATAAACGGAAAGGACCGAGAGTTCCGAGTATATAAAATCAAAACACATTCGGTACAGAATAAAACGTGTACCAGACCGCATGTAGACTAATTGACAATTACTGGCGGATAAGTATGTCTTCTGTCACGGGATCGTACTTTCTTTGGAAAACAGGAATGTAATTTCCCTTTACTCGATTGAATAACTGCACAATGCACCAAAATAAATCATTTTATTCCTTAATTATCGTCGTAACTGCGCCGATAATTTTTGTCAATAGTTTTCGCGAACTGACCCTCTACAGACGAAACTGAATCTGCCGATAACATATACGCTAATGGCAAGTGCGGTAAACTATCAATTAATGGTATGGATTAAATCTTTTAACTAGATTTCAATAAGGAGAAGAAGAATAACAGTTTCATGTTATATAAACATTCTTTATACAAAATGCTCAAGCAGTAGATCTAGTGGTTGTTGGTAGAAACAGACTACTAATTAAAATTTCTCTCATCATCTAAAAAATTCTTTCACTTTTTTTGACAAATGAGAGAATTTCTCTCACTTGCATTCTGGGACAGAATAATCCCTGCTTCTCTTATTATCTTCAAATTGTGTAAGAAAGTTTTATTATATACCATAAAGATGATTTATTGAAATTACATATCAAAACAAAAACAGAAGTTTACAAAAATATTTAATTCACAGTAATTTTTTTCTAGGCATCTTTATGAGACACATAGATGTAGCAAGCCAAAGGCTGTGTGCCTTGCGGAATAGAGAGGCTGTACAAGAGGAAGAGCTGATACGGGCTCTGCCTACCCCTGTGAATGGACGCCAACCAAGAGGGATCTTCAGGAGACACATAGATGTAGCAATCCAAAGGCTGTATGCCTTGCGGAATAGAGAGGCTGTACAAGAGGAAGAGCTGAAACGGGCCCTGCCTACCCTTGTGAATGGACGCCAACCAAGGGGGGCATAGGCTAGACAAGCACCGATGAACAGGAGGAACAGACAACGGAGAATGTCAGTTGATCGCCGCAGAACATCTGATGTGAGGGCTATCATAAACCCATAAAGTTAACCCTCTTTCCCTCCAAATTCATTCTGGCTAAACAATTGAAGACCGAAGGACATTCAATACTTTATACTTTACTTTAATATCAGATCTAATCTCTTTATACAACAACCAGCTGGTAAGTAACATAATTACTTCTGTTTAACTTTATCCACGGCACCTTGTATTTCACCGCGATGCCATTTAGCTTAAACATCTATAGCATGATTAATTATTATTATTTAGAAATAGACTATAATATTGTATTTCCTTGTTTTCAGACCTTCATTTACTATTTATTGATTAAAGACGAACTTCAAACCCTACGATTGTGTTCCTTATAAATCACAATGGGCTACATATATAAAAAAAAAAGCTTCTTTTTTTTTTTAAGTTAGTGATATTAATTTTATTAATTTTGTTTCAATGCTCGTGGCAAATGTACAAGTTTTGTACACTTCATTATATCTGCGGGTCTTATCCACTTTCAGCTTGACAGGTCATTGATAGGTGGACATTTTCCTACTGGTGGACATACAGGCTGAAGATGCCCACACCCTTATGTTTGGCACGACAGACCAGCTCCAGTTGGTTTGTTGACGGAACATTTAAGGTGGCCAGGAAATCTTTCTACCCATGCATTCCTATTCATCCATGTATTTGTGCGAAAGGGTGATGCTTGGAAACAAGTCCCTCTCTTGCTCCTGTTAACCCTTTCAACCCTACAGCCTCTGTAGAGATTACTGATTACATATGCAAACAGTGTTGACCCTGATCAGAGGGCTTCTATAGAAGCCCTCTGATCAGGGTCTGCACTGTTTGATATGTTCATTGTTTTTTGTTGTTATACCAAAATTGTAACAGTTGACTGGTTCAAAATCATTGTACAAGAAGAGTCCAAAAGGATTTATAAATACCCACAAGAGATATTTAGGGTTGAATGGGTTAATGCCGAGACAACAGAAGAGAGGTTATGTCGCTGTAAGTGTAACTTAAATACATTACCCCTATTTTTTTGGCAAAACCTTTCTCTGAACGTCATGCTGGGTCCAATTTGTGCAATTTGTCTGTCATTCCTTTCACCCTTATCATGCTAAATGTAACTTGAATAACATCTGATCTGTTGAGCGCAGTAGTAAGTTGTTACATTTATTAAGCGTAAAAACCAAAGTTTCCTAATATTTTTCAACGTCAAATGCGACATAGCATTCCAATACATGTATTTTGTTTCGCCTCCTTCTTTTGTAACAAACATTAACCATTTATAAATTCATGCAGATGTATTAAAATAGTTAGAGCTTTTGGAAAAGGAGCTTATATTTCAATAACCTTTTAATGTGTTGAAAATGCACATTACAGGACCAAATGCCTCCTACAGAAGAAGACATTCACGACTTCGTGAAGACCAGAGAAGGACATATGAAGAAAACCAAGGAGAACGTGGAGATTAATGTAGATATAGCACAGAAGAAGCAGAAAAAGGATTATAAGAGAAGGACCAAAAAGGGACGATGACACACCACATTAGAAATAGGACAAGAAGTATTAGTATTCAACGCCAGGAAATCCGGGACAAAGAGGAAGGGAAATTTAACAGCAAACTACAGAGGACCATACAGAATTATCAACTTAGAAGGGAGGAAAGCTACACTTGAAAACAAAGATGGGACAATACTGAAGAGGACAACTAACCTAGACCACCTGAAACTGGACATTAGAATGAAAATGACCATCGCCGTGACAGCAGCGGGGTGTATGTTCCAGCAGTGGACAGGCATCTGTCATGGAAACCTTGAAAAGGAGCCCTGCACATTTAGCGCCAATCCATGCTACAATCAAGGCACCCCTTCTCTCAAAAAGGATCTTGATTGGAGGGGAGACCATTGAAGCCGTTGACCTGACTACATTAAACCAAGGCCAATGGTTGAATGACAAGGTATATAGATATAGATATAGATGCGAGTGTCAAATTATCAATTCATTTGCTTTCTCAGTAGCTTTGTATAGACTGTGAAAACAGTGGCAGCTGTGTTAAGATTAAGCTTCAAAATTAAATATCCAGTATACACTATTTATCACCCCCAGTACCTTATGCATTATGTTCTTTGTTGACCTCTAATTCTGCCAAATTCTTGATGGGATGATATTTATACATTACTTCAATTTAATTATTGTTATGAATGCTTTGTTGTCTGGGCTCAGCTGTTCTTGGCGTAGTATTTCCCAAAAACCACAAACAAGCTATTGTGTCTAGAACACTATACCTCAATATACTCATTAAAAATCATTGTTTAAATGAGTGTGTGTTTTCCAATTAATTATTGATTGCTGCTGACCGTACCAAGGCGGGCTCCTATGTTCACTTTGCTTTATGTTTGTCTTGCATGTTGTTTTCTTTTTAGTGTGTAGATGAAGGAATGGGATTGTGCGTGTGTGTGTTTGTTATGGTATGACTGTGTGTGTGTTCTGCTTGAAAGGTGGGTGTATTGTTTGTGTTGCGTTTCCTGCTTGAGTCTTTCGTATTTATTAAAAGAGAATCTGCATATAAGTATTTGTCTATTGGTATGTATGCTTCTTAATTATCCTCAGTGTGTTTAAAAGAGAATCTGCATACAGTCGAATACCGTTACCTCGATATTCGATACGTCGATACTCCGCTTACGTCGATATTTTTCACTGGTCCCGGCAAATTCCTTCTTTATCTATATAGTAAATCCCTCATTTGCTCGATATTGTTTCCTCGATATTATCGGTTACGTCGATGTAATTTTTCAGAACCAGAGAATTTTTCTCACCCTTACGTCGATATCTGCTTCACCATGACCGCATATCGCACATTCGGCAAACATTGGATGGAGGTGCGAAAAATGGCTCTCGGCCACCGTGACTGATTGTAGCACCAACTGAGTGAACATGTCCGAAATTGCACTAATCAGCACGAAAGATAATCCAATCTTAATTGCATTTGATCAATATTATTAATGAATTCCCGAATAACTTTGGTTACGAAGTTTGCGTAAATATTTTCGATGACGATTCTGTCAAACCTGGGACAATTATAGCCGCGCTGTTTAAATCAGACTACAGAATTCTTTGTAGTGCAGACTGAAGGTGCCGTACGGCGAATAAGTGTAGTGAGATCAAACAAAAGTTACATTTCATTTCTGATTTATTTTTTATCTAAGTCAGTTCAAACACGCCGCTTCTGTTTGAAACACCGAAATAATTCGCCGGCGTTTCGAAGTCGGACACACCCTTTTGAAAATTAAACATGTAAACAACTAACGCTTCCAGAGCGTCACCGGAAGTGTAAACAGTTCACTGTGTTGGTGTGATGAAATGTGTAAACCTAATTTTATGTTATAAAAATTGTGTTAGCACCCATGAGCTGGATGTTTATGCTGATGAAATCAGGTAGATCTACCAAATGTATTAAAATACGAAAATTGTTTACTCGCTCCCGCATATCATATCTAATAGACGCGTAGATTCTCTACTTTTAAAAATACTGACCAACTTCATCAATTTGAAAATTATGAGTTGAAGATTTTGTCAGATTCTACTTTCCTACGCATTTATTTTCAATTACCTTTTGAAGATTTTGTCAGATTCTACTTTCCTACGCATTTATTTTCAATTACCAATCAACTGTCAATAAACACTAGGATCAAGAATAACGTTAAAACTTCGATATGACGATACAAATCTCAAATGAGAAACTCCCATTAGCTCGAACTTCGGCTACGTCGATATTTTTTCACGGTCCGTTCAACTTCGAGGTAACGGTATTCGACTGTATAAGTATTTGTCTATTGATATTTATGCTTCTTAATTATCCTCTGTGTGTTTAAAAGAGAATCTGCATTTAAGTATTTGTCTATTGATATTTATGCTTCTTAATTATCTTCTGTGTGTTTAAAACAGAATGTGCATTCATGTATAAGTATTTGTCTATTGATATTTATGCTTCTTTATTAGCCTGTGTGTTTAAAAGAGAATGTGCATACATATATAAGTAATTTTGTCTATTGATATTTATGCTTCTTAATTATCCTCTGTGTGTTTAAAAGAGAATCTGCATTTAATTATTTGTCTATTGATATTTATGCTTCTTTATTAGCCTGTGTGTTTAAAAGAAAATGTGCATACATATATAAGTAATTTTGTCTATTGATATTTATGCTTCTTTATTATCCTCTGTGTGTTTAAAACAGAATGTGCATACATATATAAGTAATTTTGTCTATTGATATTTATGCTTCTTTATTATCCTCTGTGTGTTTAAAACAGAATGTGCATACATATATAAGTAATTTTGTCTATTGATATTTATGCTTCTTTATTATCCTCTGTGTGTTTAAAACAGAATGTGCATAAGTACTTGTCTATTGATATTTATGCTTCTTAATTATCCTCTGTGTGTTTAAAAGAGAATGTGCATACATGTATAAGTATTTGACTATTGATATTTATGCTTCTTAATTATCCTCTGTGTGTTTAAAAGAGAATCTGCATACATGTATAAGTATTTTTCTATTGATATTTATGCTTCTTAATTATCCCCTATAGATAATCAACACCATTGGCCACCTCAGGACCAAACACAACAATGAATCTCAACTGACCAAGTGTTCCTGCTACCTTCGTATACAGCACTGCTTTGGAGTCAAGGACAACTTGACCACAACTTTTTACGAAGGTAAAGAGACAAGTAAATTATGAGGTGTTAATACTAGATTATTAGACCCTGCAGTTCAACAAGACCTGTCTCAGTTAGTACATGCTGCACAAAGGTTTCATGATCTACACGGCTCAAGATAAAAGGTAGTAAACTGAACAAATCACACATTTTCTAACTCATTATAGCACCAAATCTAATGGTGTTACTACTCTTCGAGACGATTCTAATGGGGTCTAATGCAGAAATAAAGGTTTTAATTTTTGAAATACTCCCCTTATCTGGAGCCCTGGATCTAGACTAACTTTTCATCCACTGAAATTTCAACTATAAGCTCCAGTTCCTTGAACCAATCATATTAACTATCACATTGGCTAATGATATATACTCTGCGAAAAAAGTTTCAACATTTGTGTTAAGGGAGGAAAAAAGCCTTCCATTGTAACTAAAGTACAATTCATTAACTACATGTCAGCCATCATGTTGCTCTAATGAAAGTTTGCACTACTGTTGCAAGAGAAGGAGAATCACTTCTTAGCAGATTTTCAAAATCATTCCTTGAAAAAGACATTTTTCAAATGATCTCCCCTGGCATTGATAAAGCGAGACACCTTTGAACAAATAATAATAGCCAATTATTGCACAGAAGGGAAAAATGGTCCGATTTATGGAGGTAAGGAAGTTAATACTACATTTCAAAGCTAATTCCAGATTCACACGAGCAAATCTATAGGATGAGTTGAAAGTGGACTTATATCATGTTCATTCACTCATGGCAATGAAGCAAATTAACCATACTCTTGGGGGAAACCTTGCTCAGATAAAAGAAGTGCCTGGAAAACAGCATGCATTCATCTTAAAACCTAAACCTACTAAGTAGTACTTGTTCCACTATCACAAGGGCCATTGTTTAAAAGGCAACCAATATACATTTAATGTTGCCATCTTGTATTTGGTAGTGGCACTTTAACTCTTTGAAACCTAGTCCCGCATATAGGTGTGCTTTTCAAACAGTGTACATGTGAATAGTACACATGTCCTATACAAACAGTGAAGACCCAGATCAGAGGGCTCCGAAAGGAGCCCTCTGATCAGGGTCTTCACTGTTTGTCACAATGCCAAAAAACATTGACCCTTTAAAGTCAGAAATGGACTAGACTTAGATGGAAACTGGGAATTGTCCATTTAAAGTTTCAGGGAGGAAAGAGTTAATTAAACTAATGAATCTTCTCATAATGGTTGTAGATTAGATCAGGTTCTGTCTTTAATTGTTTGTCATTGGCTGCACATGTTCAGTCTTTTCTCTGATATTAAGAGGTTATTTAACAGTGTTGAGTACAATACTGAATTCTATTGGACGAGTACACAGCAGTCATAATCCATATTGGACGAGGCGATAGCCGAGTCCAATATGGATTATGACTGCTGTGTTCGAGTCCAATTGAATTCAGTATTGTTCTCAACACTGTTGAATTACCTCTTTATTTCACACCATAACATTATTAAATGACAAAAGAAACCACATGCATTTTTTCCTATTCATTCTAGCCTAGCCTTTGACATTTTTAAAAACAAATTACTGTGTTCCTTCCCGACACCGGCCCTCCCCCTACAACCAGTATATCTATTTAATATTTCTATAATCGTCTACACGTATCATTTTGCATAATTTTCTGTTCTAGATCTAATTTTTATTCATTTACTCCATCAAGATACAATTTTTAAACACATGAAAGGTGTAACAGTCTAAAAAAGGACCGCTTTATAACGAATTGTATGAATTACCTCCCTTTTAATAGCGAAGAAACACCTAAAGGACTAAGTTCACTAAGGGGTAATATTGGCCTAGAAATTCATAAATTATCCAACATGTTAATCTTTTTGAATATCCTGCTGAAGTTGGTTGGTAATACATCGAACTTACTGGGAAACGTTTTATTTTGTGTTAAAACGCTATAAAGCATTGTCCTCTGGTTAATAGAACTATCCCTCCTCACCGTGATTTTCGTCAATTTCACCCAGAAAATTACGTTGATACTGAATTTAAAATATGAGCAGTCGCCGACAGTCAAGGAATTTCAGCAGAACATTTCTTATATAATAAGGATCAAATGGCTTGAAAATCAAGATTGTCGACAACTGTGCTCATATTTAAACAAGAAATAAACGTAAATCTGGAGGGGGGATTTGAACCAAATGCTACGCTTTTAACCTATGTCAAACCAGCAGATGTGTTAGCCATGGATAAGCCATGTTTCATACATTTCTTGTCGTATTGGTGTCACTGTAACATTAAATTACAACAAAACATATTAAAATAATTATATAGAGATACATGTTTCTAGAGTAAAGTTTGTTGTTGCTATGGTAACATAATTTCATTTTTCGTTCGTGATGAGGTTTTCGATTTGGCTAATGCTATCTCATATTTTTGCATTTCAAAGTAATCAAAATACGTATTCGAATGATGATGTGCGCAATAATTGATAAAATGTGATTGTAGAAGAGTACATGTATATTAAACTTGTTGCTATGGCAACATGATCTTTTTTTTTCAAGAACTTATTTAATATTTGCTTTCATTTATCAACCACCAGCATCCAACTGTGATATTTTGGTGAAATCTAAAATTGAACCGATTTCAACCCTTAGTGAACCTATTTTCAGTAAGAAGTCGTTGTATTTGTTACCATAGCAACATATGTTACTGTTGATATGATAATCTGTCATGGATGTTTCATGTTTCGTACATATCATGTTGTTTTTGTGTCACTGTAAAATCAAATTACAACACAACATGTTTAAACAAGAGGGCCATGGCCCACAAGTCGCTCACCTGAGAACATTGCACCTAAGCTGACTGGGCAAAACAATATCGTGATATATATAGCTATAAAAAGAGTTTTAAAGGTTTTTCCTATATAAGTCTATATAAAACTGATAAGCCTTGGGGCAGGACCAAATTTGATCAAAGGGTCATAATTTTAACAATCTTGGTAGAGGACCATAATGCAAAGTTACAGGTCAAATATAAATGATCTGGGCCTTACAGTTTCAGAGAAGAAGTTTTTTTAAAGGTTTTCCTATGAAAAACTAATAAGTCGAGGGTGGGGCCATTTTTGGCACGGGGTCATTATTTGAACAATCTTGGTAGAGGATCACAAGGCAAAGCTATGTGACAAATATTAAAGAACTGGGCCTTACAGTTTCAGAGAAGAAGAAATGTAAAGGTTTTCCTATATAAGTCTATGTAAAACTGATAAGCACCGGGGCAAGGCCAATTTTGACCCGGGGTCATAATTTGAGCAAACTTGGTAGAGGACTATAAGGCAAAGCTACATTTCAAATATAAATGATCTGGGCCTTACAGTTTCAGAGAAGAAGATTTTTAAAGATTTTCCTATGAAAAACTGATAAGCCCAAGGGCGGGGCCATTTTTGGCCCAGGGGTCATAAGCTGAACAGTCTTGGTAGAAGACCATAAGGCAAAGCTACATGTCAAATTTGAAAGATCTGGGCCTTACAGTTTCAGATAAGAAGATTTTTAAAGATTTTCCTATATAACTCTATGTAAAACTGATAAGCCCCTGGGCGGGGCCAATTTTGACACTGGGGGTCATAATTTGAACAATCATGGAAGAGGACTATAAGGCAAAGCTATATTTCAAATATAAATGATCTGGGCCATACAGTTTCAGAGAAGAAGAATTTTAAAGGTTTTCTGAAGAAAAACTGATAAGCCCAAGGGCGGGGCCATTTTTGGCCAAGGGGTCATAATTTGAACAATCTTGGTAGAGGGCCATTAGGCAAAGCTATATGTCAAATTTTAAAGATCTAGGCCTCACAGTTTCAGAGAAGAAGATTTTTAAAGGTTTTCCTATATAACTCTATGTAAAACTGATAAGCCCGGGGGCGGGGCCAATTTTGACCCCGGGGTCATAATTTGAACAATCTAGGTAGTAGATCATAAGGCAAAGCTACATGTCAAATATTAATGATCTAGGCCATACAGTTTCAGAGAAGAAGATTTTCAAAGGTTTTCCTAAGACAAGAGGGCCATGGCCCTTAATTCGCTCACCTGAGGTCATTGTGCCTTAGCTTAATAGGCAAGACAACATTTTAATATAGCTGTAAATGGAATTATCTTCCAGACAAAAAAAACATGACAAATTGGAATAACTTAAAAAAATATTGTTGGCAGAGTTATGGCCCTTATCCATGACACTTCTTCTTATCAAGCTACATGTATTTCCATATGATTATTTATTGCGCACTCTGCTTTACTTTCAACCTGCTTTAAGTTATCATCTACTAAGATATAGATACTATTTCTTATATCTTACATGTTTATGACTATATAAAGTGGAATTATTTTCTTTAGAGGAGGAATAAATTAAAGGCGTAAAAAGGCATATGTATGGGGTAATGGGTTAACATCAGTAGAACTGGAGTTATCTCAAAGACAAGAAAATATGACACTGGGAAATATCTCAAAATTGACATTGACCTTTGTACGACATGACCCAAGTTATAAAGTTTCTAACTTTAACAAAGTTATGGCTAAGATTAAAGTTGTGGACTGACAGACAAACAAATGGACAAACAGACAAAAAAGCAGACAGACAAAAACAATATGCCCCCAACTGCAGGGCATAAATATATAGCAGACACCACCATATGCAACCTCATCAGCTGACCAGCTGACCTGAGTTCAGTTATGTAACTCTGCCAGTAGGAAATTTGGCTAGGGTCTAACTCTTATTATGCTGAATTGCTGTCTGCTATACATATTTTGAATATTAAACATATGTATAAATATGGCAAAAGACATAATTACATAACTGTCAGTGGATCACTTCCAGACCCTGTTTCTCTAAGTATGAAGCAGACTAAACCATTTATAAACTTTAGCAGACAACATGTTCAGCTAAGACCATCAGTTCAGTGGCTGAGGTCAAATACTGGGTAGTATGGTAGAATTAGCAACTGCTCTGAAGGCTTACCCTTACCAGACTGAAATGATATCTGCTTAAAACCTACTGTATGCGAAAAGTGACAAAAAAAAGAATTTAGAACATGTTCAGTTGGTAAATGAGTACCAATAGTTTGGTTCCAAATTAGATGCAGCATTATGTTGCATCTGATCTGGATCCAAAATGTTTGCAAATATTGGCTATTTGCCCTTAGTATATTAAGAGTAACTCAGGTAAAATACAGTTCTGCTTTTGCTTCATCAAAAATACTGTAAAACCTGCCTAGAGCAGCACTTAAACTGCGCAGGGTGGCGTCAAGTGTGACCCTAGGGATTTCATTTTAACAAACTATAGAGGGATCGACCAGGAGATTCTACTGTAAAAATATCAAAGCTTAGGGCCTAGTAGTTTTTAGCAAGAAGATTTTTTAAAATTTTTTGCTTTTTTTGCTTTTTCAAGCAGAGTTTTTGCTTTTTCTCTTTCATTTAGACAACTTCTGTAGAGAAGCATCCAAGGAACATCATGAGCAGTTTGAATCTGCCCTACAATCCCCGGGTTCAGAGGAGATGTCGTTTGAAGTAAAAGTGAACGGACAGACGGACAGACGTACTACGGACAATGAGCGGTCACAATAGCTCACCTTGAGCCTTCGGCTCAGGTGAGCTAAAAAATATATAGAGTCAGGTTTTTCTAGTGTGAATTTTGTTGGTTGCTATGGCAACAGTATCTTTATTTTTTTTTATATTTTCAAATGGGCTAATGCTATATAATGTTGTTGTATTTTAAGGTTGTCAAAATACATGTTCCAATAACGATATGCTCAATAATTGATGATAGACGCGACTTTAGATGAGTATATTAAAATGATTGCTATGGCAACATAATCTGTATTTTTGAGCCAAAAAAGTTCTTTTCTTTCATTATCTATCACTAGCATCCAACTGTGATATTTTTGGTAAAATCTGAAACGGGACCAGTTTCACCCCAAAGTGAATTTAAATCTGAAATTGAGCCGATTTTACCCCTTTGTGATCCTATATTCAGTAGGAAGCCGTTGTATTGGTTACCATAGTAACAACTGTAAAACTTTTTAGAATAATGTGTCATGGATTTGTCATGTTTCAAACAGTTCCTGTCGTGTCAGTGTCACTGTAAAAAATAAAATTACAACAATACATATTCAAGGAATTATATAGAGAGACATGTTTTTTAGACTAAATTTTGCTGGTTGCTATGGTAACAGTATCTTTATTTTTCCGTAAATGTTGAGGTTTTCAACTTGGCTAATGCTATATCATATCTTTGTAAGTTGATAAAATAATGTTCCAGTGATAATATGCTCAATAATTGATGAAAAACGTAATTTTAGATGAGCAAATGGAAATGGTTGCTATGGCAACATGATCTTTATTATCGAGCAAAAAAGTTGTTTTCTTTCATTATCCACCACCAGCATCAAACTGTGATAAGTTTGGTGAAATCTGAAATGGGGCTAATTACACCCCTTAGTGAACCTAGTCCTTTATTCCTCAAAAGCATTTTTATATTTTTTCTTTTGTTTGTTATCATTATAAAACTTACTAATGTTTAGAATTTCAGTCCAATAAGCATACATTATCAATATGCTTTTTTAAAACTTACACTCGGATAAACAAAAATTATATTCATAACTTGGGAAAAAAACTTAAACGTCAAAACCGTTCTTTACTGTTATTGACGTTTGAACGTTAACGCGCCAAAACGTCTACAGTACTTTGTTTATCGTTACGTCTTTAAATTAGATATTGCAAATGTACGCCAATTCTTATTTTCCCCTCCCTATAACGTCTCACTCCGAGCAACACACACACTATGTGTCTCCATTTGGGAATCGTTGTAGAGATGGAGCACTGTAGCAGACAAAGGTGAAATACCAAGGGAAAAAACTCTTAACAGAGTGTCGGAAGAGTTGTCCAGTCCAATATGAAAAATACAGATTTTTTGGATCCGAGTCCAATATGAGAAAAATATGGCCTTCTGGGATAGCTTTTTTAAATTCCGGTACAATATAGGGTTCTCTTGTACCGTCACGTGGTAGAAAGAGGGGTTGTTGATTGGTCTAATAGATGTAGGTGTGAAATAAAAGATCTTATGTACATATTGAGAAATTTAAATTCACCATTCTTCTCACTTTTGACTTTCCCTTTCAAATAAATAGAGCTAGAGATTGGTTTTCATCAATATCTCGCACCCCGCCTCCTAACACAGAATGATGCTGTGAGGTAACTTTGAATGCACATTTGAATATTTTAAAGTAAAGTTTGTATAATTCCAGAGTTAAGTTACGTGTGCATGTTTCACTTCCACTCATCAGACACTTTCCAAAAATGAAATTCCACTAGCATCAGTTGTGGCAAAAAATAAATAGGATCAAGGGGAATAACTCAGTGTGTCAAAATATATTGATGCCAGAGTTATGGCCTTTGTAATTGGCACTTACTCTCATCAAGCTCAAACCATATATCATATTTCAAATCACTAGCAATCATATGACTGGTGTTATTCACTAGACTAAATGTTAGACAGCTGGACTGATAACTCAAAACGTTGGTGCTGTGTGGCTTTACTTTGATCTTTGTTATGTTGCTAGCCACAAAGTCGAAATTTTCCTCGACTCTAGCTTCAGAAAAAAAATAATATAGAAGCTAACCCTAAATAGCACAAGAAATTGCCAGTTTAATTTTACAAGAGGAGGCCAGATTTTGTGGCATTACATGTCAACATATCTAGCTCTCTTTTATTTTGAAGACAAAAAACCATTTAAAGCAGGTCGAAAGTAAAGCTGATTGAGCATATAATTAAGGTAACAGACAAGATCATCTCCATAATGCTTTACTTTTTGAAGTGTTTGCTTCGAAAAAGGACAAAACACATGTCTAACTATACAGTCATATCCATGACTGTATGAAGTAAAAATATGAAGTAGAAATAACTTAATCAGTGCTGGAATAAAATAAAGGCATACAAAAATGTCAATCTGTAGAGTAATGGGTTATGTGTAACATTAAAGTAAATAACTGATACAGTTATTCTAAAACAGTTATTCTAACTGTAAATATTGTCTTTCAGAAAATTCATGAACCTGAGGGAAAACAGATCAGATGGGCGCATGGACAACTGCTCATGGCAAAAGTAATAAACAGGATTGGCAGTTCTTGTGGAATTTTTACTTTGATGGTAGGTTTATACATGTATTTTCATTTCTTAATGAGGCCATTTTTTTGTAATTATCTGATAGAATGAAGTGAAACTTGAAGGGAGTAACTTTGAGAATACAATGCTCCCTCTCTACAACAGCCCTCCCAACGACTCCCTCCTTACAACGACATTTGCCGCAGTTCCCTAAACAAGACAATTATGTCTGACGCTTTTACTGCTGAAATATCGTCTGCTTCAAATTGTCGTGCTGTTTTTTCTCAAAGTCACATTTTGATGGAATAAATATAATGATGAGTGACAAACAGCTTGAATCCAGAGCAGACGCCGCGTTACGCGGCGTCTGATCTGGATTCAAGCTGTTTGCAGATGTAAGCTAATTTCCCTCCCTATAACGACTCCCTCTGAACAACGTACACAATGTGTGTCTCCTATTGAATGTCGTTGTAGAGAGGGAGCGCTGTAGTAGTTATTCACAGCGATAGGATATCCATAACTGCCTTCATATAACAATTTCCACCTTTTCAAAAGAAAAGGAATGCAATGAAAATTAAGGGTTGCCTTAATTTCAGTTGTAGCTGAAAAACTTTATTGTGTAACGCTCGAATGAAGTTAAACATTCTATGCCCTTGAAGGTGTGCATATAGTAATCACACTTGTGATCCTTCTTTCCATCCCCTTGGTTGCCCATCACAAATTGCGTGTCCGACATGTAACTTTTGTGTCATTAACCCTTCAACCCATATCCTGTTTTTAGTTTTGAAAAGAAGTGCCCACTGAAAGCAGGTTGAAAGTAAAGCAGAATGCGCCTGAGGGCGCATTCTGCTTTACTTTCAGCCTGCTTTAAGCTATCATCTATTAGGATATAGAAAATATTTCTGTTGGAACATGTTTATATCTATATAAATTGGAACTATTTTCTTGCGTGGAGGAATAAATCAAATGCGCTAAAAGGCCCTTCTATCAGGTAAAGGGTTAAATGGATTTACAAAAAACATGGCACAACTGTTCACCAGACAAAGACACATTTAACTTCCTTGAAACTGGGTCATAGTTCAAGGCCACTGAGTATAATTTCCCGGGGGTTATTTCTTTATCTGCCAATAGATATTAAAATAACATGGCACAAAATATTCATCAGACCGAGAATTCATTTTCCAAGGGTTGAAGGCCAAGGTCACATTGTACAATAATTGTACCATGTGACCTTGGCCTTCAACCCTTGGAAAATTGAATTATTTTAACACAAAGTTTGTGTCCAGGCAGTTATTAGATTAGATTTCAAAACAAATTGGCACAAATGGTCATTGGACCAAGACAATGTGTTGCGTTTAACATTGTTGTTACACAGTACATGTCCAGTCTGATATTTCTGTACCATTGATTGGATTCTAAAATATCTTGGCACAACTTTTAACCCGACAAAGGTGGGCTTTGGTGTCTATTCGTCAAGATCACAATGTATGAATGTGCTGTAACAACTGTTTTTCTGATCTATAATTTCTTTATCAGTGAATGCATTTTAACATAATTTGGCACAAATGTTTTCCAGTCAAAGACAATGTGTCACATTCAAGTTCCATGAGTATGGGTCAAATGTCAAGGTCATGGGTTATGATTCCTTTATTGCAATGTTTGTGTCCGCTCTGTCATTACTTTATCTATGAATGGATTTTGGCACAAATATTCACCAGACAACATTTTCATATGAAAAACTGATAGTAAAATGTGTTGCAGACATTTTTTAAGTTGTACTCTTAACCCATTAACCAATGCTTACGCTATCTAACGCACCTATCGACTAACCCATTCTTACGCTATCTAACGCACCTATCGACTAACCCATTCTTACGCTATCTAACGCACCTATCGACTAACCCATGCTTACGCTATCTAACGCACCTATCGATTAACCCATGGTGACTCGAATTGACGCACTTTGATTTCAATCTCAAAACAAACCAGTTTTGAGCCATTTATAAATTCCAGGGTTTTACTATTTGAAAGCGAGGGTTCTTATCTTTGGGAAAACGTATTTTTAAAATAGTGTTGCTATATAAAAACATTGCGAAATTAACCGACAAAAGGTACAGGTCAGTGGAATAATTTCCTTTATGTAAGCGTCCGGTCATATTCCCGACACTCTATTACGGACTATGCACAGTAATCACACCTACCTCTATACACGCAAATCACTTTAATTTGTATTGAAAGTCCAAACAATTTACTAAAAAACTATAAAATCCTTCTTATATATGCTGAAAATTCATCATTGTAATCAAAAAACACTTCTGTGTTGGTATTTACAAGAAGCAAACCAAGTTACTATATTTAGATTTTCGGAAATCCATATGTGTTAAGTTTAGACATAGTGAGGGCAAACTGCACCTTTTTGGCGGGAATCTATTTTTATTGTTCTTTATATAGCTATTACAGTGGAAATTTCCATTCAAGTGTGTTTGGTACTGTTTGGTTTTTTTCGTCCGTGAAAGCAGAGACTTAGAAATGTCAAGGACAAATTGTTTAACTGACCAATGAGGAAAGGAATTTTTGGGAAATCTCATATATCACGTGAGTAACAAATGTTATTCAACCCTGACCTTGTCAACAATTTCTACCAGCTGTTTCTGTTATAGGGAAATAGGGCAATAAAAACAATAAAACCTTGGTAAGTCGGAATAGTTCTAATAGACCAAGCTGGGGAAATTTTTTATTGTTTAGAGCCTACATCACTACTGACTCAGCGTTTTTTTTCACCCAATTGGGAACGGGTCCGGTACCCCTCAGATTGGGAATTTTTCAAGTCAAATTGGGAAAAACAAGTTTTGAAATGATGACAACGCAGAAATTGGGAATTTAAGTTACTAAACCGTTAGAACTGTTTATGATGGTAAACATGGTGTAAAAACTAAATCTACGCTGGGTGTGTTACTCACAGTAGACGCTGTTGCGGCTCAGACAGAGTTGGTGACTTGGTAAAATCCAAAATCTTATCTTATCTATCTCTGAATACTGCCAATCAAGCTCGCGAGTGTTAAGGCAGTGATCTAGATTCAAGTTCTTCATTATCGTCTTTCTCAAAACAATTCTGTAATACTTTGAATTATGGCTCATGATTGTTTTAATTGTAGGTTTTCTATTTTATAAATGATGGTAAACAGAGTCAGACTGGGTTTGTAAACTCTTATCAATTTCAGCGGATTTTGCGATCACGCAACATTAACCAGTCTCGATTAAGGGGCATGTATAAATCTTCGCCCGGACCGTTTCCGATATTCGGCCGTAATCACTGGTATTGTTTTATACATACTCCCAAAAATGTCAATGGAGTTGCGTAACTTTGTTTACATTTCATGAGACCACGGAATTATAAACTTCTGTATATTTCCTTGACGAGACATTCATTGTAGCAAAAGATAAGTTGAAATATGGATGGTTTGCTATGATTTAAAGGGAAAAAGTAATTTGACAATTGGGAAATATGTTTATTTTGATTGGGAACGGGTCCGATATTTGATTTCTTTTGATTGGGACGGGTCCGGTCGTCAAATTGGGACGGGTCCGTCTCCAATTGGGAACGGGTCCGTTCCCCGGACCCGTTCAAAGAAGGAAAAAAAACGCTGTGACTACAGTTAACCTATTGTAACTTAATTATATATTAACCAATCTGTCTAAAACTAGTTTCATCGGACAGGAAATTTAATTTCCAACAAACTTTTCATTTACACTTATGTGCTAAAATGAAGAAAACATGCAGTTTTGGTGCATATAAAATAACAGGTGGCTAATCGGCCATAGTCTGTGTTACCTGTGTATTGAGATAAGGGTAGTAATATGTAGTCTAGAATACAGTATTGGTACTAGGGGTTTAATCCTTTGATTCTCTATGAGTTAATGGGTTAAGAGTTAACTGTCATTGTAACTGGAAATGTCTTTCTGTTTTTAGAATGCAGAGTGTGTTATCAAGGGCGTGCCAGTGCAGATCATGAGGCAGGTGCACTGCACATACTACAGAGAGTACATCAGACAATGCCTTTTACAGAGTGGCAAATCATCAACAGAGGAAAAATGTGACATGCCTGACTGTAAATCATCAACAGAGGAAAAGTGTGACATGCCTGACTGCAAATCATCAACCAAGGAAAAGTGTGACATGCCTGACTGTAAATCATCAACCAAGGAAAAGTGTGACATGCCTGACTGTAAATCATTAACAGAGGAAAAGTGTGACATGCCTGACTGTAAATCATCAACAGAGGAAAAGTGTGACATGCCTGACTGTAAATCATCAACAGAGGAAAAGTGTGACATGCCTGACTGTAAATCATCAACAGAGGAAAAGTGTGACATGCCTGACTGTAAATCATCAACAGAGGAAAAGTGTGACATGCCTGACTGTAAATCATTAACAGAGGAAAAAGTGTGACATGCCTGACTGTAAATCATCAACAGAGGAAAAGTGTGACATGCCTGACTGTAAATCATCAACAGAGGAAAAGTGTGACATGCCTGACTGTAAATCATCAACAGAGGAAAAGTGTGACATGCCTGACTGTAAATCATCAACAGAGGAAAAGTGTGACATGCCTGACTGTAAATCATCAACAGAGGAAAAGTGTGACATGACTGACTGTAAATCATCAACAGAGGAAAAGTGTGACATGCCTGACTGTAAATCATCAACAGAGGAAAAGTGTGACATGCCTGACTGTAAATCATCAACCGAGGAAAAGTGTGACATGCCTGACTGTAAATCATCGAGGAGAGTATGCAAATAGGTACAGACAAAACCATACAAGAACCGAACCCAGACCGAGAAGAGGACAATGACGTACAAGATGATGAAACAGAGGGAAACGAAGTTCCAAATGATTAACACAATTCAGTGGTTGTAATAGAGAGATTTTACAGTAAAAATTAATTTTGACTGTTAAGCATACTAGTTTCTTCAATTACTGTAATTTAAAAAAGAGAAGGCATGAGAAATGAATACCATTTCACACACCCTACTGACACAGATCAGAAAGAATCTTGGTCGGAAGGGAGACCATTGAAGCCGTTGACCTGACTACATTAAACCAAGGCCAATGGTTGAATGACAAGTAGGGACGGGACCGAATACATGTATTTGAATATTCGCAAAAGGGCAGAATATTCGAATCCCATTTTAGTATTCAAATAGTTGTCTCTAAAATTTTATTTTTAACCCTTAGCCCGCCAAATAAATTGTCGTCTGCTATTTTTCTCGTCTGCTTCAAGTTTCAAAGTGCTTCAAAGTTGCTCAAAATTGCTGAAAATGTTGTCCGAGTGTCAAACAGCTTGGATCCGGATGAGACGCTGAGTTACTCGGCGTCTCATCCGGATCCAAGCAGTTTGCATATGGAGCTATAGTCGTGAGTGGCAGGCTAAGGGTTAATAAAAACATAATATGGATTGTTTAATTTATTTGAGAGACTACATGTATTTCAATTTCTCAAACCAGGCTAATCGTTTGCCATTAATCCTCGTGTGTAGGGTGGTTATCACCTCCGGCTAATAAGTGTTTTGATAGCCCCTGCCATGTTGTACACAGTTTGCAAACATTACCCGCTGTGTTATGTAATCAACGGTGCTTCCCTCAACATCGGACCATTGGAATCACAGTTAACACAAAATATCATGTGGCAAATGAGGCTTGTTAGTCCATCAATGGACTGAGGAAACATTCACAGGACATTTATGAGCATCCAATAAAAAAAAAGGCGAATTGTTAATATCGCCAATCATACGTAGAAGCTCAAATGACGCTTTTCGTTAACGACCATTATCACACAACCACAATTTTAAATCATCAAACATTCTAGTTACAGGCGTCATGAAAGCTTCATATTAAATTCTTACTAAAAGGCAACTATGCCACCGGCTACTTCTTTGTCTGTGTAAAAGAATTTTACTCGTTCTGCCGACAAGAAATCAGCAATCTGTTTTGTTTGTTAACGTCCGTTTCTACCTGTAACATCTGTAACATCTGCATGCAGAAACTTGAGTGTATGTTTAGATTAATTTTAAAAGCGGATAATTATAAAGCAAACACAATATTTCGCATAGTTGCTTCACATTGTCGAGGAGATGGACAGACAGCCAACCCTTTGTGGCTCTGAGCTCCTCAAGCAGATCAACTGCCTGGATGCTATATACTGGGTAGATAACTCTTGGAAGGAGGTTGAAGCATCCAAAATATCTAAATGCTTCGCTAAAGCTGGCATGTGTGTTCAGCCAATCAACCCAGTACCACAGCATAAGGATGTGGGAGATGATGATGATAGTGATGATGATAGTGTTCCTCTAGCAGTTATGAAGCTTTCCATGAAAATTGTTTGGGTGTCAGTTTCAGGAGCTTGTAAACTTAGACAAAAGGGTGATATTTTATGAAACAGGTGAACAAAGTTGGGACAAGACCCCGTTTGAAATTCTGAAAGACCTCCAGACTGAAAGTGAATGTGTTGATAGTGACAGTGAATGTGGAGAGGAAGAACCTCATATTTCTTTTTCAGCAGTGAATGAAATGATGACTAAATTTAAACTATTTGCCAGACAATGTGGGAACTCTAATATTATGAGCCTTCTCTCCCAGCTTGATGAACAGCTGAACATTCATGCTGCAGCAAACAGCAAACAAACCAAAATCAACGAGTTTTTCAAACCCAGAAGTGCCATATAAATTTAACCCCTGTGTATACAAGTTCTTTAGATACTCTTACATTCTTTTAAACATAAAGGAGATGCATGAGTAGTAAAGTGACTTTAAATGATATTTATAGTTCATGTTTTATTGTACCTATACATGTTTTTTTTAAAATTCTAACCCTAAATTATTATAAACCATTTTATTGTACTCATGCATGTCTTTTAAATTTTAACCCTAACTTATGATAAGTCAAGGTTAATCTTTATGGTTTAAAAATTGCATACTTTATGTTTTTAGATTATATTTTATTTTCCTTACAACATGACATTGTATGCATGTGATATTTGCTTATGTAAATTATAATATGTTCAAAATGTACAGTGTAGTATCATAATTTATCTCATATAAAAAAATGCCCTTTGAAATCCTCAACCTGAAGTTAAAGACACTCTGTGAGATAAGACACTTTTTGCTCTCACCCAAACTATGTCTTTAAACACAGGTTTGACTGTAGTTTCTTCAAATACTGTAGGTAATAAAAAGGAAGGCAGGAGAAATGAATACCATTTCACACACCCTACTGACAGAAACGACACCTGGATGTGGACATTAGAATAAAGACATCCATCGTCATGACAGTAGCTGGGGTGTACGTTCGAGCGGTGGACAGGCATCTGCCTGTCCATACTGTCATGGAAACCTTGAAAAGGAGCCCTGCACATTTAGTGCCTATCCATGCAACTGTTAAGCATACTAGTTTCTTCAAATACTGTAGGATATAAAAGAGAAGGCAGGAGAAATGAATACCATATCACACACCATACTGACACTGATACTATACCTGGATGTGGACATTAGAATGAAGACGGCCATCGTCATGACAGTAGCTGGGGTGTACGTTCGAGTGGTGGACAGACATCTGCCTGTCCATACTGTCATGGAAACCTTGACAAGGAGCCCTGCACATTTAGTGCCAATCCATGCAACTGTTAAGCATACTAGTTTCTTCAAATACTGTAGGATATAAAAGAGAAGACAGGAGAAATGAATACCATATCACACACCATACTGACACAGGTATGACACCTGGATGTGGACATCAGAATGAAGACGGCCATCGTCATGACAGTAGCCGGGGTGTATGTTCGAGCTGTGGACAGGCATCTGTCATGGAAACCTTGTCTACACTGTCATGGAAACTTTGAAAACAAGCCCTGCACATTTAGCACCAATCCATGCAACAATCAAGGCACCCCTTCCCTCAGAAAGGATCTTGGTTGGAGGGGAGACCATTAAAGCCGTTGACCTGACTACATTAAACCAAGGCCAATGGTTGAATGACAAGGTATATAGATATAGATACGAGTGTCAAATTATCAATTCACTTGCTCTCTTAGTGGCTTTGTATATTGACTGTGAAAATAGTGGCAGCTGTGTTAAGATTAAGCTTCAAAATTAATATCCAGTTTTACACTATTTATCACGCCAGTACCTTATGCGTTATGTTCTTTATGTGTCAAATGTGACATAGCATTCCAATAATAGGCATTTCCATTTCGCCTCCTTCTTTTGCAACAAACATTAACCATTTATAAATTCATGCAAATATAATCAATAGTTAGAGATTTTGAAGTAGGAGTTTATATTTCGTTAACCTTTTAAATGTGTTCAATAACTATTGAAATACACATTACAGGACCAAACGCCTTCGACAGAAGACATCAACGACTTTGTTAAGACCAGAGAAGGACATATGAAGAAAACCAAGGAGAACGTGGAGATAAATGTAGAAATAGCGCAGAAGAAGAAGAAGAAGGATTACAAGAGAAGGACAGAAAAGGGACGACGACACCACATTAGAAATAGGGCAACAAGTGTTAGATTTCAACACTAGGAAATCAGGGAAGGGAAATTTAACAGCAAACTACAGAGGACCATACAGAATAATCAACTTAGAAGAGAAGGCAGGAGAAATGAATACCATTTCACACACCATACTGACATAGATACGGCACCTGGATGTGGACATTAGAATGAAGACTGCCATCGCCATGATGGTAGCCGGGGTGTATGTTCGAGCTGTGGGCAGGCATCTGCCTGTCCTTACTGTCATGGAAACGTTGAAAAGGAGCCCTGCACATTTAGCAACAATCCATGCAACAATCAAGGCACCCCTTCCCTCAGAAAGGATCTTGGTCAGAGGGGAGACCATTGAAGCCGTTGACCTGACTACATTAAACCAAGGCCAATGGTTGAATGACAAGGTATATAGATATAGATACGAGTGTCAAATTATCAATTCACTTGCTTTCACAGTAGCTTTGTATATTGACTGTGAAAACAGTGGCAGCTGTGTTAAGATTAAGCATCAAAATTAAATATCCAGTTTTACACTATTTATCACCCCAGTACCTTAGTACAAGGTATTGCATTATGTTCTTTGTTGACCTCTAATTCTGCCAAGTTCTTGTTAGGATGATATTTATACATGACTTCAAATTAATTATTGTAATGAATAATTTGTTGTCTGGGCTCAGCTGTTCTTGTCGTAGTATTTCCCAAAAACCACAAATAAACTGTTGTGTCTAGAATACGATACCTCAATATTCTCATTCAAATCATTGTTTAAATGAGTGCGTGTTTAAAACAGAATGTGCATAAGTACTTGTCTATTGATATTTATGCTTCTTAATTATCCTCTGTGTGTTTAAAAGAGAATGTGCATACATGTATAAGTATTTGACTATTGATATTTATGCTTCTTAATTATCCTCTGTAGATAATCAACGACTACATTGGCCACCTCCGGACAAAACACAACAACGAATCTCAAACTGACCATGTGTTCCTGCTACCTTCGTATACAGCACTGCTTTGGGGTCAAGGACAACTTGACCACTGGCTATTTACCAAGATAAAGAGACATGTAAATTATGAGGTGTTAATACTAGATTATTAGTCCTTGCAACAAGACCTGCCTCAATTAGTACATGCTGCACAAATGTTTCATGATCTACAGGGCTCCAGATAAAATGTAGTAAACTGAACAATCACACATTTTCTCACTCATTTCAGCACCAAATCCAATGGTGTAAGTACTCATTAGAATCGTCTATTCGAGATGATTCTAGCTAGTTGTGACATCATAGGGTTGAATGCAGAAATGAAGGTTTTAATCTCTGAAATAGTTCCCTTATCTGGAGCCCTGTCCCACTTCACTGTTTGACATGTCGCAATAAATTGTTACAAACTCATTGAAATCTATTGCTACATATTTACATCATTAACAAAAAATGTACCTGTGAAAAGCATACATGTCTTATGCAATCAGTGTAGACCCAGATCAAAGGGAGGGGAGGAGGGTTATTTAACTGATGTGAATGTTTCGTCCACATGTCTGTTACACAAAATAAATTTCAAAACTTTCATTTTTTCAACATCAAATGTGACATAGCATTCCAACATTTCCGTTTTGCCTCCTTCTTTTGTAACAAACATTAACCATTTGTAAATTCATGCAGATATATTAAAATAGTTTTGGAAAAGGAGCTTATATTTCAATAACCTTTTAAATGTTTTGAAAATACACATTACAGGACCAAACGCCTCCGACAGAAGAAGACATCGACCACTTCGTGAAGACCAGAGAAGGACATATGAAGAAAACCAAGGAGAACGTGGAGATAAATGTAGATATAGCACAGAAGAAGCAGAAGAAGGATTATAAGAGAAGGACGGAAAAAGTGACTATGACACACCACATTAGAAATAGGACAAGAAGTATTAGTATTCAACGCCAGGAAATCCGGGACAAAGAGGAAGGGAAATTTAACAGCAAACTACAGAGGACCATACAGAATTATCAACTTAGAAGGGAGGAAAGCTACACTTGAAAACAAAGACGGGACAATACTGAAGAGGACAACTAACATAGACTGCCTGAAACTGGACATTAGAATGAAGACGGCCATCGCCATGACAGCAGCGGGGTGTATGTTCCAGCAGTGGACAGGCATCTGTCATGGAAATCTTGAAAAGGAGCCCTGCACATTTAGCGCCAATCCATGCTACAATCAAGGCACCCCTTCTCTCATTAAGGATCTTGGTCGGAGGGGAGACCATTGAAGCCGTTGACCTGACTACATTAAACCAAGGCCAATGGTTGAATGACAAGGTATATAGATATTGATGTGAGTGTCAAATTATCAATTCATTTGCTTTCTCAGTAGCTTTGTATATTGACTGTGAAAACAGTGGCAGCTGTGTTAAGATTAAGCTTCAAAATTAAATATCCAGTTTTACACTATTTATCACCCCAGTACCTTATGCATTATGTTCTTTGTTGACCTCTAATTCTGCCAAGTTCTTGATGGGATGATATTTATACATGACTTCAATTTAATTATTGTAATGAATGCTTTGTTGTCTGGGCTCAGCTGTTCTTTAGTAGTATTTCCCAAAAACCACAAACAAGCTAGTGTGTCTAGAACACTATACCTCAATATACTCATTAAAAATCATTGTTTAAATGAGTGTGTGTTTAAAAGAGAATGTGCATATAAGTATTTGTCTATTGGTATTTATGCTTCTTAATTATCCTCTGTGTGTTTCTAACTCATTTCAGCACCAAATCCTATGGTTTTACAACTCATTAGAATCGTCTCTTCGAGATGATTCTAATGAGTAGTGACACCATAGGGTTTAATGCAGAAATAAAGATTTTAATTTTTGAGATACTCCCCTCAACTGGAGCCTTCGATCTAGACTAGTTTTTCTCCCACTGAAAGTTCAACTAAAAGCTCCAGTTCCTTGAATCAGTCATATTAACTATCACATTGGCTAAAGATATATACTCTGCTGAAAAAGTTTCAACATTTGTGTTAAGGGAGGAAAAAAGCCTTCCATTGTAACTACAGTACAATTCATAAACTACATGTCAGTAATCATGTTTGCAGTAAAGTTGAAAGAGAAGGAGAATCACCTCTTAGCAGATTTTCAAAATCATTCGTTGAAAAAGGCATTTTTCAAATTATCTCCCCTGGCATTGATAAAGAGACACTTTTGAACAAATAATTCTAGCCAACTATTGCAACTGATGTCTTTCAATGTGATCCTCTTAACCCATTACCCCATAGCATGTTTCTAGTTTTGAAAATGGATGACTACTTAACCTATTAGCCCATAAATACTCATTTTGACGCCTCTAATTTATTCCTCCACTGAAGAAAATAGTTCCAATTTATACAGTCATGAATATGCAGCATAAGAAATATTCTCCATATTCTTGCAGATGATAGCTTAAAGCAGGCTGAAAGTAAAGCAGAATGTGCCTTAAGGCACATTCTGCTTTACTTTCAACCTGCTTTAAGTGATCACCTATTTTCAGTCCTAGAAACAGGCTATGGGGTAATGGGTTAAAGCAGGTTGAAAGTTTAGCAGAATGCGCCTTAGGGCCCATTCTGCTTTACTTTCAGCCTGCTTAAGCTATCATCTGATAGAATATAGAAAATATTTCTTTTGCTACATATGCAAGACTGTATAAAATTGAACTATTTCCTTCAGTGGAGGAATAAATTAAAGTCGTAATAAGGCGTATTTATTAGGGTAATGGGTTAACTAGGTGCCTTACTTTATTTTCTGCTGTTCCACATGTCTTTGATATTGTTGTCAAGACATTAACAAACGAACAAACAAATCAGGAAACAATGTTTACGGAGAAATCCCATTTTAAACAAATGAATAAACTTTTTCAGTCTGTATACGTTTAAATCTCATCATGAAAGAGTGCAGACCGTCAGACAAATCCTATCAGAATATAGGAGCTGTCTGATTTGGATCTACAGTGTTTTGATTGCATGTTGAGCAAGAGAACAATTACACACTACCAATCCCCTACACCACAGCCATTTCTCCAGATTTTTCTGAAATATTATTATTCTAGCAGATGGTAGTTTAAAGCTATGGGGGAAATGGGTTGATCTATGGAGGTAAAGAAAGTGAATACTACATTGCAATGTCAATATGAGACTCACAATCTTGAGCAAATATATAGGATGAGCTGAAAGTGGACTTCTATCAAGTTAATTCATTCATAGCAATGAAGCAAATCAGCCATACTCATGGGGAAAACATACCTTTAAAAGATAAAAAGTGCCTGAAAAACAGAATGCATTCATCATTAAACCTACAGCTACTGGTTCCACTATCACAAGGGCCATTGTTTAAAAGGCAACCAATATAGATTTAATATGTACCTCATTTCAGATATCTGAAAGATGGAGCCAGCAGGACAGAGCTCTTAGCAGTTCTACCCCTGCCTGACGGAAAGGCTGACACAATCACTGCGTCTCTTCTAGATTGCCCGAG
The DNA here is from genome assembly GCA_922989275.2 of Gari tellinella. Classification (NCBI taxonomy): domain Eukaryota; kingdom Metazoa; phylum Mollusca; class Bivalvia; order Cardiida; family Psammobiidae; genus Gari; species Gari tellinella. The sequence goes on along the minus strand of OV277868.1, from coordinate 33,535,953 downwards.
TGTCTTTGACTTGCAACTGGAAAAACTTTGCGCATTTGGCAATGATGGGGCTAAAGTGATGGTAGGGAAGAAGGGTGTGGCTGCACAGCTGAGACAGAGAGATCCTCACCTGCTGAACAACCACTGTGATGCTCACCATCTGGCACTAGCTGTAGGACAGGCGGCAAAAGGAATCACATAGCTTCAAAAGTTTAAGGACATTCTAGGAACCTACACAGATTCTACGACAAGAGCCCTGTTCATACACATGGATTGCATACTATCCAAGTAAGTATATGAGCCAAAGTATAGATAAGTTAACTCTTTGAACCATAGTCACGCATATATGCGCCATTTACAAATATTGTACTGTAAGGATTACACTTGTCCTATGCAAACAGGGTACGGGTCTGTGGTTCACTACTATTTAAAAAGTTTTCTGCAGAAATAACTGTTGGAAGTATTTGCAATATTGTAATGTCTGCATATAATTTTAGCTCATAACCCTGTGAATAAGAGGTTATTTTCTGATCTTACTATGAATAAGTTTTACAGGGTATTATTTGATTCACACATAAAACTGCTTTTTTCATCTTTTACAGTAACTCCTGAATGAGCGTAAATTGAAGCTGACAGAGGCAAAGATTGTCAGATGGCAGTCACATGACAAGGCCACCACCACTCTGAGGAAGTGTCTGTCTTCAGTTTTTACCAGTTTGGAAAGGGAAGCAGAAGAGCGGAATGACTCAAGAGCAGCAGGACTTGCCCAGTTCACGCAGGATCACCGCTTTGTGATGGCAATCCAGATGATGTGTGTTCCCCATCTGAGTGCACTGTCATGTGCCATCATTTAAAGTGTTAAACCCAGTACTGCATAAATATGCCTTTTAACACCTTTAATTCATTCCTCCACAGAAGAATATAGTTCCAATTTCTATATAAGGCATTTTCTTCATGTCAGTGGTGGGAATTCTTTCTTTGTAAAAACATAGGTTGATAGCGGTATAAGAATATGCAAATGCAGCACTGCTTTATTTATTTTGCCCTCTGCTTCAACATTTAAGTAATTGACATAAGGTCAAGGTACGCCTAGTTAGCGTTGACTAATTGATTTCTTCGAGAATTTGATAGAATTTTCTTTCATATTTTCCTATGTCATTCTCTTAGGATAGTTTTCAGACTCCGTTAGTTGCCTATGCCAGTTTTTCTTAGGGAAATTTAGAATTAATTTTGTCAATTTGCTCTATGCCAGTTTAGTCTCTTAGGGAAGTTGTAAAGTAATTTATCAGTTTGCCCTACGCAAGTCTATTTTCTTAAGGACAGTCAACGTAATTTTTCATTGCCCTATGGCAGTATTTCTTAGAGAACATTGAGAAGTGAGTTTTTTTGCTGCTGTCAGTTTATTCTTAAGATAGCTTATAGATTAAGTTAATTGCTTTATGCAAATTTTACTTAAAAGGCTTACCCAGTAGAGACGTATTTCATACTCTCATTTACAGTATATGGGGAAAAAAGAGTACTTCATACACTTAGGACTCATATGAAGTTCTGTATATAATTTGAATATTTCATGATATTTATATAAGTAAAAACTTTATTGGCATGGTAAGCTAGAGACCCTGGGTTCTACTCCCAGTCGGGCCACGATTTTTCACCAGTCCTGTTACATTTGGGGCCTGACGTAAATCGGACCGTGTACATGCTCTGGTTCCGTGTGAGATTCAGGGCCAATCTCAAGGGGAATACCACATATTCTAGTAGCGCAAGAGTAAAACAAAGGCAGATAACTCTGAACACAATGATCTGATTTCACCCAAATTTTATCCTGTCTAAGGAAATCATTACAACTTTTGTAACAGGGTTTATCTTAAAGGAGGTTAATCCTGTCAGGCTTATTTGTATTTCTTATTTCATGTGCTGAGTTCTCTCCCTTATCTGTCCTCTGGATTTTCAAATGTTTGAGTCAAAATGTATCATGGAAAATCCTCATGCTGAAGCATGGGGCAGAAGACAGCCAGTTCAGGCGTGGCGATTCGTTTGTTGTCAGTCTATGAAGAAGGACATCTGGATTTGGATTGGGAATTATCCAACATAACAGTCACAGGAGCAAAGAGTTAGAGTTTGGCGTGTTTGTGTACAGTTGTTCTTATATACGTCTTTGTATTTATTGCAGAGCTGAAATACGCTGAATATAGAGAACTGCCTATACACAAATATAAAGTATAAACAGGAAGAACGTTGTAATGTTACTTTGCATCCCTCCATATGACCTGAAACCCCACTAGTTACATTTTGACTGTATTTTAGATTAAAATGTTTGGCCCTTTCCTCCATAAAAGCAGGGCTACAGATAAGAGGGAGTAAACTGCACAAATCCAACATTTTCTCACTTATTTTAGCATCAAATCCTATGATGTTACTTCTCATTAGAATCATCTCTTTGAGACGATTCTAATGAGTAGTGACACCATAGTGTTTAAAGCACAAATAAAGATTTTAGATTTTGAAATACCCCCCTTATCTGGAGCCCTGATAAAAGAGCATTTGAGCTCCACTACTTACTCCTCCACATATTTGCCACAATTTGATATCTCTTGTATTGAATACAGATGACAGCTTACAGCATCTTGCTTTAATCCATTGCCCCATTAATACTCCTTTTTACATCTTTTAATTTAGTCCTCCACTAAAGAAAATAGTTCCAATTTATACATTCATGGATATACACCATAAAAAATATATTCTGCATCTTAGCCGATGACAGCTGAAAGTCTTAAGGCACATTCTGCTTTACTTTCAGCCTGCTTTAAGTAGTCACTTGTCTTCAAATCTAGAAACTGGTTATGGGGTGAGTGGTTAAGCAGTAAGCTGCCTTAAACACAGTTTGCTATAGGTGATATGTACTGATACCTGTGGAGGAAAGGGTTACGTGTTTTAAGACGGGGCTCCAGAAAAGAGGGAGTAAACTGAACAAATCCAAAATTTTCTTTCTCATTTCAGCACCAAATCATATGGTGTTACTACTCATTAGAATCGTCTCAAAGAGACGATTCTAGTGAGTAGTGACACCATAGGATTCAATGCAGAAATGAAAATTCTAGCTTTTGAAATACTCTCCTTATCTGTAGCCCTGTTTGGATATTACAGTTTGCAGTACTTACACTGCATGCTCGGCTTGTCCTTTGGGATCCTCGTTCTCCTTGTTTTCCCGCTCTTTTACCTCGGCCTTCGTTCTACGCAGGAAGTATGGGGCGATGATCTTCTTCAAACTTTCCGCCATCTCCATCCCGAGTTTCTTCTCTCCGACTGTGGCGTCTTTCTCCCGGGCCTAAGTGTCAGATACAAACAAACAGTGCTAAACACAATATGCCTTTAATTTATTCCTCCACAGAAGAATATAGTTCCAATTTATAGTCACAAATTTATATCTGAAGATATATTAGCAAAATTTATTTTCAGGGTCAGTTTGCCAAAATTTATTTTAGGGGTCAGTTTGCCAAAATTTATTTTCTGGGTCAGTTTGCCAAACTGTTTGCAGATGTAAATTCAATTTCACCACTAGAATGCAAAGAGTTAAAAACTTAGAGCAAAATCTCTCTATTATGACCATTTAAAAGAAGGCTAATTGGCAAAAAAAGACAATTGACAGCTTAAAGCAAGATGAACATAAAACAGAAAGCTCCTAAAGGAGCTTTGTTTTAGGTTCAACTTGCTTTAACACTTTGAACCCTAGTTCCGCCTATAGGCGTTCTTTTCAAAAAGTGTACATGGGAATAGTACACTTGTCCTATGCAAACAGTGAAGACCCAGATCAGAGGGCTCCGAAAGGAGCCCTCTGATCAGGGTCTTCACTGTTTGTCATAATGTCAAACATTGTCAAAAACAACCCTTAAAAGTCAGAAATGGACTAGACTAAAATGAAAACTGGAATTGTCCATTTAAAGTTTCAGGGAGGAAAGAGTTAAGCAGCCACCTGCATTCAACACCTGGTAGATATCATAATTTAGAGAGGGTTTTACTGTAATATAAATCTACAATACATACCCTTGTTATTGGATTATCGTATTCCATCTTAAAAGTTCTTTGTGTTCCAAGTAAGGACCCCTGGTGCACGAAATCAAACAAGGCCCACAACTCCTGAAAGAAATTCATAACACTTTTTTTTAAATTCTTAAAACCCTCAACAATATAAATGTTCCAGAGACTGCTTCAAATATTTTGTCTTCTAAAAACACAAAAAATAGTTTTCATGCCTTTGAAACAGAATAAAAGTTGAATTTCATGCCTTTGAAACAGAATAAAATTTGAATACGAATGACAAACAGTTTGGTTGCATGTCAGACGCTGCATTATGCAATTGTCAGGCAAGTCGCGCTTAGCATGATAATAAATATTAAAGTTAAAAGTAAATTGTATTCAATTAGTGAAGTCTATAAATTGACAATGTAGTTATCAATAATTTACATTGTCATTATTCAATTAAGGCACTGAACTGTTGATTTTTAACCCCTTCACAGCTGAAGGTTTTCATAGAAAATTCCAGTTTCCAATTAAGTCTAGTCTAGTTTTGACTATCTAAGTTTGTTTCCTGCCATATGTTACAAAATGACAAACAGTGATCCAGATCTGGGTCTACACTGTAAATATATGACAAGTATATACTCGTTAGCGTTCAAAGTTACTTTTCGGAAAAGTGTAACTGTGAAGAGTGCCATGCAAACACAAGCACTCTGTTCAGAATCTACACTGTTTGCAAAATATACATAAACACTTGTACTTGTTTCCAGAATAGAATAGATTAACCCATTACCCCATAAATACGCCTTTCATTTATTCCTCCACTGAAGAAAATACTTCCAATTAATACAGTTCTGAATATGCAACATAAGAAATATTTTCTGTATCCTAGCAGATAAAAGCTTTAAGCAGGTTGAAAGTAAAGCAGAATGCACCTTAAGGCACATTCTGCTTTAATTTCAACCTGCTTTAAGTGATCATCTATCTTTAATGCTAAAAACAGGCTATGAGGGAATAGATTAAGGCTAAACAAGCCTTCAAGTTGTTCTGCACGGGGGTACCAGTAAGGATAAACTAACCTTCAAGTTGTTCTGCACCGGGGTACCAGTTAGGATAATGCAATTACTGGCTGGTATAGATTAAGGATAAACTAACCTTCAAGTAGTTCTGGACCGTGGTACCAGTAAGGATAAACTAACCTTCAAGTTGTTCTGCACCGGGGTACCAGTTTGGATAAGGCGATTACTGGCTGGTATAGATTAAGGATAAACTAACCTTCAAGTTGTTCTGCACCGGGGTACCAGTAAGGATAAACTAACCTTCAAGTTGTTCTGTACCAGGGTACCAGTAAGGATGAACTAACCTTCAAGTTGTTCTGTACCAGGGTACCAGTGAGGATAAACTAACCTTCAAGTTGTTCTGGACCGGGGTACCTGTAAGGATATACTAACTTCAAATTGTTCTGTACCAGGGTACCAGTAAGGATAAACTAACCTTCAAGTTTTTCTGTACCAGGGTACCAGTAAGGATAAACTAACCTTCAAGTTGTTCTGGACCGGGGTACCAGCAAGGATAAACTAACCTTCAAGTTGTTCTGTACCAGGGTACCAGTAAGGATAAACTAACCTTCAAGTTGTTCTGGACCGGGGTACCAGTAAGGATAAACTAACCTTCAAGCTGTTCTGCACCGGGGTACCAGTAAGGATAAACTAACCTTCAAGTTGTTCTGTACCAGGGTACCAGTAAGGATAAACTAACCTTCAAGTTGTTCTGGACCGGGGTACCAGTAAGGATAAACTAACCTTCAAGTTGTACTGGACCGGGGTACCAGTAGGGATAAACTAACCTTCAAGTTGTTCTGGACCGGTGTACCAGTAAGGATAAACTAACCTTCAAGTTGTTCTGAACCAGGGTACCAGTAAGAATAAACTACCCTTCAAGTTGTTCTGTACAAGGGTACCAGTAAGGATAAACTAACCTTCAAGTTGTTCTGGACCGGGGTACCAGTAAGAATAAACTAACCTTCAAGTTGTTCTGGACCGGGGTACCAGTAAGGATAAACTAACCTTCAAGTTGTTCTGTACCAGGGTACCAGTAAGGATAAACTAAACCTTCAACTTGTTCTGCACCGGGGTACCAGTAAGGATAAACTAACCTTCAAGTTGTACTGGACTGGGGTACCAGTAGGGATAAACTAACCTTCAAGTTGTTCTGCACCGGGGTACCAGTAAGGATAAACTTACCTTAAAGTTGTTCTGGACCGGGGTACCAGTAAGGATAAACTAACCTTCAAGTTGTTTTGCACCGGGGTACCAGTTAGGATAATGCGATTACTGGCTGGTATGGCATGTACTCCCTTGCTGGTCTTGGTCGGGTTCTTGATCTTGTGGCCCTCATCTAGTATCATGTAATCCTGAAGGTAAAGTGCAAGTGAGAAAAACCCTGACAAACACTATAGCTCAAGGAGAGTATTACTTATCCTGTTTTGAAATTGTCATCTGCTTAATTTGTTAAATTTAGATTAATACATTTATTAAGTAAAGAAACCTAAAGGTGACTGTCAGACAGTTTGGATCCAGAATAGACACCGCAATACGAGAGTTTTTAAAGTTGGTGTACACATGTCAAATATTTATTTGATTTGATTTATGATTTTACGTCGCTTTTAACAGTACTTCAGTCATATCGCGACGTCCAGCTAATTACAGGTGGAGGAAGACCCCAGAAGCCCTTTATGCACTGTTTCATATACAAATCGGCAACTGGGTAGAATCACCGACCTTCCGCAAGCCAGCTGGAAGACTTCCCCACATAAAAATCCGAACGACCCTACTGGGATTCGAACTAACAGCGGTGAGAATTGAGAAATTGAGAATGAGTCCAAGGCTGTAGATAATCAGAGCATTGCAAATACTTGCCTCCATCTAAACTCCATCTTGTGACAGGCTTTAACCCATTACTCCATAAATACAATTATTTTCTTCAGCGGAGGAATAAATTAAAGGTATAACAAGACATATTTATGAGGTTATGGATTAAAAACTATGGAAGTGAATATTTTAACCCATTACCCCATAGTCTATTTCTAGTTTTGAAGATATATGACCACTTAAAGCAGGCGCATTTTGCTTTACTTTCAGCCTGCTTTAAGCTATTATCTCCTATAATACAGAAAATATTTCTTATGATTTCAATTTGTGACAGTATAAATTTGAACTTTTTACTTATAAAGAGGAATTAGTTTAAGGCGTAAAAAGGCGTATTTATGGGGTAATGGATTAAATAACCATCCCGTTCTGTACATTCTGATCCTACATACCCACACAAACTCTCGTCCATCCTGTGTACCGAGTTGTTCCCAGCTAGTGACAACGAGCCCGTATGTGGTCAGACATATTCCACCCCTCCTCTGTACCCGGGCCAGAGCCCGCTCCTTCTCACGCTTACTGCTGCCATGGAAAGCAACAACTTTTAGTCCAGGTGCCCTGAAAACAGATACCGTACTTTGGAGATAATTGGCCGTGGTTAATAATTGGCCTATTTGGCCACCTGTTACGAATGGCGAAAATTCAACACCCCAAAATATCCTTATTATTGACCAACAAAGATGTCAATTATCGCCGGCGACATATAACTCGACCCAAACATAGGCCTGAAGATTCACACTTCTGTCCGTTAACCTGTAATTTGTATTAGGTAAACCGTGAACGATATGCAAACACACTATTGTTTACCTTTATTTAATTTTATCCAAGTCGTTTGTGTAAGCAGATATCCCAAACTATAATTTACACGAGCGTCTTAAAAAACAAACATTCTCGAGCACAAAATGAAACAGGAAAAGTTCATTATTTATCTTAGACGGTGTTCTTATTTTTTAGCACGTTAAAATAGATACAGTCAATGCGATAAACTGTAAACCAGTCTGACTGACGTTATTATTTGCCTTACGCATCGAAACAATTTACGAACTAAGTTGGAGTTGTTTTAAATTTTAATTATTGTACTCGAGGATTTTTAACAGATGTAAAATAGCCTTAAAATTCATTCTGTTGTGAATATTTTTTCTGAGAACCGAATGCAGAAACATAGTGACATTTTCGGACATAGCGTATTTTAGTCATTCCGTTTTAACATCAGTTCTTCTTTCGAAGCCATTTTATCAACAAGGTATTTTTGTGACGAGTTTGGGGCCCGTTTCATCAAAATATACGATCTGAAACAATCGTAAATTGTATCATATCGTTACGTATATATACGATACGGTACTATAGGTAGTTTACGATCTTATATACCATATATCGAAATGTGTTTCATCAACGCTATCGTTAATCAGACAATGGTGCGTAATTATATGATAGGTTTATGATGTTTCAGGAAACGGGACTTGATACATATGGGCCTTTAATTTTCACCCCTTGGATCTCAGAATGGCCAAAATTAAACAAACCAAAATAAAAAACGATCTTTTAGCACAAAATGGCCAAATTATGACGAAGCCAATTATTCCCAAAGTACGGTATAGTACAACCTCTCAAGTGAAAAGGAGGCATCAGGGCTCAAGATAAGGGGAATTTTTCAAAAACTAAAATTTTTATTTCTGTATTAAACTCTATGGTGTCACTACTTATTAGAATCGTCTCGGAGAGACGATTCTAATGAGTAGTAACACCATAGGATTTGGTGCTGAAATGAGTGAGAACTGTTGGATTTGTTCAGTTCACTCTGTCTTATCTGGAGCCCTGAGGCATTTTAAAAGTTATGATCGTTGCAAAATACAGGATTACTCTCTTCCATAAGATTTCAAATGCACAATTCTAATTTCCACTTTAGTTAGTCTAGTTTATTTTTTCAATAATAAGAGGGTTTTTTTGTCAAAGTTTTGATAAATGACAAATCAAGCAGACTGATCAGAGTGCTCCTTAGGAGCTTGGTCTTCACTGTTTGCATTTTCAGAAGGCAGTTGACTCAGTATTGTAAGAATTAACCCATTCACCCCTGGAACTCCAAATGGACAATTCCAGTTTCTTATAAAGACAAGTCCATTTTTTACTACAATATAGGGTTGGTTGTGACAAAATCTTGGTATGTGACAAGCAGTGCAGACCCTGATCAGAGGGCTCCTAAAAGGACCTGGGTTTTTTTCCACTGTTTGCACAGGACAAATGTACCCTTCACAGGTATACTGTTTGTATATGACAAGTTTACCTGTCAATGGGATTCAATAAATTAACCAATATGCCTTTAATTTATTCATACTCTGAAGAAAATAGTACATAATTATACAGCCATGAATATGTATCATAAGAAATATTTTCTATATTCTAACAGATGGTAGCTTAAAGCAGGCTGAAAGTCAAGCAGAATGTGCCTTATGGCACATTCTGCTTTACTTTTAACCTGCTTGAAGTAGTCACCTGTATTGAAAACTAGAAACAGGGGTAAAGGATTAAGGCACATTCTGCTTTACTTTCAACCTGCTTGATGTAGTCACCTGTATTGAAAACTAGAAACAGACTATGGGATAAAGGCACATTCTGCTTTACTTTCAACCTGCTTTAAGTGGTCACCTCTATTCAAAACTAGAAACAGGCTATAGGGTAAAAGGTTAAGGCATACCCACCATTTCTCAATTTCCTTCTCCCAGTTGACCATCAAGGCTACAGGTAGGACGATGAGAACACTGCGCACCTTCTGCATGTCAAACATGCCGGACAGAAAACCAATCACCTGTATCGTCTTCCCGAGTCTACAACGAGAAGATTTGTGTGAAATTCAAACATCTCCCGGTGACTAAGCAGCAAAAGCATTGCGTTGAGTTAGATTTATTGTTCGGCCAACAGTATTTAGTTATATGGAGACACAGGGCTCCAGATGAGACACAGGGCTCCAGATAAGAGGGAGTAAACTGATCAAATCCAACATTTTGTCACTCATTTAAACACCAAATCCTATGGTGTTACTACTCGAAGAGACGATTCTTATGAGTAGTGACACCATAAGGTTTAATGCAAAAATAAAGGTTTTAGTTTTTGAAGTAATCCCCATATCTAGAGCCCTATCCTCATATGAGCATGCAAGGAGTATACAGTGGTCCCAGTGGCAAGATATAGCAATAGCTCCTCTTGTACTTTCCACTGACAAGTTGAAAACCAAAATCCTTATGCTTCCACCAAACCCTTTGTTGTGACTACTCGTTAGAATTGTTGCATTGCGGAGACATAAAGGTGAAAATGTCTAAAACAAGTGGTTTGAGCCAGTAAACCTTGTACTGAGCAGTCATTTAATGAAGGAGCACGGAAATCTATAAAGACAGGAGCTTTCTGCATTACTTTCATCCTACATTATAAACTTATCTGTTTAACCTGCTTTAAGTTGTCACCCGTTTTCAAAACTAGAACCAGGCTATAGGGTAAAGGGTTAAATACTAGATGTATTTATTTGTTTTCCTACCCCATATCATCTCCAAGGATGCCACCCTTCTTCCGCCTGAAGAGTGACCACAGCCACAGCACCCCTTCCTGTTGATGAGAGTAGAGCTTTGTGAACAGGTCTTTGTACAGGTAAAACCCCTTTCCCAGGTGCATCATGCCACTCTCATCTTCATCATCACTCGAGTCATCAGCGTGAGCTTTAATGTATTCCTGAAATTGTCAAAATAAAAAATACAGTAAAACCTCTTTATTGCAACCATTAAATTGTGTTAATTATTAGGTGTTTATGACAGGTGACTGCTTAAAGTAAGGTGACAGTAAAACAGAAAGCTCCAAGGAGCTTTCTGTTTTACTGTCACCTTGCTTTTAGCTTTCACCTGTCTTTTATACAGTCATTTAGCCTAAAGTTGTTTTAGTGGTCGTAATAGAGAGGCTTTACTGTACTCCCCTATTATGAGCATTTCAACCTCCTGTCTTCAAGTCAGGGCTCCAGATAAGGGGGAGTAAATTGATAAAATCCAACATTTTCTCTCTTATTTCAGCACAAACTCCTATGGTGTTACTACTCATTAAAATCGTCTCGAAGAGACGGTTCTAATGAGTAGTGACAACATAGGGTTTAATGCAGAAATAAAGATTTTAGTTTTTGAAATACTCCCCTTATCTGGAGCCCTGAATTTAGAATCTGTTGATTTCTTTTAAAACAGTGTAGACCCTGGTCAAAATCTACATTCTTTTCTTATAAGATCTCCTTGCGGAAGGTCATGGGTTTGATCCCCGGCCGGGTCATACCAAAGACCGTTATAAAAACGGTTCTAGTAGCTCCTTTGCCTGGCGCTCGGAGTTATGAGGGTAATGCTAGGAAAGTAACTGTAGTGCCCAGGTAAGTATGTTTGTTAATGGATAGCTTGTTTGTCGCAATAAAAGCTCATGAGCTTATGTTGATTGTTAACCATATGCGACATTAAATAAAGCTTACCTTTACCTTAACAAATCTGTATTCTATCCTGGGGGAACTTTCCTTATTTAATTTGTGAATGTAAAATTTCAGATGATTGATGTTCATACTGGGCAATGTTTAATCATGAATATTCCGAGACCACAGTTAACAAAACGCATCAGGGTTTCCAATAAGAGGGGGTTACAGTGGAGAATCTGTTATTCTTTCCCGAAAAACGCGTTTACGCTAAAACTAGTTTTTCATTTACAAACAGTTTGGAGCCAGATCAGACGCCGGGTAACCCGGCGTCTGATCTGGCTCCAAACGGTTTGCCACCACTATAAACAAGAATTATCAAAAGTGTCCAAAAGTTGTACTTTTCTGCATTTTAGTGCTTTGCGTTTGCGTACGTTTGCGTTTAAACGGGAAAGAATAACAGATTCTCCACTGTAGCTACAAATTTCTAATAAGTTCTCCATAATGTTTGCATCAAACCCTACCATGTCATTTCTCAATTACTGTCTTATCGAGACAATTCTAATGAGTAGTTGCACCACAATATTTGGTGTAGATATCAAAGGTTTTATATGGAGCCTTGAGGATTTTTTGAACGTTTAGATAAAAGGCAGATTTAAACAAGAGGAAAGTAAAGCAAACGACATAGGAATAATAAGCATTTTTCGAAACCTAAATGCAGATTTCAAAACCTAAACGTGGGCCCTGAGTTCAAGGTCAAGGACACTAGGTTGATTTTTTTGTATGCATGAAAAGGTATTGTCCAGGCACATATGCATGCCAAACATGAAAGGAATATCTCAATTAACATAGGAGTAATAGGCATTTTTCAAAACCTAAACACAGATTTTGAAACCTATACGCAGGCCCTAAGTTCAAGGTCAAAGTCACTCAGGTTCAAATATTTGTTTGCATGGTAAAGTCTTGTCCATATACACATGCATACCAGATATGGATTATGGAAGCAATATCTCAAATGGATATAGGAGCTATAGGCATTTTTCAAAACCTAAACAGATTTCGAAACCTAAACGCAGGCCCTAAGTTCAAGGTCAAGGGGGTCAAATTTTTTGCGTTCATGGAAAGGTCTTGTCCATATACACACACATATCAAATATGAAAGCAAAACCTCAAAGGAAATAGAAGTTATAAGGATTTTCTTGAAACTGCTTACGCGAACGGCAACAGGAATGGCAATGCCGACGCCAATGACAGGGTGAGAACATAACACATTCCGGCGAGCTAATAAAAATTTCGGAAGGAAGCTTGGTTTGGGCTCCACCCGCCTTTTACCTTTCTCCTATTAATGTACATATACCATTTTGAAACCATGCTGATCTCACAAAGTACAATAAATACATAATATTAGCAATTAAGCTAACTTGTGTTAACACTAGCCCGGGTTCCCACAGGCTTTTAGCTTTGAGGGTGCATGCACCCTCTATGTCTATTTTTTGGGGGTGCAGACAAATTTCAGAGGGTGCATATGAAAAGTTTTTCTGTTTCTTCTGATGCGAGGACGCCGGGGACAAAGTACGATGAGGCCAGGGCCGAATAGCATATGACGTATCTACGACGAGTGGCCGCATAACAAAGTAGCAATCCGTATTCGAACAATGGATACGCACCAGGGATGATCTTTGGAAATTTGTGGTTCCACCGCTAAATTTTTATATCATTTGTTTGTATGATATGTGTACTGTTCGTATCTCTCATATATTTCTTAGCCGACATATTTGCAGACTACACGAATGCGTAGGCCTATGCTAAGACTGTGTCTCATTAAATCAGGCATTTTCCCCAACATTGTTATAGACGGGATAAAATACATCTGATAACCCGTCCAACTGTGTTGTTTGGATTTCGCATAAAAATGGCGTCGCTGTTTTGAAATTGAAAGTGACCAGAATTAGACCTATGAGCGGACTTTTTGTTTTAATCATAAGTCAGCATTTTTCAAACACATATTCCTCTAAATAAGTATTGAATTCTTATAAAAAACAAAAATTGATAGAAAAAATAGCGACTTTATTAGGCACAGAGACGGGAAATCCCACAATCTATTTTAAACCGCTTAATCATCATATTTGCGATGCGGGTGAACCAGGCGCTTTACGTATTAAGAATGATAAGAATTGTCAAGCGCCTGATAGACACTATAAGGAAAATGAAAACAAATCTAAACTGACACGTCGGACTTTGACGTTTAACTTGTATTTTGTTGTTTGTTAATAAAACTGGTCTTCTTACATCCGATTTCGGCATTAACTGCAACAAAAATCTGTACGTGCATGCACGTTCAGGGCATTGATTTTATGCGTGATTTTTTGAAATTATACGTGAATCACGTACATCTGTGCGTGAATGGGAACTCTGCTAGCACTTCAATAAATAACCAGATTTATTTGTGAAAGGCTATGCCGCTTGATGTGACCATCACTTCCTTATGACCTTGACCATTGTCTGACATGACCCAACTTGTACTAAGCTGAATGGGCTTCTTGAGTGGAGCACACATGCAAAGTCTCGCTCACATGTAGATCTAAAGTCTTGGCAAAGGTCACATTCAGTCTATTTGACCTCTAAATGACCTTGAACTTTGTCAGACATGACCCAAGTTGCACCAAGTTCAAGAGCTGAGTGCAGATGCAAAAACATGAAGTCTCCATAACAATTAACATGCAATATTTAAGTTATATGCAAGGTTAAAGTTGTGGACAGACAGACAGACACACACATAGACAATATCAATATGCCCCAAATTGTGTTGTTTTGGGGCATATAAACTCATTTATAATGGCAGCTTAAAGAAATCTTCTACCTTTTTAACCAAATATAATCCTACAGAAAGTTACCTCCATTTTCCTGATTTTCTTTGCCAGTTTCTCATGGTAACAGATTTTCAAAGCTTGTTGGTTGAGTTGAAGGGCTTTCTCAATATGACCCTCTCCTACATATTTCTTGGCCTTGGCTACAAGCTGGTTAAACTTTTCTCTGTCTTCATCACTAGGTTCCTCATCTTCACCTAAACAATGGACAATAGAAGTTTCAAATGATACACATGTAGGGTTTTGACCAATTTCCTCCATAGGCAAATTTGTAATCACCTTTATTCCCCTATCTTTAACTCATTCACCCCTGAATCTTTTAATGTACAATTCCAATCTCCGAAACAAACATTTATTAGAATTATTTATTTATTAACCCTTAGCCTGCCACTCACGACTATAGCTCCATATGCAAACAGCTTGGATCCGGATGAGACGCCGAGTAACTCAGCGTCTCATCAGGATCCAAGCTGTTTGACACTCGGACAACATTTTCAGCAATTTTGAGCAACTTTGAAGCACTTTGAAACTTGAAGCAAACGAGAAATATAGCAGACGACAATTTATTTGGCGGGCTAAGGGTTAATTGGTGTTGTTGTAGAGAGGGAACACTATATCAAAATGTTGTCTTGCCCATTCAGTTTAGGTACAATATACTCTGGTGAGCCAAATGAGGGCCGTTCTCATCCCTTACAACTGCTTATTTCCTTCTTGTTAACTCATTCACCCCTGAAACTTTAAATGGACAATTCCAATTTCAAAATAAGTCTAGTTCAATTTTGACTATTAAGGGTTGATTTTAACAATATATTTCAAAATGACAAACAGTGCAGACCCTGATCAGATGGCTCCTTAAGGCCCATAAGGGTCAGGGTCTAATCTGTTTACATAGGACAAGTGTAATCCTCACATGTACACTGTTTGTTAATGATGAGTATACTCGTCGCTAGGTTTGGATGGGTTAACCAAACTCCAAACTGTTTGCACTGCAAGTACTAGTTTTAGCGTAAACGCGTTTATTGGGAAAGAATAACAGATTCTCCACTGTACCTGTAGTGAATTGATTTCTACTTTGAATATTTTGAATCAAATTATCTGATACCTCTGTTGTTTGGAATTTTGACCATTTCATGTTTGTGTAACCCAGTGGCCCTACACACTGTGACATTCGTCATTGTGACAAAAATTTATAACTTGGCAATGTTATAACTTGGCAATAATTTAAATGATATCTACCTTTCAGCTGCATGCCAGAGATTCTCCTGGCTGTAACATCAACATCCATGTTGAACAACCAACCAAATATCTGAAATTGAAAAGACTTGATAAATCAAGGCACTGGTCTATATGTCTGAGAACTTATTTTCACCAATGTAAAGAATTTACCACCTCAGTGACATAGGAGGTACGCCCATAGCCCTATTCAGCCCTGCAGTTGGCAGAACTCCTCTACAGACTCAATGTGGTATTTAACCCATTCCCCCTATAAATACGCCTTTTTACGCCTCTAATTTATTCCTTAACTGAAACAAATAGTTTTAATTTATACAGTTATGAATATGACATTGTGTGATAAGAAATATTTTCTATATTCTAGCAGATGGTAGCTTAAAGCAGGCTTAAAGTAAAGCAGAATGCGCCTCAAAGACATTTCCTCAGTCTTTTGATGGACTACCCCCCATTGTTCTCGATAGCTGTGAAAGTAACTGTAAAAGCATGCAGAGTGTGTACCGAGTTTGTATAGTTATTATGTGATTGGTAATGGCAGAACCTGACATTTTGAAGGATTAACCCTTTACCTCATAGAAGCGACTTTTAGCACATTTAATTTATTCCTACGCTGAAGAAAATAGTTCCAATTTATACCTTCGAAAATAAAAATCATAAGAAATGTTTTCTATATTCTAGCAGATAATAGCTTAAAGCTGGCTGAAAGTAAAGCAGAATGCGCCTCAAGGCGCATTCTGCTTTACTTTCAACCTGCTTTAAGTGGTCACATATCTTTAAAACTAGAAACTGGCTATTGGGTAATGGGTTAAAGGACATCATTATACTATTTGGACTCTCAGAGCTCAAGATGGTTTAGATCACGTTGGAGAAGACTTCATCTTCAACTTCAAGTTGTGTTTCTCAGCAAAATCCTTGAGGACATCCACACTGAGGGGACTTGATGTCGTCTGCAAGGAGTTTCAACGATTTGGCATGTTGGGGAGGTCGTTGATGTATATGAGAACAAGTTGAAGACTGTGTTCAATAAATGCTTAGGCCCCCAATGGCATCCTTGACAATATATTCTAAATCTTTTCCAAGTCCAAGTAATGTCAAATTGAGGTTGGGAACTATGTGTGAATTGGTAATGGTCCAAGACATCAACTGTATAAGTCTCAAAGTTTTGTAGTCAATAGTGTTGACGCTAGACGAAACGGTAAAATCTAGTTAACCAAGAAATAGCCCATTTAAAATATTCTAAGTTCAAATTAGGTCAAGGTCAAATGGATTCAATCATTGATAGTTATCCAAGGTAACAACTGTATATTACAGCATTGTAGTCAGGAGCTTGATCTGTCATCCAGGAAGCTACAAGATTGATTTGTTGCCGTGTGTGGCTTTGACCAGCAACCGATACTTGTACAGCTCCCATTGTTATAAACTGTGCCTGGAAAGCAAGTCAGCATGAGTAACTAGATACACTATTGTGGTGAAATATAGGCAGTGTTAGGCCCTCTAGCGTAACGACGTAACTTCTAGACTTTTTGGCTCAATGGTTACAAGGCTCGCCTTCCAAGCAGATCTGGTCACTATCATGGGGTTTTCGGCAAACGAAATTTTCCGCCCCATCTGGTGATGACAGGGCTGCCATTTCTCCGGATTTTTCCTAAGTATTCGGATTTTTATCCTAGCAGGTCGTACCTTAAAACAGGCTGAAAGTAAACTTTAAAAGCAGAATGCGCCTTAAGGCACATTTTGCTTTACTTTCAACCTGTTTAAAGCAGTCATGTGCCTTCAAAACAAGAAACAGACTATGGGGTAAAGGTACGATAAGTAAAATTGTGTCTGAAAAATTGAAAATTTGAAATCTTAGGATTTTTATGATCAACTTATGGCAGCCCTGTGATGACTCTCCTTGCCCTATGCATGGATCGCTGTCAGAAATCTTTATTTCTGTATAAAACCCTATTCTATTGAGTAGTTACACCATAGGATTTGGTGCTGAAATAAGTGAGTAAATGTTGGATTAGTTCTGTTTTCTCCCTCTTATCTGGCGCCCTGTGGTAGCTACCGTAAGTCAAAACGGATACGATCTCCGAGAGATAAAAGGACCTAAAAAATTAAGATGGGCAGGAATGTGGTGAAATATAGGCAGTGTTAGACCCTCAAGCCTAACGCCCCTCGAGCCAAATACTCATACTTTTGGCTCAATGGTTACAACGCTCGCCTTCTAAGTGGGAGGTCACCGGTTCGATTCTCGGATCTGGTCACTATACTATTATAAATCTTTCGCCAGTCGGTATCCAAAACGGCCTATACCTACAGTACATTATTTATGTTGTCAAAACTGCTACAGTTTCACAAACTTATTAAACTTTACATAAATAATAGGGACTAATTAATCTTTACACAGTGTTCTGCCTAGAAATCCTAAACCATTGGCCCTAGGACCCACTGGACATAAAAAATGGGGCCATTTTCGAAAATTGTGGGCCCCACATTTTTTCTCATAAAAATGACAGAAAACACAATAAGAAACAGATTGCAAGTCATAGAATCTGACCCAGCATTGTATGCAAGACATGTATGATCTTTTAACCACATATGCTGAAAAGTGAGCACTACCTTTCTTTATCTCAGCGGATTTTCAATCGGTGCATTTTGAAAAATCTTTAACTTTATAGGTCACGTCTTCGGCTGGAGAGGGACTTCTGTTTCTGACGACTCATTTAGGTTTTTACTACTTTAGGCTGTATTCTGATCCGCGAAAGGGTCATGCACAGTTTTACTGTTGTATACTATACATACATGATACTTATTAATATTTTCGTCGAGTTCCTTAATTTTACTCTGCATATTTCGAGAACTTCGAAAAAAGTTTAACAGGGTTGCTGGCTTGCTGCTGGACACTTTTGGTTAACCATCTTTCAACAAAACAAACGAGAAGGCTTGAAAGATTATCAGCGATTGGAATTATATCGGCAGGGATTATTCTGTCGCAGAATGCAAGTGAGAGAAATTCTCTCATTTGTCAAAAAGAAGTGAGAGAATTTTTTAGATGATGAGAGAAACTTTAATTGGTAGTCTGTTTTTGCTAACAACCACTACTGCTTGAGAATTTTGTGTAAATAATATTTATATGACATGGAACTGTTATTCTTCTTCTCCTTGTCGAAATCTAGTAACAAGATTTAATCCATACCATAAATTGATAGTTTACCACACACACTATTAGCGTATATGTTATCTGCAGATTCATTTTCGTCTGTAGAGGGTCAGTTTGCGAAAACTAGTGTCAAAAGTTATCGGCGTGGTTACGACGATAATTTAGGAATAAAATGAACGATATTTGGTGCATTATGCAGTTATTCAATCGAGTGGAGGGAAATTACATTCCTATTTTCGAGAAGGTATGATTCTGTGACTGAGGACATACTCACGGAATTATACAAGATGGAATCCCAACTCAGCGAATTTGAATAGGCAAGCATCTGAGCTCTCGCGGCGATTGAATTTTGCGTGATTATGTGTCACGTGACAACATCTTCACTTTTTGCCTCGTTGTCTGCCATTTTTGGGGTGAAAATTTACAGACTCGAGTGTATATATTGACATTTTAGTGTATTTAAAGACTTTTCCTCAGTCCTTTCATGGACTACCCCCACCCCCACCATTGTCTGGATAGGTGTGAATTTTATCTGTCAAAGCATGCATTACATGCCAATTTACCTGGTGAGGCCAAGATTATACTCATGCTCTAGTGATTTTCAATGGTTATTTCTAACCAAACTATCAAATATAAAGGTTGGGTCTAACACAAGAAGCTTCAATGGTTCTGTGCGACCCACATGTCCATAAGATCCATGCTTTTTGCAAGGAAATTGTCTGGCAAGGCGTTATGATCGAAAGGTCGTCAGGAGATGTCTTTAAACGACTTGGTAGACATTCCTATCAATTCACAGGAACATAAACCCGTAAACAATGCTTCGAAACAGACATTAATCATAATGACTACCGATAGACACTATATCTTATCAAGTCGCGTGAAGTCTTGTTTGTGCCGCACGAGATTTGCGATATAGCACGAGGTTGCAATTCCCTGAGTGTATAATTCTGTGACATACTTATCCGTCTGTATTTGTCAATTAGTCTACGTGCGGTCTGATACACGTTTTAATTTTTATTCTGTACAGGATGTGTTTTGATTTTATGCAAAATTCAGAACTCTCGGTCCTATTCCTACTATTGTTATGCCGTTATACTTATTGATGCGCGGGATGCTGCGATTACGATAAAGGGGTCGACTTGTTTGTAAATACTGGAAATAAATCGAAAAGAATTACGTTTCGCTCGCAAGTATCTGAGAAACCAATGCGAGAAATATTCGGGCTGTGCAAATTTTGATGCGATTTCTTTCTTTTTTGTGCAAAAAATCACGGAAATCGTGGCCCAGAATGATCCTAGTCCAAATGAGGACCCCTGATGAATCTAGGGTCCAAATTCATTTGCTCAATTCCCGATAGCAATGAAACGGATATCGCGTTAACACTAACAATGTCAGTAAGGCGAACTAAAATTCTATTTTAAGGTACTTCGCAGGTGCGCTTGGTTTCCATACAAGGTGTTATGAAACTTTTCATGAAGAATGATAATAGCCTAAGAAACAATGTGTGAAAATTTAGGCAAAATTTATCGTGTGGTTTGTCTTTAAGGTCTCTTTTTCTGACAAAAACATAGAATTTTGATGATTTTATTTTTCTCAAAAATAAATGAAGCTAATGACTATAAATCTCGCCCAATAAGTAGTCCACAACATTCATTACAAGAAAAGCTAAAAACATTTTGAATAAAGATGTTTAGAAAGATGTTATCAGCTAATAAATTTTGCAAAATGCTAAAAAATTGAATTACAAACAAGAGCCCCATGGGGCATATGTCGCTCACCTGAGAATAGCTGTACATCAAAATGGAGATAATGATTTAAGTCCAGGACGGGGTCATTTTTTACCCGAGGGGCATAATTTGAACAATCTTGATAGAGGACCTGTAGATGATGCTATGTTCCAAATATCTAAGATCAGGGTACTAGGGTTCTAGACAAGAAGATTTTTTTTAAGTTTCCATTGAAAAAATCTATTTTTAGCTCCTATGACCTACATATGCAACAGACTGGAACCATTTGAACAAAATAGATAAAGGACATCTAGAAGTAACACCATGCCGAATATCAAAGCTCTGGCTATATTAGCTTCAGACAAGAAGACGTATGAAAACTGTGACCCCCGGAGTGGGGCTAATTTTGACCCCAGGGGCATAATTTGTACAAACTTGATAGAGGACCTGTAGATGATATGCAATCGACCAGAACCATTTGAACCTTATTGGTATAGGACATCTAAAAGTGTCACCAAGCCAGATATCAAAGCTCTGGCCATATTAGTTTCAGAGGAGAGGACATTTGAAAATTTCACTATATAACTCTATGTTAAACTGTGACCCCCTGGGCGGGGCCAATTTTGACCCCAGGGGCATAGTTTGTAGTTTGATAGAGGACCTGTAGATGATGCTATGTGACAAATGTCTAAGATCTGGCCCTTGTAGTTTCAGACAAGAAGATTTTTTAAGATTTCCTTATTTTTTCGAGTTCTACATTGTTTTTAATTCTTTGAACAATTTTGAAAGAACTTGACCCAAGGAACATTCGTGTAAAGTTTGGTTGAAATCTTTTCAGCGGTATATGAGGAGATGTCATTTGAAGCAATTGTTAAAGACAACAATGACTGTATAAAGTGAAATATTTTCTTCTGTGGAAGAATAAATTAAAGACATAAAAAAGAATATGTATGGGTTAATAGGTTAATAAATAGCATTATTTACATTTTCTAAATATAAGAAACTATATGTAAATGAGTGGCAAATAGTTTGGATCCAGATTAGAAGCAGCATTATGTGGCATCTGACCTGGATCCATACTGTTTATGGCCAAGAATTAATTGTGGACTGATAGACAGAAAGATAAACAAACAAACAAAACACAAACAAACAAACAGACAGACCAAAAGTAATATGCCTCGAACTAAGTTGTGCTTGAGCATAAAATAGCAGACATCACTTTCATTTCTGTTATGTATCTCAGTGACCTGAGTTCAGAGCTAGCTATGGGTCAGTTATGCAATTGGAGACGGTCTCAGAGAGAAATGACTATTATTATGCTGAACTGTTGTCTGCTCCAAATGTTTGTATGTGAAATATGTAAAAAATAATAACTTATATTTTCTAAATATAAGAAAATATGTAAATGAGTGGCAAATAGTTTAGATCCAGATTAGATGCAGCATTATGTGGCATCTGACCTGGATCCAAACTGTTTGCAAAAATGTTGCATTTAGTATAAGGGTAGCTTCTTAGCCTGGAAGATACAATGCGTCTGTATAAAACGGATCATTAGAGAGTTTTTACTGTCAGACCTGCATCAAAAAGCACTGATATGGCCAGGGTTGAGTCAAATTTGATCCTAGGGTTTTGATTTTTTACAATTTTGAAAGTGATTTAGTAGAAGATACTATTCATGCAATATCTAAGGTGTGGGAACAGTGGTTTTTTACAAAAAACTTGTTTAAAGTTTTTCACTTTTTTTAATAAATTTCAATAAGTAGTCCACTTTAAAGTTTCATGTTAACAATTTCTGTAGAGAAGCATCCAAGGAACACCGTGAGCAAATTAGTTTTTTCCTCAGACTCGCGGTTTCAGAGGAGTTGTCGCTTGAAGTAAATTTGAACGGACGGACAGACGGACAGACGACGGACGGCGGGCGATCACAACAGCTCACCTTGAGCCTTCGGCTCAGGTGAGCTAAAAACTGACTCATTCAATGTATATCCTTGCTTCTTGTCATTTCGCCACTTCTTGTCAATTCGCCACCTAAGCAAAACTTGGAATTCCGTCACAAGCAGGCTACCGAGGATGTCCGAAAACTACAGAGGATATCCGAATACTGGGCCAGTTTAACAACAGAAGATTTCAAGCGCAGAAAATGCGAAAGAATCAGGTAAAATAACAATAATTCATAAAAAGTTTCAAATCAAAGGACATGTTGGTAATTTTAACTCTATATGCCCGTTGTTACTTTTTATTGTAAAGTTGTAAAAGATATTATTTACTTTTAAAAAATTAAATATTTCAAAATCATTAAACAATGTTCAAATTTCATGAAACAAACTATAACATACTGCCAGAGCCTACATTGACCTAATTATCGAACGACCAATCAGAGGTGGCGAATTGACAAGAAAGCATCCCGGTGATCCAGAGCAATGACCTCGTTCAAAAATGGTACAGTAATTTACATTTGTATTTATTTCACAAGTTTTATTTGTATATATTCGTGTTATTGAAAGTTCAGTCCAGAATTAGATCCGTGAAAAAGTAAGAAATGTTACATCAGAAAGCGCATGCGCGAAAAATATAGCTAAGGGTGGCGAAAACACAGGTAAACAGGCTATTTGTTTTCATTTTATTCAAATATATGGTTGATGAAATAGTTAGTCTGAAAAAATTAGAAAATATTAGTCAGGATTTGTTGTAATAACCATAATAATAACCGTAAGAGAGCTTGAGAGCTTATGTTATTTGTATATGTCTTGCCGACTCAAAATAAAGCTTATCTTATCTTAATAAGAGTATACTGTTGTCTCCTATTCTCCTGTGGCTAAGCCTTGAAATATATATAAGGCACATACATTGCTTTTAAGATTTTTTCTTTGTGTCTTAAAAAACAGTTGAAACTCTGACTAAAGTATATCATCCATAAAAATAATAAAAATAAAATAATATCTTGGTCATTTCTACGTTTGAATACACCTCCCTGCAGGATCTGAATCAATCAGATGTTTCTCGTATTCTCGTGCCTTCTGATTGGTTGTCAACGTTTGTTGCTATGGAGGGGGTTAACTCTTCAGTTCAGAGAAGTGTTCGTAGAGTCACTTTAAATCTATCATATGGACAATTTCTGCATCTGTGGCATCAATTTTTGTTTTGTTTATTTATTTTTAGCTATGCACTAGTATTAAATTATTTACAATATCCAACACGTTTTACATGTGAAATTTCGAAAAAAGATAATTCAAACCCAATTGATGTTTTATTGGTCCTTACAACATTTTCCAACGTAAATTTATCTGAGGAAAAGAGTTGATATATTTCTGGATGTCAGGAGTGTCCATTTAATCTGTTTTTGTAAGACACGAGATTATTAGAAACCACGAGAATACGAAAATGGACGATACCATACAGATACAGATATTTTCTTATTAAAACAGTGTTACCGCGAGAGCGCGTTTCTTGCGTTTTTGACGCAACAAAATCACTTTTGGCGCAACTAAATTCAACAAGTGCATTTTATGTGACGCAAGTCAATTCTGCCAACTAACTGAAACTAAAAATGTTAAAATCGGCATATTCATTGAAAGCACGCCGCCGACGGCAAAGTAAATACATAATTATGAATTCCGTGTTGTATGCATGTCGGTTACGAAATTGACAGAGTCCGCTAACGGCCATTTTGGTTGTTTTGACAGGTGCATTGTGGGTATAAGAGTTCAGTTCGATTGGCATATAAAGTCACTCGAGTAATTAAAAATCGACAGTTGAAAAGGGCGAAATATATTAAAACTACACAGATTCCGTGTTTAGTATTTATTTAAATCCTCATATTTAGACTTATTGGTTTGCATATGCTTTTAAATTGTTTCCTTTGAAAATGATTTAAACTTCCGTAGTTCCGCTAATCGCCAGAACCGGTCGCCATTGTTGTTTGTTAAATGAACTCGCTTTGCCAAAAGTGTTTTGATTGGGGTAATGAACGTACAGGCTCGCATCATCTGCTAAAATGCAGACTATTTTACTTCATTCTTTATCTCTTCAGCGCCCAAACAAGAGAATAAAATGCACATGGGTTATGTCATCTACTTTAAGGGATCAATTTATCTTCGTCTGTCTGACCAGATCTACATGTCTCACAGTCTGTCAGTTTCATTTCAACTTCTTTCTGTCGAACAATCAATTAACGATAAAAAAAAAGTTCTTCATTTCGTGATATTAGTAAGTGACACTTACTGACTTAGGGTATCGAAGTCTTCTATATTTAACAAAGTTGAAAACTGTTTTTCACTAACAAGTTGCCTGCATAAATACCTTGACCTAAAAAAATGAAAACTGTTTGCTTGTCTGAAGTAATAGTGAAATGCACTGAACGTACTTCACTGAATGACTGATGAGGTGTTTAATAGAAATAGAAATTCTTCTATATAGTTAGATGGTCACCGTTTGTCTCTCAATTATATTAATTGTGAAATAAAGACACTGAACAACACAATAAGTATTTTATTCAATATCTATCTATATAAATGTCAAAAAAGTTCAAACAATCCTGTGACCCCCAAAATTTCCAAATGACCCCCACTTTTTCATCAAGGGGGTCAATTCTCTTTTCCAGTCATCCGGGTACTTTTAACCTTACGCATCCTCTCGGTCATTTCTTTTTTCACCTTACGCATATTCTCGGTCCTTTCATTCAAATGACGTCGGACCCTATCGTTGAAAACTCGCGTCATTAGAAACGTTGAAATCGGACCGAGAGAAATGTCCAAAAGCTGCGTTTGCGCATCTGGCATGTGATGTCTCACCAACGGCACGAATCATAACAACATAGGTACTTATTACTGAGAATTTTATTCAGTTTTCGAAATAGATCGACCGGTTTTAGCGTTGGATTCGTGGCAATTATCATACCTACCCTGGCCGACCCAGAACTGAGATATTCTACGTATGCTCCTACATCTCTATGAATTGCTATCTAGATCTATTCATAGATGTATGTAAGACTCTAATAAAGATTTAAAACTACATCCTGTCATGCAACATTACGGCTATTCTTGTCTGAGAAGATACCATGGGTACGGATTTGATACAGTAAATTGTTAACAAACTTGTGTCTATTGACGGTATAATTGGTATTCAATGTGAAGAAAAAACATTTCTCTTTCTACCGTAACCGTGATTATTTGGAAGTTATGCATGATAAGCGAAAAAAGTACGACATACTCGTCCCGGTAAGGGTCGCCCTGCCCGTGAAGAAGACAAGTTATAAAGGTTTCTATCACTATCTCTAGATTCTACACCCAAAAAAAAAAAATCTGTTTAGTGCCTGACACCTATGGTGCTCACTGACAGCTGTGTGTGATGGAAAAGTTTATAATGATGTTAATTGTTACAGTGCCACTGTGGAAAAACCGTAATTCTTACCCAATAAACGTGTTTAAGCTAAATCTATTATTTCCATTGCAAACAGTTTTGAGCCAGATCAGACGCCGGGTAACCCAGCGTCTGATCAGGCTCCAAGCTGTTTGCCACCCATATAACCATGAATTATCATAACTGTCCCAAAGTTGTACTCTTCTACATTTTAGTGCTTTGCGTTTGCGTTTCATTTGTGTTTAACAGGACAGAATAACGTTTTCTCCACTGTTAGTGATGATAACCGATCAATAAATCCATATTACCTGTCCTAATTTAGTAAAAACACCAATATCTATATCATTGATTCTCATACATCAGAACCCTCCCATATAATTTTCCTTAGTCAACTAATTTTTCACTTTGAAATGCTGGTAATGTATTAATGGTTGTTTCTGTCTGGCCAAATTGAAAGTCAAGAGTCAAAAAAGAGAATGCATGAGTCATATCACAAGAAAATTATTATTTAAAGTCCTTGACAAAATTCAAATTAAAAAATCAAGACAATGCAGCCATTGTGAATGCCCAATCTGGTCATGACACCTTAACTGTTTCAGTCTGTTAGTCACTTTTATCCACAGAGATTGATCAGTCTTTCCCTGTAACAACAACATTCAAGTTCTATTTCAATGTCTGTTAAAACTAAACATGCAAAGTTTTCTAATAAAATTTATTATACATGAATATCCATATTATCAAGGAATATGATATATGCCACACTTTGACAGATATGTACAGTCAATCTTGATTTAATAGTTGACCACTCACTGAAGTAGATCTGTGTGATTGTTTCATCAAGTTATTATTGCAAGATAAAAAAAGAAATGCTCCTACTGGAGCTAGCTTTCTGCATAATTATTATTCTCACACCCCTATTTTGAAAACCTACTGAATGGATGCCTAATATAAGTACAGTCAGTCTTATATTGAAAACAACCTATGGGTCACCTACTGAATGGATGCCTTATATAGGTCTGACTGTTGAATATTGTGAATTATGCAAAAAAAATCAACATACTGTCATCAAATGATACATTACATGTATATGGATCCAGGATTTGTTTCATAGGAATGTGCTACTGATCAAAATGGTATGTATAAATACATGTACATGAATTATGCTATCAATTCTTAGTTTATTTGCTGTTCATTTCCTATCATTCATTTTGCATGAACGCAGAAAAGAACAATTACTGAATTCTAAGAGTTTTAGTCTATTTGTAAAAACTTATTTTACACTCTTTTATTAGATCATCACTAATTGAAATAGCAAAAATATTTTAGAATACAGGTGACTGCTTAAAGCAGAGTAAACATAATTTAGACAGCAACCATCTGTACTTAAGAATACATAGTGATCTTCTATTGATTACTGTCTTGATGAATGATTGACTACATATTACTAGTTGAAGTAAAAGGTTTTTTTTAATTAATGCAGGTGCTATTAGGCAGCAGCTCATATAGGGATTTTCTTCATTCTTCAAGTTTATCCTGCATTAAACAACCATCTGTGTTTAAGATTGCCTTGTGATATTCTATAAAGTGACTGCTTAATAAATGATTGACTATGTTTATATTACGCTGGTCAGTTCAGAATCTCCTTGTGTATCCAAAACAATGAACAGTCTCAATTTCAAATTACAGGGAAAGCAACATGGGTGCATGATTCAACAAGTCTGGAAAAATACAAATACATGTAGTTGTACATGTACTGTGTTATCAATTACAAATTGCCAAGTGATTGTAGTCATGGTACATTAATCTACAGTCAATCCTGTAATAAGTGACATCTCTAAAGAAAACATATTATGGTAAACATAAATACAGGTGGTTCTTTAAAAGCTGAGTGAGACTTGTGCAGAAAACTCCTGTAGATTTAATAAATGCATTATTGCCAGCTTACATTCAGCAACCATGCACCTGCCTTCTGATATTGACATGTGAGGTCAAGTAGTAGTGACTACAAAATTGACTAAATGTAAAAATATCCTCATTTTTAAAGAGCATATTGGACTATTTATGCTTCATTTCCACAAGACATGTACATTTATTTTACAAATGGACAACCAGTGCAGATCAAACCCAGATTCAGAGGGCTCTTTTAGGTATGTGCTGTTCAGTAGGACAAGAGCTATATAGTCTTCACATGTACAATATTTGTAAATAATGTGTATAATAATAAAGGACACCATTAAAGGTTCTATAGATGAATTGTGGTTAAAATTGCTAGTTTATTGCTGATTAAATTGAGGCATGGATATGAAATAAAAATCTGCAAGCAAACAAAGTGATCATATTCTCACTTGAAAGACCTTTATTTCAATTGGATGTACATCAACATTCAGTACCTGACATACCCATTCAGTTAAAAATAAATTGCTTAGCAAATTTAAAAATCCCTCACAAAAACAAAGAAAATGAGTTAAAACTATTAATCTCTTTACTTATTTATTACATAAATACATGTAGATCAAAATCAGCAAACACTAGTGTCAGTTGGAAATATTTGGCAATCTTCAAAATTTTCAAGATAT
Source organism: Gari tellinella (assembly GCA_922989275.2). Classification (NCBI taxonomy): domain Eukaryota; kingdom Metazoa; phylum Mollusca; class Bivalvia; order Cardiida; family Psammobiidae; genus Gari; species Gari tellinella. The sequence goes on along the minus strand of OV277868.1, from coordinate 33,507,704 downwards.
TTGTATTTGGGACAGGGTAATCCAACTCTTAATCTTATCTGGCTATAAAATCACAATGGGCAGTTGAAACTATCCCATCTTTTAGCATAGACACACAGGGATGACGTGCTTCCTAAAGTTCCTATGTTGACATCAGACTTAAGGATCACAGCTATAGACTGTTCTCTTGTCTGTAGCCTACAGGGCTGCCATAAGTTGACATGAAAAATCCTAAGATTTCCAAATCTGCATTTTTCAAGTGCGATTTTACGAATCGTACCTTTACCCCATAGCATTTTTCTTATTTTGTTGACATGCGACTACTTAAAGCAGGCTGTAAGTAAAGCAGAATGCGCCTTAGGGCGCATATTCTGCTTTACTTTCAGCCTGCTTTAAGCTACCATGTACTGAGAAAATATCCGGAGATTTCGGAAAATTCCGGAGAAATGGCAGCCCTGAGCCTAGCTCAAAATAGTCTGTACATTACCAACCAGACTTGAAGAAGTTGTTACATAATGCCTCCATGCTTCTATAATCTTCAAACTTTCTTTTGTAAAGACATCTGAAATGGTTCAGTGAAATGTATAGTACTAGTTGAATATACAAGTAGATTTTAGCAAATAAGAGTAGCTTGTAGGAAGCCCTGTAGTTATCACTGTCAAAGAAGAAAAATAAATAAAAATGCAAACATTTCTATAATCTTCTATATTTTTCTGTGTGTATGTAGATTTATTCTTACACTTTAAGCATATATTTAAAGGGGACATAATGAAAGATGTAAAATGTCTTACTTCTTCAATTTCAGAAATATCCCCATATAAACATTCTAGCTCTGTTTAGTTTAATAAATATTATATTTACTGTCATATTGATTAATATATTGTTACTCTACTCTGATGGCAGTCTGTGATAAATAATGAATCTAAAAGTCATATTTTAATCATGTAGATCTAGATCTAGAAATCTAGAAGATATGTAATCATGGAGAAAGGACAAATTTATTTTTGTCCTTTCTCCATGATGTAATCTACAACCGTCATAAAATCTATACCCATTTCAAATGTGCGTGTACATGCTATGCATTCTCATTTTAATTTTACAAACAAAATTGAATTAGAATCTCTCTATATATTATAATTGGTGTAAATTTAGATCTACATAATAAAAGAATAATGAAGGACAACAATCAACAAAGGTTTCAACGGAAATGCCGAGAGATTTTAGTTTTTTAACTCAAAGAACATGACTAGAACTACAGAGCAGATACTTCTCTCCCTGCCTCTCTCTCTCTCATTAAGTGGATTTTGGTGGATTCGGGTGGAATTGGGTGTACCGTAACTCTCTAAAAATTAAGAGAAAATTGATATGTCAGCACAAGAGTTTCCTAAATTTTTATTCAGAATAAGGAATAAATTCAACGTACATGGCATTCCAGTCATTCATACGTAAATATCTCCCATATCACAACTATTACGTTGGATCTATTTGACAACCACCTGTTGCCGTGTTGGGAGTCCCAAGTGTGATAAGACTCTCGCTTTTAAAAAGCATTTAATTCTATTTTTCGGTAAAATCGGGCTTTTGCAACATATGTAAGACCTTTGTAGTAGTGAGGCAGATAACCATAACAATTGTGCATTTTGTGATAAAAGCACCAAATTTTGATATATAATAGTTCAACATAGTCCAATCAAAATTAGATATTGAGCCATCGTGAATTTTCAAAATGGCGCCCACGGCAGCCATTTTCCAAAATGGCCGCCATCGACAATTTTATAAGAGATAAATTTCTTATTTATGAGGTGTAAAATTATATCGATTGCAGCCAAATTTCATATGTAGCTTACCTATGCTGCAGAAAAGATGCCTAGTGATTTTGGTTACGGTTCAATTAATTTGACTTGAGTTATGTCCCTTTACATACTAAGTATTTGATGGCTCTAACTGTTTTTCAGATGATAGCTTTACTTCCGTTTGCCGTATTGAAACAAAATTTCATACTAAGATTTCTTATCATGCAGGAAAGACACCTTTTGGTTTTGATTGTGGTTGAATGATTTTTATTGGAGTTATGCCCCTTTATATACATAAAGTTTTAAAACAAAATTGGTTTCCGGACAACAACTTAAGTTCTATAAAAGGTATAATTATCAAATTTCATAGTAAGCTATCTCATCATACAGGTAATTAGACACTTCCTGCTTTTGGTTATGGTCTGATGATTTTACAGCTCAAACTGGTTTCTGAATGATAACTCTATATATATGTAACTTCTGATTGCCTTATTGAAACCAAATTTCAAACGAAACTTTCATATTATACAGGAAAGACCAGTATATATTGATTTTCATACTGGTCTGATGTCACGGGTGTATTATGTTGCCGCTTGCGGTGGCCTTTTTGCACTTGCACTGCCTGACACAACCTTTCTGACATTTGCAGGGAACGATTTGCTAGACTGCCATGCATCTGGTATACGTGTCGAGAAGGGTTGATAGTTCCCCTCAGCTACCTTAGCTCAACTGACCTGTCCCGTTTACACAGTGATGGTTGTTCTAGGGCTGACACTAGCATTTGACCCCACACATGACCCCCTTGGTACACTGCTCTCTTAACGTGCACCTCTAGGACAGTCTTCGTTGCGGGGGATCGATTCCACACTGTGTCTCTTGACAAATAACTTCCTCCTTGCCTTGTTTATATATGCATATGTGCTGCTTCGATCACAGAGCAGAATGACAAACCTCTCAGTGGTGGTCATTACCTCTGGGAGCATGTCTGATGGAGCGAACGACAGTTGTAATATGTCATGTGGAAGTGCTGGAAAGACAGAGAATACTGCCCATGCTGTCTTTTTCCGTGGCCAACAAGGATTGAAACGGTGTCACAGCCCGTCAAAGCATGGAACACTGAAAGTGCATGTGCCTTTACGTGCCCTGGTCCAGCTTTGTTTTCATGGTAACGGGTCGTTTCGGCCCCGAGTCGTCAGTACCAAAACATCAGTATCAACAGTTATCATGATATTCCGGTGACAATATCTTGCTGAATGTGCCTCATGAAATAACATGCAACTATCGGATTTCTTGTGCTTGCATGGAGCAACTAAATCCAGATCTGGCAGTCACTGGTTGGTTTGCTTCAGACTTCTACATCAACTGTGACAACAATCTGCTTGTCTTCCTGCACAAACCAATTGAGCAGAGCATCAGAAAGGAAGTGAAACAAAAATGTCTTATTACTATTGACTCTGAAAAAGTTCTACTGATTCTTGGGTATTGCAGCAGCATTTAGCTATCAGACGCCTACGTCTCGTTTGTCTGCGTTTTGCTCTTGTAGCAGCTTTCAAAGACTCGCGGTCCCACACAACATTAAGACGCGACACATTTTCATGCATTTTGGCAAGGTATGGGACAAAGTTGTTGTTGTTTCTGCTAAGGTTTATAGTCCCGCATAAGCTTTATCAGATGCGTCATCCCATTGTGTCAGGATTGGGACAATGGTCAGCATCATGCCTATTATTGAGTGGACTTTGCTGTGGTGGCCCTGATAAGGGCCTTCTGTTGCCGCTGGTCGTCGGGAAGGAGGAAATGCTGTCTTGTCCTGGAGGTGTTGTTGTTTCTGGTTCCCAGTGGTTGGCTGTTAACAGATCCATGATGCACCTTATCCGATTCGGGGCTCCCACCGAAAACCTGTCAGGCTATACCCAAGCCTTGCTCAGATTCGACAATCCAGGCATCCAAATACAATCCCCCTTTTACCTTATGCGTACCATGGTTCTGGATCCTGGTGGCCTGTGCAGCGCTCGTTCCGTTCCCAACAGCCACAGGGCGCCCGACCGACCATAAGGTGGTATTCATACCACCCCCTGTTCGGCCGTGCACCCCTGGGGCCTCCATATGGGACAAAGATATCGTGGGCGTACTATTTAAAGGTCTTTGCCAAAGTTGGTTTCACAATACATGTATAAATAATGGCTGTTCCATCTAGAATAATGCATTGTACCTTTGGGTTGTCTGAATGTGCAGTGTGGACATATTCAAGGCATTAATGCAGATCACTCGTCATCCCTAGATGAAGACCTCCCCCACCAGACAATACTGGTGGACATGCCTGGTTCTTATGCTGAAAGAACTCGTCAAGCTTGCCATCTCTGGTACGGCAAGCAATATACAGCGTTGAAAAGAGCTTTATGTCTAATTGTTTCAGAGAAATTGGTTGTTACTTGTCCTTTTACACTAGCATCAAGGTTGGAGTAACACACACGTTCAATATATTTCGCGATATGGTACCGTCCACTGGTTTTGTTCTTTCTACAAGACTGCTGCTCTCTTATCTTCTTCACCCCTCAATGCCTGCAGGCCCAGTCATTTCTTTTGTGTCGAGCAAAGGGGTTTCCAAAATGTTCCATGACAGGCTGACCATAGAGCGGACATCTTTGGTAAACGCGACCTGAACACTTGGCGTTTGATCGTGATGGCGTGTATCATTTGATTTTTCCGATTTGTTTGAGATGGTCTCAAAGTCCTGTATGGATATGGCTACTTCTGGTCCTGCTAACATCCACTGCATCAGCGCAGAAGGGTTATCACTAAGACCAACTGTACCGCCATCTCCTTTGATGCAAGCATTAATTTGCCCTAGGGCATGGTCAATGGCAAAAGAGGAAGCAGCTTGTTAGTCTTCTGAATACTTTATCTATGCCAGGGTGTGTCCTGGGGAGTTCAGCCATGTCTCTCGGATGAATTGGAATCCATCTGGCTTAGCGTAAGTTCCATTGCATGAAATCATTTGGCTAGTTCCGTAAGGGCATCAATGTTCGTTGAGAAGGATACCTCTCGCAGTGATCGTACATAGACAGAAGCTCTAGTTCCAGTACAATAGTCCAGTATTGAAACTATGGGATGTTTTCTGCCCTCTGGCTGCACCATGCTTTAAACTCCAGAGGATCTTCGTCTGTTTGTGTCTGACAATAGTTATCAAAAGCTTGATTCTGCAGAATATGCAGAGCTGCTGCCGTAATTTGATGCGCTCTTCTGATACGGGATACATGGGCCGCCCTGAGAAACGAGTTGGCTGTACCTGGAGAGGATATGTCAACTTGTACCAGGGTATTGACCCAGCCACTTCCCTGCAATCATTTGCCAATCATCTTCAGTGCTGCCATCTCGATATGCAAACCGCCGAACTTAATCACAAGCTTGTCTTCGCCATATTTGTCTGGCCACTTCCACTGGATTTGTCCAGCCAGGGCATACAGTGGCTAGTCAAATGTGGCTACAGCACTTCGTTTGGCCAGAATTCAGATTTTCCAAGGCCGCAATGATAAGATCCAATGAATGCTTGATCATAGCCATAGTACGGACACTCTCAAGAAAAAACGGGAAAAGAGTTGTGGTAAACAATGCTCGAGTTCCTTGTGGCTGATGATTTTCATGGAAGGCAGCCAATCAGTATCCAACACATCACTTCCCGTGACTTGGTTTCTCACAACCTATCTTGCATTACCAAGCCACTGGTACTTGTCCTTGGTATGCTGACTGAAGTCGTCTCTAGTCAGTGATTCTATCCTGGTTTCTGAGACCAGTGACACCTTAACATTACTAGCGACAGGGGGATTGGGGCCTCTGTGTAGGACTGTGGTAATCGACCTAAGGAATTGCAGCATCTCTGGTCCACCTTGTACTAAAATTATACTACTGTCAGTCCCTTCACCATCAAAAGAGGGATGTTGAAGAAGAGAGATGGCAGTACCATGGAACGAATCTCTAGCTGATGTTGAACTTGGATTGTGGTCAATATTGTCAACAGCAGCAGTGGTAAACACTTGGCAACGCAACTGTGGAGGGCATACAACCTAATCTCTTTGAACCGGCCTACAAATGTCTAGATTGCTTTACGTGCCCGAGTAAGGCAGTATACAGTTGGAATCCGCACATACAGTCCCATCTGGCGAATGTGAGAACCGTAAGTCTGGCCTCTAGCACAGAACCTGTTCGGCTTTGGTAGCCCCACATGGAGTAAATCTCCTGTCGGACCCGGTGATCAACAAGGTACTTTATCTCCCCACCATGAAAAAGTCGTCCTCACTGGGAGGTTAATTTTATATAGAACAACTGGCCAGCGCAATTTTATTGCAGCTAGCAGTAAATGCCTGCTATGGCTGGAATCATGAAAATATGGTGGCCATCTTGAATTTTTATTAACACATACCGGCGGACGAAGTCGAGGGGTAAATCACTTGATTACGATGTCAGGGGTCGTGAGTTTGATCCCCCCCATGGCCCAGTCCTTCAGATAAGACTTTATAAATCGAGGTTTGATATATCAGTGCTTACACTGGGCATCTAAAAGCACCAAAGAACTCTGTCGATAATAAAGTAGGGCATCACGCCCGGGTTTTCTGTATCCGCCCCCTCTCTCTGGGCGTCCAATTAGCCCGTATATGGCAGAAAGGACTCAAACAAACAAAATAAAGCATTATTAGCATCCCTATTCTGATCATATATGCGTGGTTTATCATTATAAGTAACTATGCTTGAGAATTGACCATAAAACAGTTGTCGTTGGCGACCATTTTTGAAAATGGTTGCCATGGTCACCGTATTCAAAAATCATGATGGCTCAATATCTAATTTTGTTTGGAATATGTTGAACTATTAGACTTCCAAATTTGGTGCTTTTATCACAAAATGCACAATTGTTATAGAACTTTCAGTTAAGCTGCAGGACTATAGTATTCATAGGACCTATCCTCCGTTTTCGTTTGTCTTTTTTACAGATAATAAATCGTTAAAAAGAATGAGATTAAACGCCTCCCTTCATAAACCTATGTAGATTTCGGGTTTGTTGTCCCCGAGTGCGCGTGCTCGCTAAGTGTAAACAAAGTGAGGGATGCCGAATGAAGGGTGTATGACGTAGGTCTGGAAAAGAGAATAATGACCCTCTAAAATTTCAGTGCTGCAGTAACACTGTTAAAATGAGGGATAATTTTGAAGTGGAGATACAGACCTACTTTAAAATTAAAACTCTGTCATTAAAATGCATTATTATTTATTCATGGACTTGCATACAAGGTCAACTATATTGTTTAAACATAAAATAGTCCTAGATTTTGGGGCGGGCCAAAACGGTGTGAATTACCTTGGGGCGAAACGCCACCTGAACAGAATATTGCAATGCCCCCATACAATGACATTTATTACCGCTTGAAGGAATAAATACTTGCAGCATTTTTTATAAATGTTTGTTTGGGAAAATGTTTATGCATGTTTTACCTTCCTTATTTATCGAACGAACCGAAATGCTCTCAACTTTTCTGCCACGGTGTTTAAAATATTGGCGCCAAATCATACGGTGTCGAAATAATTACACATTTGTAAGTTATAGTCACCACCTGGTACAGTCTTTTAAAACATTCTTGATTTTGACCCTGTGTTGTCTGATATACATAAGACAATCTCTTTTTCGTTACATTGTGTAATCAATGAAGAGGAAATCACACGACGTAATCATTCCGAAAATGACACTGTATAAAGTGTGCAGGTTGATAAGCCTATTTGGAATAGTCACAATGAAGCAAAATTTACTGAAGCTTTAGATGTAGATGCAATTAGAGCTTTGAAAGCTGACTTGGATGAAATGTACGCAGGTTCAAAGGAGAGGTTTGAGTTAAACATAGATCGCATTGTTGAAGATTTTTCAACTATTTATGTAGAAGCAGCTAAGAAATCAGATATGGTGAAAACTTTCAATTTAAATAGCAAAGAATAATTTCAGACGTTGTGCATCCAGACATAATCTAGAAACCATGAAAACAGCTAGTAAAATGTACAAAAAGGAAATAAATAAGAAGTTTTGCCTTTATAAAAAAGAGATGAATCATAAACTTAGAAATTTGAAGAATTCAGATCCAAAAGCTTTCTGGTCTCTATTAAACAAGTACTCGGATGGGAAAAAGCAGGTTATGTCTAAAATATCTTCTGAGGTGTTTTATGAACATTTCAGTAAACTGAATGAAAATACAGATGAGAAGACATTTGAAATAGACAATTTACCTGAACTCAATTTTGAACTTAATAGAAGTATTACTGAAATTGAAATACTAAGCGCAATTTCAAAATTGCAAAATAATAAGGCTTGTTCAGTGTATGACAATGTTCTGAATGAATATATAAAAACTCTAAAGATTTTATGTCACCTGTGATTTGTACATTGTTTAATCTGATACTTGATACAGGGTGTGTTCCTGAGGTATGGTGTAAGGGCGTTATATTTCCTATATATAAAAATAAAGGAAGTGTGACAGATCCTGATAATTATAAGGGGCATTACAATTTTAAGTTGTTTTGGTAAACTGTTTACAAGTATCCTTAATAAACGCCTCAATGATTATTTAGAAAGTTCTGGTCTGTTATGTGAAGAGCAAGCTGGATTCAGAAAAAAACTATAGTACAACTGATCATATTTTTACGTTAAAGATGCTCATTGATTTTTATCTTAGTAAACGTAAGAAACTCTATTGTGCTTTTATAGATTATCGTAAAGCCTTTGATTCTGTTAACCGTTTTCATTTGTGGCAAAAGTTGTTGCAAACTAATATAGATGGAAAAATATTCAAGATAATTTATAACATCTATGATAAAGCCAAATCATGTGTTAAAAGTGGTGAGAGTATGTCAAATTTTTTTGCCAGTTGGTGTGCGTCAGGGTGAAAATTTGTCGCCTATATTATTCTCAATTTTCCTGAATGATTTGGTTAGTTTCATATCTGTACATTATGAGGGCCTTGCTGCTTTGTCTAGTGATATTAAAAATCATCTTAGTGATGACACTGTTGAAGTATATTTCAAATTGTATTTGTTACTCTATGCGGATGACACCGTAATATTTGCAGAAAGTCACGCAGACTTGCAGCAGGCTCTAAATGCTATGCATTCATACTGCGAGAATTGGAAGTTGTCTGTTAACTCATCTAAGACTAAGGTAGTGGTATTTTCTAGAGATAAAATTAGAAATATTCCTCCTCTTTATTTTGATAATGAGATTCTGGAAGCAGTAGACGATTTTAGCTACTTAGGTATAAAATTTAACTTTAGTGGCAAATTTAATAAAACAATGTCTCATCTTTGTGATCAGGCTCGCAAAGCTATGTTCTCTCTAGTGAGAAAGGCCAGATCTCTTTGTTTAAATATTGATGTACAATTGCACTTGTTTGAGTCTATGATTATACCTATATGACTGTACGGTAGTGAAGTTTGGGGAGTTGAAAATACCTTAGTATTAAATTCTTTTCAGTCAAAATATTTAAAACTTATTTTGAATGCAAAGAAGTGTACTCCGAATGTCATGCTCTTTGGTGAATTTGGAATGCTGCCTGTTGATAATTATATTAAGAATAGAGTCTTGAACTTTTGGTGTAAAACTGTAAACAGTAGTTCAAGTAAAATTTCTAAGTTAATGTACAATTTGCTTTATGAGCTAGATAAAAAGAATATTTTCCATTCCCCATGGATAAGTTATGTTAAGAAAACTCTTGACAATCTTGGCTTTTCTAACATTTGGTTGAATCAGTCTGTATCGTCTCCTCAGATCTTTAAAGCACAAATTAAGACTAGAATCAGGGATCAGTATATTCAAAAATGGCATGAGCAAATCAACAATTCAAATAAGTATCTTAATTATAGAATTTTCAAACAAACTTTTGAGATGGAGCCATATTGAAGAGTTCTACCACACCATTTGGCTATGTATCTTTTCCGTTATAGATGCTGTAATCATAAGTTACCAGTTGAAAAAGGTCGTATGTTTAACATTGACTTAAATTCAAGACATTGTCATCTTTGCAATAGTAATCAAATTGGTGATGAATTCCACTACATATTTGAGTGCTCCTTTTTCAACGAGGACCGGAAAAAGTACATCCCACAGAGATTTAAGAGACCCAATACTATAAATTTTCAGAGGCTTTTTCAAATCACTGATTATGATGTATTATTGAAGCTCTGTATTTTTATTAAGAAGGTTATGATAGTTGTTAAGTGATAACATACGTTATCTTTAGAGCTAATTTGTGTGTTGTATATTTTGTGCAGTATTATTACACGCTGAACTCCAAATATTCTGTTCTTAAAAAAAAGTCATTATTTAGTGTGCTCCAATCTTCTTGAATATTTAGAGTCAAATGGATAAATCCTTCATAAAAAGAAAGTTTGAATTGCAAACATTATTGAGAACATTTTGGAAGGTGGAGCATGCATCTGTCGGGAAAAGATGCTCATATTTTCAAAAGGTCTCTTGAGGACCTTGTTTTGAGGATGTGTTGGGATGTTTTACGAGTAATTCTTACTTTTGTAACCATGATTATCCAACACAAAGATTTTATATTTGGGGTTCGGAGTGTCTTTAATCTGTAATTCTAGTCATGATTAGTCATCTTTGTAGCAGTCTTTTTCATCTGGTGATGAATTTAATTACATAATTGAGTATTCCTTTTTCAATGAAGACCAAAAACAGTACTTATTAAAGTACCCAATGCTATTTAGTTGTCAGGAGCTTTTCCAGAGCACTGATTGTGATTTATTATTGGGGCTTTGTGTTTTTATGAAGTAAATTATGCTAGGTGTTAAATGAACTTCACCTTCCATTCTATCAGGTGAAATACGCTGTGTATTTCTTTACTTTATCATCCATTTGTTTGACTTGTTTGATGTTTTTGTTACTGTATTGTATGACTCATGCCCATATGGGCCCAGTCTTGAATAAAACTTGAACTTGAACGCCGTACTGTTTTAGGAACGGCGAGTAAAACAGGAACATTTAATCACGGACTTACATTTTTATAAGTCCGTGATTTAATGTATTGACTTGATTTATTGATTACTTACTCAAATATTGAGCAGCATCAGATTGAACAATAAAAAATACATGGATCTACATTAAAAGTATAACAAAGTCAATATAAAATGTCATAATAATAAATAACTCAGGACCCAGAAAGGGAGCCAGCGTATATCCATGTGGTCTCTGTGAGAGACCAGTCTCCTGGAACTGTAAGGGAGTATGTTGTGATGGATGCAACATATGGCATCACAATTCCTGTATAGAGCTCTGTACTCAAGACTATGAGCTTCTAGAGAGATCCAACGTCCAATGGCTCTGTTGCAAATGCGAAAGCATAAATGTCAGCTCCTTCACTTTTAGAAGTTATGAACTGGGCACTTCAAACATATATGAACCACTCTCTGGACTGGACCTCACCATCGACTCTGCACCATCAGTCTTCAGTCCACTCAAAACAAGCAGTCCATTAAGTTTTAGATCAGATTCCAAACAATCAAGATCAAGTAGATCCTCTGACGGGTCATTCAGAAATTCCAAAAGGTCAAAGCTAAGCAGCAACCCCTATGATGTACCAAATAAAACCAACTTGCGCATCATGACTGTAAACTGCCGAAGCATTAATGATAAAAAAAGAAGAATTTAGCACAGCTCTTCATTACCTAAAGCCAGACATTGTATGTGCAACAGAATCATGGTTAAATGGTGTAACTACAGGAACAAACACAACAAAAGATGCCATAGCATCTAGCGAAATATTCCCACCAGATTACAACGTATACAGAAATGACAGAGGAACACTAGGGGGGGGGGGGGGAGTCTTCATTCTAGTTAACAAAAGCTTAACATCGGTAGAACAAACCACATTTATCACAAAAGGCGAAATAGAATGGGTAAAAATCAAAATGAAAAACAACAAGGACCTCTTAGTGGGTACTTTCTATATGCCACATAGAGACCAAAAACACCTTGATGAACTCAAAACATCTCTTGACATTATAGACAGCAAAAACATCTCAAATATAATTCTAACAGGGGACTTCAACTGTCCAAACATTTCATGGGACCACTCAAGTGCAAATGGACCAGACAAGGAAATTCAGCAGGGTCTAGTAGACATAGTAGGAGCAAACAATCTAACACAGATACACAACTTACCGACAAGAGAAAACAACTTACTAGATTTAGTCTTGGTTTCTAACCCAACATTGGTCAAATCTTCAGTAAACGTCCCGGGCATTTCGGACCACGACATCATCATAACAGATTTCGAAACAAAAGTCAAACACCAAAAAACCTCTCCACGTAAGTGTTACATGCACAACAAAGCAGACTGGGACACTGTCAACAAGGACCTTCACCATCTACGAAAAACACTAGAAAGGCAAGAAAAAGACGGCATAGACGTACACCAATTGTGGAACACCTTCAAAGATCAATTATTCAATAGCATGGATGCAAACATCCCAAGTAAAGAAATCAAATCACAAAACAGCATACCATGGATCAGAAAAACCGAAAGAAAAATGCTAAAAAAGAAACAGAGGCTATACAAACAAGCTAGGAAGACTAACAAATGGTCCAATTACAGAATGTTCCAAAAAGAATGTAAAAGACACCTACGAAAAGCCGAATCAAACTACGTTAACTCGAATATTATTGAGGGACTGAAAAACAACTCCACTAAACCCTTTTGGAAATACGTCAAGTCAAAAAGGCAAGACACTGGAGGGATTGCACCCCTAAAAAGTGGAACAAACCTCATCAGTGACAGCAAAGGGAAAGCTGAACTACTACTACAACAGTTCAAATCAGTTTTCTCCAAACCATCAAACAGTGAAATGCCAAAACAAGACTAAAAGCCCGTACCAGTATGCCACAAATTACCATAGATGAGAAGGGACTTGAAAAGCTCCTACAAAATGTCAATCCCAATAAAGCGTCAGGGCCGGATAGTATCCCAAACAGGATGTTCAAGGAATGCGCACCATCATTAGCACCAATTCTGAGAATCATCCTCCAACGCTCATTAGACTCTGGTGAACTACCAAAAGACTGGAGAGACGCCAACATCTCGAGCATGTTTAAAAAAGGGGATAAACACCTCCCAGAAAACTACAGACCTGTATCCTTGACATCCGTCACCTGTAAACTTCTAGAACACATCATCTGTAAACATATCTTAAATCACCTAGAGAAAAACAAAATTCTAACAAACCTTAATCACGGCTTTCGAGCAGGATACTCCTGTGAAACACAATTAATAACTGCCATGAATGACTTCCTACTAGAACATGACCTAGGTCACCAACTCGACATTGCCATCCTTGATTTTTCCAAAGCTTTCATGACAAATTACTCATCAAGTTAAACCAATATGGAATTCGGGGCAACTTACACACATGGCTTACAAATTTTCTGACTTCAAGAACAATGAAAACAGTAGTCGATGGGGAAATGTTCCAGCGAGACCAGTGTAGACTCTGGAGTACCCCAGGGAACAGTCCTCGGACCGTTGATGTTCCTATGCCATATTAACGACCTGCCGGACAGCGTGAAATCCTCAGTACAACTATTTGCTGATGATTGTCTGCTATACAGGACCATAAAATCAGCAAAAGACCACTACCAACTACAAACAGACCTCAACCTCGAAATTTGGGCAAAAAACTGGGGCATGAAGTTCAACGCCAAAATATGTTACATCCTGTCAATCAATAAGCGATCCTCTAGATTCTATCAACTTAATCAACACATATTGCAAGAAGTAGAAGAAAACCCGTATGTAGGCCTCCATATATCAAATGATCTCAAATGGAACAAACACATCAACTTAACATGCAAAAAAGCAAACTCCACTCTTGGCTTTCTAAGAATAAACTTAAGAAATGTCCCCGAAAACTGCCGCAAGATAGCATACACTTCACTGGTCAGATCTATCATGGAATACGGGGCAACAATTTGGAACCCATACTTAAAAGGAGATATTGACAACTTAGAAAGAATACAACATCGTTCAATAAGATTTATTAAGAAAGACTATAGAAGCAGAGAGACAGGATCAATAACACGCATGAGACAAGAGCTCGAGCTCGAGACGCTAGAAGACAGACGGCTCAGTTTGCGGTTAATATTGATGTACAGGGTGGTTGAGGGGCTGGTGCCGGCATTGTCAGCTCAAAACTTCGTTATTCATGCCAAACAAAAAAGAAAAATCAGAGCAAAAAACTTTGAAGATTGTATCGCCTCAAATGTCATTCAAAAGCAATTTTGCAATAATAGTAGGGCCCTAAAGATTCCAGACAGCAGAACACAACAATATAAAAACTCTTTCTTCATCGACACCGTCATCCACTGGAACCACCTGTCAGAAAGCATTGCATGCGCTACTTCCCTAGGGGCCTTCAAGACCGCCCGGGGGAACCATCGCCGATAAGCTAGTCATCGGCGCTCTCCCTCACAGTTGTATAAAAACCGACATCGGGTTCTACAACGTAGCAGATACAGATACAGATGATGTGTTAGGAACTACGAAGTCAGGAACCATGTCAGTTAGATTTCTAGATCAATATAAAGGATGCCACAAAAAGGGTAATCTGTCTATCTTCCAAAAAGTCAACCCCATGTTGGGGACCTAGGCTGTCAAGAATTTTAAAAGAACAAAGGTAAGAGCTATGAGAAACAGAACTTCAACTTCAATGGATGTACTCCACAAGATCCTTCTTGGACATGACGTGGAGGTGCAGGGGGGACTGTACAGTGAGTGGACATGACTGTACAATAAGGGGGCGCGTGTGGGCGTGATACAAAATGTGAAAAGAATATTCTAGCGCCCCTTATAATTCCATGGTGGTCCTCGTTACTGATGGTCTGGCATAGAGAGGAATGAAACATGGGTTCAAAAGCATTGGAAACAGTGATCGTCTAAGGACACTTAGATAATAAGTTCTCCTATACGTGAGCAGTAAGCAATGACTAGGCGCGTATGCAAGTTCAAGTTTTTAAATCATCTTCTATAAGGACACCATGTCAATTTGGGCCAAAACGAGTTCGTCTCAACAGAAGGCCACCAGGATCAGTGAAAGCATGGAGAAATTTGAATAATCTATTTAAAAAATGAAATCTCTGAGAAACTTAACTTGAAATTTAAGTTTACTCAAATAAATTCAAATAAAAAATTCAATCAATCAAGCAAGCAAAATAAAGAGAGGATCTTGAATGAGTGCTCACTATTTATCAGATCAATCTGAAAGGAAATGTTGTTAATGTGCCTGCAGATGTGAATAGTACTATAAAGTCACTTCCAAGGATGATTGATGAAAATCAGACAATCATGTTGAAACTGAAACGTAAATTGTCATACAAACATCATGTTGCATTTGAGAATATACGCCCAAATAAGGTATTTGAGGCAGCAAAATGGTTGGTCAAAAACAGTATTCTATTCAGAAATGAAGGCATTGTCATCAATGAAACATGGCTGCAGCACACACAGGAAATATCAAGTTATCCAGAACAGGCAGGTCAGGATGAGGAAACAGAAGATAATAATGAAAATTCAGAGTCTAATGACAACTGGACTGAAGATGACAATTTTTCCGAAAGACCTACAGGTAATCTTGATACATGTTTGCAATCTGCAGACTTCAGAGAATTCAACCAGATATTATCTGTTGCGCCTGGCGAGAAAAATTCCCCAATAGGACTCTATCAGGACATTCATTCAGAGGCACTTTCCTTCCCATCTATATACTGTTGACAAATTCGAGTGAACAACTCTGAAAGAAAAGTTTCTTTGTATTATAGTGATGTTTGCAAGTGGGAATTAAAAAATGTGGACAGAAGAGTTGCACTATGTGTGCCAAACATTTTTTATAAGTTGAAAAGGCTTCAAATAAAACAAATAAAGGATAAAGTTCTACTTGCTGTTAGAAAGTGTAAAGCAAAAGGGAAGGCTTTCACTGCAGGTGAATTGCTGGCACCAGGTTTTGTTGACAAACTATAACCATGCAAAACGATGGCTACAGAGTTCTGAGAACCCTTAGAGGGTCACCACCTTACTGGGAGGCTGCAAAAAGAGATGTTTTTGCAATGATAAGACAACTGGGTATTCTAACTTGGTTTTGCTCTTTTTCAGCTGCGGAAACAAAATGGACACCTTTGTTAAAATCTCTTGCCCATCTTGTTCAAGGTCGAAATCTTTCAGCAGATCAAATAGCAGAACTTTCCTGGCAAGAGAAGTGCACACTTATCAAATCTGACCCTGTTACTTGTACACGTTATTTTGAGCACAGGGTCCAGAATATCATAAGGCATGTTCTTAATCACAAGTTGCAGCCTATAGGAAAGATTTTGGACTATTTCTATAGGGTAGAATTCCAACAGCGTGGATCTCCACATATCCATATGGTCATTTGGATTCAGGGGGCTCCTGTTCCTGGCGAGTCTAGCGATAAATTGGTGTCCGAATTCGTGAACAAATATGTTTCCTGTAGTAGAGATGAAACAATGCTAGAATTGGTCAACTATCAGACACACAGACATACCCAGACATGCAAAAAATTCGGAAAATCTGTTTGTCGTTTCAATTTCCCAATTCCTCCCATGCCAGAAACATCAGTTTTACATCCATTTGATCGTACTGAAAAGAGGTCAACAGTTTCAGAAGAGTACCAACATTTGATGGCTTACCTTAATGATTTGCATCAATCAGGAAGAGAGCTGCAGTTTTCTGAATTTCTTGCAGAGATTGGATTGGATTTTGATTCCTACGTACAGATTGTTCGTTCTACGCTTACAAGACCGAAAGTGTTTCTGAAACGTTCTATTTCTGAAAACAGAATAAACAATTACAATAAGATTCTGCTAAAATGTTGGAAAGCAAACATGGATATTCAGTATATTCTAGACCCTTATTCTTGTGTTTCCTACATTGTGTCGTACATTGCTAAGGGCCAGAGGGGCCTGTCAAACCTTCTCAAAGATGCATGCAATGAAGCAAGAGAAACGGATAGTGATGTAAGGCAGCAGGTGCGGAGAATTGGTAACCAATTTTTGTCAAATGTAGAGATAGGTGCTCAAGAAGCAGCTTATCTTGTGCTTCAGATGCCACTTAGAAGGTGTACAAGAGATGTGGTTTATGTGGATACAAACAAACTTGATGACAGAACATCAATGATTAAGCCATTGTCAGAGTTGAAAGATTTAAAGCCAAATTCAAAGAATGTTGAGATGGATAATACCATGAAAAGGTACACACGGCGTCCGAAAATATTGGAGCAATTATGTTATGCAGATTTTGACTCATGGTACAACACATGCAAAAAAACCAAAGAGCAATTATCTTTTGCACATGACTGTGAGCAAGAATTGCCAGAAACTGAGTATGAGGACAATGCTGATGATGATTTGGAAAATGACGAGGAAGATACACAAGGAAGGAAAGTTATAACATTTGCATGTGGTACTCAAGTGCAGAAAAGATTGCGGCAAAAGGTCATCTATCATCACGCAACAGCTATGAATCATGACAGTGAGGAACATTTTCGTGAAAAGATTATGCTTTACACCCATTGGCGTGATGACGAAAAAACTTAATGGGAACTTGCACATCATATGAACAGAGCTATAATAACAAAGCAGAAGAAATCAATACTAACAAAGAGCAGTACGAAAAAAAGTCTGCATCATTAGACAGCATGGAAAACCTCGAGGATGAGGACTTTGAAACAGTAATTCATCCTGAGGGACAACATCAGGATTTGATTGATGCCGAAGAAGGGCCATCAAAGTCGATTTTACATAGTTGCTTTGACCCATGGTTCTGGAGCCAACGAGTTGGAAGGCTACGATCTAGGTGATGACATAGGCATAAGCAGAACAAATGTCAGGGACTTAATTCTGCCAAATAAAGAAATTGATAATGAGGATTACTTACAAAGTATCAGAAAATTAAACCACGAGCAAAAGAGGTTTTTCTACTACATTCTTCATAAGGTTAAAATGAAGTATTTGCCATTTTATACTTTCCTCTCTGGTGGAGCAGGATGTGGGACATCTGTGCTGATAAGAGCAATATATCAAGCATTGCTGAAGCATTTTAATCACAGTCGTGGAGAAAACCCTGATTCAACAAACTTGCTATTGTGTGCACCCACAGGAAAAGCTGCCCACAATATTGGTGGAAGCACAATCCATTCTGCCTTTTGTATCCCAGCAAGCCAAGGCTTCCATTTTAAGCCTTTAGATATGCAACAGCTCAACACAATGAGAGTTAAGTTCCATAACTTGAAAGTTGTTTATCATAGATGAGATTTCTATGGTTGGTAGAGCTATGTTTAATTTCATTAATTTGCGCTTGCAGGAAATTAAAGGTTGTACAAATCCATTTGGAAATGTAAGTATTCTTGCTGTTGGAGATTTGTATCAACTGAAACCTGTTCTCGACTCCTGGATATTTTCCACAGTTTACAGAACTACACAACTTCAATGTATTGGTACAAGCTTGTGGGTGGATTTGTTTTATTTTTATGAATTGCAAGAAATAATGAGACAGAAAGAAGATTGTGGGTTCGCTCTGCTACTGAATAGACTGCGAGAAGGGAAGCAAACAGATGAAGATATGAGAACTCTTGAAAGGAGGTCTGTTGAATATTCAAATGACTCCCCCACTTGTTCTGCAAAAGAATTGATGCTTCATTGCATAATGGTGCAATCATATCTAAAAAGCCATCTTCTGAGACTATTAACATAGAGGCCATTGATACTGTTTCTGGTAGCATTAGTTCTTCATTACATGACGTAATAATCTCCAAGATTCCTTTAGGCTCGAACAAAACAATGGGTCTTCAGAAGCATGTTGTCCTAGGAATAGATTTGCCAGCAGAACTATGTTCTTATGTAGACACCTCTGATGGACTTACAAATGGAGCTGCATGCTGCATTAGGAACTTTGATTTTAGAGTTGAGGGTTCCAGCAGATGTAGTATAGTTTGGGTTGAATTTGATGATCCATCAGTTGGCAAAAAGTGGCGTGTCACTTACAAACATTTATACCAGAAAAACATCTCCATGTCCTGGACTCCTGTTTTAGAGATCAATAGACATTTTACATACAGGTATTTTAAAACATACCTGATTGTCCGCCGACAATTTCCACTGTATATGTCTGCTGGCAAGACCATTCATAAGGCACAGGGATCTACAATAAAAGGTGCTGTTCTTCACTTTGGGACTAGAAAAATTGACCATGTTCATTATGTTGGGCTCAGTAGAATGACAAGTATTTCAGGTGTGTACACATCTTGCAGTTGAATTCATCAAAGATAAGTGTTTCTTCAGAAGTTGAAGTAGAGATGAACAGATTACGTACTGAAAGGGTTATTAAGGAAGAGATTCCTAATCTTTGTGAAAAGAATGGGCTCAAAATCTGTTTCAGAATTGCAGGTCGTTACGGCAACATGTGGAAGATATCAGACATGAAACAAACTTGATCTGTGCTGATATCATTGGCTTTGTTGAGACAAGGTTGCCATGCTCCTCAGATGAAGAATATAAGATAGATGGGTTTCATACAATCATGTCAGATACTGGAGAATCTGCTCATGGGATTGCTGTTTATTACAAACATGGCATACAAATTGAGCAGTTCTCAATCAAAACATTCTTTGGCATAGAATGTGCAGTACTCTCCATTGAAAATCTTGTCATTTGTTTTGTGTACTGTCCACCAAGGTATGCTTCGGTGTCACGTTTCTCAGACTTTCTTTCAGTTGTTGTAAATGATACACTTGGGCAATGTTATGTTTACAGGAAAATGGTTTTATTGGGATACTTCAATTATGACTACCTCGCTGGGAATGTTGCAGTTTCTAAGCTTTTCCTTGACAAATTTGGTTTCAGACAGCTTTTTAATGATGTTACTACAGACTATGACAGTTGTCTTGATCATATATACACTAACATGCCCTTGCAAGACCTGCATAGTTCTGGAATATTAGAGTCTTACTACTCTGACCATAAGCCTGTATTTCTTTCAACAGCCAGTACTTCACAGCATTAAAGGCTTTGATAGAACTACTGTGAAATATGCTTTTGTGTAATGAACTGTTACGATTACAAGGGACAATAAAGAACAAGTCTGAGATCTGTAGGATATGATCTACTTGAAAACTCTAGTTTAAATTGATTTAGAGTTGATCCAGTAAACTTTATACACTTTTGTAGTGTTGATCAAGATTGACGAGAGCAACTCATGACACTTATTTAGATGACATAAATGTTATCATGCATGTTTGCTTCATATTTGCCATATGTAAAAAAAAGCAAATTTTATTGGATATGAGGGGAACTGTAAATATTTGATGGATGCTGATGTTGGGTTATCTTGTACAGCAGGGTGTCATTTTGTAACCTTTATTTTCATAAATTTTAATTTTTATCATTTTACAATGGGATTTTAAATTTTTTAATTTATGATATTTTTTATTATAAAGTACAGTTTCGTATTCATTAGCTTATAAAATGGGACAACCTCTGATGCAATGAAAACGCACCAGCTGAAAAAATTCATTTGTTTCTGTGAAAAGACTAAAGACTGCAATAGAGAAAATCGTCTTTCTAACTCTTAATTTGAACTCGGTCTTTTATTAACAAAAATTGATCTGTATATGACAATAAAATGTATTCTTGTATCACCAGCGTGTTTTAAATGTTTAAATTCTGATGTTTAATAATTAGATTTTTGTAGGGCTGAAATGTATAGTTTCTGAACCTGTGCCTTTGTAGTAATGACTGTAGAAAATGGATATTCTTGCTCTAGAACAGGGGGAAAAATATCATTAGACTTTCATAGGGAAATACTAAATAAGTTTAAACTTGTAAATATATCAGCATGTTATTCTTTACAAACTTTTCTTTTTTAGATGACGAGTATAAGTGCCATGTTCAAGGAGGCTGCAGGCCCTTGCAGTCCAGCCTTGAAAGTGTCTGTGGTTGCTGCAGAAAACACAGCACTGAATTATGTCTCTAAGGATGGGGAAAAAAGGGCATCGTTGACTTGTGCAGTCAGTGACGGGGAAAGAGTAGTTTTGTTGGTTTGCTATGATAGTAGCAAGTTCAGCAAATTAAAGGTAAGCAGATGTTTATTTAATCAGTAAACCAATATTTTGATTATTTCTTGCCAATTCTGTAAGTTGTCTATGCTTGTCCTTCTTGATCTTTATTTGGCGTACCTAGATTTAAAGCAATTTTAAATGCATATGTGGTACATACTTGCTTGAACTAAATCAGTCAATTAAACGAGAGAAATAAGAAGACTTTCTCTTGTTTAATTAACACATAGACTGAAGAGTTAAGTGCCTGCTTATTGCTAGGTTAAAGCAAAACAGAAAGCTGCTTATGGAACTATGTTCAATTTTCACCTTGCCTTAACCCATCACCCCATTTATTCCCATTTCTATGCCTATACAGTCATGCATATGTATAATTATCAAAATATTTTCTATATCCAAAGATAATAGCAGTTTGTGAAGAAGAAAGAGCCCTAAGGCACATTTTGCTTTTCTTTCAACCAATATTGAGTTATCATCTTTCTTTAAAACCAGAAACATGCTGTAAATTAAGTAGTAAAGCAGCGACCTGCCTTAAACAAAATTTTGTGGCAGTAATTATTGCAGATATTTTGTCTTGCTACTTATTTTAAAAATGAATTAGTGGAGGGGGGGGGGGGCTTAATTTTGTATGTTATTCTGACACAAACATTTTTTATTTGCTATTAAAGGTTGGAAAAAGTGGTAAAAGGCATTTTAAAGGTTAGAAAGTATTTAACCAATATTTGTGTGGGGGGGGGGGGGGGGTGTCTATGCTTGAACATTGCACCCAAGCTAGAATTTGCATATACATAATAAAAGCTGTCAGCATTTTGTTAAAAAAAAGGTATGCATATTATTGATAAATGAAGATATATCTCAATGGTTTAAACACTTGCATTATGATATAAGGGATATTATTTCTAGTTTTCATTTGACATGTTACATCATTGTTATCAGCCCATTACCACATAACTGCTTATTTAAAGAAATTAATTTTATTCCTTAACTGAAGAAAATAGTTCCGAATTGAAGTCATTAATATTGTTTCTAAAAATGTGGTTGGTATTATAGAAAATATTTTCTAAAAGCAGGCATAAAGTAAAGCAGAATGTGCCTCAAGGCGCACTCTGTATACTTTTCAACTGTTTTTAGTCATGACCTTTTTTCAAAACAAGAAACAGGCTATTGCGTAATGGGTTAACAAACTTACTGAAATCTTAGCAAATGATACTCTTTATTGTCTTCAGATTGGCGCAACTGTGGTGTTGCGCAATGTAATACGAAAAAAAGAGCGTTCTAACACCATAGTATTGACCAGTGCGTCCAGAGTGTTCATCTCCTCACCACTGGACGTGTCGGAAGATCACCAAAGGATTGGAGAACAACTGATTAACCCCCTCCTGCTGAACAGGTGAAGATATCCTGTGCTTTATCTTCGACTGTGAAGAGGAAGATGTCCATTGCCGGCAAAGTGGTCCAGGTATGATCATATTTTCATTATTGAAAATTGTTAATCATAATTAATATGATGGCATAAAAGCTGTGTTTTTATCTTGCTCTCTGTCAACCAAGTTATGAAAGAGATCAATTAGAAAACATCCTTCCATTTTATCATTTTCTACATAATAAACTAATTGCGAAAATCTCTTGCTGGTAAGGCCAAATTGAACCAAAACACTAAAATCTATATTTCTGGGCTTTTTCTTATGCCCCCAGCATTAACAAAGGCGGAGGCATAACTTTGACCTTAATCTTATTTGAACTTAGAATATCTTAATGGACCGTTTCGTCTAGAATCAATACTGTTTAAACTACAATCCTAAGCTACTTATACAGTTATTGCCATTGACAATTACCAAGTCAACACTAATACTAAAGCTCAGTTTGACTCTGACCTTGACCTAACTTGGACTTAGAAAATATTCAGAATATATTGTCAAGGATGCCACCTGGGGCATACGAGTTTTTATTGAACGCGCAAGCACAGTCTTGTTGAAAATTGCAGTTGAGACCACAAAAATGCTGCTTCTAGGACAATCTAATTTCCTACCTTTTGTTATGAAGTGTTAACTGCAAAACAATCATGGCATTTTTAGCTCACCTCAGCTAGTTCAGGGTGAGATGTTGCAATCCTTGAATGTCCGGCGTTCGTCGTCCTTCGTCAACAATTTTTGTGTTTACACTAGAGTTCACAATTTTAATCCAATCTTTCTGTAACTTGTTCACAATGTATATTACCATCAGAGTTTGGATGAATTCAATTATGGTTGAAATCAGACCAATAGGTCAAGAGTTATCTACCTTTGCATTGCCGAAAATGTCATATTTTACAGTGTTTACACTCTAGAGGCCAATTTATCTCAAACTTGCTAGAGTTGTCTACCTTTCAATTGCTGAAAATTCAATATTTAACTGTGTTTACACTCTAGAGGCCACAATTTTTATTCAATCTTTCACAAACTTGCTCAGATGGTAAATGACTATAAGAGTTCACATGAGTTTGATTATGTTTGAAACAAACTAATAGGTCAAGAGTTTTCTACCTTTGAATTGCTTAAAATGCCATATTTAACAATGTTTACACTCTTAGAAGTCACACATTTTATCCAATCTTTCTAAAACTTGCTCAGATTGTATATTACCATTAGAGTTCGAAGGAGTTTGATTAAGGCTGAAATCTGACGAATAGGTCAAGAGTTATCTTCCTTTGTATTGCTGAAAATGCCAAATTTAAAGGTGTTTACATTCTAGAGGCCACAATTTAAATCCAATCTATCTCAAACTTGCTCAGTTTGTATATGACTAAAAGAGTTCAAATGTGTTCGATTATGATTGAAATCTGACAAATAGGTCAAGATTTATCCGCCCTTGAATTGCTGAAAATGTTACCTTTAACAGTGTTTACACTCTTGCAACTACAGTTTTCAATGGATTTTAATTATACTTGCACACAATGTACATAGCTATAAATTCTCGAAGGAATGCAATTATTGTTGAAATATGATCATTGTGGAAAGAGTTATCTGCCTTTGATATACTTTGAAATGCTAGAAAAGGCTTCATTTCAGTATTATTTAGGCCCTTATCATATAGTTATCTGCCCTTTATGCACTCTACTATACTAGAGTAGGTTGTATTCCAATGTTGTTTACATGCTATACTACAAATGTGAATTTATTTAGAACAAAACAGGTTAAGTTCATAGGTAAAGCTTTCAGGCTTCATTATAACAATTGAGCGATACCAACGCCTTCAGGCCCTCTTGTTAAAAAATGATCTACTGTTTTTACACACAATTTTACATCAGTTTGGAGTTGAGTTGGGCAACAAAAAACCATGAATGCAGAAGGCCTTAGTGGTAAATTCTTACGCAACACAACCACCAACTGTTGTATGTCATGAAGTCACTTAGAGTACCAACGCCAATTTCTTCCCCCGGAAAATAGTATTCAATGATTGTATGCATTCACCGAAAATAAGTAATTAACATTTTTAGCAAAAAAAATTCTTCAATAGTTTGGAAATTTCACAATGCTCAGACAAACCGCCATCCTTAACCGTAGGAGGAGCTGGATACAGATGACAGTTATGAGATGCCTCAGATATACCACAATGAACTTGCTTTTTTTATATTGTGGCCTAAATGTTGTCATGTTAAATTTGACTATTATTACCCATGGATTTGCAGTGGTTTCCAAATAATTTGTCGCCTACATATTTTGCCTACAACTCACTAGTGTTGCTCAATATGCGTTTTATGACTATATTTTACAGGTTGATGGTGTTGTGACAAAAGCTACATGCAAATAAAATTACCCTTTCTTGTTTTATCTTTAGGACGACATGTAACTGTCCGGGGTGATTCGGTAAAGATTAAGACGGTGACCGTTGAGGACAATAGTGGCCAGGCGAAGGTCACGCTGTGGCGTACAGCTTCAGAGTCGCCTGTTCGCCCAGGGACCCATATCTCCATTACAGACGTTGTAGTTAACATCTACAACAATAAAACTTCATTGTCAACAACAATGAAGTCCAAAGTTGAGGTAGGTACAATGTATACTACTGTGTACAAATCAACTAAGTTTGCCTTTTGTTTATGATTTACAAGGAAAAATGTATACAAATTCCAAACTTAAAAACAAAATTTTAATGTCAAAAACCGGTCTTTATCACTTTTTGTCAAGTTGTCTACAGTAGGTATTTCACACGATTTTAATAAATATTTTTTTTGCACATCTTATAAAGCAAGTCTTAACAACATGTATAGCTATGGCCACATGGTAAACTTGTACGATCAAGGAACATTTGAGGTCAGAGGTCCTGTCCTCTTTAAGGCAACTTCTTTGGGAAAATGTGATTGTTTGTCATCAAATAGAGTACAACAAACCCAATTAAACTGAATGAAACAAAAGACACATAATCTAAAAAGCTGAAAAACTGTAAATACCTCGGAAGAAGTAATGCTATTTTTTTTTAAATACAATGACTATGACTGCTCCTGACAACGCTGGCATTATAATAAACACTGGTATAAATTAAATCAAGTTATCATGTGTTACAGTCAACACGAAACCCATCAGTCCTGATTGGCAAACATTGTGTTCATATATACAACCTGAAGGCTTGCTCCTCACACACTTTATGCAGGTCAACTTGTGTGATAAGTTTATCCTTTTCTTCATAATAAAAACATATGGTAAATTGATTTACTTAAAATATATTTAAAATCAGGATAAAAGCACACAAGTTACCCTTGCACTATATGTACATTTGAAAATATTTGATGAAAGTCTAATGCAGATGATAAAATTGGCCTACAAGTTGGGCTTAACTTAGATAACCCATTACCCCATAAATACGCCTTTTCATGCCTTTAAATTTTTCTCCACAGAATAAAAAATTTACATTTTATAAAGTATTGAATGTGGAACATTAGAAATACTTTCCATATCCTAGCTGATGGTAGCTTAAAGCATGTTGAAAGTAAAGCAGAATGTTTAAAGCACATTCTGCTTTACTTTCAAACTGCTTTAAGTGGTCACCTATCTTCAAAACTAGAAACAGGCCATGGGGTAATGGGTTAACCAAGTATGCTTGATACTTTTTTTTTTACTATAAATACGCTAGGGCTGTAACAATACACTCGAATACTCGAAAATTGATTTTGGTGAATACGTATCGTATTCGCCTGGTCAAGAACCGAATATTCGCCAGTACAAAAAAGAAAACTGTAAAACAACTAAAAGGGTGAAAACTGCAGCTTACAAACAATCTCCAGTACCATATTTGTCCTGAAAATCCACCTAGGGCCCTACACATGTTGTAGCTGACAGCACAGCTGATTGCTGTATTTTGTATAACAAAGCTTTTACGGCATCTCATAGCGCCATAGAATGCTTTTAAAGGATAATCAGTAGTAATAAAATATTGGAAGAAGTTTCACATAAAGATCTACAAAGGAACTATTGCATTCATATTCATGAATAATTATTCGTATTCGTCACCCTATATCGTGATGTGTATTCGTATTCGCTACATGGTGTATTCATTACAGCCCTAAAATACACCTTTTTACGCATTCAAATTATTTCTCCACTGAATAAAAAAGTTACATTTTATAAAGTATTGAATGTGGAACATAACAAATACTTTCTATATATCCTAGCTTATGCTTGCTTAAAGCATGTTGAAAGGAATCCAGAAAGCCTTAAGGCACATTCTGTTTTACTTTCAAACTTCTTTAAGTGGTCACCTATCTACAAAACTAGAAACAGGCCATGGGGTTATGGGTTCACCAAGTTTGCTTGAGATTATTTTTCCTATTTGTATAATTGCAGATGTGTGAAGTTCCAGAGGTGGAATTGACCATAATTGTTGATGCCCTGGATGTCTGTGAGGACAGCACTGAGCTTCTGTTGGAGACAGAAGAGATTATCTCTGTTCCAACAGAGATGCTCAGTGCAGCATTGGTTGCTGCTGGCCAAGATTCCAATGTAGAGGAGGCAACCATTAATGGTCATCTCCATCTGACCATCAAGAAGGGGTCCGACGTGACAGAAATCACAGTAAATATTAGAGCCATTTGATGCAAGTAAACCTGAAAACTGCTGTTGGAAATTTCTGCTATACTTGCCTCTTCATACAATTGGTGCAAATAAAGACACTTTTATCACACAGTATTATATTTTTGTACAAGGAACTACATTTGTATTTGTGCAATAATGTTGAATTATTTCTGAGTTGGTAGCATCACAACCTGCACAAATTGGTGCAATGTTTTACAAAAGCTGTAATTGATTCTTTCGTGCAAACATAGTTTGGAAGTTTCTACCCTTTCATTGTCATCTGCTTCAATTTTATTGTTTGCAAAATCATTTAGCAAGTAAATTTAAATATAGTATGAGCAAAAGCATATAGGTACAAGTGTCAAATAGTTTCGACCCTGACCAGACTCCGCAGCATGCGGCGTTTGATAAGGATTCAAACTGTTAACAAACTCGTTTAAGTGTCTTTCAAAGGTAAAAGGTTAAAAGGCAACACAGTGTTTTGAGTATTTTCAGAACTGGTTGAAGAATTTCATGAATCTTGAGATATGGTCTTAACATTGTAGTTTTATTCAACAAAAGTCCTTTAATTTTCATCTGAGCCAGATGTGCATTTCTTTCTGCACCAAGATTTATCTACCACCTTTCTGTAAGCAATCACCTGTCTTAACCTTTTACCCTATAGCGTTCTTAAATATTGAAAAATTGTGACCGCACTTATAGCATTTTGAAAGAAAACCGAAATGGGCACATTCTGCTTTACTTCTAGCCATTTTCTTCTATGAAAAATTAATTAAAAACCATCTAATAGTATGGTAAAGGGTTATGCAGAGTTGGCTATGGCAATTTGCATTACTCAGGCACGGATTTACCGGGAGGCACAGGGGGCACGTGCCCCCCCCCCCCCAGCTGGCCTGAATTTTTTTTTTTTGCTTGATTCATTTATTCATCATATAGCTGGGTAAGAAGGTCGCATTGGCATATGACATTACAGGCACAGATCCACTGGGGGCACGGGGGCACATGTCCCTCAGCTGGCCTGCTTGAACTTATCTGGAGCTGCTGCAATGACTTGTGTCTCTTATCTCTGGCCATCAAATCCTCAGTATGCCTGGTCTGTGTTTGAACCAGACAAAGGCCCATAGTAACAAGGATGGGGGCACGGCTGTGTGTCCCCTCCCCCAACCAACACAGGCCCGTAGTAACAAGGATGGGGGCACGACAGTGTGCCCCTCCCCCATCCAAAAAAATAAAAATGCCTGTGCCTTTGTCCCCAAATTGCATAACCTACAGGCCAGTAAATTCAAAATTGCCCCTGTGCCCCCTCAAATCCTCAGTATGCCTGGTCTGTGTTTGAACCCAAGACAGGCCCGTAGTAACAAGGATTGGGGCACGACAGTGTGCCCCCTGTGCCCCCCCTCCTCAACCAAAAAATAAAAATGCCTGTGCCCCCAAATTGCATATGCTACAGGCCAGTAAATCCAAAATTGCCCCTGTGACCCCTCAAATCCTCAGTATGCCTGGTCTGTGTTTGAACCAGACACAGGCCTGTAGTAACAATTATGGGGGCACGGCTGTGTGCCCCCTCCCCCAACCAACACATGCCCGTAGTAACAAGGATGGGGGCACGACAGTGTGCCCCTCCCCCTCCCCCAACCAAAAAATCAAAATGCCTGTACCCCCAAATTGCATATCCTACAGGCCAGTAAATCCAAAATTGCCCCTGTGCCCCCTCAAATCCTCAGTATGCATGGTCTGTGTTTGAACCAGACACAGGCCTGTAGTAACAATTATGGGGACACGGCTGTGTGCCCCCTCCCCCAACCAACACAGGCCCGTAGTAACAAGGATGGGACACAGCAGTATGCCCCCCTGTGCCCCCTCCCCCATCCAAAGAATAAAAATGCCTGTGCCTGTGCCCCCAAATTGCATAACCTACAGGCCAGTAAATCCAAAATTGCCCCTGTGTCCCCTCAAATCCTCAGTATGCCTGGTCAGTGTTTGAACCCGAGACAGGCCCGTAGTAACAAGGATTGGGGGCACGACAGTGTGCCCCCTGTGCCCCCCTCCTTAACCAAAAAATAAAAATGCCCCTGTGCCCCCCAATAATTTTGCAGATACATGTGTAAGTAAAAGTTACCTAGATCTTTACATAAATTTATGCAAGTATTTTACTTGTTTTGAATGTGCGAAAGCATTCAGCACGTACACAAATGATCTAGCTATGCCTAAGGCATGTGCCCCCACATTGCATATCCTACAGGCCCGTTAATCCAATAAAATTTGATGAAAATACTTAAGGGTAACAAAAAGAAAGGCAGTATTGAATGCCTAACTAGATGATGAATAAAAACCAGTCCCCTTCCCCTCCAATAGTTTTGCCAATATTATTTGCAGAATATTTATATATATTTATTGTATTTATATTATTATTGTAACTGTTTTGACTGTGCAAAACGCCCCAGAATTCACCAGAGACCATCTAGAAATTAAAAAGTTCCCGGGATCCCCTTAGTGACAGTGTGAATAATAATCAGAGCGGGTAGGGGTAGATTTCAGATTAATGGCCAGAAAACAATATGTCAAAGGTATTATCCTATATTAAAGAATTTGATATGTTATTTTGAATAGAATATTTACACAGATTTATGTACATGTGTAGTATTTTACCTATTTTGAATGCGAAAAACTCCCACCAGAACGCACCATTGATCATCTGGGTATAAATTTTCCAGGGGGTGAGAGGAGGGGGCATGCCCCGGACCCCCTTGTAACAGTATGCATATGAATAGGAGGGGTAGGGTTAGAGATTAATGGCTTGACGACAACCTTTGACCATAGAATGATTAAATAAAAAAATATTTTGAGTCGATTTTTTACATAGATTTATGTTAGTATTTTACCTGTTTTCAGGCCTTCAACCGTTCCTACTTTTTCCTACTATTTTCCAACTTTTGATCACCTTCCTACTTTTTCCTATTTTTCTACCAGAACCTCCTACTTTTCCTACTTTTTTCCTAATAAGTCTTCAAGCACCCTCAGTATGGCCCAGAATGCAGGAAATGAAGCGCTTGATTTCAAAATTTTCCAGGGGGAGTACCCCCGAACCCCCCTAAACCTGTTGCATCGCATCTTCGGCCTGTTGAATAAATTATAACCAAAGAATAATATGGCTTTGGGCGAGAATGTCTTTAACTCTAGATTACGGATTACTTAAATTTATATGAGCATGATGACTCCATGTGATGTTTTGTATCAAACAGTTCCTACTATTTTATTGAAAATCTTCCTCCTTTTTCCTACTTTTCCACTTCAAAAACTCCTACTTTTTTCCTACTTTTTGCATTGAGATCAATTCAAGTCCTGTGTTTTCAATGCATGAAACACTGGAAAATTTATCATCTCTTTGTCTTATGAAACCACTTTTTGGGGTGTTTCGTTGGGGGTGTTTACATCATTCTATCTATGTTAACTTTCTCTTAGAATGCCCTCAGAATGCGCTATTTTTTATGCAAGTTTAAAAAAATTTATACCCCTCATATACCCTCCCCACCTGTGCTCCCCCCCCCCCCCCACTGAAAAATTTCTGGATCCGGCCCTGTTACTACAGATGGATATTTATTGATGTTGTAAACAGGTTGTAATTAAGTCTGATGAATGTTAAGCTGAAAGCTCTATCTATCAGTACCCACCTCATGAGTAATTTGCATTTTTGATTACTTACATCTAAATTTGCCATATATGTCAATAAATTTGCTCCAAAATTAAAAATCCCCTAAAAGATAACGGCTTTCATGCACAGGTTCTTGTACTTCAACCATGCAAAGGTAGCCTTTACATTACTGCCGGGAATGAAACAGTATTTTCCTTTAAGTATTAACAGTGCCTTTTGCTCAATTATGATTTTTACTGTATTCTACAAGACTCTCTGTTTCAAAGTTAACTTAAATGTGCTGTAAAATATTATTCCAAAATGTTTTATCATGTGTTATTCCTAAAAAGATGATGGCTGTCTTTGTTAAGGTTTTCCTGACAACAATACATGTACTTACAAAAAGCATGCATTTCGTAGCCATCGTGTTGTTTTAGGGATGATTATTTACTTTGTGATGCATTCAATAGTTCAACGTTAATGTAATATATTGTTCTTGTTTTGTCACTACCTTCCATCATTGTCTTTATAAGTAAAACCTGTCTATTATTACTATCAAATTGTGGATCATTAGGTGTTTATGATAGGTGACTACTTAGAGCAAGATGACAGGAAAACAGCTCTAAAAGGAGCCTTTTAATTTACTATCACATTGCTTTAAGCTGTCACCTGATTCTCAATAAAATCAATAAGCCATGTTTTCATTTTTGGTTATATACAGGTTTTATATTATAAACTGTGCATTACTGTTCTTTTCAAGTACTGATGTATTTCATTATAAAAGATGGCTACCCTGCACAGGCAGTTTTAGTCAAAGGGGTGTTCATCGACTTCTACATTTAATTTGGGTGTCAAACAAAACCCAAATGATAATTTTTATGTATTTTGATACTTTGTCTATGTGAGAGATTAGCATTTTCGAATACATACATCTTGATTTTCAAAATATATTCTTGTCCAACAATTCAGCTTTCTATCACGATAGACGCTTCCATGCAGGAATATTTGTAATTCAACCATGCAATGGTAGCCATCACAATACTGTTCAACTGAAACTGTATCTAAAGTATTAACCGTGCCATATGCTCAATTATGTTTTGTATGTTTTCCTCAACATTCTTCGTATTTAAGTTGACTTAAATGTGCTGTAAAATATTATTCCAAAATATTTTATCATGTGTTATGCCTAAAAAGATGATGGCTGCCTTTGTTAAGGTTTTCCTGACAACAATACTTACAAAAAGCATGCATTTCGTAGCCATCATGTTGTTTTAGGGATGACTCTTTCTTTTGTGATGCATTAAATAGTGCAACGTTAATGTAATATATTGTTCTTGTTTTGTCACTACCTTCTTTCATTGTCTTCAGAAGTAAAACCTGTCTATAATTACTATCAAATTGTGTGGATCATTAGGTGTTTATGACAGGTGACTACTTAGAGCAAGATGACAGTAAAACAGCTCTAAAAGGAGCCTTTTCATTTACTATCACATTGCTTTAAGCTGTCACCTTACTGAATAAAATCAATAAGCCATGTTTTCATTTTTGGTTATAGACAGGTTTTATATTATAAACTGTGCATTACTGTTCTTTTCAAATACTGATGTCTTTCATTATAAAAGATGGCTACCCTGCACAGGCAGTTTTAGTCAAAGGGGTGTTCATCGACGTCTACATTTAATTTGGGTATCAAACAAAACCCAAATGATAATATTTATGTATTTTGATACTTTGTCTATGTGAGAGATTGGCATTTTCGACTACATACATCTTGGTTTTCCAAATATACTATTGTCCGACAATTCAGTTTTCTATCACAATAGACGCTTCCATGCAAGACTATTTGTAATTCAAACATGCAATGGTAGCCATCACAATACTGTTCAACTGAAACTGTATCTAAAGTATTAACAGTGCCAAATGCTCAATTATGTTTTGTATGTTTTCCTCAACATTCTTTGTATTGAAGTTAACTTAAATGTGCTGTAAAATATTACTCCAAAATGTTTTATCATGTGTTATTCCTAAAAAGATGATGGCTGCCTTTGTTAAGGATTTCCTGACAACAATACTTACAAAAAGCATGCATTTCGAAGCCATCATGATGTTTTAGGGATGAGTATTTACTTTGTGATGCATTCAATAGTGCAACGTTAATGTAATATATTGTTCTTGTTTTGTCACTACCTTCCATCATTGTCTTTATAAGTAAAACCTGTCTATTATTACTATCAAATTGTGTGGATCATTAGGTGTTTATGACAGGTGACTACTTAGAGCAAGATGACAGTAAAACAGCTCTAAAATGAGCCTTTTCATTTACTATCACATTGCTTTAAACTGTCCTTACTCAATAAAATCAATAAGCCATGTTTTCATTTTTGGTTATAGACAGGTTTTATATTATAAACTGTGCATTACTGTTCTTTTCAAATACTGTACTGATGTCTTTCATTATAAAAGATGGCTACCCTGCACAGGCAGTTTTAGTCAAAGGGGTGTTCATCGACGTCTACATTTAATTTGGGTATCAAACAAAACCCAAATGATAATATTTATGTATTTTGATACTTTTCTATGTGAGAGATTAGCATTTTCGACTACATACATCTTGGTTTTCCAAATATACTATTGTCCGACAATTCAGTTTTCTATCACAATAGACGCTTCCATGCAAGAATATTTGTAATTCAAACATGCAATGGTAGCCATCACAATACTGTTCAACTGAAACTGTATCTAAAGTATTAACAGTGCCATATGCTCAATTATGTTTTGTATGTTTTCCTCAACATTCTTTGTATTTAAGTTAACTTAAATGTGCTGTAAAATATTATTCCAAAATGTTTTATCATGTGTTATGCCTAAACAGATGATGGCTGCCTTTGTTAAGGTTTTCCTGACAACAATACTTACAAAAAGCATGCATTTCGTAGCCATCATGTTGTTTTAGGGATGATTATTTACTTTGTGATGCATTCAATAGTGCAACTTTAATGTAATATATTGCTCTTGTTTTGTCACTACCTTCCTTCATTGTCTTTATAAGTAAAACCTGTCTATTATTACTATCAAATTGTGTGGATCATTAGGTGTTTATGACAGGTGACTACTTAGAGCAAGATGACAGTAAAACAGCTCTAAAATGAGCCTTTTCATTTACTATCACATTGCTTTAAACTGTCCTTACTCAATAAAATCAATAAGCCATGTTTTCATTTTTGGTTATAGACAGGTTTTATATTATAAACTGTGCATTACTGTTCTTTTCAAATACTGTACTGATGTCTTTCATTATAAAAGATGGCTACCCTGCACAGGCAGTTTTAGTCAAAGGGGTGTTCATCGACGTCTACATTTAATTTGGGTATCAAACAAAACCCAAATGATAATATTTATGTATTTTGATACTTTTCTATGTGAGAGATTAGCATTTTCGACTACATACATCTTGGTTTTCCAAATATACTATTGTCCGACAATTCAGTTTTCTATCACAATAGACGCTTCCATGCAAGAATATTTGTAATTCAAACATGCAATGGTAGCCATCACAATACTGTTCAACTGAAACTGTATCTAAAGTATTAACAGTGCCATATGCTCAATTATGTTTTGTATGTTTTCCTCAACATTCTTTGTATTTAAGTTAACTTAAATGTGCTGTAAAATATTATTCCAAAATGTTTTATCATGTGTTATGCCTAAACAGATGATGGCTGCCTTTGTTAAGGTTTTCCTGACAACAATACTTACAAAAAGCATGCATTTCGTAGCCATCATGTTGTTTTAGGGATGATTATTTACTTTGTGATGCATTCAATAGTGCAACTTTAATGTAATATATTGCTCTTGTTTTGTCACTACCTTCCTTCATTGTCTTTATAAGTAAAACCTGTCTATTATTACTATCAAATTGTGTGGATCATTACTCATTAGATGTTTATGACAAGTGACTACTTAAGGCAAGATGGCAATAAAACAGCTCTTAAAGGGGCTTTCTGCTGTACTATATGGCATTGCTGTATGCTGTTGCCTATCTTTAATACAATCAATTAGCCTGATGGGGGCAGTAACATCTTGTAATATGTCAATTAGGTTAATAGCCAGAATGGCTTTGTATGTCTACATAAATGATGACTCTGTTAGGAGTGGGTATTTTACATCCTACACACTGACTTCTCTGTGTGTACTATAAGTATTATCCACAGCGTATATCTTCAATACCAAATTCCTGAGTGAGAGAGTAGACTCTTTAACACAGAATTTATGGTATTGAACGTCCCACCAGCACCTCGGGTTAAATCCCACCCAAACATTTTCAAACTATGCAATATGGAATCTACTGCTATTCTTTGTCATGACAGTTCCTCTAAAGATGTTTGAAACATTCACTGTGCAATCAATTATGAAAGATTCCCAGTTGAAACACTACTTTACTAAACTAGGAGTTTTTCTGCGTTTCCAAACAGATATCCGGTGTTCTTGTAGCATTTACTGTTCGTTTTGCTCAATTATTTTATGTGTTGTTTTTTGTTTTCAAAATCTTAATGCTCTTAGTATTATTACTGTTAATATTTGTTTATACATAAGTTAACTTGCTCTAAAAATGTTTCAACAGGCTTTCTACCTATAAAGATGGTGGCTAATATATTCAGGCTTTAAGTGTTATTTAGAAAAGCACTGATATAATTGCACACATAGTTTTATTAGGCTGAAACTCCATGTTGCTTGAAACATTTACTGTGCAATTATTACAATTTTGACATGTAAATTCATGTATTTGAGATTCCATGATTAATGTATTACATTTTTGTTCAAAAACGTTTCAACATGCTTTCTACCTATAAAGATGGTGACTGTTATACTCAGGCTTAACATGTGGATGTATAATAGCACTGATATGATTGTCACAATACTTTTATATGGCTGAAATTAAAATGTTGATTGAAACATTTGTTGTGCAATTATTAAACTTTTTGAAATATGTCCGGCCTCTTTTTTTCCATAACAAATTCATAATATAGACTTTCCATGATAAATGTATTACATTGTTGTTCAAAAATGTTTCAACAGGCTTTCTACCTATTAAGATGGTGGCTATCATATTCAGGCTTTAAGTGTTATTTAGAAAAGCACTGATATGATTGCACACATAGTTTTATTAGGCTGAAACTCCATGTTGCTTGAAACATTTACTGTGCAATTATTACATTTTTGATATGTAAATTCATGTATTTGAGATTCCATGATTAATGTGTTACATTTTTGTTCAAAAACGTTTCAACATGCTTTCTACCTATAAAGATGGTGACTGTCATACTCAGGCTTAACATGTGAATGTATAATAGCACTGATATGATTGTCACAATACTTTTATAAGGCTGAAATTAAAATGTTGATTGAAACATTCATTGTGCAAAAGATTGATTTATTTTCATATTTTTATACAAATAGAATTAATGTTCATAAAACGTTTTAGGGTCTACTTATTTTAATCAAATTTCCTTCATTGCACACATAACAAAGCCCATTCTTACAGTCCATTAAATTAAATAAATTTCTAGCAGGTGGCTTCTCAAAGCAATGTGAAAGTAAAACAGAAATTACTCTTTTTCACATCCACATTGCTTTTGGGTGTTTCAATCCTTTAGTTGGCTTTAATGCAGAGGCTGTTAAATATTTGTTTTGGTTGCCATTCATTTCAATCCAAATTTGTTTCCAGTTAAGAACTTCTGGAAAAAATTGGTATATACTATCTCTATCTTTCTGCTTAGTTTGTATTATTTTAATAAAATTTATTTGAACCAAAACTAACTAGATTTGTTATGCACATTATGCCCTTCTGTAAATTGTATATATGGAGCCCTAAATGTCAAGGTCGCCTTGACGTTTTGGCATAATAGATCATTTGCTGTCTGTTCTACGTCTGACAGTAGCTTCTTCATATAACAAGGATTCAAACGCTTGAAGAAAAATACTTTCTTGTTCCATCATTTCAGATATAACAAACCTCTAATCATCTAGCCCTATCTGTCCTCTCAGGCCTTTCATTAATAAACGAGTTGACTAAAATAATATGACGCGAGCCTTGGCGAGCGTCATATTTATTTTAGTCAACGAGTTTATTAAAAATGATAAAAATGAGCACGAATGTGAGATTCTATTTATCACATAACAAGTTTAAGCACCTATTAAATTGATCGAAGCCGTAGTTTGTAGACTCTCCGCTATATAGATTTTCCGCCAAAACGTTGCGTTGTTTACGTTAACGTCGTCGCAAATGACTTCATTTGGCGTCCCGCTTCATGCTGCGCTTGTAGACGAACAGGTTAGGCCGGAGCCCAAAAAACGACATTCCACTAGTGGATTTCGATATTTACATAATGGCTTTATGTCACTCCCAGACCGCAAGTTATGTGATAAGTAATTTTATGCAACTGGCACAAAAGTTACACACTACTACTAGTCTAGTTACAACAGTGTGTCTACTAGGGATAGATCTACAATCATTCTATTCATACAGTGTAAACCCAAATCAGATGGCTCCCAAAAGAGACATTCGTCGTGTTCTGGCACTCTGTAAACCAGATGTTCACCATATATACCTGCTAGAAATATGATAGAATTTCAAGTTTCCAAAAAAAAAACCCAACTTCATGTATATCTAATAAATCTACTAGATCTCTAGCATCACGATTTTTTACAGTCAATCTTGTGGATGTACAGTACTTAAGAATAGTTCATACTTGTTAGCGTTTGTATGTACGTAACCCCTTCACTTTAATTACCCCGAGTACAAGATCAGGATCCAAACTGTTTGACACCCATTTCAATATATATGAAGTCAAGATATATCTAAAATTTAAATATGAGAAATAAAAGCAGACTACATTTTTTTGTTCAAAGCACATGATGTCATGACAGCGAACGGGTTAATGTAGGGAAGTAGTAGAAGTAGTAGTAGTAGTAGTAGTAGTAGTAGAAGTAGTAGATAAGAGAGCAGCAGTCAGTAGTAGAAGCAGTAGCAACAGTCAGTAGATAGATATGTGTTGTAGTAGTAGTAGTGGATAGGTATAGTCCGATTTTGACCCGTGAGGTGTGACCTTTAGGACGAGTCCACCCGTATAGGTAAAACGCATCACAAACCATGAATTTGTTCAGGAGTTACCTACCTTTCATGGTATACTAAGGATATAATGCCTTTTGTATTGAAACTAAATCAATAATCGAGTTAGAGTAATTGGTAGCGGGTTAGGATACTTGCTATAGTGTAAAAGGCTGTGGGTTCGATTCCCAGTAGGATTTGCTTTTTTTCCCAAAAATTATTATTATTATCTATTAGAGCATACGTTTTCAAACAATTACTTATTTGAAATTTTCAACATATTATGCGAAATGTGTCATGGACATACTAAACGTTAAACG
This sequence comes from Gari tellinella, assembly GCA_922989275.2. Lineage (NCBI taxonomy): Eukaryota > Metazoa > Mollusca > Bivalvia > Cardiida > Psammobiidae > Gari > Gari tellinella. The sequence continues at coordinate 33,469,674 of OV277868.1, read as the reverse complement.
TTGTGAAGTTTAAAATGTATGTAAAATGTTACCCTATGTGTCCAGTTTCTCACTTTTAGAAAACAATTGCATTAATTCATTTATCACTGAAATGACAATTGGCAATTCAAATTTCCAATTAAGTCTAGTTAATGTATGACAATTGGAAAATGATAAACAGCGTTGCCCTACCCAAAGTGCTGCTTAAGGTGCCCTCTGATCTGGGTGTTCACTGTTTTCATGGGACAAGTGGAGTATACTCTTTCTAAATGACGATTATATTTGTCGTTAGGGTTCAATGTGTTAGGTACTTAGGGTTACCCCATATAAGTTATGTGGGATTCGGATTAGATCCAATGGAAATTTATATCGCTTCTGCTTCTCCTTCATACAGGCTCGTAGACATTTTCTACAAGCTTCCGTGCTATGGAAATTTAGGCTATTGACGCGGTGGTTTTGTCTGTCGAAGCATCTTTAGTTTGAACAATGTGGTTATAACTAAATGTAATAAGAAATTGAATAATATATATTATTGAAACGCTAAACACTTACTAAAGGTTCCTTGTGGTTATCGTCATGTGTAGTATAAAAATGCATTTCCCAACCAAAAAAAGAAAGAAAAAAGAAAGGAATCACTGGGTATCGAACTCATGACCATACCCAGTAAAACACTACTCTACTACCTCGACCACGATGACATATAGGTCTCAAACTCTTATTTTACAAATCAAGTTAAGGTTTGAACCCTAACTTACCCATAACATGGAATGGTTGCAACTTCTATAAATAGAAAAGCTCAGTCACGGTTCAGCGGACAAAATTTACCTATACCCAGTATCCGATATTGTTCTTGGGTGGAAACATATGCAGCCGTCAGAAAACTTATCTTGAATTTAATAGATCTATTCAAAATATCGCGCTGTGAGCAGCAACTCACCATAAAGGTCGCCTTGATTATGTAAGGCAGGACAATCCAACCGCTAACAGTCTGTCGCCAGGGCTGCCATAAGTTGGCTTGAAAAATCCTAAGATTTCCAAATTTGCATTTTCAAGTGCGATTTTACGAATCGTACCTTAACCACATAGCCTGTTTCTAGTTTTGTTGACATGTGACTACTAAAAGCAGCTGGAAGTAAAGCAGAATGCGCCTTAAGGCGCATTCTGCTTTACTTTCAGCCTGCTTTAAGCTACCATGTACCAGAAAAAAATCCGAAGATTTAGGAAAAATCCGGAGAAATGGCAGCCCTGTGTCACTTTCTGCATTCCATGGCCCCTGATCACAGATGTGGCTGTAGTACATACGTACTTCTGTCTTTGGTCGCTTTGGCCATTTATGTACACCATTCTCCACATATTCAAGCGAGTAAAATGTTGGATTGAAGGATATTATCATTGGCAAATAAACAGAAAATGTTTTTTTCTAGATGTATGGCGATTTTTTGCATAGAATCGCTGAAAATTGAAAACAAGAGCCACATGGGGCATATTTCGCTCACCTGAGAATAGCTGACAAAATGGAGATAATGATTTATGTCCTGGATGGGAGTCATTTTTTACCCGAGGGGGCATAATTTTAACAATCTTGATAGAGGACCTGTAGATGATGCTATGTGCACCAGGGTACTAGGGTTTTAGACAAGAAGATTTTTTTAAGTTTCCATTGAAAAAATCTATTTTTAGCTCCTGTGACCTAATATCCAACAGAATGCAACCATTTGAACAAAATAGGTAAAGGACATCTAGAAGTGTCACTATGCCAAATATCAAAGCTCTGGCCATATTAGTTTCAGAGGAAAAGATGTTTGAAATTTTCACTGTATAACTCTATGTAAAACTGTGACCCCCGGGGTGGGGCCACTTTTGACCCTAGGGGCATAATTTGAACAAAGTTGATAGATGACCTGTAGGTGATGCTATGTGTCAAATATCTAAGCAGAACAGAACAGAACATAACTTTATTTCAAGCTCTGGCTCTTGTTGTTTCAGACAAGAAGATTTTTTAAGTTTTCATCGAAAAAAAACTATTTTTAGCTCCTGTGGCCTACATATGCAACCGACCAGAACCGTTTGAACAATATTGGTAAAGGACATCTAGAAGTGTCACCATGACAAATATCAAAGCTCTGGCCATATTAGTTTCAGAGGAGAAGACGTTTGAAATTTTCACTATATAACTCTTTGTAAAACTGTGACCCCCGGGGCGGGGCAAATTTTGACCCCAGGGGCATAATTTGAACAAACTTGATAGAGGACCTATGGGTGATGCTATGTGCCAAATATCTTAACTCTGGCCCTTGTAGTTTTTGACAAGAAGATTTTTTAAGATTTCATTATTTTTTGACTTTGGTTGCCATGGCAAACAGAGTTCTGCATTGTTTTTAATTCTTTGAACAAATTTAAAAGAGCTTGACCCAAGGAACATTTCTGTAAAGTTTGGTTGAAATCTGTTCAGCGGTATAGGAGGAGATGTCATTTGAAGTAATTGTTAACGACGACGGACGACGCACAACGCACGACGCCGGACACAGGGCCATCCCAATAGCTCACCTTGAGCCTTTGGCTCAGGTGAGCTAAAAACAACAAAAAAACAACAATACAACAGAAACAAATTTTACTCATTTATGTATTTGATTAGCCAACGATTGTGTCTTGCTCTACAAGGACACCAATTCCTCATTTGTCTATATTTGTGGGAACCGTTTGGACAACTGTTGACAAATGATGAAATGATGTCCACTCCTCGAAAAAAGTAGTTTTAATTCCTTTTACAATTGGGAATCTTTCGTTTTTAAAAAATGTGCGAATAGACAACCTAACCAACCTACACGTCAAAACTACTGTCCCTGGACTTTCAGATGCTGAAGGAGAAAATGCCAAGAGATCCCTGATACTAGCCATGATAGAAGACAGATACCCGTCAGAAACATGGACCCATGTATATACTGACGGCTCAGCTTCAGCTGCAATAAAAGATGGGATGCAGGGATATTCATATCCTACATAACTGGAAGGTCAGAGACAGTCAACATACCAACAGGCAAGCACTGCACAAACTACAGAGCTGAAGTAGAAGCAATACTACAGGCAATCAAGACTGTTGAAGGATCATTAGAACAATGCTCAAACGTGGTCATACTAACAGATGCTCTGTCAGTTCTACAAGCCTTTGGTCACTCCAAACTGCCTATTTTGACCAGGGCACTCCACAACCTCAAGAAAGACAGGACTGTATGCCTCCAATGGATACCAGCCCACTGCGGAGTCCCTGGAAACGAGAAGGCAGATGTTCTGGCCACAGGAACCCAGCCAACAACTGCAGTAACACCTCAGGAGAAAGCAACAGCTACAAAGTCCATAATGAAGCAGAAGTCTACCAAAGATGACTACCACCTACTAGACAGATGGGAACAAGTGATCATCATCAGGCTACGCACAGGGCACAACCGTCTAAATGCTCACATGAACACCAAACTTAAGCTGTCCCCATCTCCCCTGTGTTCCTGTGGCCTTGAATACCAAACTGCAGAGCATATCCTACAACGTTGTCCACATCTTGAGGGAAAAAGGAAATATGTGTGGCCAGTATCTACCCCGGTAAAGACGAAGGTAAACGGAAAGGTGGAGGATCTCAGGAAGACGGCATCCTTCATCGCTGAATCTGGCGTGACCGCCAGTAAGTAAGTAAGTACACCGGGATAATTGTTTAGGGCCATGACTATACTTATGTACGCTTGAACAGTATTTGAAGCAATTCCACAATCACTTTATGCTTATGCCTTTATCGATTGTCAGGTAGTGATATTGTAATACATGTATGTGTTAAGTACAGTGGAGAATCTGTTATTCTTTCCCAATAAACGCGTTTACGCTAAAACTATTATTTGCAGTGCAAACAGTTTGGAGCCAGATCAGACGCCGAGTAACCCGGTGTCTGATCAGGCTCCAAACTGTTTGCCACCAAGATAAACAAGAATTATCAGAATTGTCCAAAAACTGTTCTTTTCTACGTTTTAGTGCTTTGCGTTTGCGTACGTTTGCGTTTAAACGGGAAAGAATAACAGAATCTCCACTGTATCAAACACGACATAGCAGTCGGCTTTCTATTTCGTTTGTAAAGATAAACAAAGTTAAAACGCTAGTTTCAGACCCCTATAAGTCTGATAAACCGTGTAATTAACCTTGCAGGACCAGTTACAATTTCTTTGAGTCTAATTTGTGATGAGAAGGTTAATATGGCATTATAGTTCTATAGCTCCAGCGTACTAATCTGAAATTTGTTTAGGAGACAAAGAGATGTTGGATTGTTCCAGATATCAATTTCTGTGTAAATATTTGTATGCAAGTGTGAACGTGAGAACAATTGGAAGAAAGACGCCAGTAAGAGCAGGCAACAGTTTTGGACAACCGAGAGAGCAATGCTTTAGTGCGCGGTTAGTATCTGGATGGGTGACCGGCAGGGTATATATTTGGCCTCGGTACACGTTACGCCATCATTGCCAGAAGTTAAGGTGCTGAATATTTAGCTGCTCAATTGGTCAAACTTATTTGACAGAATAATTGCTACAGTAGGAACCTAGTAAATGGCTGTAACACTCGTGAGAGGGGTTGCAAGTATTCAGAGATAGATAGTAGTATATATAGTATTAGTAGAAGTAGTAGTAGTTGATGTAGTAGAAGTAGAAACATTCTAGTAATATTTTCATTTAAACTAGAAATGTAAGTCAAATGTTATCAAATTCCTCCACCCCATGTCAACCACCAGGCTCAATGTTTGCCAGCACAAACACACAGTTGGTATCAAGATTTTTACAGGAATTGAAAAGTGCAGTGCTCCCTTTCTACAACAACACCGAATGGGAGACACAAATTATTTGCGTTGTTCGGAAATAGCCATTATAGGTAGGGAACATTATGACTGGGCTTACATTTGCCATCAGCTTGAATCCATATCATACGCCGCGTAACGCGGCGTTTGATCTGGATTCAAGCTGTTTGTCACTCGTAATTATATTTATTTTATCAAAATGTCCATTTAGATATGCAACTTTAAGAAAAACTGCAAACGACACATTTAAGCAGACGGTATTGCAACCATAAAAAATTGGAAATAATTGTTTTGTTTCGGGAACAACGGCAATGGTCGTTGTAAGGAGGGTCGTTGTTGGGAGGACCGTTGAAGTTTCGGACATTTCAAAGTATTTTTTTTAATTAAAATGTTATTTTATAAATGAAAAAAAAAATCGAAATACCAGGAACTTTCAAAGACCATGGGTATTCACATTGACACCAACTGTACATAAAAAATGAATGTTTAACAGGTTTTAACTGATCAAGTTAATCCTATTTTTACAAACAGCCTGTCTTCTTTGTTGTAAACATATACCCATAAGGGATAAATGATGTCACACAGGTAATCAAAATGGCGGCTTCCATGAAAGATCGTTATGCAAACTAGAAAATGCTATAAAAGCATTATTTTTAAAGTTTTTTGGGAATATTTTTCAATTCTTGCATTTTGAATACACGAACTTTCATTTAAAACCAATTTTGTAATCAGCTGTCCATTTTCCTTTAACCTTATTAACAAGACAGGTGTCTTGTTTTTTTAATTGTCCTGGCCTAGATGAACACTGTTCACTTATTTTTATTCACTTCTGTGAGCAATTCTTTATGAACGTTCATTCGATCCTGATATTTCAAGAAAGCATGATGTTTTAAACCAAAAGAAATGTCATGATAAGTATTATTATTATTATTATCATCATGGTTTATTTGATGAAAAAAGGGACATTTCATCAATTCCCCCAAAACGCCCAGTGATTACGCGTAATCCCTGAAAAGTTAAGGAATTATGCGTAGTCCCTGATTACGTACATGTAGGTAATCTATGTACTAGTACATAACACATATGGTGATAGGTCTAGAGGTTTATAGTCACAAGGCCGACCCTACCTAAGGCCGACCTTAATTTGTATAGTAGACCTATAGTCACAATTTAGGTTTCACACCTATTTTAGGTATGTTAGGCACGTCGATAGACGCATAATTATTGTTCATACCCAGATCATAATCGCTTTATATTTGACCCAGATCATCATCGAAAAATCTCTTGATAACGTTATGTTTTGTATCTTTTACAGAGTGTACATTGTCTGAATTCAATGTGTAAACCGTGATTAGATTTTCTATAGGGAAAGAAAATAAAACAGAGTTCGACGTTTTTTGAAATTGTTAATATTCTCTTCCTTTAACACACCAAGAAGCAATACATATATATTCAAAACGCACACACATTTGACACAACTCACATTTATATGTATTTATATTACAGTGTACACTGACGAGAGAAAAAACGGACAGAATCTCATGAAAAGTTCTACAAGTTGAATAAAGGTCTATATAAGCAACTTGCTAAACAAAATTGGGGGGGGGGGGTGCTTTTTTCAGCTCTAGCTGGCTTTGAAAAGTGTGACGTTTGCCGCATTTGCTCATTGTCAGAGCAGAAAACGTCATAAGGGACAAATGCACTTATATTACAACAAAAAAACATATTTCTAGTACACTTTTTAACTTTCTAGCATTCGTTCATCACAAGCAAGTGTGAAATAAAAAATTTAAAACTCTTTCTTGTGTTTTTAATGAGCTTTTGGGCAAAAATGAATGCAGAAAACCAGAAAAATAAGACATTTTTTCTTGCCAATGTCTCACAAAAACATCAATTATGTAAAAAGTTTTCCATGAACTTTCTATAATCCTTCTATGCATCTAGGTTAAAGTATTCCTTATCAAATGGTGAAAAGAAACCTAGGTGTCACCATGCTCATTTATGAAATATGGTAAAATTCTAACCCTACCCCCGTAGATTTTATGCAGAAAATATACCTCCCCAAATAGCCAAATTGGGTCTCTGTTGGCCTAAAAATGAGAAATATTCATCCAATATTTGCTTAAATTGGTAAAAATATGAGTGTATGTGAATACAACAGCATTTAATAAAGTTTTAGTTACTTAAAGCATTCACAGTGCTGCTGATAAAAACATAAACATAATTTCTTCAAAAACTGCTACTCGGGACAGTTTTTTCAAATCTTGAAACAGTGCCTGTACGGAAAGGACTATATTTTACATAATTTACCAATGAGAACTTTTCAAAATTCATTTTTATGGTAATAAATGTATTGCAAATCAGAATATATATAGTAATCAAGGTATTTAAGAAGTTTATTTTTCAACATTTTTAATATAGGCGAGTATGTCTTTAACATAAATCATAGAATGACAAGACACATATTTAGCTATACATTTAACATAAAAGTACCCGAACAGGGCTCCAACTCTCCCTAATACTATAATTGTTTAGATTTTTTAAATGTTTTATCCATACCTTTATTTAATTTAATCAAAATCTCCTGAATGTATAGAAAATGTTTTTATTTTGTGTGCATTGTTGTTAGAAGAGACTTATGGCAGCCCTGTAGTACATATGTACATTACACAAGATACAAAATGTATAGCATTAGCATAAAAAACAACATGTAAATAAATACTAAAGTCTTTTAATTCTAAATGGATAAATTAATAAAGGTTTTTCACTAATTATAATTAGCACATATGACCATTTGCACTATATTACATATATACCAGGGGCGTAGCCAAGTTTCAATGAATTTTACGCACCTCAGGGAGGGGTGCGGGAGGGGGGGGGGGGGGGGTAAAATGAAAATATGAACTGAAATGGTGAGCTCTGAAGTGTATTTGGGACACTGAATGCAATCTATGAGATGTCAATGAACCATACACTTTTGTTCAAAGCTCCATTATTAGACATAACATATTTTTGTGACGAACATTTTTTATGCTAGAATTATTCAACGTTTAGACGTAAGAGAGGTAATTGAAGCACCGTAGATTTAGGCCGCCAACTATGTAGCTCTTAAATTGTGAAAGGTGCTTGAGTCTGCTTAAACTTGAAATTGACAAATTGTGGTGGGATATGGGGTGGGGGTCCGGGGGTCCTCCTCCGGACAAAAAATGGAAATTTGAATTGAAATGGTGAGCCCTGAAGTGTAGTTGAAGATATTTGGGACACTGAATATAACTTATGTGTACCAAACAATTTTATTCAAATCTCCGTCATATTATACATAACATTATTTTGTGACTAACATTTTTTTCTGCTAGAAATATTCAACTTTTAGACGTACGAGTGGTACATGAAAAGGCTGCCGACTTTGTAGTGACTTAGTTCTTGAATTTCTGAAACCTGAAGTTGATAAATTAGAGCATTAAGAAATTTGTCTTCAACTGACTGTTCGTACTGAACCCTGCTAGCGGGGGTCCGGGGTCCTCCCCTGGGAGAAAATTGAAAATTTGAACTGAAATGGTGAGATCTGAGGTGTAGTTTGAGGGATTTGGGACACTGAATACGATCTATGTGAACCATACAGTTTTGTTCAAAGCTTTGTTATATAAGACATAACATTAGTTGTGTATGACTAACAGTTTTTTCACCTAGAAATATTCAACTTTTAGAGGTACGAGTCGTACATGAAGCACCGTAGTGTTAACCCATTTTATGCGGGATACACTTTTAGGTGTACCTCTAGGCAAACAGTTTTGATCTCATAATATATTGAACTAATAATATATAAATATACAGTTAACATCTAAACTACTAGTAGAACACCGCTATTACTACTATCTAAGGTACTACCACTAAGTTGTGTCAAATGTTAATCGTTTAAGACCGGTGACTTCTTAAAGCAATGGGAAAATGGGGTCATTTCTCAACGTTGAAAAAAGACGCTACAATTGAAATTATGACTCCTGAATTATCTTCTTGTAAATGAAATGGGGGTCATTTTTCAACGTTGAGAAATGACCTCGGTCATGTTACAACAAGATAATTCAGCAGTCATAATTTCATGGGTAGGGTCTTTTTTCAACGTTGAGAATTGACTCCGGGTCATTTTTCAACGTTGAAAAATGACCCCCTCAAACCAGTACTCAGTTAATAACAATTAAGTTTAGGAGACATATTTGTACAGGTTAAGTCATCTTAAAACGATGAAACTTAACACGGGTCATTTTTCAACGTTGAGAAATGACCCCCGTTCATTTTACAAGAAGATAATTTTAGAGTCATGATTTCATTGGTAGGGGCCTTTTCCAACGTTGAGAATCGACTCTGTGTCATTTTTCAACGTTGAACAGTGCCCCCCCCTCCCCCTTCATACCAGTTGTCAATTAATCACAATTAAGTCTAGTAGACATATCTGTACAGGTTAAGTCGTATTTCAACGATGAAACTTAACACGAGTCATTTTCAATGTTGAGAAATGACCTACGGTGATTTTAAAACAATATAACTGAGGAGTCATTATTTTCATGGGTAGGGTCTTTTTTCAATGTTGAGATTTGACCCCGGGTCTTTTTTCAACGTTGAACAATGACCCCCCTCAAACCAGTAGTAAGGGTCTTTTTCAACGTTAGGAATGGACCCGGGTCATTTTTCAACGTTGAGAAATGACCCCAGGTCTATTACCAACGTTACAAAATACCCCCTAACAAGGATCGGTTAATAACCAATAATTTGTAGCAGCCATTTAAAGTTTAAGGGTATGGTCATGTTTTAATATTGAGAATTGACCCCCGGTCATTTTACAATGTTAAAGAATGACCCCCTCGCTTCCGTTTGTTATTCAATGGCGTATTAACACTGTCGTCATTATTTCACGGATAGGGTCATTTCTCAACGATAAGAATTGACCCTGGTCTATTTTCAACGTTGAGAAATGACCCCAGCCATTTTACAACTAGATATTTCAGCAGTCATAATTTCACGGGTATAGGGTCTTTTTTCAACGTTGAGAAATGACCCCATTCCCGTTGAAAAATGACCCGGCTCGTGTCGGTTATATATAATCTACCATCACATGCCGGTAAAAGAGGTGTGAAAACCTAATTGCTATATAAACATAAGGTCGGCCTTGTGACGATTTACAGACGTTTCGGTAAATGACCAGTTCGGTAAATTGATTTTATATAGTGAAAGGTCTGGACGTTTCGGTAAAAAGGTAAATTATAGTAATTAAAGGATTAAGTATATCGCACCTCTCCCGGTAATAATGAGACTATGTCACCGTGTTTGTGCCACTTTTTAGCTCACCTGAGCTAGCTCAGGGTGAGCTTTTGCAATCCTTGAATGTCTGGCGGCCGTCGTGCGTCGTCCGTCGTTCGTCGTCAACAATTTTAGTGTTTACACTCTAGAGGCCAAAATATTTATCCAATCTTTCTCAAACTTGCTCAGATGGTATATTGCCATAAGAGTTCGGATTAGTTCTATTATGGTTGAAATCGGACAAATAGGTCATGACTTATCAACCTTCGAACTGCTGAAATGCCATATTTAACAGTGTTTACACTCTAGAGGCCACAGTATTTATCCAATCTTTCTAAAACCTGCACAGATTGTATATGACCATAAGAGTTCGGAAGAGTTCGATTTTGGTTGAAATCTGACAAATAGATCAAGAGTTATCTACCTTTGAATTGCTGAAAATGCCATATTTAACGGTGTTTACACTCTAGAGGCCATAGTATTTATCCAATCTTTCTAAAACTTGCCCAGATTGTATATGACCATAAGAGTTCAGATGAGTTTGATTTTGGTTGAAATCATACAAACAAATCAAGAGGAATCTACCTTTGAATTGCTAAAAATGCCATTTTTAAAGGTTTTTACACTCTGGAGATCACACTTTTTATCAAATCTATCTTAAACTTGCTCAGATTGAATATTACTATAAGAGATCAAATGAGTTTGATTATCGTTGAAATCAGACTCATAGGTCGAGAGTTATCTACCTTTGAATTGCTGAAAATGCCATATTTAACGATGTTTACACTCTAGAGGCCATACATTTTATCCAATCTTTCTCAAACTTACTCAGATTGTATATTACCATAAGACTTCGAATGGGTTCAATTATGGTTGTAATCGGATTAATAGGTCAAGAGTTATCTACCTTTGAATTGCTGAAAATGATATATTTAACAGTGTTTACGCTATAGAGGCCACAGTATTTATCCAAGCTCTCTCAAACTTGCCCATATTGTATATGACCATAAGAGTTCGAAAAAGGGTGATTATGGTTGGAATCGGACAAATTGATCAAGAGATATCTACCTTTGAATTGCTGAAAATGCCATATTTTACAGCGTTTACACTCTTGCAACTACAGTTTTCAATTGATTTTGATTATACTTGTACACAAAGGATGTAGCTATACGTTCTGGAAGGAGTGCAATTATTGTTGAAATGTAATGGTTGTGGCAATAGTTACCTGCCCTTGATATACTTTGAAATGCTAGAAAAAGGCTTAATTTCAGTATTGTTTAGGCTCTAGTTATCTGCCTTTGATGTACTCTACTATACTACAGTAGGTCGACAAAACTTGAATGGATTTAGAATAAAACGGGTGAAATTCAAAGGTAAAGCTATCAGGCTTCATTACAAATGGTGAGCGATATCAGGGCCTTCAGGCCCTCTTGTTAATGGTTGTTGTGGGGATGATTTACAGTTACAAGGCCGACCCTACCTAAGGCCGACCTTAATTTGTATAGTAGAACCGACCTTATGTTTATTTAGCAATTAGGTTTTCACACCTCTTTTACCGGCATGTACCGGTATTTGATGGTAGAGTGTATATAACCGACACGAGCCGGCAATTGTTGCAAAGATTGCAGAAGTAAAAGCGTTACACATAATTGTCTTGTTTAGGGAACTGTGACAAGAGTCGTTGTAAGGAGGGAATCGTTGTTCAGAGGGCCGTTGTAGGGCGGGAAAGCTGTTTAACTAAATAAAAACAATGTACGTTAAAATAATTATGTAATAACTCACTGCTAAGGCGTTGTTCTTTTTCCTGATTAAGTAGATCTATTGGTAAATTAAAATCATTTTGAGATTCTGCTCAATATATGTCCCATCAGGATCCAAACTGTTAGCAAAATCGATTGGACACATTGTAAGGCAGTTGAGGACTGTTAAAAACTCACAATGTGTGTCAAGTAGTTTGGATGATCAGTCGTTGCGTTTTGTAAAGTCTGATCAGGATTCAAACTGTTAGCAAATAACAAAAGCAGTGTCAAGGTTGGCTGATTCACAAATTGCTGATCTGGGTCTACGTTATTTGCATATTATATTAATGCAGAGAAGGACTTTTATTTATGCTTTTCGGTGGATTACCACGAAATAGCAGTGGATTATCACTTGGTAATCCACTGCAGTGGATTATCACCAATCGCTTTTATTATGAATTTTCCCCGTAGGGCTCCCCAAGAATCGTAGTCAATCGTGTCTTATCGTTAAATTCCGGCAGTCCGATTTGTCGCGAACTACTCACCGGAAGAGCACGAATCCAAACTCGGGAGCAACGAAGTAATTTGGATGACGTCAAATCAATAGATAAGTGACGTCATCGTACGGGAAACTGTTTCGAAAATGTGTTCGATATAAAGTTGGGGCTCAACACGGGGTAAATCATTTACTTTCGCTTTTTCAATTGTCGAACAATTTCGTTTAAAAAGTGGCTTAAAAGCATAAATAAATAGAATAATTGTATTTTTTCAGTATAAGATCGAATTTAATCCATTTCGTGAACATCAGACTGTTATATTTTCACTCGTGGCTTCGCCACTTGTGAAAATATAACGTCTGATGTTCACTCAATGGATTAAATTTCTATCTTATACTGAAAAAAACAATTATCCTCTATGTTATTTTTTTTTTTTATTGTCAAAAAGTTCGGATTCTGATCGCTGTTTTTGATCAGGATTCAAAACTTCCGGCAAATATTTCATGGATTGAACAAATTGCTGATCTGGGTCTACACTCTTTACATAGAACCAACTGGTCTTGTGCAATGTTCAAATAAAGAGCACTGTAAATGACTAGTATACTAAAGATGGACAAAAAAGAGAAATCAAACATTTATATATATGCACATGACAAAATGAGTTATGCATAATGTACTATCCAAATACATGTCTACATCTTACGAAACGAAATGAAGAAGAATCGTAGAAACGCCTAGCTACTATTATTTTTGAAATAGTTATATTGTTTTATTTAGTAAATGTTTGTATTGTTTATATTTTCACTTGTTCTGCCTGTCAAGTAGATCCTGATCGTAATAGATTTTTTTTTATATTTGATGAAATGCATTATATAGATCTATTCGCTTAAATGTAACTTAAAGCAGATTCTAGCGTTCTAACATCCCTGATGCAACCAAATTAGATCTATTTTTTCATTGATTTTTTTAACATTCACTGTCGACATAGTAGATCCTGACCATTTAACTAATTCTGATCGGGGTTGCAGATACTTTCAAAGGACTCTCAAGAAAAGGCCCACTTTGATTATTTTTTTTCGTTTGCCATTTCCAACTTCATTACCAACTTGATTGTCCCAAAACGGCATAGAAAATTTACCATTTCCAGAACTAGATCGTATAGTTTAGACCCAATCTATTGGTAAGGCATTAAAAGATACAATTACATTATCATTATCAACAGCATCATGGTAATGATTATAATATTGATGATGTTGTTGTCGGCGATGGAGTTGGTGACGATCAGCAGGATCATCAACATCATCATCATCAACAACAACAACATAGAAATGATTATTCTGAAAGTGAAGGGAGCAATGTCTATGTTGAAGAAAATTAAAGTGATGATATGTTAAATAGTAAAATAACTGTTGATTAAATTATGAAAGCAGTGAAATCTCTGAAAAGGGAAAAAGCAGGTGGTAATGATTTTTTAATCAATTAGTACTTTATTGAGAGTGTTGATATTCTTGCACTTCATTTGTGTGATATTTTTAATGCAATTTTAGAACGTGGTCATTTCCCAGACAAATGGACAGAGGGGGTAATTATACCAATACACAAAAAGGGGATTAAAACTGACGTAAACAATCATCGAGGAATCACGCTTGTCAGCTGTTTATCGAAGAGTTTTACGTTGAGCACAATAACATTATATCGGATGCTCAATTTGGTTTTAGAAAGGGTAAATCCACTGTGGATGCATTGTTTATTTTACATACTATTGTGCAACGGTATTTGAATGAGAATAAACGACTTTATTGTGCGTTCGTTGACTTTAAAAAAGCTTTCGACAGTGTGTACAGAAATGGGTTGTGGCTAAAACTACATCAAAAAGGTATTAACGGGAAAGTGTTGAGAGTGATAAAAAACATGTATAATAAAGTAAAATCATGCGTAAGGGCGTGTAATGACTATTCACAGTTTTTTTAATATGCCGTTGGGTTACGACAAGGGGAGATAAATTCCCCGATAATGTTTTCTCTTTATCTGGAAGACTTAGAGTTATTTTTACAAGATGATATACACTCAGGATTAAGAATTGATGATATTGTATTGATACTTTTATTGTTTGCAGATGACATGGTTATACTTGGTGACTCACCAGAAAATTTGCAAAACAGTCTTAATCTGTTATATACATATTGTAATAGATGGAGTTTAGATGTTAATACAGATAAACGAAGGTAATGGTGTTTCGAAAAAGGGGTCGGTTGTCACAAAATGTATCTTTCAATATAAATGGTAAAATATTAGATATAGTTAACGATTTTAATTACCTGGGAACTGTCTTTTTAATTATACCGGAACTTTTGCACGTAATCAGGAACACTTGGTTGGTAAAGCTTTGAAAGATTTACACGTGTTGCTGATTAAATGCAAGAAGTTTAACTTGAAACCGAAAATACTTTGTCAACTTTTTGATTCCTTTGTTGGATCGATTCTAGGCTACGCTTCGGAAATTTGGGGTTACAGTTAATCAAAAGAAATAGAAAGAATACATCTAAAATTCTGTAAAGCAATTTTAAATGTTAGAACTAGTACTTCAAATGTTGGTGTATATGGAGAACACCCATTGTATATATCCCGTTATGTAAGAATATTGAAATACTGGTTCAAACTTCTCAATACAGATAATATAAGTCTAAAAACTATGTATAACTTGTCTTTTGAAGAATGTGCGGCTGGAAGAAAAAGTTGGGTGACTAGTGTGAAAGAAATTTTATGTCAAAACGGATTTGCATATGCATGGGAGCAACAATATATATCGAATGAAAAAAATGTTCATTAAAAGTTTTAAACAACGTTTGCTAGATAATTATTATCAAAGTTGGTACGCTGATAAAGAAAAAAGTGAAGTTTTACAGTTATATAATAACATTAAAGAGGTATTTGGTTATGAAGCCTACTTAGATAAATTGCCTTTTGATTTGAGAAATTATATCTGTAAAAGCAGACTGTCTGCTCACTCGTTGCATATACAGACAGGGCGTTATGGGAGAAGTAGAATTCCAAGGGCAGAGAGATACTGTATATATTGTGGAGGTACTGAAATAGAAGATGAATATCATTTTATGATTAAATGCCAGTGCTTTCTAGAACTAAGACAGAAATATATAAACAAATACTACTATGTTAGACCTAATATGATACATTTTTTAGAAATGTTTCAAACTAATGATAATACAGCTTTATTAAATCTAGCAAGATATATTAAAGCTGCATTATCACTACGCTTTAGTATAACACATAACACTTAATTATTCATCCTCTATTTGCAAAGCTATTTTGAAATAGCGTGACTATTTTCAAATGTTATATCTTTACATATATGAATATACTGTATGATATAACTGATACTATATGTTGTATATGATGATGTACTATGTACAAGTCAATAAAATATATGTTCTGTTCTGTTCTGTACAAGTGATACATATCAAACGCTATCAGTTATTGATCAAGCGAAAGGTGTGATATACAGGTACATAAACCTTTAATTACTATAATTTATCTTTTTACCGAAACGTCCAAACCTTTCACTATATAAAATCAATTTACCGAAATGGTCATTTACCGAAACGTCCGGCACCCCTTGTGACTATTAAGGTCGGCCTTGTGACTGTAAATGGCAATTTAAGCTAACAGTGTTGAAGAATTACAAAAATATCTAGATTTATTATACACTTATTGTAATACATGGGGCTTGGAGGTAAATACAGAGAAAACCAAAATTATGGTGTTCAGAAAAAGATGTAAACCACGAAGAAATGAAACCTGGACATACAATGGTAAACTAATTGATTTGGTTGATGATTTTAATTATTTGGGTACTGTATTTAATTACACTGGTAACTTTTCCAAAAATCAAGAACATTTAATTGGAAAATCTTTAAAAGCATTAAATTTATTGTTATATAACTGCAAGAAAGTTAAGCTAAAGCCCAAAACTCTGTGCCAGTTGTTTGATTCCTTTGTTGGCTCTATTTTAGGATATAGCTCGGAGATATGGGGTTTTGGAAAATCAAAGGAAATTGAAAGAATTCATTTGAAATTTTGTAAGAGATTACTCGGTGTAAGGTTAAACACGAGTTCAAATGCTGTATACGGTGAATTGGGGCGTTATCCTTTATATGTATCACGCTATGTAAGTATTATTAAGTATTGGCTAAAATTAGCTAATAATAATGATAATATTATAATTAAATCAATGTATCAACAGGGGCTCATTGACTGTGAAGCGGGGAAGAAAAATTGGGTTGCGAGCGCTAAAAATCTTTTGAATAATTATGGTTTTGGATTTGCATTTTATAATTCAGATCAGTTGAATATCAAGACATTTCCTTATGTTTTTAAACAGAGAGTTATCGATAACTTTATACAGCAGTGGCATGTTTCAGTCAATAGTAGCCCTGTTTTAGACACTTATAAGTTTCTGAAAAGTAGTATTGCTTATGAAGGTTATTTGGATATTTTACCTTACTCGCTAAGATGTAGTTTTTCTAGAATTAGATTGTCCTCGCATTCCCTTAGAATTCAAACTGGTAGATTTGCACAGAATAGGTTAATTCGTAATGAACGAATCTGTTTACTCTGCAATTCTCGGGACATAGAAGACGAATTCCATTTCATATGCGTATGCCCTCGTTTTGTTGACTTGAGAGTAAAATATCTAAATAAATACTTTTTTCAAAGACCTTCTATGTTTAAATTTATTGAACTAATGAAATCATCAAATAAGCATGTTTTGTATAATTTAGTTATATATATTAGAGAAGCTCTTAAATTAAGACATTCTTTCAATGAAAATTAACTTATGTATTCATCCTCACTATTGTCACGTGATGTTATATGATGTACTTTGTACAAATCTGAATAAAATTATGTTCTGTTCTGTTCTGTTCTGTAGATCCGGTCCATGGAAAAACCCCATACGACTGGCACAATACTGGTATACTACCGAGAGCCTGCCCATACGTATCCATACGAGTTGAATCTATACCGTAGAGCCATTTTTAGGGGTTTTATTCTATCATATATGATAAATATGATAATTATGAAGATATTTCATTTTTTATTTTTAATTAAATCCCATTATAAATCCTATAATATCGAATTTTCCCAATACGTATGAATATCCCATACGAGTAAATGACCATACGAGTTGAATCTATACCGTAGGGCCATTGTTATGGGTATTATTCTATCATACATATTAAATGTAATCATTATGGAGAAATTCCATAAAAAAGATTAAATTAAATCCCTTATTACCCAGATAAACGAGCAAATAAAGCATGCCAAAACGGACAGGTTCAATCGCATTTCTTTTTACAAAAATAACGTCGTCTGCTTTCTTTATTAATATTAAGAATAGTAAAACAGACCACTAATAAAGTTGGACTGTTAATTTTTAATCTATTTCTTTTTTCCCACAAGTATAACACTAAACATATTTAAGCGTTGTCGGTTTGGAACCGAAGACGTTAATTTTTCAAGCATTTGTTGAACAGAACTGCTCTGTTCAATTCTGTTCTGTTCAGTTTACAAGCATGTGTTCTTTAAAATACAGCATGTTGTTGAATGCAGTAATTTAAACAGTATTTAACTTTCATCTTGCTCATAAAAATATTGATTGCTTTTTTTCTTATAAGGTTGTTTCCTTAACACTGAGAAATCGATTAGGTGCAAACAGTTTTGATCGTCATCAGACAAATGTCCAAATTACTTGAAAATGAATTTATATAATCTATAAAAGCAGACGACAATTTATAGTGAATGGGGTTAAAGAGCACGCGCCATTTAGAGTGTGAGGTCAATACACACAAGCATTTTATGACACTTTTTGGACACTTTTAGGTATTTTGTTTATATTTCGGCATTTTTTTCCAAATTTTGGGGCTCACGAATGCAACAGGCGGTATAAGATTTGATGTGGCGGAAGCTTTCTTCCAAAAACCGTATCCTGAGTGCAATTAGGGGCACGTGCTGCTAGCGACACGTGTTATTAAAAGCGACACGTGTTACAGGAAGTGATTGGCAAAGGTGTTAAACATAGGAGAGATCAAACGTGTTTATTCCGTATATAGGAATGTACAAGCTTAGCTTGAATTACATGTTCAATATTTATATATTTTATAAAAGACCTAGGATCTAATAGATTATCTTTATCATAATTAGAAAATGGAGAAAAAAACTTTCTAAAACGTGTATAATTATAATTATTATCTCTAATAGAAAAATACTCGTTTCGTGCCTTTTCTGACATTTTGGGGAAATTTTGATACATTATTACCCCCCCCCCCCCCCCCAAATATATAGCTATATGTTTATATTATGGTCATATATTTTTGATATAGACTTATGTCCACACACGTTCACCTACGGTATGGGTTCAACTCGTATTTGGCCCTAGTTCATATGGTCATTTACTCGTATGGGATATTCATACGTATTTGGAAATATCGATATTATATGATTAATAATGGGATTTAATTTAATCTTTTTTATGGAATTTCTTCATAATGATCACATTTAACATGTATGATAGAATAATACCCATAAAAATGGCCCTACGGTATAGATTGATCATTCAACTCGTATGGTCATTTACTCGTATGGGATATTCATACGTATTTGGAAATTTCGATATTATAGGATTTATAATGGGATTTAATTAAAAAAAAAAATGGAATATCTTCATAATGATCATAGTCGTATGGGGTTTTTCCATGGACCCCCTGTAAATCGGTCTAGAAGTCTAACTTAGTAAAAAAAAAGAGATCTAGATCTATGTGTCAAGTATCTATGTATCTAGCCTAATACTGGAGAAAATTCGCGAAATTTTCACCACTCTTGGCTGATTTCGCGATTTCAGTCATGATTTCGCGAATTCGTGTTCTTTAGTTGTCTACCCCAACCACAAGGGGATATTAAGTCACGTGACCTTTCAAGATGGCAGCGACCAAACGTCTCGGAAAGGTATTTTGTAATTTCTGGTTTAATTACGTAGAAATAAAGAAAATAATCTCCAAATTAAATATTCAAATAAAGTTTTAAGTTTATCCTTCGTCAATGTGTAATTTTATTTGGTCTTTATTACGAAATGAATACTTAAAAACGTATTTTGAGATTTGTTTACTGGCGTTGCAGTTCAATCACTAAATCGCATTTTCGATCGGAAAAACATAAAAAGAAGTGTATAAACGTTATCTGTAACAGATTTTTAAAATCTTGTCGGAATTTGAATAGCTGCTAATGCATGAAACTTCTTACTTAATGTCGGTAAAGTTTGTCTCGCTCTAGGTTTATTTCGCCGGTATCGCTACATTTTCGGTTGTTTTTGTTTGCTGGTGTGTAGTGAAAACCAGGAAATAAAGATTATTTTTGGCATCTTCGTTAAATTAGCGATTTAATTCATTATTTTAAATGAGACAATTCAATTACTCATTTAAAGAATTATTGAAGAGAGAGTAATAAAATGCATTGTCATGAATGTCAAAATGGTTAAGTGTAATACCTGAGCCAATTCCACTAAAGCAATTATTTAGAGGTGTTTTGACTAGTGTTTGGATTGACTTGTAAAACCATAATTAATAGATGTTTGCTTTGAATCAAGTTACCAATGATGGATTAATGATCTGTCTTGAATTAATTTAAAGAATTGAAGCAAGAAAGTTGCCTTATGTCATTTTGAACCCTGGTGTTCTATCTTTTCATTCTGCATCACACCCTCGCGGGTAATTTCGGGCAGTGTTTAGTAGTTTCTTAAGGTACTTCGCATACCGGCGGAAGTCACTCTTGTGGTTGAGCGGAAATGCCTCTTAACGATTTTTTCAGACCAACTATTTCATCAACAAATTCCTCAATATATTCTAATAAAATGAAAACAAATATACATTGAACGAGTCAGTTTTTTGTAATTCAATTTTTTAGCATTTTTCAAAATTTAAATAGCTGATAACATCTTTCTGAACACCTTTATTCAAAATATTTTTAGCTTTTCTTGTATTTAGGGCCCCACCGAGAGGTGGGTGCCCTATAGTAATTGCCTTGTCCGTCAGTCTGTCACACTTTTTCTTGTCCGCTCTCTAACTGGAGTAGTTTGTATCCAATCTTCACCAAACTTTATGAAAAGGTGTATTGGTAGAAAATCTAGGCCAAGTTCGATAATTACTCAAATCTCATAAGGCATGTTGGAGTTATTGCCCTTGAATTATTAAAAAATGGCTGTTTCAGCCTTGTCCGCTCTCCTACTCAAGTAGTTTGTATCCAATCTTCACCAAACTTAATGAAAATGTGTATTCATTGGTATAAAATCTAGACCAAGTTCGATTATTACCCAAATCTCATAAGGCATGTTGGAGTCATTGCCCTCGAATTATTAAAAAATGGCTGTTTCAGCCTTGTCCTCTCTCTAACTTGAGTAGTTTTTATCCAATCTTCACCAATTTATATGAAAGTGTGTATTGTTATAAAATCTAGGTCTAGTTCGAAAATCACCCAAATGGCATGAGGCATGTTGGAGTTATTAACCTTGAATTTTTAAAAAAATAGCTGTTTCAGCCTTGTCCGCTCTCCAACACAAACACTTTGTATCGGATATTCATCAAAATGAATGAAAATGTTTATTGGTATAAAATCTAGGGCAAGTTTGATAATTATCCAAATCTAATAAGGCATGTTGGAGTTATTGCCCTTGAATTATTAAAAAATGGCTGTTTCAGCCTTGTCCGCTCTCTAACTCGAGTAGTTTGTATCCAATCTTCACCAAACTTAATGAAAATGTGTATTGGTATAAAATCTGCAGTTTTTTCTTGTGCCTTCCTCCACCTTACTCCTTTTATGGTGCCCTTTCTGACTGGTCAGTATTCTAGTTAATGTTGTGGACTACTTATTGGGCGAGACTTATTGTCATGAGCTTTATTTATTTTTGAGAAAAATAAAATCATCAAAATTCCAGGTTTTTGTCAGAAAAAGAGACCTTAAAGACAAATCACACGATAAATTTTGCCTATATTTTCACACATTGTTTCTTAGGCTATTAGCATTCTATAAGAAAAGTTTCATAACACCTTGTATGGAAACTAAGCGCACCCACGAAGTACCTTAAAGTGCCATTTTCTCCAACTTTTTAGCTAACCTGGCACAAAGTGCCATGGTGAGCTCTTTTGATCGTGCTATGTCCGTCCGTCCGTCCGTCCGTCGTCAACAATTTCTTTGAACAACATCTTCTCCCAAACTAAAATAGATTTTTTCCAATGAAAACTTAAAAAATCTTCTTCTCTCAAACCACAGTACCCTGAGCTTAGATATTTTGCACAAAGCATCATCTTCAGGTCTTCTATCAAGATTGTTCAAATTATGTCCCTGGGGTCATAAATGACCCCGCCACGGGGGTCACAAATTTACATAGAGTTATATAGTGACACTGATTTTTTTTCCTTCATTTGTGAATGGGTCCGGTACCCCTTAGATTGTGAAAAATTAGCGTTGTTTTACTCAAAATTGTGAACAAAATCTGTTGATTTTGTGACAAGAAAATGTGGACCAAGAGAGAAAAACTTGTAATTTCCTGCAAAATGGTGGGGAATTTAGAAGGAACTGATATTTTTTGAAAGGCAAACACTTTTATAATTAAGCTAGCAGAGTAGGGAGGGCTTAAACCATGTCTTTATTAAAAGTGCCTTTCTGAATTGTGAATCAATTTGGGTCCCTTCTGAATTGTGAAGGGTCCTTTTATGGGTACCAGTTATAGAAGGAAAAAAATCGCTGAGTGAAATCTTCAAACCTCTTCTTCTCTGAAACTAATATGGGTAGATTTTATCATGCCACATCTAGAAGTTACACCATTCCAATGGCATGGTGTAACTTCTAGATGTACTTTACCAATATTGTTCAAATAGTTCCTGTCCCTTGCATATCTAGGTCACAGGAGCTAAAAATAGATTTTTTCAATAAGAACTTAAAAAATCTTCATGTCTGAAACCACAGTACCCTGAGCTTAGATATTTTTCACTCAGCATCATCCAATCAGCAATTGGCACAATCCTATTGTCATAATTTCTCAGCTTTTCAAGATATGTTACATTTACTGTACATCAACGGTTCCAGGTGAGCGATTTAGGGCCGTATATGGCTCTTGTTACTGTTGACACTCACTTTCTGATAATTATTGACATTAAATAAGATTTAGAAGTACACTATTAGAATCAATTCTGATGAGGAAATCAAGAAATATGTAGAAAATTAGAACTTTTAATTAATCAAAACTATATCTCAAAATGAAATTGCATATTTCAATTAATACCATTCCGTCTGTAACAAAAAATAATTCAATTTTTGAATTATAAAATCTGCTTTGGGTTAAGTTTTTCTTGGAAAACTCCTAAGTTTTTGCTTTATTTTGTCAGTGGTACACAATGTTGTTCCTACAATTTACCAAACTAAAAGGTAGCAAAGTGTGTAGATAGAATCTTACTCTTATTGAAAACTGTATTTTGAATTAAAAAATGTTGGCATTTCATTTCCTATTACGCAAACAACAGCTGCAACTTGACAAACATATGCTTCAATTTTAACATCCTGACAAATGTAGCACCATGCACATCACAAGAGCAAGAGTCCACACAAAGACAGCCTACACTATGAAGGGCCACATCTTACAAGAAGTCAGCTCAATGCGGTATTTGGGACTGGACATTAGGAGTGATCTATCCTGGAGCTCACACATAGACAGGATAGTGAAGAAGGGGAATAGTATGCTAGGATTCCTGCAAAGAAACCTGCGGATCAGCAATCAGGAGACAAAAGCATCCGCATACTATGCCCTCGTCAGGTCCAATCTCGAATACTGTGCAAGCGTATGGAATCCACACACAGCATCTGCAGTGCACAAGATAGAGATGGTACAACGCCGTGCAGCCAGGTATGCAACCAATCGATACCACAACACAAGCAGTGTAACCGACATGCTTGACAAGCTGCAGTGGGAAAGCTTGCAGTCCAGACGACCTAAACAACAAATAACTATGCTTTATAAAATTGTAAATGAGCTGGTAGACATCAAGGCGGACAATCTTCTGACACCTACTTCACAGCGTACCAGAAGAAACCACAACCATTCCTACAGAGCCATCTCAACATCTACAGACTCCTACAAGTATAGCTTTTTCCCACGCACTATTCCCGTTTGGAATTCTTTACCGACAACCATAGCCGAGGCCCCTAACCTGGTATCCTTCAGGGAGGGGCTGTCATCACTGAAGTTCTAATAATCTGCTAGGCTTCGACTGTGAGTACAGGTACCAAGGATAGGGAGAGCTGTGCCGGTTGGGTGAATTCCCAGTGGCCGCTTCGGTAGCCGGATTGGTCTTCCTTGAGGGACGGAAAGCAGTCGAAACAAATACTCTACTGTAATTATCTGGCTTTGAACTGTCTGTTTCTATCTTTCCTTTTTCCCTTTACATTTTTCTTTTTCACCACAAGCGCCGAAACAGTAATTGTCAATGCTGACAGCAGTTTCGTACGATATAGACATAGACAACAGGAATTTCATTCAATCATCATATCTGATTTTTCAGCATGGGTTGAGTTTTTTAATCCATATCCTATATTTTTAGCTTACCTGAGCCAAAGGTTCAATGTGAGCTATTGTGATAGCGTCTGAAATGTCCGTTGTTGTCAATGTCAGTAATGCGTTGTCAAGTCAAGTCCAGTAATATTTACCCACTATTTATCAAGTCTGTATGACAACATGGTAAACAAAAGTTCTAGTGAGCTTTAAAGAGACTTGCAACCAGATTTATCATTAAAAATAGGAATTTGTAAATATATGTCAAACACTTATATGAGCGGATAAGAATTAGTTAAGGATGAGAAATTAAATGCATTTCAATAAAAAAATTTATTGAGCTCTGGTGGGATTCATGCGGGGACAGAATTGCAAAAATAAGGCAACCCCTCAGACCACTCGACCACATACCTATTTCGTATTTCTGGGATCGATTAAACATACTTCAGTGTTTAGCGATGGAGAGTACTTAATTTGGCTCGGGTTTATGTCCTAGCCCGTGATTAATTTCCATAGCGTCTTTCGACGCAATGGATAAAGCGGTGGAAAGTAACTCAAAAAATAAGATTTGAAGACCTTTCTTAAGGATGTTTTTAGACTGATCATATTTTTCTAATGCCAGATGCATGATAATGCTACACATATGATTTTATTTGAGTATTTTCTTTTATTTTTTGCAAATACACCATCCGGTTGCGAGTCGCTTTAAAGTGGTTGTCGTCAACAATTATCCCATATAACATCTCCTAATCTAATGGCTCCTACAATGTTTGACCAATTTGAGTGAAGCTTTTCAAAACTTGTTCAAATAATTTAGTTCCATTGAGAACTCTGGTTACCATGGCAACCAAAAGGAAACATTAACTCAATTTAACTGTAAACACAGCTGGATATACATATAGCGATTTTCAGTATTTTACCTGCCTATGGAGGAAAGGATTAAGCTATTGGTTTACGCCTTGAACATATTTCATTTTGAATACAAAATATTACCACATTTATGAAATGCTTTTTCCGCTATAGCATGTTTTCAGTATTGAAGACAGATGATGGTAGCTTTAAGCAGAATGAATGTAAAGTAAAATTCTAAAGGAACATTCTGCTTTATTCTCAGCCTGCTTTAAACTATCATCTGTTATGATATAGCCTCATATAGGAAACATTTTTATGGTTCATACTCATGACTGTATAAATTTGAACCATTTTCTTCAGTGGAAGAATAAATTAAAGGTTTTAAAAAGCATATTTATTGTGTAATAGCTGAAGCACGTGTGATTTTACTACTGAACTGAGTAAAAATAACTTGTATACTGATTTTATTTCCAGGAATTACAAGATCTTAGGAAAGCTGGCTTGAAAAGTTTCAAGAATATTGTTGTCGATGAATCAAATATACTTATGTGGCAGGGTCTAATTGTACCGGTAAGTGGTTCACACATGTACTTAGCATTAGCTCATTCATTCATGAAACTTAAACTTTAATGGACAATTCCAATATCAAAATAAGTCTGGTCCATTTTTGACAATTAAGAGTTGATTTTAACAATTCATTTCAAAATGACAGGGTGTACACTGTTTGCATGGGACAAGTGTAATCCAAACAGGTACACTGTTTGTAAACGACGAGTATACTGACTATACTCGTCGCTAGGGCCTGAATGTGTTTAATTTGTGTTTAGTCTGAGTGGTCATTCTTGGAAGAAGTATGTGATACTTGAAAGACATATGATAAGAGTACAACGGAAATTGTATACAGGGCTCCAGATAAGAGGTAGTTATTTCAACAAATCCAACATTTTCTCACTCTTTTTAGAACCAAATCCTATGGTGTTACTACTCATTAGATTCGTCTCGAAGAGACGATTCTAATGAATAGTGACACCATAGGGTTTAATTCAGAAATAAAGATTTTAGTATTTGAAAATCCCTTATCTGGTGCTCTGTTTATATATGGAGCTTACTGTTACTGCTTCTATCTTGCATTAAGCTTTAATTCTTATGAGTGGGACTGTAACAAGTCAGTCCTGTCCTTCGCTGTTTAACCTTTCTCCTGCTATAAGCATTATATTGATATCGATACATTCTGTAAACAGTGTAGACCTAGATCAGACAGCTCCTGAAGGGACCGTCTGAGCTGGGCAAGCACTGTTTTCTTAAAGGATCTGTCTGGTATGAGTCTGCATTCTTTTTTGGTGAAAACTCTCAATATTTTATTCATAGAGATTAGTTGGTAATTTGAAGAGTTTAGATAATAGCTGATCATAGTTTGAATAGTTTTATCTGCATACAGTCGAACTTCGATATCTCGAACTCGCTTAACTCGAACTGTCCGATAGTTCGATGCATGAACTGCATTCTTTCATGCTTGGTTCAGTCGAACATACCCATATTTCAAAGTTAAAACGTGGCTTAGCCACGTTTTAACTTTGAAATACGGGTAGGTTCGACTTAAACGAGTTCTAGATATCGAAGTTCTTCTGTATTTCTAAGCAAGACTGGAGAAAGGCCTTAGGTTAACCCTTTATCCCATAGTCTGTTTCTTGTTTTGAAGACAGGTGACAACTTAAAGCACAAACTGCTTTACTTTAAGTCTGCTTTCAGCTACATCTGCTAAGATGGAGGAAATATTTCCTATGTTGTTTATTCATTAGGTTTAACTGTATAAAATGGAAATATTTTCTTCAGCGGAGGACTGAATCAAATGTGTAAAAATGTGTATCTATGGAGTTATGGGTTAAACAGAATTATGAAACATTAGTTCTGGTTGTGATAATTATATGCTATATTGCAGGTTTTGAAATTATGGTTGACAACAGACATGGCAAATAATTTAAACATAGAAGCCCTCTGATCTGGGTCTACACTGTTTGCAAATGTAATGAGTATATAAATTTCAAATAGGTGCATGGTGTTGAAAGAGTTAACATGTACCTAAATTGTTGCCTTAACTCTTTGAACCCTAGTCCCGCATATAAGCATCCTTTTCAAACAGTGATCATGTGAATAGTACACTTGTCCTGTGCAAACAGTGAAGACCCAGATCAGAGGGCTCCGAAAGGAGCCCTCTGATCAGGGTCTTCACTGTTTGTCATAATGCCAAAAATGGATAAAAACAACCCTTAAAAGCCAGAAATGGACTAGACTAAAATCGAAACTGGAATTGTTCATTTACAGTTTTAGGGAGGAAAGAGTTAATGAGTACAGCAAGCTTTATAACAATTTGGTGACCTTGATCTCTGTGACCAAGGGTACGCTTTTATCTCACTTGAGCTGAAGACTCTAGCATATAAGAACTATTTGTTCTGGTGCATATTTGTTACTGTATATTATAAGACTTAACTGCTTTATCTAGTGATGAAGTAGATCACAGGTCTAAAAGCAGGGCACCGCAAATTTCATGAAAAGCTGGTTGCCCACAGGGCAACCAAAATTATTTTCTGGTTGCCCTGAATTTATCACACAAAAGATGTCCCAAATTAACCCGTTTAATTCAAACCCTTCATAGATGTACCAGATTTACCTTTTTAATTAAAACCCTTAATTCACAGCTTTTAGAATACTCAAAAGGATATATGCAACACCTCTCCCTGGATCTCATCAGGCAGGTGAAATTATTAGCATTGGATAATACATAGACATAGATAATACAGATCATCATCTCATTCTCCTGATACTGATAGGCTGTCACCATTTTTTTTGGTTTATATTATTCATGTTTTTTCATTCTTAAATTTGAAATTTAGTTACTATTTCTTAACATCTCTATATATCTCTCACACCTTTTCTTTCAACAGCTGTAGCAGTAGCATTGTAATCATTTAAAAATCTATCTCAGTCTCACCCTTCAAATTTATTAATTGACAGTATCAGGGGATTTCATAGGAGAACTAAGATGTAAGTTTTCTGCGTTCTTACATCCTGCACGGGGGCAGGGGCTCATGGTTTATTCATATCCACATTTTCTGGAAGTGACTTTCAGTTTGACTGAAGTAACTACACTTAAAAAACAAAATAAAAGTTCACGTTTTTCTGCCCATATTATTACACTCTCGAGTGATCGGATCCGTTTTTTAGCTCACCTGAGCCAAAGGCTCAAGGTGAGCTATTGTGACCGCTCACCGTCCGTAGTACGTCTGTCCGTCTGTCCGTCTGTCCGTCTGTCCGTCTGTCCGTCTGTCTGTCTGTCCGTCTGTCCGTCTGTCCGTCTGTCCGTCTGTCCGTTCACTTTTACTTCAAACGACATCTCTACTGAAACCCGCCGATTGTAGGGAGAGTTCAAACTGCTTATGATGTTCCTTGGATGCTTCTCTACAGAAGTTATTAAAAAAAAAGGAAAAAAAGCACAAACTCTGCTTGAAAAAGCAAAAAAGCAAAAATCTTTAAAAAATCTTCTTGCCCAAAACTACTAGGCCCTAAGCTTTGATATTTGTACAGTAGAATCTCCTGGTGGATCTATCTATAGTTTGTTAAAATGAAATCCCTAGGGTCACATTTGACACCACCCTGCACAGTTTAAGTGCTGCTCTAGGCAGGTTTTACAGTATTTTTGATTTAGGCAGAACTGTATTTACCTGAGTTACCCTTAATATACTATGGGCAAATAGCTAATATTTGCAAACATTTTGGATCCAGATCAGATGCAACATAATCATAATGCTACATCTAATCTGGATCCAACCTATTTGCCACTCATTTACCAACTTAACATTTTCTAAATTGTTTTTTTGTACACTTTTCACATACAGTAGGTTTTAAGCAGACATCATTTCAGTCTGGTAAGGGTAAGCCCAAGCGTTCTAGCCACTGAGGTCAAATATTATGCAACTCTGAACTGGTAGTGGGTATCACAGAACTGGTCATGATCAGCTGAACATGTTGTCTGCTAAAGTTTAGATATGGTTCAGTCTGATTCATACTTAGAGAAACAGGATCTGGAAGTGATCCACTGACAGTTATGTAATTATGTCTTATGCCATATTTATACATATGTTTAATATTGGTTTTGTCAGAGTTATCTGTATGTCTTTTCAATAATTCCACTTTAAACAGTCATGAAAATGTAAGATGCAAAAGTAAAGCAAAGTGTGCATTAACCCTTAGCCCGCCAAATAAATTGTCGTCTGCTATATTTCTCGTCTGCTTCAAGTTTCAAAGTGCTTCAAAGTTGCTCAAAATTGCTGAAAATGTTGTCCGAGTGTCAAACAGCTTGGATCCGGATGAGACGCCGAGTTACTCGGCGTCTAATCCGGATCCAAGCTGTTTGCATATAAAGCTATAGTCGTGAGTGGCAGGCTAAGGGTTAAGACACATTCTGCTTTACTTTCAACCTGCTTTAGGTGGCCACCTATTTTCAAAATTAGAAACATGCTATGGGGTAATGGGTAAAATGAAATTGCCTATTTGGAAAGAGCCTGATGAGAGGAAGTGCCATTTGCAAAGGCCATAACTCTGACATCATTGTTTTTTGAGTTATTTCCCTTTGTGATATTTTCTTGTCAAGAAGACAACTTCAGTTCTACTGATGCTATTGTAATGAAATTTTATGTATGGAAAGAAACTGATGAGAGAAAATGCCATGCACAAGGGCAGCAATATTTAGTTTTTCCCCTTTGTCATATTTTATTGTCAGGAAAATAATTCCAGTTCTGTTGACGCTAGTGAAATAATTATCATTTATTGGAAATGGAAATAGCTTGATAAGAGGATGTGTCATGGATAAGGGTCATAAGCTTGGCAACAAAATTCACTTTTGTCATGTTTTCTTGTCTGGAAGATAACTCCATTTATAGTTATATTAAAATGTTGTCTTGCCCAGTCAACTTAGGTACAAACTTCAATGTCCTCAGGTGAGCGAATTAAGGGCCATGGCCCTCTTGTTTATCATTATTATTTGCTTTCCGAAAATTCACCAAACAAGTTTTTTACTTTACAAACTTCGAGGAAGACAACCCAAGTCCAACATTTCATTTGTGAACAAAACTATGTTAAAGTCCATAATTACTGCACCTATCTTTGAAAGTTATTATTAAGACTTGAAAATCGCTGGTAAAACATATTTATTGCCAGCACAATGTTTAATCTTATTTAACAGTGTTTCATTGTACTTTCATTTTTATAGGAAATCCTATATTCATCTTTCATATCATTCGGAGCTCCCCAGGTGTTATCGCTGAATTTAATGACTGGTTCACAAAAAGTTAACTAAGTGTACCAGTCTGTGTTTATAAAATTCTTCTGCGATAAATTTAGAAGTATGCCGAATGTATCCACGAGATTGTTTACACAAAATGACAAGCTCAGCATGGTGTTTGATCAAGCGTGAACTGCTAATTGGGGTGTGTTATCGCTAATCCACAAGAATCCTTTGTAACCGTTCTACCCTACAGACAAAGATAAGTGTCCACAGGGGTCTTAATTAATCGGCAAATTTGTTGCACACTTTCAATATTTATGGCTTTAGTCTGATGTAGATGCAGTACCGCTAGACAGTAGTAGACACAAGGTCTTACTGTTACGAAATGCAACTAGTAGATGACTCGCACGGCATTATTCTGACATATTGAAATTTTCCAAAAGTGAAATAATCCGGGCATCTTAAAATGGAATTAAAGGGTTGCCCGCCGGGCAGCAGTTGGAAAAATATGGTTGCCCAAGCTAAACATTTGGTTGCCCGCCGGGCTCCGGGCACAGGATTTGTCGTGCCCTGTCTAAAAGTCATTATTGTGTATCTATCATTATTCTATGCGGTAACAGGTTTATAACTTTTTTGTTTCAGGAAAATGAGCCATATAAGCATGGCGCTTTTAAAATTCAAATAGACTTTCCAGCTGAGTATCCATTTAAACCACCTAAAGTTACATTCAAGACAAAGATTTACCATCCAAATATAGATGAAAAGGGCCAAGTATGTCTGCCTATAATTAGTGCAGAGAATTGGAAACCAGCTACGAAAACAGATCAGGGTAAGCAGGCTGTTTTTAACAACTCTCCAGGGTCCCGTTTCATAAAACTTGGTACAACAAATGTTGTCGTAAGTCAGATTATAAAAGTTTCAATTATTATTTATTTCTCCATCTCATCCTGCCTTGTGACATCTTTTTGGAATCGTCTTGAAAAGACAATTCCAAAGAGATGTCACAAGACAGGATTAGATAGAGAAATCAGAAAGTAAATATATTTTGAAGTTTTTACTTAAGATCGTTTTTGTCGTACGCAGTTTTATGAAACGGGCCCCAGGGCTCCAGATGAAGGCAGTATTTCAAATGCTAAAATCCCCACGCTTCCAATGAACCCTATGATGTGACTACTCATTAGAATTGTCGCCTTGCGACAGTTCTAATGAGTAGTCACATCATAAGGTTTGGTGGAGACATAACGACGAAACAGCTGGATATACGTGTAAGTGGTTTACATGTACACAGTTTTATCTGGAGCCTTTGACTTTCCATGCATGGGTCTTGAGACTCAATAGGAAACCAGGGAGACTATAGTTATTGTGTACTCCTATAAATGTCTGTAAGTCAGTCCAGTTAACTCTAAATGCATGCTGGGTAATTTTGTCGTCTGCAACAAATGTCGTCTGCCAACTTTTCTTTAAATAGAATTTTCAAAATTATTTCCCCTAACAGGGTCAGAGTGTGAAACAGTTTGGATCCTGATGAGATGCCGCATTGCGCGGCGTCTCATCAGGATCCAAACAGTTTGCAAAGGTAATCACTGTGGCAGTCATATCCGCCGCTAGCATGCAAAGAGTTAAGCTTTGTCACCAATTACCGGTAGGTGACATGTATTGCTACAGCATAACCCTATTTGTTACAATTGAAATAATCTAGAAATCTATTAAGATAATGGCCTTGATTGCACCTCATGTAAAAGGAAGTGTTTATGAGAGCAAACAGTGTGTCCTTTTAAGTCAAGATGTGCCAAAGTATTATGAATCCATGGAACTTTTCTACAAATGTGTCCCAGGTAATTTTTAAAATAATACTGGCTGAGGTAAATAACTGAAAAAAGAGAAGATCAAGACAAGCAATGAGCCTATTACAACAAATAATGTGACTTTTGTCTTAACCCTTTACTCATAAATATGCCTTTTTATGCCTTTAATTTATTTTATAATTCCACTTTATACATTCATGAATATGTATTGTAAGAAATGTTTTCTATATCCTAGCAACTACAGCAAGCTGAAAGTAAAGCAGAATGTGCAATAATGCACACTCTGCTTTACTTTCAACCAGCTTTAACTTAAAGTTTAAGTGGTCACCTGTCTTCAAAACTAGTAACAAGCTATGGAGTAAAGGGTTAACCCATGATTCTTAAGAGATAATATTGTAGAAAAATAAAATTTAAACTCACAATGCAGACCCAGATCTGTGGGACTCTTTTCTTTAATGTAGGAAAAATTAAAGGCATGAAAAGATGTATTGTGGTGCTTTAATGCCGGGGAAAAGTGTTAATACAGTGTCAACGTTAAGGACAGTCATACCGCGGGGCATCCATGGTTTACAAGCATGTTTCTAGTTTTCTTGTAACTTTGCTACAGTGGAGAATCTGTTATTCTTTCCCAATAAACGCGTTTACGCTAAAACAATTATTTGCAGTGCAAACAGTTTGGAGCCAGATCAGACGCCGGGTAACCCGGCATCTGATCAGGCTCCAAACTGTTTGCCACCAAGGTAAACAAGAATTATCAGAATTGTCCAAAAGTTGTTCTTTTCTACGTTTTAGTACTTTGCGTTTGCGTACGTTTGCGTTTAAACGGGAAAGAATAACAGATTCTCCACTGTAAATGATGTGTTAACTCTTTGTTTTCAGTCATACACTCCCTTGTTGCCTTAGTCAACGACCCAGAGCCCGAACATCCTCTAAGAACAGACCTAGCTGAAGAATATTCTAAAGACAAGAAAAAGTTTATGAAAAATGCACAGGAACATACAAAGAAGTACAGTGAAAAGCGTCCGACAGACTGAACAATCTAACTGTGATCAATTCTAAGATATATGATGGAATACTAGGAGACGTGACTCAAATTTTATATGCTATTTCTGTCTTGCAATACTAGAATGTTTGTGGTATTTTCAGGCTCTCTGGCAATATTAACATAATTACCAACTTCAGAGCTCCAGATAATAGGACTGGGAAGTATTTCAAAAACTCTAATCCTTTTGCCTCCACTTAACACTATGATGTGACTACTCACTGGAATCAGTGCTTTGCAAGGATTCTAATGAGGAATCATAACTTTTGGTTTGTTGGAGGTATCAGGACTGCAATTTCTCCTGAATTTTCCAAAATCTTACGATTTTTTTTTATCCTAGCAGATGGTTGCTTTAAGCAGGCTGAAAGTAGAGCAGAATGCACATATTCTGCTTTACTTTCAATATGCTTTAAGTAAACACCCTTGAAAAATAGAAAATTTGGAAATCTTAGGAATTTTTCATGATCAAGTTATGGCAGCCCTGAGGTATAACGGAGAAAACATCTGAATCAAGTGGTTTACACACTGTAATCTGGAGCCCTTCACTTACTATGTACTTGTTATGCTACCAACAGTAATATCTCTGCTACTATGACTACTCAAATGAGAATACCCATTACCCCATAAATACAACTTTTTAAGCCCTTTAATTAAATCCTCTACTGAAGAAAAGGGTTACCCCAATTTATACTGTAACAAATAAAAATTATAAGAAATATTTTCTATATTCTAGCAGATAATAGCTTAAAGCAGGCTGAAAGTAAAGCAGAATGTGTCTTAAGGCACATTCTGCTTTACTTTCAACCTGCTTTAAGTGGTCACATTTCTTCAAAACTAGAAACAGGCTATGGGGTAATGGGTCAATGTGGTGAAGACTAGCTGTAGGTTTAACCCGTTCAATCATAGCAACAAGTTCTCATGTCTGTTACAGAGTTCAAGATAAAAAAAAAAGTTTTTCAAGGCATATCTTTAATGTTCTCATTTATTTCTCAATCAAACCTTTTGTAATCACTACTTTTAGAATCATCTCTTTGGAAGAATCCGATGATTCTAATAAGAAATCACATCCAGGTTTCCAGATAAGGGGAGTATTTCAAACACTTAAATCTTTATTTCTGCATTAAACCCTATGGTGTCTCTACTCATTAAAATTGTCTCTTCGAAACGATTTAATTGAGTAGTAATACCATAGGATTTGGTGCTGAAATGAATGAGAAAATGTTTGATTTGTTCAGTTTACTCCCGTATCTGGAACTCTGCACATCTTAGAATTAGATGGTGACAACTTGACTAGTTTCTGAAATACTTGCCTTATCTAGTGTTTTCAGACTTCAATATAATTTAGATTTTCAGGATTGAATATGTTAGGCAAATAACAAGTCTGAAGTGCAGCCACCTGTTTAATCTTCTACAGGCTGCAAGCAAATATGTGAGAGAGCTATTGAAAACAGTGTGGATCCAGATGAGAAGCGGAGTAATTTGATCTCATCTAGACCCAAACTGATTGACACTGAATATATTTCGGTAAAGAAAATGCATATTAATCAACTTTGATATGTGGTATGGACAAACAAAGTTTGCAGACAACAATTTCACAGCGTGCAAAATGTTGATATCGGAAAGCTTGCTTTCTTTTCAACTGTTATAATAGTGGGGCATTACTGTATGGTCAGTTTACAAATACTACTAGTGTTGGTTAGAAAACAAGAATTGAACTGGAGAAAAGTAAGGTCTGTAAGCTAAGTTTTGTCTGCATTTTGTAAAAATCTATTGTTTGGGGTTTTGATGAAAGAAATTATTCCAAAATGTTTCAAAGAGTAATTTATATGATTGTTTGAGCATATATCAATTATTTCTTTGGATTCTATACATATTTGTTTTTTCTTTTCAGTTAAAATAAAACCTTAGGTATGAACTTTGAGAGTTCCAGATGTTTTTCAAAAATTTAAATTCTTACATCTCTATCAAATCACATGCTTTGACTACTCATTAGAATTGTTGCTTTGCGATGATTCTAACGAGTTGTCACATTATACGATTTAGTAGAGGCATAAAGAAGAAAACAGGAAAATTTGGCTAACTCGCTGTTATCTGGAGCCCTTGCCCCAAGGTTTATCAGAATTTGAGTTGAGTCTTAGAGCATTCTCAAGCATTTGATTGGTCAGATTTGAGCTTATGCTCAAATCTGTCTAATCAGATGCTTGAGAACGATTCCAGACTCTACTCAAAAGCTTTATAACCATGAGTCCCGCTGATGTTTATCTATTCTCAGTATTGATCCATTTCCTATTCATTTGCACATTTCTTCCTTTAAATCTATAATGCATACCTGTATTGATTTGTGTACATTTATTTTATTGGTAATATACTCAAAGTACTAGCTATATAAAACAATAAGTTTGTAGGTAACTGCCAT
Source organism: Gari tellinella (assembly GCA_922989275.2). Lineage (NCBI taxonomy): Eukaryota > Metazoa > Mollusca > Bivalvia > Cardiida > Psammobiidae > Gari > Gari tellinella. The sequence goes on along the minus strand of OV277868.1, from coordinate 33,434,332 downwards.
GCATGTTTAGACAGGGATAACTTCAGTCTAACCAAGTTTTAAAGTCACACCCATATTGGGTTGTTAGTTTCATAAATTTTGATTGAATCCTTGATATTGACAAGGGGAGACTGAACTGGAAACATTTATATAAAGAAGTAGGCAGAAGTTATCTAAACTTTCCCCTTCATGGCTTGTTTAACCCATTACCCCATAGCCTGTTTCTAGTTTAGGAGACGTGACCACTTAAAGCAGGTTGAAAGTAAAGCAGAATGTGCCTTATGGCACATTCTGCTTTACTTTCAACCTGCTTTAAGCTACCATCTGTTAGAATATAGAAAATATTTCTTATGATACACGTTCATGACAGTATAAATTGGAACTGTTTTCTTCAGTGGAGGGATAAATTAAAGGCCTAAAAAGGATTATTTATGGGGTAATGGGTTAAAATGGTTGTTTAATAAAAGCTGACTTCAGGTAAAGCAACAATCTCCAAAAGCGGGATTTTTGCATTATTTTATGTCAGCTTTAAGCAGCAACCAGCAAGGATGGATGGCTAATTTCCTATGACTGTTTACCAGGGTAAAAGAAGCACAAACAGGCATACTTATTAAGGATAAGGACTAGATACTGATGATTTTATTAATGAAAGAGTAAAGCTAACTACATGACTGTGTAATGTGCTATGGAGATTGTCAGGTTGGAGTTGATCAGGTTCTACTGATCTAGGGATGTTTCTTTATGTTTTTTTGGTTAAAAATTACAAGGGTTGACAGTTTGGATTCTGTTGCAGAGTTTCGTGAAGATTATAAAAAAAGAAGTAGAGTTGAACTTCGATATCTCGAACTGGTTTAACTCAAACTATCCGATAGTTCGACATTAATTCATGCTCGGTTAAGTCTTACATACCCATATTTCAAAGTTAAAACGTGGCTTAGCCACATTTTAACTTTGAAATACGGGTATTTTTGACAAAACCGACTTCGAGATATCGAAGTTCGACTGTAGTTTTAAGATATTGACAGAGAAGTGTTTACAATCAAACTGTGTTCAGATACAATTCAAGGAAGCATGTATGTCTCTCTATTTAATGATAACTGTTTAATGTAAGACTACAGGAATGCAAGAAGTGCTGTTTGCATCACTGTCATGTCACATTTAGCTACTACCAATATTAACTCATTACTCTATAAATACACACCTATTTACACCACCAATTATGTTTGAACTAAGGAAAGTAATTCCTACCTAGGAAGTCCTGCATATAAAACACAGAATGCACATTCAGTATCTTTATAGATTGTAGCTTAAAGCAGATTGAATGTAAAGTAGAATGCTTTTAAAGGCACATTCTTCTTTACTTTCAACCTGATTTTATTGGTCACCTGTCTTCAAAAGAAGAATCAGGCTACAGAGTAAATTAATTGTTAAGACTGCTATTCATAATCATATTCCTTCAGATCTACTCCCTTTGCATTTGCTAAACTCTGGTTTGACAGCATTAAATTGTGAAACTGAATTCTAACACATTCAACCCTAGCTACCCTAGTATACTTATCATTTACAAACAGTGTACCTGTGATGATTACACTTGTCATATGCAAACAGTGAAGACCCTGATCAGAGGGCTCCTTAAGGAGCCCTCTGATCAGGGTCTACACTGTTTATCATTTTGAAATATATTGTTAAAATCTACCCTTAATAGTCAAAAACGGACTTTACTTAATTTGAAGAATTGTCCATTAAAATTGTCAGGGGTGAATGAATTAAACGAAGTAAATAGTAACCCTGCCACTGCATTACCATGAGTACAATGGTTATTTACAAACAGTTTTACACATGCCACGATATTACTTCAGCCAATTTACCTAAACGTTAAATTTAAGAAATAAAATAAACAAACAATAATTTGTTTAAAGGCGAGGCAATGAAGGTGTTAATTGTTCAGTTCTATGCAACAGAAAGGTGCAACAAAAAATTAATCAACTTTCAGTTCTTATAGGATAGTTTAGCTTCTAAGGCTTTAACTCTTTCCTCAATAGAAGCGCCTTTTAGCGGATATGATTTATTCCTCCGCTGAAGAAAATAGTTCCAATTTAAACAGTCGTGAATATGCTTCATAAGTAATATTTTCTTTATTTGGGCAGGTGGTAGCTTAAAGCAGGCTGAAAGTAAAGTAGAATGCGCCTTAAGGCGCATTCTGCTTTACTTTCAACCTGCTTTAAGAGGTCAACTATTTTCAAAACTAGAAACAAGCTATTGGGTAAAGGGTTAATGTGTAGTCAATAATGTCAAGATGAAAGACTTGAATCTTTTTAAATTGTCAAAGGCTTTGACCTTAGATCCAAAGTATTTGAGCTGTTCATTTAACCCTTTCATATATATATTTATGCCTTTTTCATACCTCTACCTGCTCCTAAAAAAAACAACATTTTGATACATCTACAAAAAAGTTGTTTCCTACATCCTGAAAACAGGCTGAAAATGAAACAAAAAGCTGCTTTAGGGGATTTTTTCTTTATTTTCAGCCTGTTTTTTAACCCATTATTTTAAAAGGTTTCTGTTTTTCTTTTCAAACTGCTCCAATTAACGTGTCTAAAAGTTAAATGCTGAGAAAAAGCTTTGAAGAAAAGGGATAAATGTAAAAAGACTTCAAGTAAAGCATGAACATTGAAGTGGGACTTGTTTTCATATCTTTTTTTTGTTTTATTTTTAAACGCAAGAGATTTCTGTGTTTCCTCTTTTTTGCAAATATTTGCCTATGGGTAAGGTATTGTTCAAATTTGTATTTGAGCTACTTAGGTCTGTATTGTTGTGTAAATGTCAGAGGTATGGTAAGGAGAATGAAAGCTTCATCAGTATGGCCCCAACTCTTTGCATACTAGCAGCATATTCTTGATTATGTGAGTAAACAGTTTGGATCCTGATGTGACGCCACATAATGTGGCGTCTCATCAGGATCCAAACTGTTTGACACTCTGATCTTGTTTTGATAAGGAATTTTGAAATTTCTATTTTAAGAACGGTAGCCGATGATAATTGTTGCAAAAGACAAAAATATCCAGCATGCAAAAATATCCAGCGTGCAAAGAGCTAAATAAGTGTTTGTAAAGTGAAAGTGAACTTCCTAACAAATTTCCTTTATGTCTCCTCCAAACCCTATGTTGTGACCACTCGTTAGAATCACCTTTTCGAGATGATTCTAATGATTGGTAACGGCCAAGGAGTTAGGTGGGGACATAAGGAAGATACTATCTCATATGCTCGCATTATCTGGAGCTCTGTACATGACACGAAGATCAAGATAAACTATGATAGTAGAGTGAATGGGTATATATCATCGTAAGTGCTAGGCATCAGTTGTGCTAATTTGTTAGTTTTAACTTAATTTCAGGAAAGTATAGTATTTTCAAATAGTAACATGTATGTCTTTAATACAACTAGAGCAAATCAATAAATGTGTAAAGTCAAACATGTGTTATGCAATCATTTATAGGAAGATGCACATGGCTTAACCCTTTACCCAATAACCTGTTTCTAGTTTTTGAAGACAGGTGACCACTGAAAGCAAGCTGAAAGTAAAGCAGAATGTACCTAAGGGTGCATTCTGCTTTATTTTCAGCCTGCTTTAAGGTACAATCTGATAGAAAATATTTCTTGTGATACATATTCATGGCTGTATAAATTGTAATTATTTTCTTCGGTGAAGGAATAATTAAAGGCTTAAAAATGTTCTATCTTTGGAGTAAAGGGTCAATCTGATAGAAAATATTTCTCACGATACATATTCATGGCTGTATAAATTGTAAAGGGTCAATCCTTCTTTATGCTAAAATGGTCACATGGACTATTCCACGTTTGAAAAATGACCTGTTCATATTAACTCATTATCCCCTGAAAGTTCCAATGGACGATTCCAGTTTTCAATAAAGGTTGATCCATTTTCGACTATTTAGGGTTGTTTTTTTGTAATAAATTGCAAAATGACAAACAGTGAAGTCCCTGATCAGAGGGCACCTGCAAGGGGCCCTCTGATCAGGGACTTGACTGTTTGCATAGGACAAGTGTACTCTTCACAGGTACACATTTGGTAAAGGCCGCATATATGCGTCACTAGGGCTCAATGAGTTAATTCTTAGGACTGTTTTTAGGAGATATTTTTATAACAGTAGAATTGGAGTTAAGACCCTGGCCATGTGTTGGGAGGCTCCATGAGGAGCCCTCTGGTCAGGATCTACACTGTTTGCGAAATAGAGATTTTGTATACTTGTTTACAGTAAAGATAGGGTGTGCACATGCTTAACATAGACAATAATATAGAAAGTACCTTTTGGATAGAAATGAGAGATTGTCTTTCAGTGCGAGAATTAAATCTCATGATTCTCGTTTTCACTCTACTTGTTTTCATTGTCTTTTCTCTGTCTTTGGCTTGCTGTGTGTATTGTAAGAATTGTCAATTGGATTAGTTGATGGTATTGGTGTTTTCTTCTGACCTGTCCGAGTAATTTTAAGATTGGAACATTCTAAAATTTTAAAAGGGATGATCACCATACTCAGTGATTTCCGTACAGTCAGCCAGGGATACGGAAAGCTGTATATATTGTGCGGCTGCGTAATGTATAAAGTAGAGAAGACATTATTATGTCAGGAATAAACACAATGCACTAAACTGTAGAAAATTAATTTCATCTTTTTAATCTGGGTGGCAAACAGGTTGGAGTCTGATCAGATGCCGGGTTACCCGGCGTCTGATCTGGCTCCAACCTGTTTGCAATGGACATAATAGTTTTAGCAAAAACAGGTTTATTGAGAATGAATAACATATCAGTAAAATTAGCGCAGCTGTCTCATGCTGCACGAGGATCATGCTTATCTCAAGTTGAAAAGTGTACGACTATATAGATCCGATGTTACCCTGTTATCTATTTACCATTATGAACTATTATGTTCTAAAAATAACTTGGACAAGTCAGAAAAATCGGACAATAAGATCTTGCACACTTGATATATATCGTTGTATATTCTATTTCTTTGAAAAAGCTCCTTTGGATGCGTCTACTTAATCCTTTACCCCGTAGCCTGTTTCTAGTTTTGAAGACAGGTAACCACTTAAAGCAGGTTAAAAGTAAAGCAAATTGTGCCTTCAGGCACATTTTGCTTTACTTTCAGCCTGCTTTAAGCTATAATCTGCTAGAATATAGGTAATATCTTATATATATATTGCATTCATTACCGTTTAAAATGGAACCATTTTCTTCAGTGGAGGAATACATTAGATGCCCTAAAAGGCACTTTTATGGAGTAAAGGGTTAATCTTTCACAATATAAGCAACACAGTTGGATATCAGTTGATGATGTTGGAAAGAGTTGGCAGCGTAAAGCACTATAAAAGTAAAGCAAAGGGTGCCTCAAGCAGATTTCTGTTTTTCGTTCAGCTGTCCAGTCTTTTCAACACCATTATTCAATATTTAATTCAATTCAGCCAATGCTATAGAGGTGATTTTCACGTTTGACACTTACAGTAAAATCCATCTATTATGAAAACTCAAAAGTTTGTTTTGGTGTTTATATCTCTTCCCTCACAGATTTCAATGTTTAACCCTTTGTCTACCAGCTTGTTTTCAATTTAATGACAGCAAGTTTCGTAAAGAAGAGAATCTTTCAAGACTGAAAGTAAAACAGAAAGCTCTTTGTCCAGACATTTAAGAAGCATAAAAGCTATTTTTATAAACAATAGGGTAAGGTGTCGAAAGGCATGTCTATGAGGAAAGATTTTAACAAAGCAGCTGTTTAAAGTAGGATACATGCTTTACATTCAACTTGAAGCCATCTCTCAGTGTGCAATAAAGTTAAATTATCAGAACAAGGTACAATAATATAATGGCTTTTCTGTGAATAATAAGTCAAGACACTTCTATAAACAAAAGGACTACTTAAAACAATATTTGGGTGTAGCAGAAGACTGCCAAAGCTGTCATCTGTCTTTAACTTTGAACACTTAAGTGATGTTGTAGTCTGCAAAAAGTGTTGTCTGATTCCGTTCATAAAACAGAATTTTGTGTATTTCTTTGCAAAACTGAGTGTAAAACAGTTTGGATATAAAGGGTTTGAAAATTAATCACTGCGGTTAATCACATTAATTCCTCCACTGAAGAAAATATTTCCAATTTATACAATTATGAATATGTATAATAAGAAATAGTTTCTATATTCTAGTTGGTGGTAGCTTTAAGCAGGCTGAAAGTAAAGCAGAATGTGCCTGAAGGCACATTCTGCTTTACTTTCAACCTACTTTAAGTGGTCACCTATATTTAATACTTCAAACAGGGTAATGGGTTAAAGCAGGATAAAAGTAAAGCTACCTTTTCTTGCTTTAAACTCTCATCTGTCTTGAATACCATATTTTAGACTCATTTTCAGTGGTGGTAAGAGATGTTTTACTGTACTTTGTTCTCAGTTTGAATGATTTTTTGTAAACAACTTTTGTACTGTGTGGGACATAACTTTTATTGTTTAAGTAAGTAAATGGTTGTTCTGGTAGTTTTGTGTTATTTGTTTCTGTATAGTGTGGAAGCAACTGCGATTCAGGGGCCCGTTTCATAAAACTTTGTACGACAAATGTTGTTGTAAGTCAGATTATAAAAGTATCAATTATTATTTATTTCTCCATCTAATCCTGTCTCGTGACATCTCTTTGGAAGCGTCTTTTCAAGACGCTTCCATAGAGATGTCACAAGACAGAATTAGATGCAGAAATCAGAAATTAAATGTATTTTAAAGTTTAGACTTACGATCGTTTTTGTCGTACGAAGTTATATGAAACGGACCCCAGGTCATCAGTCATAATTGTGTAAACCCATTCCCCCATTAATACAACTTTAATTTCTTCCTCCACTGAAGAAAGTATTTTCACTTTATACAGTCATGCCTATGCAACATAAGAAATAGTTTCTTTAGTCTAGCAGGGGGTAGCTTAAAGCAAGCTGAAAGTAAAACAGAATGCACCTTCTGCTTTACTTTCAACCTGCTCCAAGTGGTCACATATGTCTTCAAAACTAGACACAGGCAATGGGGTAATAGGTTAAGGTAGTACTTCCCTAATGAGATCAGGCCAATGACTGTCAATATCAGCATTTGGTCATCCTTCAACTGACGGTCAATATAACATCAGCTAAGAAATGGCTGTTTGCTTTACATAGATTACCGATCTTCTGCATTCAGCAATGACCTGTCTCCAGATATCCTTTAGTTCCGTGGCCATTCATTGCAGGATCATGTAGATCTATACAGTAAAACATCTCGATTAAGACGGCCAAAGGGAAGGCTATGATTTGTATAAAAAACATGTGACAGCTTAAAGCAAAAGACAAATGACAGCTTAAAGCAAGGAGCCTTCTGTTTTATTGTCACCTTGCTTTAAGCAGTCATCTGTCCTAAACACTTAATAATAATAAACACAATTTTGGGGTCATAATTGAGAGGTTTTGCTGCATCTCTAAAGCTGGGTAGAAGTTTTTTTCAGGACACGAGAAACACTGACAGTTTGTTAACCCTTATAGAAGCGCCTTTTAGCACATTCCGTTTAATCCTCCGCGGCAGAAAATAATTCCAATATATACAGTCATGAATATGTATCAGAAGGAATATTTTCTTAATTCTAGCAGGTGGTGCCTTAAAGAAGGCTGAAAGTAAAGCAGAATGCGCCTTATGGCACATTCTGCTTTACTTTCAACCTGCTTTAAGTAGTCACCTTTTTTCAAAACTAGAAACAGGTTATGGGGTAAATGGTTAAGGGTGCTTCTTTTGAGCAATGCCTTGCGCACCATCTCCTCTCGATCCAAACTCGTGCACCACTCATCACAATTCTACTGCTGTCATGCAAATATTTAAGTATTTACTCTATAGCCATGGTGTAAAGCATCTAGTTTTAACCAGCTCTGGCATAAATAGTAAAATTGTATTTAACTCTTGTCCTCAATAGCCTAAAGTGCAAATGACCCATATCCAGCTGTTTAAACTGCTTAAAGGAAAATGAGCTTTAGGAGCGTTCTGCTTGACTTTCTTCTTGCTTTAAGCTGTATTCAATACCATACTTCATTTTGGCACTAATCTGGATGACTATGTTGAGGTGTCTGTTGAGTAATGCCATTATTGGCTACAGCAAGTGACTGCTTAAAGTACGATTGAAATAAGGCAGAAGCTCCTATACTGGAAAGTGTGTATCAGCAGAAGGTGCAAATGACAGATGGTAATGCAGCAATAAAGGGGAGGGATATAGTGAATCTAACTTAATGACTCATTGGGTTTGTCCCCAAACTGTTTCAAATAATAGCATTGTAACCCCTGGTCAATGGACTCCTGAAGGGTTTCTCTGATCTGGATCTACTGTTTGCAAGGGATGTTCTAAAATGTAACTCTTTTGCTAATAGCACACATATTGGTGCTTCAAAAACAGTATAGACTGGGTGCATACAACTCTTGAAGGAGCTGTCTGCATTGCTTTCTTTTAGGATGTCTTAAACTAGTCTGCACTCTTTTCTGGTGAATTTGTTTCCTTAGTTTATACGCCAATTAGAAATAGTTCAGACGATAGATGATCATAGTAGGTTGGAGTTATAGACATGAATATTTATTATTACGGATAACACATTGAATCCTTGCAATTAGTATACCCATTCTTTACAAATATACAATGTACAGTATGTAAAAATCTAAAAATTGGGACACCCTTAACAGCTGCTGAAATTATCCTAAAACTTGAATTACGTGTAATTGCTTTTGTCACACATTTATTTATCCAAAAGGTGCAAACTGAGAGACAAACAGTGTAGACTGATCAGGCAGCCCTATCAGAAGCAGTTGGATCAAGAACTACAGTTTGCCAAAGCCTTTCTTTCCCAATACTTAGGGTATCTCTGAAAGTGTAAATCCATCATATACAAACAGTGTAGACCCATATCCGAGTGATCCTAAAGGAGCCCTTTGTTCAGGATCTGCACTGTCTGCCACTTTGCAATATATTGCAGAAAACAAGTCTTAAATAGACTTAATCAGAAACTGTTATTGTCCATGGAATTTATGGGGTGAATGAGTTAGGTCTGTATGTTCCATCAGGACTCTTAGTGATTTGATATGAGGAAATACTGGGTCCCTGGTTGTAAAGCGTCCCAAGCTGTGCCTGATACTGTTCTCAAGCATCTGATTGGTCAGATTTGAGCCTAGGCTCAAATCTGACCAATCAAATGCTTGAAAACTATTTCAGACTTAAATGAAAAGCTTTATAACGTTGGAGCCAGGTGATGTTAGTGCTTGTTTTCTTTCCTTTTATTTGTATCTTAGTCTGTTGCAAACATGACATTAAGTAATGTGTAGCGCAGTAAGCACATTCATATCTGGGTGTAAGTAAAATAAATGTTTTGTTCCAAACTCTTGCTTGTTGTCAGTTCTATTCCCATACTCATTACTCAATAAATATACAGTTTTACACATTTAACCCTTAGCCTGCCACTCACGACTTTAGCTCCATATGCAAACAGCTTGGATCCGGATGAGATGCGGAGTAACTCGGCGTCTCATCCGGATCCAAGCTGTTTGACACTCGGACAACATTTTCAGCAATTTTGAGCAACTTTGAAACTTGAAGCAGACGAGAAATATAGCAGACTACACTTTATTTGGCGGGCTAAGAGTTAATTGATTCCTGCACTGAAGAAAGTACAGTAAAACCTCTCTATAATGGCCACTAAAACAATGCCTAATTGATTGTATAAATGACAGGTGACGGCTTAAAGCATGGTGACAGTAATTTTTTTGAGTAAAACAGAAAGCTCCTAAAGACTGCTGAAAGCATAGTGACAGTAAAACAGAGAGCTCCTTAAGACAGGTGACGGCTTAAAGCATGGTGACAGTAAAACAGAAAGCTCCTAAAGGAGCTTTCTGTTTTACTGTCACTATGCTTTCAGCAGTCAACTGTCGAAAACACCGAGTAAATTATCACACTTTAGTGGTTGTTATCGAGAGGTTTTACTGTAGTTTCACTTTATACAGTCATGCAATTAACAGACTATTATTTTCTATCCAAGCAGATAGTAACATAAAGCAAGCTGAAAGTAAAGCAGAATGCACCATAACGCCCATTCTGCTTTACTTTCAACCTGCTTTAAGTGTTCACCTGTTTTCAGAACTTCTTGTGAACACACATCACTAAGGTACAGTCAATGGGTTAACTCCAAAGTTCAACAGTTACTTTTGTGTGGAAAACGGGTATAAATGAGGAGCATGGATTTAACATTTCAAAACCCCAAGTAAATTTATATTTATCAATTTATTTAACACAGCATATAAATGGCAGGTACTATTTTTTCAGTTTTTCACCCAACTAAAAACACCATAAATAAACAATACCGTTTGTTTATTTGCCTTTGTTTACGAAACAGTATCACTGAATGACAAAAACGTTCTCTTCAACAAGCTCTTAAATATATTTCAGATGTTCAAAATTCCCTGCCTGAAAGTTCAATTTTAAAGGTCTATGTGCAGTTCACTCTTCTTCATGTTCATGTACGGGCAGTTCCTCGTCATATCCAACACCTGGTACCATGTTTGTCTTTGGGTTATGTAAAATGGTGCGGTTACCATCTCCATAAGGGAATTTCTGAAAAAAAGAAAAGAAGCATGATACTTCAAAGTAACAATCATCACTTGTATTTCTCACAAACTAAACTCTGCCTGAGGGGAGCTGCTCAAAGTATGAGAGAATACAGTAAAATCTCTCTATTAGTCGTTTACAATACAACCACTTAACCCATTACCCTATAAATATGCCCTTTTACTCCTTTAATTTATATCTAAAAATTGAAGAGACTAGTTCTAATTTATTATGTTATAAATGTGCAGCATAATAAATATTTTCTTTATTCTAGGAGATGGTAGCTTAAAGCAGACTTAAAGTAAAGCAGAATGTGCCTTAAGGTGCATTCTGCTTTATTTTCAGCATTCTTTAAGTGGTCACCTATCTTCAAAACTTGAAACAGGCTATGGGGCAATGGGTTGTGTTTATTAGCAGCTGTTTAAGGCAGGTTACAGCTTAAAGCAAGGTGAATGTAAAACAGAAAGCTCCTATATGAGCTTTCTATTTTTTAGCTCACCTTTTAAGCTGTCACCTGTATTTTATGCAGTCAATTAGCCTATCTTTTAGGGTATGTAATAGTGGTTTTCCTGTACTCTCATCATGCAGCCTATGCCAGGGCTGCCATTTCTCCGGATTTTTCCTAAATCTCCGGATTTTTTCTGAGTGTGCGGTAGCTTAAAGCAGGCTGAAAGTAAAGCAGAATGCGCCCTAAGGCGCATTCTGCTTTACTTACAGCCTGCTTTAAGTAGTCGCATGTCAACAAAACAAGAAAAAGGCTATGGGGTAAAGGTACGATTCGTAAAATCGCACTTGAAAAATGCAAATTTGAGAATCTTAGGATTTTTAATGTCAACTTATGGCAGCCCTGCTATGCTATACTTAATTCAGTCACAGGGACCCGGCACATTGATTTTTGAGAGAAAAACGGGACAGGTGTTCGTTCACAGCCAACACAGCATTGACCACTATTGTACGCTTGTTTAGGCTTTAATATCGAGCATTACAGTCATACAGTTCCATGGATGTACGTTTTTGACACCGATCAAAGCTGTTTTATTCTCAAATCATTGCCGTATCAACAACAAAGTCACATGTTTACATCACAGAGACGATTAATTTTTGAGAAATAAAATTGTCAGAAGCTTTATATAGTCTCTATAACACTTTCTGACAATTTTTTCTCTCAAAAATCAATCCTGTCGGGTCCCTGTGGTCCAAAACGTGTATCTATGGAACTATATGACTGTCATGCTCGATATTACCGTCTAAACAAGCGTCAAGTAGTGGTCAATGCTGTTTCGGCTGTGAACGAACACCTGTCCCGTTTTGCAAAAATCGGTGATTTCAGTGACTAGACGCTGTTACTGTTGGAAGTGCCTGCTTACAGTTGATTTTAGGTTATGTTTTTATAGAAGGGTATTATATAAGCTAGACAGAAATGCAAAAAGAGTGTCGTTTGATCAATTATTATACATGTTATGCCCGGTTTTGTCGAGATAGGGTGAGAATATACTGACTATCAGTTGTACCCCTTGTCTCTATATATACTTTCTAACATTTTTTTTCTCTCAAAAAATCAATCGGGTCGGGTCCCTGTGAATTCAGTGAGGCCCAGACCTACCCATACTCAAGAGGTTTTTAAATCATTATTTCTAACCAAACTATCAAATATCCCAGTCAGCACACCCATATCAAATGGATATCCAATCAATATCTAAATTGATATCGGTCAGATGTTGTTTTGCAAATCGTTTTCTGGTTGGATTGATATCGGTCTGCCATCAAACATACATCGGACCGATATCAGCTTGATATCAAACCAATATAATGTCAGCTGATGATTAGATTGTCAAAGGTTTGTATGAAAAAAATACTGATCAAATGTTGACATCCGTTCTATGATCAGATTTATATTGGCTTGTCAAAAAATAACCTTATCAAATGCAGACATCTGTCCAATGATTGGATTGATATCGGACTGTTATCTAAAACGACCGATCAAATGCTGATATACATCCGATACTGGTGTGCTAAGCGGGATAACAGTTCACATGAGAACTTACATGCATGTCCAAAATATGTTAAAAATTGACAAATATTTCTAAATTGTTTTAAAAATTTCCAACTTCATCACATCAATGTTTGACCCCAAAAGAAGCTTCCTAGCACAGGGTTCCCGCAGAAATTCAAAACTGAAATTCCCGGATTTCAAAATTGAAATTCCTGGATTTCCCCAGACTGAAATGTGGTTTTCCCTGATTTTTTTCGCGGCCCACACACCTCAAATACAGCTATGTAAGATGGCTTCCAACCTCCCCTTAAAGCCATTTTTGAAAATCAACCTCATTGTTATCCACTCGATGTTAAAAATAATAAATTGCGCCAACTTCATTTTTTCACAGAATGTCACATAGATATTTTTCTTCAATCCAGATAAAAAAAACCAGTCATAATATATTCTAGGTTCTAGACTATATATATATATATAGAATTATATACAATGGGTACATGTACTTTCTTATTGTGCCGACTATAGTTTTGAAGACAGGTGACCACTTAAAGCAGGTAAAAAAGTAGAGCAGAATGTGCCTTAAGGCACATTCTGCTTTATTGTCAGCCCGCTTTAAGCTATAATCTGCTAGAATATAGGAAATATCTTATATTGCATTCATGACTGTTTAAAATGAAACAATTTTCTTCAGTGGAATGTCCTAAAAGAATATCAGTTGATGATAATAGAAAATATTGGCAGTGTAAAGCACTATGAAAGTAAAGCAGAGAATGCCTCAAGCAGATTTCTGTTTTTCTCTCAGCTATCAATTTTTAACTCTTTTCAATACCATAAATAAATACTGAATTTTTTTAATTCAACCAATGCAATAGAGGTGATTTTCATTTTTGACATTTACAATAAAATCCATCTATTAATAATATGACATCTCAAATTATTTTTTGGTGTTTATATCTTTTCTCTCACAGATTTCAGTGTTTAAACGATTTGTCTAATAGCTTGTTTTTAATTAAATGACAGCAAGTTTCGTAAAGAAAAGAATCATTCAAGACTGAAAGTAAAACAGATAGCTCTTTGTCCAGACATTTTAGAAGCATAAAAGCCATTTCTATAAACAATAGGGAAATGTGTCGAAAGGCATTTCTATGAGAAAATATTTTAACCCTTAGCCCGCCAAATAAATTGTTGTCTGATATATTTCTTGTCTGCTTCAAGTTTCAGTGCTTCAAAGTTGCTGAAAATTGATGAAAATGTTGTCCGAGTGTCAAACAGCTTGGATCCGGATGAGACGCCGAGTTACTTGGCGTCTCATCCGGATCCAAGCTGTTTGCATATGGAGCTATAGTCGTGAGTGGCAGGCTAAGGGTTAAGCAAGCAGCTGTTTAAATTAGGATACATGCTTTTCATTCAACTTGAAGCCATCTCTCAGTGTGAAACAAAGTTAAATTATCACAAGGTACAAGACTATAACAGCTTTAACCCTTTGAACCCTAGTCCCCCATAAAGGCATCATTTTCAAACAGTGTACATGTGAATAGTACACTTGTCCTGTGCAAACAGTGAAGACCCAGATCAGAGGGCTCCAAAAGGAAACCTCTGATCAGGGTCTTCACTGTTTGTCGTAATGTCAAACATTGACAAAAACAACCCTAAAAAGTCAGAAATGGACTAGACTAAATCGGAAACTGGAATAGTCAATTTAAAGTTTTAGGGAGGAAAGAGTTGAAGCAATGACCTTTCTGTAGATATCCTCCTGTCCAGTGGCCACTCTTTGCAGGGTCATGTAGATCTATACAGTAAAACCTCTCTTTTAAAACCGCCAAAGCGAAGGCTTTATTATTGTATAAAAGACGGGTGGCAGATTAAAGCAAGGTGACAGTAAAACAGAAAGCTCCTAAATGAGCTTTCTGTTTTACTGTCACCTTGCTTTAAGCAGTCATCTGTCATAAACACTTAATAATTGACCCAATTTGTGGTCATAGTAGAGGTTTTGCTGAATCACTAAAGCTGGGTAGATATTTGCAGGTCAGGAGTATTACCGACAGCTTGTCAAGGGTGCTTCTTTTGAGCGATTCTTTATCCTCTGGATCCAAATTCATGCACTGTTTAACATGATTCCACAGGCATAATTAGTAAATTTGTATTTTAACACTTTCCTCAATAGCCTAAAGTGCAAACAGCCCATATCCAACTGTGTTTAACCCATTACCACATAAATTGGCCTTTTTAGTTTTTACGCCTTTAATTGAATATTGCCCTGAAGAATATAGTTCTACTTTATACAGTCATGAATATGTTTCATAAGAAATATTTTCTATATCCTAGCAGATAATAGCTTAAAGCAGGCTGAAAGTTAAGCAGAATGCGCCTTCAGACGCATTCTGCTTTACTTTCAACCTGCTTTAAGTGATCATCTTTCTTTAAAACTAGAAACAGGTAATGGGTTAAGGGCAGGATGCTGCTTAAAGGCACACATGAGCTTTAGTAGCTTTCTGCTTTACTTTCCTCTTGCTCTAAGCTGTATCCAATACCATACCTGAATATTCATTTTGGCACCTATGTGGAGGTTCTCAAAGGCGCTACTGTGGAGTAATGTTATTATTGGCTACAGCAAGTGACTGCTTAAAGTACAAGAGGGCCTTGAAGGCCTTGATATCGCTCACCTGTTGTAATGAAGCCTGATAGCTTTACATTTTACTGAAATGAAGCCTTTTCTAGCATTTCAAAGTATATCATGGGCAGATAACTATTGCTACAATGATTAGATTTGGACTATAATCAAACTCCTTCGTGAACTTATAGCTATATACTTTGTGTGCAAGTATAATCAACAATAATCAAACTAATCTGAACTCTTATGGTTATAAACATATTACCAATCTGAGCAAGGTTGAGAAAGTTTGGATAAGTATTGTGGCCTGTAGATATTTGCAGGTCAGGAGTATTACCGACAGCTTGTCAAGGGTGCTTCTTTTGAGCGATTCTTTATCCTCTGGATCCAAATTCATGCACTGTTTAACATGATTCCACAGGCATAATTAGTAAATTTGTATTTTAACACTTTCCTCAATAGCCTAAAGTGCAAACAGCCCATATCCAACTGTGTTTAACCCATTACCACATAAATTGGCCTTTTTAGTTTTTACGCCTTTAATTGAATATTGCCCTGAAGAATATAGTTCTACTTTATACAGTCATGAATATGTTTCATAAGAAATATTTTCTATATCCTAGCAGATAATAGCTTAAAGCAGGCTGAAAGTTAAGCAGAATGCGCCTTCAGACGCATTCTGCTTTACTTTCAACCTGCTTTAAGTGATCATCTTTCTTTAAAACTAGAAACAGGTAATGGGTTAAGGGCAGGATGCTGCTTAAAGGCACACATGAGCTTTAGTAGCTTTCTGCTTTACTTTCCTCTTGCTCTAAGCTGTATCCAATACCATACCTGAATATTCATTTTGGCACCTATGTGGAGGTTCTCAAAGGCGCTACTGTGGAGTAATGTTATTATTGGCTACAGCAAGTGACTGCTTAAAGTACAAGAGGGCCTTGAAGGCCTTGATATCGCTCACCTGTTGTAATGAAGCCTGATAGCTTTACATTTTACTGAAATGAAGCCTTTTCTAGCATTTCAAAGTATATCATGGGCAGATAACTATTGCTACAATGATTAGATTTGGACTATAATCAAACTCCTTCGTGAACTTATAGCTATATACTTTGTGTGCAAGTATAATCAACAATAATCAAACTAATCTGAACTCTTATGGTTATAAACATATTACCAATCTGAGCAAGGTTGAGAAAGTTTGGATAAGTATTGTGGCCTCTAGAAATTCAATGTAAACACTAAAATTGTTGACGACAAACATTCAAGGATTCCAAAATCTCACCCTGAGCTAGCTCAGGTGAGCTAACAAGAGCCGCATGCAGCCCTAAATCGCTCACCTGGTATCCATGATTACGGTCATGTAAATCGACCAGTTATGATTAAGTTTTTACTTATTCGCCTCCACCCACTGGTGGCCATGTTGTTTGAGCTAGGAAGATTATTTGAAGAAAACTGGCAAAGGGTTACCCATGAATCATTATTTGTGTAAAATAATTCTTAAATCAGACCAATAGTTTCAGAGAATTTTTTTTGAAAGTTTTTCTATACAGAAATATAAGGAAAACTTGTC
Source organism: Gari tellinella (assembly GCA_922989275.2). Classification (NCBI taxonomy): domain Eukaryota; kingdom Metazoa; phylum Mollusca; class Bivalvia; order Cardiida; family Psammobiidae; genus Gari; species Gari tellinella. The sequence goes on along the minus strand of OV277868.1, from coordinate 33,417,531 downwards.
CCACCCACTGGCAGCCATGTTTTTTAGATAACAAAATGATTTTAAGATATCTGGTAGAGGGTCATCAATTAACCATTTGTGTAAAATCATTTTGAATTTGAATCAGTAGTTTCAGAGAAGAAGATTTTTAAAGTTTTTACTATACAGTAACATGCCCCATCCACTGGCGGCCATGTTTTTTAAGATAACAAAATGATTTTAAGAAATCTGGTAGAGGATCATCAATTGACCATTTCTGCAAAATTATTTTTAATTTGGACCAGTAGTTTCAGAGAAGAAGATTTTGGAAGTTTTTACTATACAGTAACATAAGGAAAACTTGTCCCACCCACTGGCGGCCATGTTTTTTTAGATAACAAAATGATTTTAAGAAATCTGGTAGAAGATCATCAATTGACCATTTTTATTAAATTATTTTTAACTTGAACCAGTAGTTTCAGAGAAGAAGATTTTTAAAGTTTTTACTATACAGTAACATACGGAAATTTTGCCCCACCCACTGGCGGCCATGTTTTTTTTAGATATCAAAATAATTTTAAGAAATCTGGTAGAGGGTCACCCATGGATCATTTGCATAAAATTACTTTCAAATCGGACCACTAGTTTTTGACAAGATTTTTTAAGTTTTCACTATATAGCCATATAAGTAAAATCTGCCCCACCCACTGGCGGACATGTTTTTCAAGATAGGAATATTATTTTAAGATATCTGATAGAGGGTCACCAATGGCACATTTGTGTACAATTATTTTCAATTCGGACCAGCAGTTTTTGACAAGAAGATTTTTAAAGTTTTTTCAATTGGTTGCCATGGCAACCACAATTTCAATCGGATTACCTATATTTGAAGAAATCTGAGAGAGTACCCTACAAGGAACAATCCTATGAAGTTTTGATGAAATTGGCCCAGTGGTTTCCAAGAAGAAGATCTTTGAACAAAAAGTTTGACGACGGACGACTGACGACGACGGACAACGGACACAGGGCGATCACAATAGCTCACCTTGGCACTTCGTGCCAGGTGAGCTAAAAATGGAAGTTACATGCAAAGCAGAAGCCATGGTGGAACGTGTTTATCAGCAGCAGGTGCAAATGATAGATGGTAATGCAGGGGAAAAATAAACTCATTTTATTTAACCCATTACCTGATAGAAGCGCCTTTTAATTTATCCATCCGCCAAAGAAAATAGTTCAAGATTATACAGGCATGAACATGTACAATTAGAAATATTACTTATATACTAGCAAATAGTGACTTAAAGGAGGTTGAAAGTAAAGCCTTAGGGCGCATTCTGCTTTACTTTCAACCAGCTTTAAGTGGTCACCTGCCTTCAGATCTAGAAACAGGCTATGAGGTAATGGGTTAATGACTGAAGGATCAGTGATGTATACTGTTTGCAAAGGATATGCTACCCGGTTATATGCTACTCTTTTGCTTATAGCGCATACATATCTTGGTGCTCCAAAGACAGTATAGATTGGGTGCATACAACTCTTGAAGGAGCTGTCTGCTATATTTCTCGTCTGCTTCAAGTTTCAAAGTTGCTCAAAATTGCTGAAAATGTTGTCCGAGTGTCAAACAGCTTGGATCCGGATGAGACGCCGAGTTACTCGGCGTCTCATCCGGACCCAAGCTGTTTGCATATGGAGCTATAGTCGTGAGTGACAGTCTAAGGGTTAAATAACTTAAATTACATGTAGTTGCTTATATCACACAGTAATTTATCCAAAAGATGCAAACTGAATGACAAACAGTATAGACTGATCAAGCAGCCACATCAGAAGCAGTCTGATCAGAGTCTACACTGCTTGCCCAGGCCAAATTACTAAGGTTCATTGCATACCTGTAAGTGTACATTCATCATATACAAACAGTGTAGACCCATATCAGAGTGATCCTAAAGGAGCCCTTTGTTCAGGATTTGCACTGTCTGCCACTTTGCAATATATTGCAGAAAACAAGTCATAAATAGACTTAATCGGAAGCTGGAATTGTCCAATAAATTTCTTGTGTGAATGAGTTAGGTGTGTATGTTTCATCAGGACTCTTTAAGTGATTTGACATTAGTTAATACTGGATCCAAGGTTATAAAGTGTAAATGAGTTGTGTCGGATATTGTTCTCAAGCATTTGATTGATCAGATAAAAAAGTTGAGAACTACTTCAAACTCAACTCAAAAGCTTTATAACCTTGGAGCATGCAGGTGATGTTAGTGCTTGTTTTCTTTCTTTTGTATCTTTGACATTAAGTAAGCACATTCATAACTGCGTGTAAGTAAAATAAATGTTTTGTTCTAAAACTCTTGCTTGTTGTTCTATTCCTCCACTGAAGAAAGTAGTTTCACTTTATACAGTAACGAAATTAACTATTAGTTTCTTTCCTAGCAGATAGGTAACTTAAAGTAAGCTGAAAGTAAGGCACATTCTGCTTTACTTTCAATCTGCTTTAAGTTAAAGTGGTCACCTGTTTTCAGCTTGTTGTGAACACACATCACTAAGGTGCAGTCAATGGGTCAACTCCAAAGTTCAACAGTTAATTCTGTGTGGTAAACACAGGGCTGCCATAAGTTGACAAAATAAATCCTAAGATTTCCAAATTTGCATTTTTCAAGTGCGAGTTTATGAATTGTACCTTTACCCCATCGCCTACGTGGCTGCTTTAAGCAGACTGGAAGTAAAGCAGAATGCGCCTTAAGGCGCATTCTGCTTTACTTTCAGCCTACTTTAAGCTACCATGTACTAGAAAAAAAATCCGGAGATTTAGGAAAAATCCGGAGAAATGGCAGCCCTGTAAACAGGTATACATGTGCATGGATTAAACACTTCAAAACCCCAAGTAAATTTATATTCATCAATTTATTTAACACAGCATATAAATGGCAGGTACAACTATTATTTCAGTTTTTCACCAACTAAAAACGCCACAAATAAACAATACCGGTATGTTTATTTGCCTTTGTTTACAAAACTGTATCACTCAATGACACAAAGGTTCTCTTCAACAAGCTTTTAAATATATTTCGGTTGTTCAAAATTCCCTGCCTGAATGTTCAATTTTAAAGGTCTATGTAGTTCACTCTTCTTCATGTTCATGTTCCGGCAGTTCCTCGTCATATCCTACACCGGGCACCATGTTTGTCTTTGGATTATGTATGGCAGAACGGTTACCATCTCCAAAAGGGAATTTCTGAAATAAAAGAAGCATGATTCAAAGTAACAATCATCACTTGTATTTCTCACAAACTAAGCTCTCCCTCAGCTGCTCAAAGTATGAGAAAATACAGTAAATTATCTCTATAAGACTGTTACAACCAATGAATTGTGTTTATTAGCAGGTCTTTAAGGCAGGTGACAGCTTAAAGCAAGGTGAGTGTAAAACAGAAAGCTCCTATAGGTATAGGAGCTTTCTGTTTTACGCTGACCTTTGTTTTAAGCTGTCACCAGTAGCGCGTTCAAGTACTGTATCAGAGAACGGCAACGTAACCGAAGCAAACAACCCTTATCGTACGCCAGGTAACGTTCTCCAATTACTCTTCAATAATAACTCATCGCGCCCCCAAGTTTATTAACTTTTCAAGGGTACAAACACCTATTTACGAATCGGAATAACACACGCAAAAGTGTACAAATCAACTGAAATGCATCAATTATACAGCATATAAAAATAAGATTTAGCTGCTTAGATGTAAGCTGCCTTGTTTGATACATTAAGTATCGGAAAATGTTGGTTTATTGATGAGAAATTAACATGGGACTGTTCGCTGTAATAACAAACGCATTTGGTCGCCATTTTGTTTTTTCTTGTTAGCGTTGGCTCACTACCTCTGAGGCCGTTCGTGCCCTTTGCAATCCATTATATCGTGCAAACAGGTCGTTTTAGTTAAATTATGTTTTTTATGCAATTGATACGGTAACTGAATGCGCTACTGTATTTTATGCAGTCAATTAGCCTATCTTTTAGGGTATGTAATAGTGATTTTCCTGTACTCTCACCATGCAGTCTATGCTATACCAAGATCAGTCTACCTAGTGAGGCCCAGACATACCCATACTCAAGAGGTTTTTCAATGGTAATTTCTAGCCAAACTATCAAATATAACAGTTGAGCTTCAAATGAGAAATCAATGATTAACAGTACATGTAAAACAGGCATGCATAAAAATCATGATTAACTCTCACAAAGCAGGGCTGGACAAATCCTCTTGCCCGTCCAATGGGTAAGCTCAAATTCTGTTTGGGCAAGTCCAATTCAGACAGCAAATTGCCTTGGGCAAGGTCGATTTTCCAATCTGGGTAAGCTGAAATTCTTGGGAAAATTGTAGATAAACCAACCTATTGTCTAGTTGCACTTGGTTAACAATCAAACACAGCAATAATCAGTGCCCCTGCCCCCCAACCGTGACCAATATTCCGTGATGGGGCAAGTCCAAAATTTTGAGCAGCTTGCCCTAAAAATATTTGTCCAGCCCTGCAAAGTTTACCCATTCTTCACACAGATGTCTGTTCATGCTGCTTGATAGATTTATTTCCAAAATAAATCACTCACCTCTGTTCAATGCCTGTACTATTCGATTTATAAAATGAGTTCTTGGTAAATGGTTTCTAACAATATTTATTTTATGACAACTTGTGCAAAGTTCTTCTTCTCTCTAAAATTCTGCATTGTTAGATCATGAAGATGAAGCCGCTACCATGGCTACTCAATGTTGAATACAGTTCATTACTTCATGTAGTTTTTCCTTTTCATAAAACTTTTGTAAAAAAAAATTTGTAGGGTAGGCGGTTTTGATCTCGAGTTGTTTTGACTCTGGCCGATTTGACCCGGTGTAGCAGTCAATTCTTTTTCCCCATCCTTAAAATTCCCTATAATTTGGTAACAGGATACTTTTAGCTAGCCAATTCTTTCCCCCTCTAGTTGAAAACTTTACCCCCCTATAATTTCGCACTGCATGATCATTTTAGCTAGTCATTTCTTTCCCCGTGTGCGGTCAGTCTGTGGATTTGTATCCTCTCACTATCTTTGAGGGGGGAAATGTTTGGCTAGCCAATTCTTTCCCCCCCTCTCTGTCAGTCTGCAGAATTGTATCCTTTGACTATATATGGAGGGGGAAAGTTTTGGCTAGCCAATTCTTTCCTCCCTCTCTGCCAGTCTGTGGAATTGTATCCTTTGACTACTGTATCTTGAAGGGGGCAAAGTTTTGGCTAGCCAATTATTTACGCCTCTCTGTCAGTCTGTGGAATTGTATCATTTGACTACCGTATAATGGACGGGGGAAAGTTTTGGCAAGCCAAATCTTTCCCCCCTCTCTGTAAGTCTGTGGAATTGTATCCTTTGACTACCATTTCTTGGACGGGGGAAAGTTTTGGCTGGCCAATTCTCCCCCCCCCCCCCCCCCCTTTCTGTCAGTCTGTGGAATTGTATCCTTTGACTACCGTATAATGGACGGGGGAAAGTTTTGGCTAGCCAATTCTTTCCCCTCTCTCTGTCAGTCTGTGGAATAGTATTCTTTGACTATCTTAGAGGATGGAAGTTTTGGCTAGCCAATTCTTTCCCTCCTCTCTTTCAGTCTGTGGAATTGTATCCTTTGACTATCTTGGATGAGGGAATGTTTTGGCTAGCCAATTCTTTCCCCCCTCTCTTTCAGTCTGTGGCATTTTATCCTTTGACTATCTTGGGAGGTGGAAAAGTTTTGGCCAGCCAATTCTTTCCCTCCTCTCTTTCAGTCTGTGGAATTGTATCCTTTGACTATCTTGGAGGCGGTAAAGTTTTGGCTAGCCAATTCTTTCCCCCCTCTCTGTCAGTATGTGAAATTGTATCTTTCACTATCTTTGGGGCAGCAACCTGAAGATCTTCCAGTCTCATTTAAGCAACAACATTTCTTAAACACTGGAAAAACTATAAAGAAAAGAATTAACTTAACCCACTACCCCATAAATACGCCATTAATTTAATCCTCTACTGAAGAAAATAGTTCTTTATACTGTCACAAATAAGAATCATAAGAAATATTTTCTATATTCTAGCAGATAATAGCTTAAAGCAGGCTGAAAGTAAAGCAGAATGCGCCTTAAGGCGCATTCTACTTTACTGTCAACCTGATTTAAGTGGTCACCTGGTTTTTTAACCTAGAAACAGGCTATGGGTAATGGGTTAAGTGTTAAAGATGCCAGAAAATTCTTACCCTCCTTCTCATCATGATGTGTTCATATTCAGCAAATTCTGGCCTGCTTTCTTCTTCACCCAGAATAATGAAGCTGTAAACGTAGGTGACCACCAGAGAAGGGATGGCTATGAAGTAGGTTGCAAACTTCCATTGTCTTAAATGTGTATCTGAAAAACAAATTTAATAATACAATACCCCATAGTCTGTGAACTTATGGCAGGCTGAAAGTAAAGTAGAATGCCCCTTAACCCCATAGTCTGTATTTTGTTTTGAAGACAGGTTACCACTTAAAGCTGGTTGAAAGTAAAGCAGAATGCGCCTTAAGGTGCATTCTGCTTAAAGGCTTTACTTTCAGTCTGCTTTAAGCTACCATATACTAGAATAAAGAATTCTTGTTGGTTGTGTAATCCAGATAACACAAGAGGCATAGCCTCTATAGCCTCTCGTGTTATCTGGATTACACAACCAACAAGAATTCTTTATTCTAGTATATGGTAGCTTAAAGCAGGCTATGACTATGAGGCTATGCCTCTCGTGTTATCTGGATTACACAGCCAACTTGAACTGATACAAGACCCCGGATCAGACATTGTGGTGATATTCAATTTGTATCAAATTTGAAATTGGGAATATTTTTTACCATTTCAATTTTGCCATCCATGGGCACACAGGGAACCGGCTCATAGTCAAAGTGCTCTATATATAGGATAATATAATAAAGGGAAAAATCACGGATTTTCACCCACCTGGGCACAGGTACTTGACACATACTTTATTATCTATTAACACAACCCCCCCCCCCCCCCCCCCCCCCCCCCTTTTAAAAAAAAATTTTTTTTTTTTTTTTTTTTACTATACTTCTATTATAGATACAAGGTAAACAGCGCAATTCAACACCTAGTCATTACTATCGACTTAAGCTGATGCTAAAATAGACTCGATCGCCGATATTCTCTTGTGGTATCCTCGGGAAATGATTAATTTATCAATATCTCCTTTTTATTTCATCAAATTCCGTCAAATAACGCCACAGTATGTGAATTATAACGAAAATAAGCATCAAAAAGTTTTCTGTCGTTTTCATGGTACATAGCAACGAATGTACATGTAGGGGTGATCTGTTATTTGTCCACAATAAACGGCCTATGCCACTGGAACTTTCACCAAATATTATAAATCATCTTTAAATGAAATATTATCAGTTTTATATAATTTACATAGAATGCAAAATTAAAAGAAACTTTACCTGTTTAATTTTGACCAATGAGATCGCTCCGTTCATTCAATTCATTCCGGTATTCAAAATGGCATTCACAATGAAATGAGTCTTTCACTTGTCAATTTCATGCCAAATTACATGTATATTTCATATAGCTGATAGTGAAGAGGGTCATGTTCCGACACAAACGCGTTTGCTCTAATGAAATTAGGTGAAAGTTCCAGCCGTAAAGGCCGTTAAATGTGCAAACCGACTAGATTACCCCTTATTTTGGGCAATAAATTCCGTACCAAGAGAACGACATAAAACTTTTTGATGCTTATTTTCGTTATAATTCACATACTGTGGCGTTATTTGACGGAATTTGATGAAATAAAAAGTAGATATTGATAAATTAATCCTTTCCCGAGGGTACCACAAGAGAATATCGGCGATCGAGTCTATTTTAGCATCAGTTTAAGTGCATAGTAAAGACTAGGTGTCGAATTGCGCTGTTTACCTTGTATCTATAATAGAAGTATAGTAAAAAAAAATTTTTTTTTTTTTTTAATGGGGGGGTGGGGTGGGGGGGGGGGGGGGGGGGGGTGTTAATAGATAATAAAGTATGTGTCAAGTACCTGTGCACCTGGGTTGATCGCAATTTTTTTTACAGTCATGCAAAGACAAGGGGAAATGAAACCCACCCACATAATCAACACTTAATTACGAACCCAGCGACACCAAATTTTTATGTTTCCTTCATCGTAGTAACCAGTCACCAGATCATGCTTTTTATTGAGGTACATTAGTTTCTTTCGGTTCATATATTCAAAACACGTTTGTGCTCCATTTTGAGTAATTCAAAACGAGGCTATGTTACTCAGAGGTATCGAGCGATTTCATTGGCTGGCTGGTCCATGCGCTAAATTTAGATCAGTCATCTCCAGCATAAACACAAAATGTCAAAATTCAGGAATTCATTTGAAAGTGATTTAACAAGTAAAACATTATTGTCTCTTGGTAGGTATCATTAAACAAAACAATTGACCCTCAAAAAAGTGTGTACGGTTCCCTTATACTTATTATTCGGCAATTTCAGTATATTGCATTTCCCGCGATCTGTCAAAATGCATATAGACTGGTTCCCGCCCGCTGTTAATACATTGAATTCTAGCGACGGTAACAAGTTCTGTTTTCAATTGACTGACCAATCACTACGACCGTTTCACTTCCCTAGCCTCGATTTACATAAAATGGATGTCATGCGTGTTATTGCTTGACAGAACCGAAAGTGAGTGATAAACCTCAATAAAGATATGGATTTGATGACTGTTGATTGGGTCCCATTGATACACCAGGAAAAGGCCTGGTTACTGTCACGGTACTGAACCGAACACAGTAATTAATTTGTAGTCAGCCGGCTAGCTTAGTCGGTAGAGCGCCGGAACGGTAGTCCGAAGGTCCTGGGTTGGAGCCCCGGTCAGGAGGGTCTATGACAAAACGTTGACATGACAAAATGCAGATGCGACATAACACTGATACAGCAACAAAACAATGACTTCTTGTGTCAATCTTATAAAGGGACTCACAACCGGTTGGTGTACTTTGTCAAAATATAATAAAATACTCAAAATAAAAGCAAATTTGTGACATTTTTTGGCTTCTGACATTAAAAAAATATGATCAGTCCAAAAAAAGCCTGAAGAATCGTCACCTAATCTTAGGTTCTTTTAGACATTTTCCATCGTTTTTCTATAGCAACTAGTAGACGGTATAGTTGTTGTTGTTGCTTCTATACACGGGCTCAGACATTAAACCTGAGCCGAATAATGTACTATCAATCGCTACCAGTGAAGTATCCTCTTCATCTGTTTGTCCGGAACCCTTAGCGAAAACGGACTATAAACTTAAAGGTAATCAATTTTAATGGAAACTGGGAGATACATTGAACGAATATGGAGAAAAAATAGTTTTCTAACTGAAAATAACATTTAAAGTAATCAAACAACTTGATTGTTTAAACAAATACCAGTTATTCAAACTAACCTTCGGCTAAAAATGCAGCGCCGCGAATTCTTATTATGCTGGAAGGTTTGACGTCATCATCCGAGTAGCAAAGGTGCTGCTAGTACACGACCGGGTCAAATTTATACTGCATATGAAAGGTCAATTTCCAGACACTCGCTACACGTAATAAACATTTAGAGTTATATTGGAAAATGTGTTATAATAAATTTGGAATCATTTTACAAAGGGACATTAAAAAAATAAGGCACGTGGTCAATTTTGGTATTCATTTTTTGAATATATAATTTTCTTCAAAGTTTCACTAAAATTCTAAGTTTTTTCAGCATTTTTTCCGGCTATTATGCTGCCCGCATCTAATACCTAATCGCGACCGCTTTTTGCGATGACGTAAGCAAACCGCACGCGCTGTATCAAGCTTTTTTGTGAGGCTTCCGGACATGTAGGAAGGGTCCGTTGTATGAGAATGGAGAATATGTTAATTCGCTACCATATATATAGAGAGCGCTCGAAGTCGAGTGGGTGAAGGCTTTTCCTTATTTTTCACGTTTGTCTCCGCATGGAGGGTCACGGGTTCGAATCCCATCAGAGCTTCTTTTTTTTAAATGCATTTTTTAACAGAATTTATTATCCTAAAGGTAGTGACTAGGGGTACGTGACCGTACCTCTAATATTTGAAATTAGCGGTACGGTCACATACCCCTAGCGAACCCTGTGAGGGTTGACTAGGGGTACGTGAGTCAAAAACACTATAACGCAACACTTTATTTGTCCGCAGATACCTTAATATCGATGTTAATGTTAATAATATATCATTTCTACCTTAAATATGACTGTTTAACGCAGAAAATTAAAGAAACTTCATCAACAAAAAATTTCCAATCGGCAATTTTTTCACGGCAGCGAAAACTATATCTTTGAATTTAAAGAACGTATAGACACATTTTTACAAGCATGTATAATTATCCAATACCAGCTTTGTTTAGAATTACTGCACTGTTTAATTGCGATCTATTGTCAAACGTGTTTCCAAGGTGATTTTTGTCACAGGTCTGTCTTAAACCAGCAAACTTCTTGCATGAATCGATACCCGATGACAGCCGAAGTTTCGCTAGTTTCTTTATTCTTAGATCTACCACTTTCAATTTATATTCAACGCTAAGTTAGATAGCAACAACGGTAGTAATTTCGAACACGCCTATTATATAATTATAAGTTACATTTGAATCAAATTTATAAGAAAAAGAAAAAAAAAACCATTGGGGACGGATTTCAGATATCGGGCGTATATTTAACACTATACCCTATATGCGGAATACTTCTATTCTTATCCCTGCGGTGAAAACAAGTTTGGGTGGAGAATATTTCTCGAAGTTTCTTTGTTTTTCTCCATTAAATATCCCCAAAATAAGGTAAACATGAGAGATTAGTAATATTACCATCATTAAAACGTATCTGCAGGCAAAATAATGTGTTGCTACATAGTTTAAATGACTCACGTACCCCTAGTCAACCCTCACAGGACTCGCTAGGGGTACGTGACCGTACCGCTAATTTCTAATATTAGAGGTACGGTCACGTACCCCTAGTCACTACCTATCCTAAACTAAACCTTACCCATTTATATAAGCATTTGACACATATTTACAAATTACTGTTTTTAATGCTAAATCCGGTTGCGAGCCTCTTTAAACATTAAGTAGACATCGGTATCATGGGTCCAGCCTATGTCCAGGCTATGTCCCCCACCCACTTGAAGGTCAGTCACGTTCTGAAATTTCTCACCGTACTATATTAAGTGCGGACATTTTATGGTGTAATTGACGGCAATATTTATAAACAAAATTGAACCTTGTTCTGCAGAGGTAGACGGTCCTGTAAACAGGCGTCGTCTGGAGGTTTGTAGCGCGGTGTTCACTAGTCGTCGGAACATTTTGCCTGGACGATACAGTAAACCTAATTCATAAAAAAAAATAGAGTTTGGCTATCGACACACAACGGTGACAAACGGCTATTATGACGACTATTGGCTATTATCACGTCCTTGTTGTAGGTTGTCACGTAGTTTTGGGGAAGGTAGTGACTAGGGGTACGTGACCGTACCTCTAATATTTGAAATTAGCGGTACGGTCACGTACCCCTAGCGAGCCCTGTGAGGGTTGACTAGGGGTACGTGAGTCAAAAACACTGTAACGTGTTTGGGCTAAGCTCAGCTACTAAAATGGTTGATCAGCTGAACTGACGAGCATATAATAACTTAAACAATACTATATATAATATTTCCTCGGGGTCTACTTTGACCTATGATTGCTCAACCTAATGATGGGCGAATATATACAAAACCCAGTATAATGTGATTAACAATGATTAGAAAATGATTGGCTGAACAATAATCAAGTGTGATCAACTAATTATAATCAACTCTCAAACTATATGTATACAAAGTGGATGGGCTTATGTTCCCAACTATCAACAACAGCTCGGCGTATCGACGAGCCTCCTGGCTTTGACCAGCCAGACAGCATCAGCTGTATGTTCTAATAGAGTTTGTAAGCTCAGCCTATACCCGAGACACCTGGCTCGACCTGCCAGCATCAGCTATTGCTCAGCTATATCTCTCAGCTCGGCGTATAGACGAGACCCCTGGCTTCAAACTATAAGCCAGAATGCACCAGCATCAGCAATACGTTCGGCGTTGGAATAATAGACTGTATGAGCTACTGTTCACGCGTGGGATAGAAACTACTGAGATTGAACTAGTCAACTGTTCGCTCTACCCAAACGCTACTAAGATAACACAATGCAGAATACTATTAAAGGCTTTATTTATTGCCTACTGTTAGGTCCGAAGTTAACCCTTCGGGAGCTTGATACAAACTGAATCAAAACTACAGAGCACCCGCCTTTTATAACTTTTGGAAGGCAATGTTTGCTTAGAGTAGAATGCGCCAAAAGAACAGAATCAACATCGTCTCTTTTGGAAATCTGCGGTGTTCGTTTATGTATACACCATAACAAACTAATTAAATAAAGGCAAACTGTTCCTTTTCTGATTAATGCTATACAAATATACTTATGTTTGAGAATTAACAGAGAGTTACAAAGGAATCACCATAAGTTCGAACCTACTTGGGTCCATCTACTATTATTGATACTTCCGGTAGTATAGATAAAACAATGACATCGACCTAAGCCCCGTGAGCGTCACATTACCCACGCCTCCGGGTTCATGCGTCCCGCATGATGATTAAAACAACTAAGTAACTATGAGACAACTTTCCAATCAAATGTGTGATTACCATCAATACTACATACAAATAAACTGAGAATTAGGAAAACAATGAAAACATGTAATTAAACTCATCTACGATCATCTCATATGATCATATCCCAGAGTGGACGGACATCTAATATGTCACAGAGAACAAACAGTAAAACAGCAAATGTGCATTGGGCACTGTTGATCATGGTTGTTTGACCAACAACCTATTCACTATCAGGTGAATATTTCAGCCTCAGCTGAACATTACCATTGTCTTCAATGGACAGCTCAAGATCCGATGATCTTATTGTTCCCTCTGGCAACAACTCTCCAATTTCTACTTTCATCACAGTCTCTTTCTTTCTTCTATCAACTACACTGTTCTTGTACACCACTGTTCCATCTTCATTTACTTCTGTCTCCATTCCATCAGCTTTCTTCAGACAACTAACTACAACATCTTTCTTTTGTTCAGATGATGAGACCATCGTCTTGGAAGTAAATACATAATCCTTACTCCAAACTGGCTTTCTGCGTGTGCGTTTCATATCTGTAACTGTTTCTTCACATGCATCAGCATTGTCGACGACATCTGGTTCATCAACAACTTCAGGTTCATCACCTTCATCCTGATCTTTGATTTTCTCATTCTCGGCGTGATTTGAATCATGCTCGCCTCTTAGGGTCTGATTTCGACAAGCTCTTAGTCTGTCACAGTGAATAACTTGTTCTGCCTTATTACGAGCGCAATTCACTTTGTACAGCACTTCAGATAGTTTTGCAGTGATTTGATATGGGCCTCGCCAATAAGAAGTGAGTTTTGAGGAAGTGCCTACCTTCTTGACAGGGAAATACACGAACACCTTATCTCCAACTTTAAATGTTTCAAAGGATGTTCGAGCATCATGAATTTGTTTCTGTCTTTGCATGGACTGCTGTGTGTTCTGTCTGACTATCCTATGAGCTGTCTCAATCCTATCCTTCAACTCCCAAACCCATTGGTTATTTGGAATGGGTTTTATGAGAGGGGGCATTTCAAACATCAGGTCTAACGGTGTTGAAACCTCACGCCCTAGCATTAACATGTTTGGGCTCATGCTTGTTGTCTCATGAGTAGCACTAAGATATGCCATCATTACATATGGCAGCTGGGCATCCCAATCTTTGTGATTGTCACTGACATATGAGCTCAGCATTGCCGCAAGAGTTCGATTGAACCTCTCGACCATTCCATCACTCTGTGGATGGTATGGTGTAGTGCGTGTTTTCTCTATGCCGAATATTTTGCACATCTCCTGAAATAATCGACTTTCGAACTGACGACCTTGGTCAGAGTGGATGATCTGAGGTACGCCGAAACGACAAAGAACCTCTTCCACAAGTAGTCTAGCTACTGTCACAGCTTCCATATTAGGCATGGGCAAAGCTTCCGTCCATTTCGTAAAGTAATCTGCTATTACCAAGATGTACTTATTTCCTTTGTCTGTTTCTGGGAGTTCACCCAAAATGTCAATGGCTATTCTCTCCATTGGATAGCCACTCCTTACGATCTGCATTGGAGCTCTCTTCGTCATCAAAGGACCTTTCCTTTTCATACAAGTTTCACATCCCGATGCGTAGCTACGAACATCGGACTGAAGGCCTGGCCAGTAAAACTTCTGTCTTACTTTACTTAGGGTCTTTCTAACTCCTAAATGACCAGCAGTTTTCATATCATGACAGCCTTTCAACACTGCTCGTCTTGTGTTGTTGGGAACAACAGCCTGGTAGGTTACAGTTACTGTGGCGAGATCATCCCATCTTCTAACCAGAAGTTCACCCTGTAGTTCTAACCGTGGAAACTGATTCCATAGAGACTTCATCACATAGCTTCCAGATGAAACATCTCTAAATTCCGGCCTTTTGCCTATCTTAACCCACTCTCGAACTACAGATATATCACCATCTTCCTCCTGAAGATGCTTCAGATCTCTTTCATTCTCTGGTAGACTTTTCTTTCTCATACTCGAGACATTTGTACTGTCTCCCCTACCAGCTTCTTTTTCTGCATCTGTCATCCCGCATTGATTACATGGCCTTCTGCTCAGACTGTCTGCGTTACCATGCAATCTACCTGGTCTGTGTTCAACCTTCATGGAGTAAGTTGAAATAACCTCTAGCCAACGGGCTAGCTGACCTTCAGGGTTTTTGAAGTTCATGATCCAACGTAATGAACTATGATCTGTCCTTACGGTAAACTCTTTACCATACAGGTAATGACGGAAATACTTAACAAAGTACACCAGAGCTATAAGTTCCTTTCTGGTGACACAGTATTTCCGTTCAGTTTTCGTCAATGTCCTACTGGCATAGGCAATGACTTTCTCAGTTCCATCGACTTTTTGAGATAGCACAGCCCCGATAGCTTGATCACTGGCATCGGTGTCAAGGATGAACGGTTTCTTGAAATCGGGGTATGAGAGAACTGGTGCGGTCACAAGCGCAGTTTTCAACATTTCAAATGCTTCTGAGCATTCACTTGTCCACTTGAACGTGTGGTTCTTTTCTGTGAGTTTGGTCAAAGGCTTAGCTATGTGAGAGTGATTGGCAATGAAACGCCGATAGTAACTACATAAGCCCAGAAAAGATCTGACTTCTCTGACAGTAGTCGGTATTGGCCAATCGTTGATGCAGCTGATCTTCTTGGGATCAGTGCCAACCCCTTTGTCATTTATAATGTGACCCAGGAATTCAACCTCCTGTTTGAATAGTTGACATTTCCTTGGCTTTAGTTTCAACCCAGCATCGGCTATCCTTTCTAAAACCATATCAAGATGTTTGACCATCTCTTCAAATGTTTTGCCAAATACTATGATATCATCCAAGTATATCAAGCAAATCTGCCAGTGGAGACCAGCCAAGACTGTCTCCATCAGACGTTCAAACGTCGCTGGGGCATTGCAAAGGCCAAAAGGCATGACGTTGAATTCATGTAAGCCTTGCCTTGTTACAAATGCAGTCTTTGGTTTATCATGTTCATCAACCTCGAGCTGCCAGTATCCCGAGTTGAGATCAAGACATGAAAACCATTTGGAACCAGCAAGTTGATCCAATGATTCATCTATTCTCGGTAAAGGATATGCATCTTTTACGGTGACATCGTTCAAGCGTCTGTAGTCGATGCAAAAACGCTTGGTTCCGTCTTTCTTACGGACCAGCACAATACCACTAGCCCATGGGCTTGTGGATGGCTGTATGATGTCATTGTCCAGCATTTCTTTGAGCTGCTTATCAACTTCATCTTGCATGTGAACCGGGACTCTCCGCATTGGCTGTTTGATCGGAGGTGCATCACCAGTAGAAATTTTGTGTTTGATTATACCTGTTCGACCTATGTCATGGTCATTCTCAGAGAACGTGTGAGCATACTTCTTCAGCAACTTCACGATCTGATTTTTCTGAGCGACATTCATGCCAGCTGAACACCTTTCATACAGATCTTTAAGATGATCTGGCAATGCCTTTGGTGGCTTAGACCTTGTCTTGTCTACTGACTCTACAACCTGGACTGGACTGAATGTCGCTATGTTCGTACCAGGATACAGTGTCTGTGTTTCATGAGAGAAGTTAGCATATCGAACAGGCACTTTGTCATCAGCTCTGACCAAAGTTCTAGCCACTATTCCTCTGTTTGAGCTGAGAAACCCGTCTGTGGTTTCCAGCACACCTATCTGACCTTTGGACATATTTCCATCAACCAACTTTCCCTCAAGAATAATTTCTGATCTTGCCGGTATTGACACATTCTCGGCTACAACTATCCTGTGACAACCAACTCTACCTGCATGGACCATCCTACATGCTTTGTTCTTGATGGTCATGGTCATGTTTACAACATCAACCACTATGTCATGAGCTAACATGAAGTCTAGACCAAGTATCATATCATTATCTATATCTGCAACTACCACATCAGCATTGCAGCTGATGCCATTGATTTCCAGACAAATTCTCGTCTTTCCCTTTGTCTCTAGGGAGTTGCCTGAAGCAGATACAATTTTCCTTTCAAACCTGTTTAGTTTTTCTGTGTTCTTAACAGACTCCCAGGCTTTCGATGATATCAATGTGAGAGTAGCTCCAGTATCGACCAAGCAATCGACGGTAAAGCCGTCAACTTTGGCTGGGACAAATAATCCAGCCTGGTATGAACCACTCGTCTGCACTTTATCTTTCTTCTCGGGTTCCGTTCGTGAACGGTATGTGTCTCGTCTTTGGGGACAATCTTTCTTAAAGTGCTTGTCAGACTTGCAGATGAAACATTTCCGACCTGGAGGGTTCTGTCTGTTCTGGTATTGGTTTGATCTATTACCATCATACCGATTACCATCATAACGACGGTTATATGACTGGCCTTTATTCACCATGCTTTGCTTTGGTGTTTGCTGAGCAACAAGTTTGCTCATAGCCTTCGTCATCTCATCCATTGACTTGTTGAGCGATGAGAGAGTTCCCTTCAAGTCATTTTCATTGTTAGGCTGAGCGGACGTGGTAGCTTGGATATAGCCTTGTCCAAGATGTTTACTTTCAGCCTTATAGAAAGCTTCTAGCTCAACTGCATGCCTCACAGCATCGTTGAGATCAGCAGGTCTGGCCTGTTTAATCTTCAGCCTCATGTCAGAGTTCACAAGAGCATCAACGAACTGCTCTTTCGCTAAGGTCTCTCTGACATCAGCTGGTGCTTTGGGGTATGCCAAATTGGTCAGGCGTCTTATATCTTGACCTAGCTCGGCCATCGTCTCTGTTGCCTTCTGACGACGCTCTCTGAGCTGTACCCTGTAGAGTTCTGTTTGATTAGGAGGCGCAAACCTCTCTTCCAGGGCAGTCACTAGCTGATCATAATCGTGTTTGCCGGTCTCAAGGTTTCCAAACACACCCTGAGCATGTCCTCGTAGTGAAACAGATAGATATAAACCTTTCTGTTCTTTCGACCAGCCATTGAGTTCAGAACATGCATCAAAATGTGACCTGTAGTCGGACCATGCTACACTCCCGTCGAATGTAGCTGGTTTCATGCTCGTAACTCTGGGCTTTGAGTTCGGGCTTGGCTGACGCTTTCTAGTAGTCACAAATTTATCTGGGCGATTGTCAGTTTGAGCTGCCGTTGACGAGCCTATGTCAACATGTTCCCGTCTACCTCTTGGTATTGCTGGGAGAAGTCTTCTGGGAGTAGTCCCATCATCAAACTGTAGGCCTATCGGCTTCGTCGTTGAAGCCTTATTCTGCATTGACATATTAGTCAACTCATGCTTCAGACCAGCGATTTCATGATCAAGTCTCAGCATTGCATTCTGTCTCTGCAGCTCGTCGATCTGCTGGTACAGATCGTTCAGCTCATCAAACCTAACAGTACCATCAGCACTTTGATCAGCCATTTTCAACTATGTGAGTTCGTCTATTAAATGATAATAGAGAGGCTATATATATACTGTATAACCTTTGTCCCTCGTTGGGCGCCAAAAATCTGTAACGTGTTTGGGCTAAGCTCAGCTACTAAAATGGTTGATCAGCTGAACTGACGAGCATATAATAACTTAAACAATACTATATATAATATTTCCTCGGGGTCTACTTTGACCTATGATTGCTCAACCTAATGATGGGCGAATATATACAAAACCCAGTATAATGTGATTAACAATGATTAGAAAATGATTGGCTGAACAATAATCAAGTGTGATCAACTAATTATAATCAACTCTCAAACTATATGTATACAAAGTGGATGGGCTTATGTTCCCAACTATCAACAACAGCTCGGCGTATCGACGAGCCTCCTGGCTTTGACCAGCCAGACAGCATCAGCTGTATGTTCTAATAGAGTTTGTAAGCTCAGCCTATACCCGAGACACCTGGCTCGACCTGCCAGCATCAGCTATTGCTCAGCTATATCTCTCAGCTCGGCGTATAGACGAGACCCCTGGCTTCAAACTATAAGCCAGAATGCACCAGCATCAGCAATACGTTCGGCGTTGGAATAATAGACTGTATGAGCTACTGTTCACGCGTGGGATAGAAACTACTGAGATTGAACTAGTCAACTGTTCGCTCTACCCAAACGCTACTAAGATAACACAATGCAGAATACTATTAAAGGCTTTATTTATTGCCTACTGTTAGGTCCGAAGTTAACCCTTCGGGAGCTTGATACAAACTGAATCAAAACTACAGAGCACCCGCCTTTTATAACTTTTGGAAGGCAATGTTTGCTTAGAGTAGAATGCGCCAAAAGAACAGAATCAACATCGTCTCTTTTGGAAATCTGCGGTGTTCGTTTATGTATACACCATAACAAACTAATTAAATAAAGGCAAACTGTTCCTTTTCTGATTAATGCTATACAAATATACTTATGTTTGAGAATTAACAGAGAGTTACAAAGGAATCACCATAAGTTCGAACCTACTTGGGTCCATCTACTATTATTGATACTTCCGGTAGTATAGATAAAACAATGACATCGACCTAAGCCCCGTGAGCGTCACAACACTATAACGCAACACTTTATTTTGTCCGCAGATACCTTAATATCGATGTTAATGTTAATAATATATCATTTCTACCTTAAATATGACTGTTTAACGCAGAAAATTAAAGAAACTTAATCAACAAAAAATTTCCAATCAGCCTAATTTTTTCACGGCAGCGAAAACTTTAGGCCTATCTTTGAATTTAAAGAACGTATAGACACATTTTTACAAGCATCTATAATTATCCAATACCAGCTTTGTTTAGAATTAGTGCACAGTTTAATTGCGATCTATTGTCAAACGTGTTTTCAAGGTGATTTTTGTCACAGGTCTGTCTTTAACCAGCAAACTTCTTGCATGAATCGATACCCGATGACAGCCGACGTTTCGCTAGTTTCTATATTCTTAGATCTACCACTTTCAATTTATATTCAACGCTAATTAAGTTAGATAGCAACAACGGCAGTAATTTCGAACACGCCTATTATATAATTATAAGTTACATTTGAATCAAATTTATAAGAAAAAGAAGAAAAAAACCATTGGGGACAGATTTCAGAAATCGGGCGTATATTTAACACTATACCCTATATGCGGAATACTTCTATTCTTATCCCTGCGGTGAAAACAAGTTTGGGTGGAGAATATTTCTCGAAGTTTCTTTGTTTTTCTCCATTAAATATCCCCAAAATAAGGTAAACATGAGAGATTAGTAATATTACCATCATTAAAACGTATCTGCAGGCAAAATAATGTGTTGCTACATAGTTTAAATGACTCACGTACCCCTAGTCAACCCTCACAGGACTCGCTAGGGGTTCGTGACCGTACCGCTAATTTCTAATATTAGAGGTACGGTCACGGACCCCTAGTCACTACCTTTGGGGAAACCTCACAGACATATTGTTAGGTCTGTTCATTCAATCGTTACCTAAGAAAAGAAAAATCATTGTATTGATAGCTTAAAACTTGTGGATTATTTTCCTGCAATTTAAATTTAAAAAATCCCGGTACATCTAAACATGGAGAAATGACAATTTTTTCCTCTACTGAATAAAATGTCATTTCTCTATGATCTAAACATCAGGAAGAGTCGTGTAGATCTTGAGTCAGCTAGGTAGTTTAAATCAGTATCTGTATCTGTATCTGTATCAATACGTCGTAGAATCCTATAAAGGCTTTTACACGACGGGTAAGAAGTGTCGCCATTTTATTGGCGTTAATCTCGTAGGGCTGTTTTGAAAGCCTCTACGGAATCAGCATGCACTGTGCTGTCTGGCAGTTTGTTCCATTGTATCACCCTAGGCCTTGCATTGATGCAAACTGCATACGCCCACTAAATGTGTTATTGTGTGGCACAATCGCTGCAGCTTTACGACTCCGTCATAAGCGGTACCAACAACCACTTACTCCACACGGTAACACAACACTTTCATATTTGGTGATCTTGCTATTGTCTATGTCAGTTGATGTAGAGACCAATCCTGGTCCTGACTATCCCTGCGGCAGCTGCGGCTCCGAAGTTAACGACACCGATCTAGCTGTAGAATGTGACAGCTGTGGAATGTGGCACCATCTAGCCTGTCAAGGTTTAGACTCTGTTTGGTACCAACAGCTGGTTACCCAAGATTGTTCATTTGCCTGGACTTGCACACTTTGCGATAACGTAAATCACTCATATGTCTCGAGCATATTTCGGCCTCCACACATAACAGCTTCTCTTCTCTACCCCCTGATGAAACTCCCAACAGCGGAGATGGGAAATCCCAGTCGAACGAACAACAGCACAAATTTCTATCTAAATTAAAACTTCTCTGTGTAAACTGTCAGTCAATTGTGAACAAAAAGCATGAGTTCCAAAACCTGATCCACACACAAAACCTAGACATTGTCACGGCAACGGAATCCTGGCTTACAAGGGAACACTTCACAAGTGAAATGTTTCCACCCTCTCTAGGCTATACAGTATTTCGTAAGGATAGGTCTACTGGCAAAGGAGGAGGGGTGTTCATCATGGTAAAAACATCCTTCTCCCCTCAGAACAACCCAAACTCAACACTAATTGCGAAATTCTTTGGATTAAAATTAATGTAAAAGGTAGTAAACCACTTTTCATCTCTGTTTACTATCGCCCACACGAGTCAGACCATGAAAGCTTGTTGGAATTTGAGAAATCTCTGGAACTGTCTCGCAACCTCAAAGGACCAAAGTTAATCCATTGTGATTTCAACTTCCCCAAACTCTTATGGGATGCTGAGCACACACCCTCACTTAAAGAAGGCTACAGCTCAAACGTTGTGTATGACACATTCCTGGAAGTCCTGGACAACCACTCCCTGACCCAGATGGTGAGTGAAAACACCAGACAAGAAAACATTCTTGATCTCTTCCTCACATCAAACATGACCCTTGTTAACCATGTCGAGATAATACCGGGTATCTCTGACCGTGATATTATCTCCACAACGGTTAACGTCAGACCAACCTCCCTAAAGCAGATCCCAAGAACTTGCACACTGTACAAAAAGCAGACTGGAATGCTTTCAGGGAATATGCCCATCTTGCCACCCAAGACATCATCTCGACAGCAGACTCTCTCTAAGTAGAGGATATATGGGTCAAACTCAAAGCCATTTTAGAAAAAGAAATTTCAAAATCAATAATCTTAAAGTTTAAGAAGCTTCTATCACACTTATGTACGCCATCAACTTGAATATTGCTCTGTGGTTTGGCATCCTTGGCAGAAATTTCTCTCCTACAAAATGGAGGCAGTACAACAAGCTGCTGTCCGATATGTTTGACTTTGAATAATCAAGTAGCGTGGCCCAGATGTTACACACACTGAACTAGAGCATACTGACGCAACGCAGAATAAACAGCCCTCAGTGCTATACAGGGTCAATGGAAATCTGGTCTATGTCGACCATCGCCACATCACGCTGAACAGGAACTTAAATTTCTTAATACCTCAGTCAAGGACTCAGTATTACATGAATTTCTCCCCCTAGAACCATCAGGTATTGGAATGCATTATTGTCTACCATATCAGCTCAAGTCAAGCCCCAGTCTAGATGCCTTTAAGGATGGATTGGGTGCGGTTACCAACTAGATGTCAGAACAGTTTTTATTTTTAAATGATCTAATCTAATTTTGCACTCTCTTTCACTTTATTTTTTCTATGATCTTTAAATTTTGCACCTAATAGACTAACATTGTCCTACCCCGACAGCGCCTTCCAGTCACAATCATTATTGATTGTTCGGGAGTAACAAGTAGAAGTAGAAGCCTGACTCAACTCTGTCAAATGACATGAATAAGGGACAATGCTGACAGTGACTGCCTAGACTTATCTTCGGAAAAGAAAAGTGTCATGTCAGATCTTGAGATCTGTACCAGTGGTATCTTGTCATGTCAGATCTTGGGATCTCCACTAGTGGTATCTTGTCATGTCAGATCTTGGGATCTCTACTAGTGGTATCTTGTCATGTCAGATCTTGGGATCTCTACTAGTGGTATCTTGTCATGTCAGATCTTGGGATCTCCACTAGTGGTATCTTGTCATGTCAGATCTTGGGATCTCTACTAGTGGTATCTTGTCATGTCAGATCTTGGGATCTCTACTAGTGGTATCTTTTCATGTCAGATCTTGGGATCTCTACTAGTGTCATGTCAGATCTTGATATCTCTACTTGTGGTATTTTGAAATTGCCGAAGGCTCTCAAGCCTGACAAGGCTGCTGGGCCCAACAAAATAAAACCACTGGTCCTCAAAGAGCTGCGTCAGTAGATTGCGCCAATTCTTCAGGTTATATTTACAGTATCCCTGCAAACAGGACAGGTACCGAAGGATTGGACATATGCTTACGTAGCTCCAATTTACAAGAAGGGTGACAAATCTGTAGCGGCAAACTACCGCCCTATTTCCCTGACTTGTATTCTGTGCAAGCTCATGGAACATATTGTGGCTTCCCATCTTGTTAAGTTTTTTCATAAAAATGGACTCTTTTATGATCTCCAACATGGTCTCAGAGAGAAGAGATCCACGGAAACATAATTGGTGATGCATGTAAAGGACCTAGTGAAAAAAATCAAGCTTGGGTAAAGAGACAGACCTGGTTCTTTTAGATTTTTGTTAGGCGTTCGACATGGTATCCCACGAGAAGCTGATTTACAAGCTGCACAAGTTATGACATTCATGGGTCGACCCTATCTTGGATACGGGCATTCCTTGGCAGTCGAAAAGAGACAGTGGTTTTGGAGGGGAGAGCTCTGACACTATATCAGTGGCATCGGGAGCCCCAAAAGGATCTTTCCTATGGTCCATCTAATTTCTGGTATACATTAATGACCTGCTTGACAACGTCACCTCAGAATTTTTGCAGATGAAACTGTTTTACAATTGACGACAATGAGACAGATGGTAGTACTCTTCAAAAAGATCTGAACAAATTACAGGAGTGGTCTCTAAGGTGGGATATGAGATTCAACCCTCCCAAGTGCCGGGTAGTCCAAGCCACAAAGGCAAGAATTCCAATACCCACCAAGTACAAACTACATGGACATACTCTAGAAAATGTCAGTAGTGCGCGTTATTTGGGTGTCGACATCTCAGACAGCTGGTCGTGAAAAGCACATATGTTGACCACATTACTACCTCAGCAAACTGCATGGTTTCTTAAGGGAAATGTAACCAGGTTACTGATTAGTGTCTCCCCTTTTGAACCCCTTAACTTATTATATTGTTCTTATACTCGTATGTATGTTCATGTGAGTGATGATCACGAGTGCACGGGTAAATTGGTGAGCTGATCGCGAGTGAGATGATGTGAGTTTGTGTTCATGGGTGAGTGAGGCGTGAAAGTCATCTGACTGAAACTAATGAACCTAACCCTCCATTTCATTCTGGCTATAACTCTGAAGACGAAAAGATTTCTTTAAACATTTATTACGTTAATTTGTTGTTGTTGTTGGCGTACATTGGCTTAACACTCACAAGACAGCTTGGTACAAATAGAATTGCCTGTCAAGCAGGAGGATTACGCGCACAACTGTTTTCAATTACCTCGCCGTATAGGCAGCCATGCTCCGTTTTAAACACCCAATAAAGGGTATAGAGCTGCTATTGAATGAGATGAACCATATTGGCGCACTCCATTAAACTCTGCCAGTAACATATATATGTGTGTGTTTCACTGGGCATTATCAATGTTCAGTTGCTTCACACTGACAGCATAGGTGAGAAATGAAACCATTGGGGCAAATAGCATAAAGTTGTTATCATTTTGAGCATTGAGGACCGATCTCAAATCATCTTTAGGGATTATAAGAAATCAAGCATCCTTAAAGTTTTACCTTGTCAAAATGGAGTTGCTAACGGGTCTGTTACTGGCAGAGTTTAATGGAGTGCGATATATATAACTAAGGTAAAAACTTCGACCGAGGGCCTACTTTAATTTAATTTAATATTAGATCTCTTGAACTACGACCAGCTGGTAGTAACATAACTAATTCTGTTTAATTTAAGCAACGGTATCTTGTATTTGACCGCGATATTTTTTAATTAGCTTCCAACATATCCGTACAGCATAATTATATTTAGAACTAATACCCGTTTTTACACGCTTCAGACGTTATTATTAATTATTAATACTGTATGGATTAAACAAAAACTCCAACCTAAGATTTGTGTATATCTTCAATCTACTCGGTTTACAAATGGCAGAAGTACATACATGTACATGTATTTACTTACTGTGTTGGCGGTCTTTTTTTATTGTAAGGTTGTGGAACAGGGTTTATATTTTATGTACACTGTTCGTCTTTATAGGTGAATATAGGAGATAAGAGAGAGGTTGGGCGCCCCTAAACCCAGGTTTAACCCCCACTGGTTGTTAATGATTAATTTATAATTAATCATTGATTGCTACTGACAGTACCAAGGCGGGCTCCTATATTCACTTTGCTTTATGTTTGTCTTGCGTGTTGTTTTCTATTTGGTGTGTAGATGAAGGAATGGTATTGCGCGTGTGTGTTTGTTATGGTGTGACTCTGTGTGTTCTGCTTGAGAGGTAGGTGTATTGTTTGTGTTGCGTTTCCTGCTTGAGTCTTTCGTATTTATTGGAAGAAGTTCCACCTCTCAGGCAATGGTATGTACTGAACTGCAGCTCTGAATGGCGTAGTTGTAGGATAGCTACATGTAGTTATGCCAGAGTCCTTTAGAGCCTTAGCCTTAAAGGGTGTACATGATGATGTAGGCCATAAAGGCAAGGACAAGTCTCAATGTTGGCCAAACAGCGGTTTATTCCAGGCATGCAAGTGTTACTGTACACCAAGTGGTCCATGTGTGCAAACCACACCCCATGCTTCCTACGGCCTGTAACTTCTAGACTAACACCTATTAGCACCTCGTACCCCCTAGTAACAGTGCACACATGGAGGGGGGGGGGGGGGGGGGTATGGATTTAAGATAACCTTTCACCAGAAAATGATAATAGATTGAATAAAAAAATATTCTGAGTCGAATTTTTACATAGATTTATGTTAGCATTTTACCTGTTTAATAAAAATGTCCCGGGGGAGTATGCCCCCACCCCTAGTAATTAGAGTGTGTACACCAAGTGGTCTAACTTTGCCCCTCATGTGTGCCCCACCCCATCTGAGTTTGCTTCCTACGGGCCTGTAATTTTTTGACTAACACCTATAGTAATAGATAAAATTCTTTACAACATCAAGGGATAAATACCTAATTACGTAAAAAACTTATCTGAGGACCCCCTTGAATCAGGGTCTGCACGGTTTTTAATTTTTTAGGGAGAATGGGTTCAGTTTGAATATACTTACAGTGTATTAGTGACCAGAACTATCGACTGTGCAAACAATGCAGATCCACATCATAAGTCTGTGCATAACTCCATTTTAAATTTCGTTTTATTATACCATATTGTCAATAAAACAGGATTGTATTGTATATAATAATATTTTTCTTATTATCATTTTTATTGTAATTAATAGAATTTAATTCTCAAAAGTGGCCCTGTATTATAGATTTAACTCGTATGGGGCTCGGGTTCACATTTACAATCATATGATTATCATAGGATAAAATGAAATTTAAATTAAAACAAAATATCTAATAATCACATTTATTGTTTCTGATAGAATATTAGACATATAAATGGTCCTTATAGTGTAGATTCAACTCGCAATGGGCCCTGGTTCATGTGGTCATTTACTCCAGAGACAGTGTATGGTATACAATGTCTCTGTTCATGGGATATTCATATGTATTTGGAAATATCGATATTATCATGGAGAAATGTCATTTCTCCATGATATTATGAGGTTAATAATGGGATTTAATTTAATTTTTTTGATGGAATATCTTCATAATGATAATATTTAACATGTATGATAGAATAATACCCATAAACATGGCCCTACGGTTTAGATTCAACTCGTATGGACACGTATGGGCAGGCTCTCGGTAGTATACCAGTAGTGTGCCAGTCGTATGGGTTTTTTCCATGGACCGCTATTATAAAGCTTCAAAATGTTCAAGTCCTCAATCAGTACTATAAATAAGTCCAGCAATGATGTTCACTCTTGTTTCCTGCTAAGTTTTAGTGTCTAAACTTTCTTTTACCTTAACCCTTATATTTTACACGGTTCAGCTTCTAACTCTACTAGCAGGCTCAGACGCGCGCTGTCCGAAATTACCGGTGAGGGACAGACCCGTAAAATAGTAAAACTATTTATGGATTTGTTTCACTTTTCGATAATAGGTTCTGTCTAAAACGTTTTCAAACGGACTCACTTATTTTAAACATTTTGCTCACAGAGCTAAGATATTGAAGTTCTAAATAGTTTTACCATATAAGATAAAAAAAATAATACTTTAAAATTTAAAATGATTATATTGGAATCCATTCTGTTCATATCAATTAGATATGATATATATGATTATTAATGAACAAAGTATCTCGCCTTTTAGTCTGTGCCATCTAGGACGACATCTTTTAGGAAGCGATGCATGCTAACCCAACGTTACTGAAGGTTTTGACCTATAAAAGCCTCTAGTCGGATGGTTTAACATAATAAGCTGTGCTTCATAATTTCAGTGCATCCTTTTCTTTGGTTAATATCACCTCGATCTATGTTTACGTTGCAAACGAACGTTATTCATGCGACGGGTGCTGGTGAATTCGCCTAAAGACAAACTCGCCTACAATTAGATAGTAGTAACCCAAATGGTGAATTCGCCTAGAAAGCAATTATATAATGATTGTATTTCACACCTTATAGTACAGGTATATCTACCGATTACAAGTCAATAAAATGAAAGATCAACTTGCCTTATTGTTTTCTTATATTAAACACAAAATTCACACATGCATACATAAGATGATCAGGGGCTACACTCATTATCCAATCTTAGTCCACATTTGTTATGTTAACGGTACCTAACAATAGGTGCAAAATACAATCACTATATAATTGCTTTCTAGGCGAATTCACCATTTGGGTTACTATATATCTAATTGTAGGCGAGTTCGTCTCTAGGCGAATTCACCATAAACCTCATGCGACAATGCAAAAGGAAGCCATTTTTACAACTTTTATCACTGGTCCGATTTTCAACTTTCATTACAGTAGTTACTAGTGTACTCCATAACTACGCCTTTAACACCCTACTCCCTTTATGTCTCTGATTTACTTAGATATTTTATCTAGCAAAATGCGTATTCTGCTTAGCCTTTTCTTTCAACCTGCTTTAGTGGTCACCTGTCTTCAAAACTTGAAAAGAATAAGGATGTAAGCAGATGGTTAGTTTAATTCAGCCAAATTTCTGCCAAGATCTAAAACATCACAGTGGTAGAGCGTTCGCTTGCAGTTCGGAATGTGGCTTGTTCAATCCCAGACCTAGTCAAACCAAATACTTAAAAATTGGTATCAATGGCTTCCCTCCTTGACACTCACTGAGTCAGGTTTTCGGGTTAGCATTATGACTTGTTCGTCTACGTCGGACCGGCCAGGTACAGTTCCTGGTTCACCTCATAAGTGCCCCTCCTCTTAAAGATTTCAGGGCATTTCGCTACCCTATTTATTATATTTAATGTTTGTTGCCCCTGTCAGTTCGCTATCCATGGTTGTGTTTTTACCCATGACATTTCACTACCCGTACATTTTCACAACCCCCAAATTTTATTATCGAAATAAGTAAAAATAGAGTTGTTTGTCAATTACTAATCGTTGTTTTATCTTTACCCTAAGTATTAAATACAAATAATTAATTGAATTTAGTGTAATAAAATTATATACAAGTATTTCAATGAATTAATGATAGAAATTTAATGATCTGAAATTTGCAGTTAAAAATGAAATTAGCACTTCGTCAATTTTGAATGGGATGTTTTTCCATACTTACATTATAATTCCTATGCTATTTTTGTGTGTTTGTGTGTACGAGATTTACAGAGGACTCAAAGGTAGCTGTTTTCAAAGTTAGACGAACTAGTAGAAGACTATGTTCATTGTTACTTTAGCTTACCAGAATGTGTTAGTTGGTATACTTATACACATCTGGTATAGCCTGCTGACAATGGATAGAAATCTGCACCAACCATTGTATACACTGGGGAATAGTGCACCTTCTTGTTTTCCAGGGTCAACTGCATAATATGTGATGATATATGAAAGTTCAGAAACACAAGCCTCTTTACACCTTATCATTGACTGAACAGTTCTTTGGAAAAGACAATAAATCAAGTCTAAGGCTTTCATATGATGGATGAAGATGGCGGAAAACTTTTGGACATGCATTCTCTTAGCTTTGACAGCACACTGGAAAGCTTGCTGGAGGTAGATTTTGCAATGGACACCAAAGACTCTGCCTATAATCCACCTACAGAGACTGCAATCTCCACTACTTTAAATCATGGTGTGGACTTGAGCTCTGGACAAGGTGGATATACCAGTAGTAACTTGGAGATTTTGTGTGAACAAACTGAAGGAACAACCGCAGCAACTAGTGGTGAAACATGTTTAACAGTAATCAATGAAGAATCCATGAACTGTAAGGAGCAGCAAGAGGTTGTATCAGTGGATCTTAACGGTGGAAAGTTGGATGAGTTGGAAGTAAGGGAGACAACTAAGGATTCGGAAAAACTTACTGAGAACAATGACAATAATAGGAATAGTCCAATTGTATCAACGGTTGATGAGGAAAAGGAAAAGATTCAGGAAACTTCAGTGGAAAAAGAAATCTGTACAACAACTGAAGATCCAGGACCTGTAGATACGAGTGTTAAAGCTGGAGCTACAAACAGTCTCAACTTCAATGAACTGAAGGCTAAGAGACTGAAGAAAGTAGCAGAGGAGAAATGCAATAAATCAGCTGAAAATAGTCCTGATATCATAACAAGAAATACTCATAACTCAAATAACCAAACAAGCGTAGGACAAATTAAGGTATTAAATACAAATACTGCTGGAAAGAGGAAGCTGGAATCACAGGAGGATGATGACAGCTTACAGCTACCAAATAAACTATCTAAAGTGGAGAGTGAAGACAAACAAATAAACAAGGAAAATATCCAGAAAGTTATTGAATGCAGTTCTCAGGATATAGGTCAGGTTGAAAATAAGATAGACAGAATTACTGATGATATTGAAATAGACACTGATAAAAGTGCCGGCAGTCCTAGATTCAGTATTGAAGATTCAGCAGATTCTGATAGATCAACAGCACAAACTGGCATTTCTTCTGATAATATATGTACAACTGAGAGTTTTGATGATACTCTGACTGGAGTCAATGCTGAGCTGAATGATGAGGAAGACATTTTTGAAGTTGTGGATAGTGTACAGTTTGAGGATGAGGAGAAAGTTGCTGAAACTACTGAAGATCTCTCTGATAGAGATCAGGAGAACAATGGTGCCATAAGTGACTCTGAAAGTAGCGAAAATGATCTGGATGAAAACGAAATTGATGCAATGTTAGATGAAGGCCTGAGCAAGAAAGAGACTGATGCAAAGACTGAAAAGAAGCAAAAGACAGAGCAAGATTTGAAGCCTGGAGAGTTTATATGCAGGGAGAAAATAGTCTTAGAAGGTATGTATATTAGTACAGGGTTCTATGTAAGTAATGTTTTTTTTCAGGTTGCCCAGTCACACACAATTTTCAATCCTGAGACGATTGGCACTTGTACTTATTTGTTTACTATTTTACAATCATAGTTGTGTTATACGACTTTTCATGAAAGAAACATAGGGATCTCTCAACATAAGGACTGCCTAATGCAGCATCAAAGTAATGCAGAAAGCTCCAGTAGCAGCAGGGCTCTAGATAACAGGGGTTATACTGAACAAATCCAACATTTTCAAAATTTCTCATTCATTTCAGCACCAAATCCTATGGTTTTGTTACTCATTAGAATCCTCTCGAAGAGAGGATCCTAACGAGTAGTGACACAATAGGGTTTAATGCAGAAGTAAAGATTTTAATTTTTGAAATACTCCCCTTATCTCAAGCCCTGTTTGACTGATTAGGTGCCATATGACCAATTATGAATATTGTGTAGCGGTGCCATGAAACCAAAATAAAAAAAACCAAAATCTTCTTTAGGAGCTTTCTGCATTACTTTTGTTATGCATTAAGTTTGTCATAATTGTTGTTGTGTAGTTACTAAGAAAGTATTCGTCCACCTGAAGTCATAGATAGTCTTAACCCTTTCCCCCATAGAAGCGACTTTTAGCGTATTTAATTTATTCCTCCGCTAAAGGAAATAGTTCCAGTTTATACCCTCATGAACAATTACCATAACAAATATTTTATATGGCCTAGCAGATGGTAGTTTAAAGCAGGCTGAAAGTAAAGCAGAATGTGCCTTAAGTTAAGGCACATTCTGCTTTACTTTCAACCTGCTTTAAGTGATCACCAGTATTTAATGTTATAAATTGGTTATTGGGTAAAGGGTTAAATAACGAGTGATATTATATTGATACCAAGGCATGGAGGGATCTGATGTGGGACATACAGTGAGTATCTTTTCCATCTGTTCTAGGACTAACTTCACTAAGGTTAACTTATTACCCCATAAATACACTTTTTTACGCCTCCACTTTATTCCTCCACTGAAGAAAATAGTTCCACTTTATACAGTCATGAATATGCTCCCTAAAAATATTACTTATATCCAAGCAGATTGTAGCTTAAAGCAGACTGAAACTAAAGCAGAATGTGCTTCAAGTGGTCACTCCTCTTCAAATCTGGAAATGGAGTAATGGGTTAACAAGATTTTACCCCTTCATCTAGCTTCAATACTGTTGTTGATTTCGACCATTCCCTATGAACACATATCACCAAACATATTTGAAATTGACCTTCACCTAATTTGGACTTAAATATTTTGAATGGGCTATTTCTCGGTTATGGTTGCTAGATTTTAAATTCATTTAATGTTACATCTAGCTTTAACTTTGCCAACTAGAATGCTCCATCTACAGTTGAACTTCAATATCTGGAACTCGCTTAACTCCAACTATCTGATAGTTCGACACGTGAACTGCATTATTTAATCATTAAAAAGAAAGGTAGGATGCGAATAACTACAGGCACCGATCAAGTAGACAAAACATTTATTGATCTACCGGTTTCGACCTTATTCAGGTCTTCATCAGGATACATAGCATGAAAAAATCATCCTTAAAGTACACATATTGTCGGTTTTTCAAGTCATGTGATTTCTGACTGCAGAGCGTCCTTGACAACTGTGACGTCATAATAACTATTGATAAACAAGTACAAAGATTGTTTAAATAAGATGAAGCAAAAAGTGATTAGAATTTGATTAAAATTGAATGAGTTGACAATTAACAATACATAATAGATCTGTAGAGTGCAAAATGAAAAAGTTAAAATCAGATTCTCCTAGTTTATATAAAATTTGATTGAAGTTTCAAAAGTTCTTATGTCTTGACTATAAGTGGAAATCTGTAGATAATTCATCGTTCAATTGGTGGCTATGGTCGGATTCTGTGGGTGGGTTTCCAGTCTGGTAACAAATGGGCCCCATGTTGGAAGCATCAAGCTCCTCTAATATTGGGAGATGTATCACTAGAAGGTCATCTGTGTACTGTAGAGCACAGGGCCCCGACACGATTAATTTTTAGGGGAAAAAATTGTCAGAAAGTATATATAGAGACAAGGGATACAACTGATTTTCAGTATAATCTCACCCCATCTCGACAAAACCGGGCATATCATGAATAAATATTGATGAAACGACACCATTTTTGCATTTCTGTCTAGCTAATATGATACCCTTCCATAAAAACATAACATAAAACCAACTGTAAGCATACAATTTTAACAGTAACTGCGTCCACTCATTGAAATCACCGATTTTCGGAAAACGGGACAGGTGTTCGTTCATAGCCAACACAGCATCAGACACCTCTGTACGCTTGTTTAGGCGGTATTTTCGAGCATTACAGTAATACAAGTCCATAGATATCAATTTTGACACATATAAAAGCTGATCTGTACTCAAATCATTGCCATACCATCAACAAATTAGCATGTTTTCATCGGCAGTAAAGTTATTCTTGTACATGTAAGCTTTTTTGGTACGGCAATGATTTAAGAAGAAATCAGCTTCGATCGGTGTCAAAAATGTATATCTATGCAATTGCATGACTGTCATGTTCGATATTACCGCCTAAACAAGCGTATAGTAGTGGCCAATGACTGTAATGCTCGAAAATATCGCCTAAACAAGCGTACAGTAGTGGCCAATGCTGTGTTAGCTATGAACGAACACCTGTCCCGTTTTCCGAAAATCGATGATTTCAGTGAGTGGACGCAGTTACTGTTAAAATTGCATGCTTACAGTTGTTTTTATGTTATGTTTTTATTGAAGGGTATCATATTAGCTAGACAAAAATGCAAAAAGGGTGTCGTTTCATCAATATTTATTCATGATATGCCCGGTTTTGTTGAGGTGGGGTGAGAATATACTGACAATCAGTTGTATCCCTTGTCTCTATATATACTTTCTGACAATTTTTTCCCCTAAAAATTAATCGTGTCGGGGCCCTGTGCTGTAGAGACTGTATTTTAGACGATCTGGAGATTATCAATAGTTCAGAGGTTTTCTGGATGAGTTCTAGATCTTTTAAAGGTGGGCTGGGTGCAGTTTCAAATTTATCTAGCATGGCATAGTTAAAAAAGTTTAGCATACCTCTATTAGGGATTTCCTGCCTATTTTCCTGTTTCCTTCTGTAAAATCCTTGTTTCAATATTAATTCCTCTTCCTGTAGATCTTTGATGACTCCTGTCTCGGTTTTTGAGCCTTGTTGCGTTTTCTCTGCATTATTTAATGTTTGGTTAAGTCGAACATACCCAGTGCTCCAGCTAGGCCTTTTTAGGAGGGCGCCGCGCCCTGCCCGTGTTTGCCGACGCCCTGCCCTAAAAATTTAAAAAAAAAAAAAAATTATAATTTTTTTTATTATTATTATTATTTTTTAACAAATTGGGCATTATTTTTACAATTTCTATTTGGGAATGGGTCCGTTTAACGGGCCTTTGGATGCACCAGAAAATGGCCTGAACTCAGACTGAAGTTTTACCAATGTGTTTGTTTACAAGCCTAGTCCTTTGATCTACATATCTATAATTCTTTTCAATAAGTTTTTTAGTTTTGGTGATGAGTTTATTCCTATCCCTAGGGTACTATGCCCTGCAAATAATTTCAGTTGGAGATGAAGGGGATGAAATTTTAACGCAATTAAATTTTCACCCCCTCCCTAGTCAACACCCAACCATCAACCTATATAGTCATTTGATCTGCACATCAAATATAAGTAATTTTCAATTAGTTGTTTAGTTTTGATGGTGAGTTTACACCTATACAATAGGATACTATGCTCTGCAAATAACTTCATTTTTGGAGGGAATTTAAAAATTTATGGCGTCAACATCAAACCTAGACATTTGATATATACACATCAAATATAATTATGTAAGTTTCAATTAGTTGTTTAGTCTTCATGATGAGTTTGTTCCTATCCCTAGCGTTCTATGACCTGCAAATGATTTCAGTTGGAGAGAGGGGTGAAAATTTGATGGCATTTAATTTCCACCCCCTCCCTAGTCAACACCAGACCATCAAACCTAGTCATTTAATAATTATATACACATCAAATATATGTACTTTTCAATTAGTTGGTTAAGTTTGATGGTGAGTTTACTCCTATCCCTAGGGTACTATGCCCTGCAAATAACTTAAGTTGAGGGGGTGAACATTTGATGGCATTAAAATTTCACCCCTCCCTAGTCAACACCCAACCATCAAACCTTATATCATTTGCCCTATAAAACTATAATAATTTGGCAACAAGGAAGACCATGGCCATGAGCTAAATTTGAAATTGGAGAGGAGGATAAGAGAACCACTTCTATGTTCTGTTCTCTATGCCAAGAGTACAGTACAGGCTCTAACATCAACAAAACCTGGTCAAGGTGAAAGCTCATGAAGTCAGCAACATAGACAAGACCTCCTTGGCTTAATCACTCAGCAGAAAGCTACCAGATGTCGCTGAAAACATCAGCACAGCAATAACTTAATCAATGGCAGATGCTTTGAAAGTTCTTCAACTAAATCAATGGCAGATGCTTTGAAAGTTCTTCTTTTCACCACTAAGAAGAACCTCCCTTTAGACCTCTTAGGGACATAGTTGACTTAATAATGAAAATACAGAACAAGTGGTAAATCCTTCATGTAAGGGAGAGACACACAATTTTTTTTATGATTTCTCAAGATTTACACTAGAGTCAACAGTATTTCTAGTCAGAAAACATACCAGAAAGCTTCTTTAAGGTTTAAAATTTCAAAATTTTCTGGGGGAGGTCCCCCATACCCCCCCCCTATGGAAGGCGGTAAACCCCCTCCCATACCCACCCCCACCGCGTCCATGTGCCCTCAAGTTCAACAGCACCCTGCCCTATTCAAATCCTAGCTGGAGCACTGCATACCCATATTTCAATAGCCAGGTTTTAACTTTGAAATAAGGGTATGTTTGACTTAAGGATGTCGGCCTGTCTTTTTGAGCATTATGAAATTTCCGAAAAAATTTCCGAACTCATTTTCCGAAAAATGTTAAGAACTCATTTTTGATGAATGCAAACAGTCATAAAATACTATTTTCCCGGGAAAAAATTAGATTTTTCGTTCCGGAAGGGACTTTTTAAGTTTTATGTCCTATTCGTAGTTTACAGCATACACCGTTTTCATAGGTAGGTTGCATTTTGTTACATCCGATTTCATTTCAATTTCTCAGAATATAAGCATGAAATTTTCATGGAAGTACAGTTTTAGTATAAATTATAGATAATTCAAAAGATCAAATGATATTTTTTTGAAAAAAAATTTTTTTGGTAAAAATACACCAAAAAGTGAAAAAATGAGAAAAAATGGATTTTTTCAATAAAACGATCTATATCTTTTTTTAAAGATCCTGGACCCTGTGTTTTTATTTGCTATTTCACTAAAACTTTATGTTT
Organism: Gari tellinella; assembly: GCA_922989275.2. NCBI lineage: Eukaryota > Metazoa > Mollusca > Bivalvia > Cardiida > Psammobiidae > Gari > Gari tellinella. The sequence goes on along the minus strand of OV277868.1, from coordinate 33,381,816 downwards.
GGAAGGCTAAAATCAACAAATAAAAAATTTGGTAATTAGTTTGCTACAATTTGTAGGGCAATTTTCACTGTGCCTTATTCTCCCATTATAAAAAAGTGGGTGGGGTAAATTTTACTCCTTTTCGGTGAAATCAAACATTTTTATTTTGAATCTTGACAAAACATTATTTTCAGAGTTTATTCTTACTATGGTAATATAAATTAGGATACTTTTTGTACAAATAGTTTGTTTAAATAAAGATTGAAAAACCGTAGTACAAAAAAGTAGGAGTTTTTGTGAAGTTTCAATTTTAGGGGGGTAGCCCTGAAAAATCTCAAATTGTGAAAAAGAAAGGTCCGGTACCCCCACTTTTTTCACCAGTTTTGTCATAGAAACTAATTTTAATGTCTGTATGCAAAGTTTGAAGAATTTGGTAATTACTTTCCAAAGGTGCACCTTCCCCCTTAACCGAGTTCGAGATCTCGAAGTTTGACTGTATATGATATATCGTGTAACCTGGATTTAACCTTGACCTAATTTGACCTTTCAGTGGGTTTTTTCCCAGCAGAATTCATAGCTGTTATATAATTGGATTATGTAATGGCAAAAAGTATTTACACACCAAATTAAACATTAAATTAATTATTACATACCTGAGAGAAACATTACACATGAGTGCCCCAACATTGGAGATATAAACCTTGTGACGATGAGTCTGCGGATCAAGGAACTGAGAGACAAAACAAGGAGGTTTTAAGCATTGGAGAATTTTTAAAAACTTTGGGGGGGAAACAGTTTACCTTTTTTTTCTTGGGGAAATGGCATAAAAAGGGCAGTTTCAAACTTAACACTATTTCACATTGCCCTTGTCTCCTGGAAGTGAAAAACTCTTTGAAAAAAGGACTAATTAATCAAAGTAGAAAGTTCTCTACAGCGGAAAACATTGCACAACTGACTAGTTTCAACATTTCTCATGTTGTAGCTGCTCTTGAACTGCACTGTTTGCACTGTCCAAATGTCCTGTTTGATTGTTATCCATGAATGCTTTGTTGTCCAGGGTTCCAGATAAGGTGGAGTAAACCGAACAAATCCAGTATTTTCTCACTTATTTCAGTACCAAATCCTATGGTGTTACTACTCATTAGAATTGTCTCTTCGAGACGATTCTAATTAGTAGTGACACCATAGGGTTTAAAACAGAAATAAAGATTTAATTTTTGAAATACTCCCCTTATCTGGAACCCTGGTTGTCCTCTACACAGAGAAGGGCGGCAGTGTGTTTGAGATGCTGCCCCCTGGCTGGATCCAAGTGTCTCACACCAGTGGAATGTTTGTCTACCTCCACAAGGAAACCCGAGTGTGTACTATGTCCAAACCATACTGCCTTGGACAACTAAGTGTCAGGGTGAGTAAAGATCAGGCCCAGCGCTTATAAAACGTTTGAGTTGAGTCAGAGTCCATCTCAAGCCTAGGCTCAAATCTGACCAATCAAATGCTTGAGAATGATTTAAGACTCAACACAAACGCTTTATAAGCATGAACTCTGACATGGGGTTGCATTCTATCCACAAAAATAGTAAGGAGGGTCAGGGTTTTCCCTGGCGCACAAAATGCGCGCCAATGACCCCCTTTTTGACAAAATGTCCCTCAAATATTTTTACTGGGGGTCAAATTTGACGCAACTTAGAAAATACATCACAGTGATCACAAAATGTTACGTGTTAAAACATGAAACAGAAGAAACTCTGAAAACCATAATCTTTGTCTTTTAATAGGTGGTTTTCTGCAATACTGTCACACTGCATTAAGCAACAAACACTCTTTACATCTCTAGATTATTCATATACATGTATAACTTAAGTGTCTGGATTTCAGAGGATTTATTGAGAGATGGAAGGGTATACTATTAGTCTAAATCATAAAATAAGTTACCTACCATCCAGCAATGCTGAAAATGCATGATATCCTAAAATTTTATTCGAAAGTTAAAAAGCAGTGTCGAGACAAGTGACCCCCAAACTAAGGAATCTGGGGGACACAATGTCCCCCATTTTGTCGATGCCTAGGGAAAACCCTGGAGGGTGTTGGCGAGTTTTAAGCATCTTCTATATGGTTATTGTTCAGACAAGACTTGCACATTTTTATGAAGCGAATGGGATTTTATTTGTACTTTAATAGAAACTTTGATTCTTACTGTATAGGGACCAATTATAAACATCCGTTGCAAACAGTGTAAACCTAGATCAGAGGGCACCTGAAGGAACCCTATTATCAGTTTATAATGTAGTAAAACCTCTACATTATGACCACTTAATTGTGTTAATGATTTGGTGTTTATTACAGGGGACAGCTGAAAGCAAAGTGACAGTGAAACGGAAAGTTTCTTCAAAAACTGTCTGCTTAGTCACCTTGCTTTAAGCTGTCACCTGTCTTTTATACAATCATTGATTAGCCTTGACATGTACATGTAGTTTTAGTGGTTGTAATAATGTTTGCCATAATTTTAAAATATCCTGGTCACAAAATCCTTGAGATTAAATGACAGTAAAACCTCTCTATACCGACCACTAAAGTGTGTTAATTATCAGGTGTTTCAGGCAGGTGACTGCTTAAAGCAAGGTGAACATTAAACAGAAAGCTCCTATAGGAGCTTTCTGTTTTACGTTCACCTTGCTTTAAGCTGTCACCTGTCTTTTATTCAACTAATAAGCCTTCATCTAGTGGCCGTAATAGAGAGGTTTTACTGGACATTAGGAAATGGAGGAATCTAATGGAGAATTATGAATTGTAAATGTCAACCAATGTTTTGTAATTTTGTTTAACAGAAGCATGACATTCCATTAAGTTCCGTCCCATGTCTAGCATACAGGAGAGCTCGTGAAAAGGAACAGGAAGCTGAGTCTGAAAAAACTAAGAACGCAGATGAAACAAAAACAGGGGACCAGGAGACAAATGGTGTAGACACGGGAACCAGTGAAAACAGTACGCAGTACAAGCACATATCTTTGAATAGTTTCAGTGATTCCTTTTGGAACTTTCCATGCACATGTCTTCAGACCTACTAGGCAAGGTGTCCCAGTACTGAAAAATCAATATCATTCTGCTTTATTTCAATTTAATTTTAAAAAAATATAGTATTATAATGTTATCTGATTATGTTATTTAACTGTTTACTCCATAAATGTGCCTTTTTATGTGCCCGGTATCTCTAGATGCGGAGGCATATAGTTATCGTCCTGTCTGTCCATCCGTAACAGGTTATGTAGATTTTACCGTTTCGTCTAGTATCAACACCCCTTACTCAAATGCTTGGATACGTATATAGTTGTTGCCTTGGACCATTCCCTATCCACAAATATCACTCAACCTAGATTTTGACCTTCACCTTGACCTAGTTTTGGACTTGGAATATTTAAATGGGCTATTTCTTGATTAACTAGATTTTACCATTTCGTCTAGCATCAGCATAACTGACTACAATGCTTTGATACTTATACAGTTGTTACCTTGGATCACAACCGATTTACCCATATTAACAAACCTTAATTTTGACCTTGACCTATTTTGGACTTAAAATATTTTAAATGGGCTATTTCTTGGTTAACAAGATTTCACCATTTCGTCTAGCATCAACACTACTTACTACAATGCTTCCATACTTATACATTTATTGCTTTGGACCATTACCATAGACCCATATTTACCCAAGCTCAGTTTGACCTTGACCTAATTTGGACTTTGGAGAAAAAAAATGGTTCTTCTTAAACCCGTGACCCAATAAATACCCGTTTTTACGCTTTTAATATAATTATGGTTCTGCTGAAGAAAACAGCACTATTTATATACAGTAACTCAGCATTTGAGCTGGATCCAAACTGATGACACTCGTAACAGTATTTGTGCAGTCAAAATGCAGATACTTTGCATTTGAAAATAAACATAGATGGCAAATTAAAAGAAGATATAGCAGTCAGGAAAAGGTTAAAGTATGCAACTTCTTTTTGTGGTTGTTACGTGTGTGAGAGAATATCTGGTCTTTGTTTTGGTTTTTTAAAGGGACGGAAATAAACTATATCCTTATATTTAGATGAAATTAATTATGGTTCAAATATTTTATTTACCTTAATGCAAAATGCTTCAAATGTCACCAAAATTACTGATAGATACAGAAAATAAGGCGCTTACCTCAATAGCCGAGTTCTAATTCCGAGCGTAAATGATAAAACATGTGAATTATACAGCATGACCTAGCCCACATGTGGCACAGTATGCTCGTGCAAGTTCGAAAAAAGACGGAGGAAAATAATAATTGCTGTACATGTATTTCAATGTTATGAATTTGCACCTTAAGAAATATTTCCTTTATCCTAACAGATGATCGCTTAAAGCATGCTGAAAGTAAAGCAGAATGCGCATTCTGCTTTACTTTAACCCTGCATTAAGCAGTCACCTATCTTCAATACTAGAAACTGGCTATGGAGTCAAGGGTTGATTAATTATTTGTTGTTCTTTTAACGCAGGACCGTTCGTTCCCCAGGCCAAAATGGAGAGTGCAGACAAAACACATATGATAGGTAAAGCCAGACCCGAGAGAGAATCTTCGCTGACCCAGCGAGACCTACTAGCTTGTTTGCCGTGTTTAACCCATTCCCCCCATAAATACACCTTTTTACTCCTTTAAAGAAAACAGTTCCTTTCTATAAAGTCATGAATATGAACCATAAGAAATATTTCCCTTTCTATAAAGTCATGAATATGTACCATAAGAAATATTTCTATATCCTATCAAAAAGTAGCTTAAAGGTACAATACTACCGAGATTTGTGTTTAAAACGGGCAATTTCTTATATGTGTGAATTTTCTATTTATTAAAACTAAGTGAAATCGCGTGTAAGAAGCCTGACATATGCCCCCACTTCATTAAGAATCCTACCTAAATGTGTTGAATTCTTATCGTGATGGTTTACATTTTAAGCGGGTTTGTTTACAAATAAGACTAACGGGCTGGTTCGAAGGATTGCGTAAAGGTCACGTGATTGATACGAACCGTGGCGATAATTCATATACACTATGTGACGTCATCCGAGCGAAGCCGGAGCATTTCCGTTATGATTCGTCTTCGATCGAATGTCAACAAAAGAGATTTAAAAGTCGACTTGTTTCCACCAATTTAATGGGTTTGAAAGCAATGTTTCCTCAATAATCACCGGGCATTACTTCTTTTTACAGGTTTAGATAACGAATGTGCCTACATTTTCAGGTTTGAAAATTGCGCGATTTTGGCATTTGACAGTAATATTGGGACTTTAAAGCAGGCTGAAAGTAAAGCAGAATTTGCCTTAAGGCACATTCTGCTTTACTTTGAACCTGCTTCAATGGTCCCCTATCTTCAGTGCTATAAATAGGCTAAAGGGTAATGGGTTTAATCCTTTCTTTCTTTCTTCCATGAAGGCACCTTGGAGAAATTCTATTTACTCCTCCACATAGGGACGAGTGTCACAAATTTATATGAATATCTATTGTGTTGAAAAAAGGTGGTAGATTAAAGTAAGATGAAAGTAAAGGACAAAGCCTCTAAAGGGGTTTTCTGCTTTACTTTCAACTTGTTTAAAAGGAAGTCAATCTTTCTTAACACAGTTTATTACATGGGATTGAAGTTTTGACTATGCAGGAAAAGGTTGACAAGCGAATCCTTGTGCAGAGCTTTCTGTTTAACTTTCAGCCTGCTTTAGATTTCAACTTTGAGTACTAAAATATCTCTATCAGACGTAACCTTTCTTGAAATAAAAGGCAAAGTCATCTAAATGCATTTCCTCTTGGGGGAGGGAGGACTGTGGAAAAATGTGTTTAGTATACTGCTCATAATATGGAGACCTGTTGGTCATGTAGTACATATTGGATTTTTTGCTCACCTCAACGAAGTGAGGGGGTGGGGGCTTATGCTATACCCCGGCATCTGCGTCTGGACTGGATATCATAAACTGTAAAGGCTAGGTTTAACGACTGCACCTACGGTCATGAATTGTCATATGCTGATGTGCCTCAATGAGTTTACCATGAGGCACCACAATTTCTTGACCTTGACCTAAAAGGTCAAGGTTAATGTTTTGTATTAAAGTCTGTTCTTTGCAGGATGTCAGCTTCATAATGTTTGATTACCAGTACCTGTTCTTGTTATATTTGGTTAAATGTCAATATCTTAACAATTCTTTACCTTGGCAAGGCTTGATCGTGGGCTTATGAAAAAAGAGACTGTGATTGGAAAAGCGGTAATTTCACTTTTAGTTATTGAGGAATGGGTTAACCTATTACCCCATATATACTCCTTTTTACTCCTTTAACTTATTCCTCCACTGAAGAAAATAGCTCTATTTTATACAGTCATAAATGTGAACCATTAAAAATAGTTTCTATATCCTAGCAGATGTTAGTTTAAAGCAGGCTAAAAGTAAAGCAGAATGCGCCTTTGGCGCATTCTGCTTTACTTTCAACCTGCTTTAAGTGGGCACCTCTCTTCAAAACTAGAAACAGGCTATGGGGTAATGGGTTAATAGATGACAAATGTATTTGAGCTATGATTCCTGTACATATTATTCAGCTTTGTTTTTGTTTTTATTCCCAGAAGCCAAAGATCTAAATGAATATTGCAAACGTTTGTTTTTATTCAAGACGATTGTTGTGAAGAAATTTAGGTAAGTACTGATCAGTAAATTTCAGCTTTGGCTGAAATAAACCTGCACATTAAATGTCTTTGTATATGCCTGTTGAAAATGGGATGCATCCAGGGATTCAGATTTGCTTCGGCTATCAGCCTTTTTGCGATTAAAAATGAAAATTGCCCTAATGTATTTTCAGACAAATTGGTTGGTTAAAAATAAATTCTTAGGATTTTATGGCAATTTGTTCGTAAATTTCTATGCTACTTATACCGTTACACGACGTCTGATCTGGATTCAAGCTGTTTGCAAATGTAGTTATTTTCCCTCTCTATAATGACTCCCTCTAAACAACGTACACAATCTTTGTCTCCCATTGGTTGTCGTTGTGGAGAGGAAGCGCTGTACCTCTTGTTGAACTTAAAAGATAAGGGATAGCTTAAAGCAAGATGAAAGTAAGAGTCTACTAAGACAGAAAGCTTCTGAAGTTCTGAAGGACTGGAGCTGAATTAGCAGATACTCGGGTAAAAGCTGAAGAAATAGAAAGGAAAACTATCTTAAACTACTGTCAATAATGTATGACTGTCTGGAAAGACAATTAATAAAAACAATAAGACGTTTCACAGCACCTTCCCCAATAACCCCCCTCCCCCTCAAACTATTCAGAGTGGCACTTTCTTCACATATCCTTTAACCCATTACACCATAAATACCCTTTCAAAAGTTTTTACACCTTCAACGTTTGTCTTCACTTAAAAGATATTTCTAATTTATACAGTCATGAATATGTATCATAAGAAATAATTTCTATATTCTAAAGATTGGTAGCTTAAAGCAGGTTGAAAGTAAAGCAGAATGCACCTTAAGGTGCATTCTGCTTTACTTGTAACCTTCTTTACGTTGTAATCTATCTTCAATACTAGAAATAGGCTACTGGGTAATGGGTTAAGACTTTTCAAATTTGTTACAGGACTTGGAGAGAAAAGCGATCTCATCTACTTGCAGAGAGAAGAAAAAGACCAGGTCTTGTAAGTACTTCAGCAAGAATCATTTTTGATGGCATTTAAAGGGTTGAATTTCAGTTCAACACCCCTCTCTCAGAATAATATTTCACCTATATTTTATTATTAACCTCCCCCTTTTATAGAGGCCAAATAAATTGTACCCTTACATGTGATTTAACCCTTTCCCATAAGCGCCTTCAATCAAATTTAATTTATTCCTCCACTGAAGAAAATCTTTCCAATTTATACAGTGATGAACATGTACCAAAAGAAATATTTTCTACATTCTAGCAATTGATAGCTTAAAGGCACATTCTGCTTTACTTTCAACCAGCTTTAACCCTTTCAACCCTAAATATATCTTGTGGGTGTTTATTACCCTTTTGGACTCTTGTAGTACAGGCATTTGAACCAATCTTCTGTTGCAATTTTTGATATGACAACAAAAACAAATGAAAATATCAAACAGTGCAGACCCTGATCAGAGGGCTCCAATAGGAGCCCTCTGAAAAGGGTCTACACTGTTTGCATATGTAATCAGTAATCTCTACAAAGGGCTGTAGGGTTTAAAGGGTTAAGAGATCACCTGTCTTCAAAATTAGAAACAGGATATGGGGTAAAGGGTTAAACAAGTCATATAAAACTACTTGAACTTGACAGCTAACATGTGGCTGCTCAAAAGAGACTGAAGGTAAAGCAGAAAGCATTGCTGTCTTCTAGTGAAATGATAGTTTGGGGGTTATGGTCGTTCAAAGGATGCAGTTAATGCTGAACTAGGTATATTACATACAGACCAACCTCGCTATCTCAAACTTACTTACTAAGTCAGGCTTACCCGTATTTCAAAGTTAAAACGTGGATATGTTTGACTTAATAGTGTTTGAGTTATTGAAATTCAAATAAGAAAATTAGATAAGTTTGGCTTAACCCATTACTTCATAAACACACCTTTTTACGCCCTAATTTATTCCTCCAGAAAAAAATAATTCCATTTTATACAGTAATTAGTATGAACTGTAAGAAAAACTTTCTTTGTCCAAGTAGATGATAGCTTAAAGAAGGCTGCTTTAAGTGGTCGTATGTCTTCAAAACTAGAAACAGACCATGGGCTAATGGGTTAAGAGAGTTCAAGATATGTGTAGTAATATATCTACCATAAATATTTTCTTAACTTTATTTCCAGCCGTCCAATACCCAGTTGATCACTTGTGCCGTACCAGAAAATTCCACCAACAAAACCAAGAAGAGAAAAAAGAGTAAGTATGATTTCCAGATTGTTTTCTTTCCTTGTATTCTGATGCTACTATACCCTTTGACCTACAGCTTTCTCTTTTTGACACAAGTCTTTAGACATGACCTGTGGCCACCGTGGCCTTGTGGTTATACTTACTGTGACTGACAATCACTAAGCGATTGACGGACATGAGCCCCCCAGGACAATGATGTTTTTCTTCGGCTATAAATATTTTCTAGCTTGTAAGTAATAATTTGCTATTTATTAATTGTTTCATTTTAATCATGATACCTCAGAGGAAAAAGATAATGATGAATATTACATAATTGCAGACAACCCTTACCTTAACCTTTGCCTTTACTTTGGAATTTTTCATGTGGGGTCTCCGTCCAACTGGCTTGTGGAATGTCGGTGGTTCTACCCAGTTGTTGATTTGTGCCTGAAACGGTGCATAAAGGGCTTCTTGGGTCATCTTCACCTGTAATTAGCTGGACGTCCCAATACCGCTGAAATACTGTTAAAGCAACGTAAAATCGTAACAAATCAAATAAGACACGACATTTTCCAAATATGTGAAATTTTGGACCTCTTTGCCACTGTCCTCGACCTCTGTGTTTAAGTTTGCCTATATTGAATCTTGAAGCAATTTATTATCTGATGTGTTTATTGTCACTTGTTGTAGACTTTGTGCTCAATCCAGTGGGTAAGACTCCAGTATGTATACTGCACGAGTATACCCAGCATGTGCTAAAGGTCCAGCCTACCTACGAGTTCAAGGAAATAGGTAACCTATAGTAGATACCTGTGTACAGACACCAAGGCAACCAATACACAGGGCTCCAGATAAGAGGAAGTAAACCGAATAAATCCAACATTTTCTCACTAATTTCAGCACCAAGGGTTTAATGCAGAAATAAAAGTTTTAATTTTTGAAGTACTCCCCTTGCAATTGTCTGGAGCTCTGAATACAGGAATGAGACAAACATAATGCAAGCCAACTGTATTGCAGAAAGCCCCTAGAGGAGATTTCTGAATATTTGGCCTACATTATTCTGTCACTTTTATCTTTTTAGTTTGAATACTACTATGCAGAAAAAGCATGTATACAGCAGCCAGTCAATAATTGGGCCTTCACATATATACAGATTTTCTACCAGTCAGATTGCTATGATTTACTTCAGCGTGATTTATAAGTAGCCACCTCTCGGTATGTAGGAGTTTGTCTCAAGTGAGAGATAGGAGTGTCTCACTGAGTTGGGATACAGAGGTTAGCCCTTTCCTCCATAGGCAGTAGTGTAAATCACTTATATCCAATCATGCTTAGCACAGGATGCTGCCTAAAACAAGGTGAATGTAAAGCAGAAAGCTCATTTTAGGGACTTTCTGTTGTACTTTTATCTTGCTTTGACGCTTTACCCCATAGAAGCACCTTTTAGTGCATTCAGTTTATTCCTCCCCTGAAGAAAATAGTTCCAATTTATACAATATATATTTACATATGTATCATAAGGAATTCTTCCTTTAATCTAGCGGGGGCCTCCGTGGCCTAGTGGTATAGTCACTGTGACTTACATCACTAAGCTCCTCACTGCTGTGAGTTCGAATCCCAGTAGGGTCGTTCAGATTTTTCAAGTGGGGAAGCCTTCCAGCTGGCTTGCGGAAGGTCGGTGGTTCTACCCAGTTGCCGATTTGTGCCTGAAACAGTACATAAAGGGCTTCTGGGGTCTTCCTCCACCTGTAATTAGCTGGACGTCGCAATATGACTAAAATACTGCTGAAAGCGACGTAAAATCAAAACAAATCAAATCAAAATCCTTTAATCTAGCAGGTAGTAGCTTAAAGTATGCTGAAAGTAAAGCAGAATGCGCCTTAAAGAGCATTCTGCTTTACTTTCAACCTGCTTTAAGTAGTCACCTATTTTCAAAGCTAGAAACAGGCTATTGGGTAATGGGTTAAGCTGGCGGCTGTATTCAAAACTGCAAGTGTATATTCAGTTTTGGCACTTATATATAGGTAGGTGTAGGTTTTGTCACTTAAATGTATAGGTGTAAGTAACATACTCTATATATAAGCTATATATGTGCTTTGGGCAACTTTATGCTGAATAAGATTATGTTATATACAGTAAACCCTCTCTATTACAGCCACTAAATTATGTTAATAATTATTATGTTTACAACAGGTGACTGCTTAAAGCAAGTTGAGAGTAAAACAGAAAGCTCATTTAGGAGCTTTCTGTTTTACTGTCAACTTGCTTTAAGCTGTCACCTGGCTTTTATACAATCAACTTGCCCTTTTTAGCTCGCCTATTCGGAGAATGGGGGGGCTTATGGAATCACCCCGACGTCGGCGTCGGTGTCGGCGTCGGCGTTGGTTTTTCATGGTTAAAGTTTTGGGGTAAGTGTTGTAATGCACTAATACATCATGAAATATTTACATTAGGAAGCTGATATTTGGATTGGAGGTGCCCTGTGGGTTGAACATTGATGTTGTGTAGTTAAAATTAAAAAAAAAGTTTAAATTTAGTCAAAATTTCACCTTTTGTGGACTTAGGTTTTTCGGCTGATTTCTCATGGTTAAAGTTTTGGGGTAAGTGTTGTTATGCACTAATACTACATGAAATATTTGTATTAGAAAGCTGATATTTGGATTGGAGGTGCCCTGTGGGTTGAACATTGATGTTGTGTAGTTAAAATTAAAAAAAAAGTTTAAATTTAGTCAAAATTTTACCTTTTGTGGACTTAGGTTTTTCGGCTGATTTCTCATGGTTAAAGTTTTGGGGTAAGTGTTGTTATGCACTAATACTACATGAAATATTTGTATTAGGAAGCTGATATTTGGATTTGAGGTGCCCTGTGGGTTGAACATTGATGTTGCGGAGTTAAAATTTAAAAAAAAAGGTTTAAATTTAGTCAAAATTTCACCTTTTGTGGACTTAGGTTTTTCGGCTGATTTCTCATGGTTAAAGTTTTGGGGTAAGTGTTGTTATGCACTAATACTACATGAAATATTTGTATTAAGAAGCTGATATTTGGAATCAAGGTGTCCTGTGGGTTGAACATTGATGTTGCGTAGTTAAAATTTAAAAAAAAGTTTAAATTTAGTCAAAATTTTACCTGTTGAGGACTTAGGTGTTTCGGCCAATTTCTCATGGTTAACGTTTTGGGGTAAGAGTTGTAATGCACTAATACTACATGAAATATTTGTATTAGGAAGCTGATATTTGGATTGGAGGTGCCCTGTGGGTTGAACATTGATGTTGCGTAGTTAAATTTTTTAAAAAAGTTTAAATTTAGTCAAAATTTCACCATTTGTGGACTTAGAGTTTTGGGACTGAAATTTCAAAGTTAGTTATGGAGTTGCACTTATACTACATGACATTTGCATTAGGAAGTTGATATTTTGAATGGAGGTTCCCTGTGGCTTGAATATCAATGTACTGATGCATTTTTTAGCTCACCTGAGCCAAAGGCTCAAGGTGAGCTATTGGGATGGCCCTGTGTCCGTCTTCGTCCGTCGTGCGTCGTCGTTAACAATTGCTTTAAATGACATCTTCTCCTATACCGCTTGACAGAATTCAACCAAACTTTACAGAAATGTTCCTTGGGTCAAGCTCTTTCAAATTTGTTCAAAGAATTAAAAACAATGCAGAACTCTGGTTGCCATGGCAACCAAAGTGAAAAAATAAGGAAATCTTTAAAAATCTTCTTGTCAAAAACTGCAATGGTCAGAGCTTAGATATTTAGCACATAGCATCATCTATAGGTCCTCTATCAAGTTTGTTCAAATTATGCCCCTGGGGTCAAAATTGGCCCCGCCCTGGGGGTCACAGTTTAACAGAGTTATATAGTGAATTTTTCAAACGTCTTCTTCTCTGAAACTAATATGGCTAGAGCCTGGATATTTGGCATGGTTGCACTTCTAGATGACCTATACCTATATTGTTCAAATGGTTGTGGTCGGTTGCATAACTAGGTCACAGGAGCTAAAAATAGATTTTTTCAATGAAAACTTAAAAAAATTTCTTGTCTGAAAGTACAAAGACCAGAGCTTAGATATTTGGCACATAGCATCACCTACAGGTCCTCTGTCAAGTTTGTTCAAATTATGCCCCTGGGGTCAAAATTGGCCCCGCCCCGGGGGTCACAGTTTTACATAGAGTTCTATAGTGAAATTTTCAAAAGTCTTCTTCTCTGAAACTAATATGGCCAGAGCTTTGATATTTGGCATGGTGACACTTCTAGATGTCCTATACCAAAATTGTTCAAATGGTTCTGGTAGGTTGCATGACTAGGTCACTGGAGCTAAAAATAGAATTTTTTTTCAATGAAAACTTAAAAAATCTTCTTGTCTGAAACTACAAGGGCCATAGCTTAGATATTTGGCACATAGCATCGCCTACAGGTCCTCTATCAAGTTTGTTCAAATTATGCCCCTTGGGTCAAAATTGGCCCCGTCCCGGGGGTCACAGTTTTACATAGAGTTATATAGTGAAATTTTCAAACGTCTTCTTCTCTTAAGTAATAGATACACGACGGGTTTCGCCTTAAAAGTGTAGGGTATTGAATCGTAATAAGACTGTTTTGCAAGGACGGCAACAAATTGTCCGAGGCGAAGCCGAGGACATATTTGTTGTTCGTCCGAGCGAAACAGTCTTATTACGATTCATACCCTACACTTTTAAGGAGAAACCCGTCGTGTATCTGACTTATACGTAGATTTTAATAAATATCTTACACCTAGTCAATAATGATTGCGGTCAATGTAATATAGAAAATTAATATATCTATTTCTAAATTATTAAAATTCACGTAAACCAACTATTATTTTCATTGGTCCTTTTTATACTTTGCACGAGCATTCCGTGCAGCCTTTGTGCTGGGTCATGCCGTAAATTATACTACTACGTATTTATTTATCTGCGCTCAGAATGAGTATTCAGCTAGTATAAGGTAAGCGCTGTATTTAACAATTTAGATGACATCTTTTTTTAAGCATTTAGTTTTAAGGTCAATAAATATTTTATCATTTTAGCCCGATATAATTCCTTTTCCGCTCCTTATAACCAAACCAAGGACCAGATATTTTTCTCCTGAACAGGCACACTATTAAATAACGTTGTTTACTCTTGCACTGTCATATTGTCGTCTGCTTTAAAATTAAAATGCACTTATTTTCCAACGCAAAGTTTCGGGATTTGATTGCACGAATAAAGTGTCTATCAGTTTGGATCCTGTTCAAACGCTGAGTTACTGTGTGTTTGATATTGATCCAAATTATTTGCGAAAGTTCGTTATCCCTTATCGTGCTGAATTGCCGTCTGCATCAAACTTATCGTCTGCGGAGAATCTCAAAATCTTTCTTATACTTTCCAAATTGAATCAAAAATGAAAATCAGTGCCAAACATTTGGATCCAGATCACATATCGCGTAACATGGCGTCTTCTATGGATCTAAACTGTTTCCAAATGTTAGACAAGCGGTACTCACAGTGGAAAAACGTTATTCTTTCCCAATTAACGCGTTTGACGCTTAAACTATATTTTCCATTGCAAACATTTTGGAACCAGATCAGACGCCGGGTAACCCGGTGTCTGATCAGGATCCAAATTGTGTGCCACTCAGATGAAAATAGATGATGAAAAATGTAAAAAAAAGTTATTATTTTCTACATTTTGTGTTTTGCGTTAGCGTTTCGTTTGCGTTCAAACGGGAAAGAATTATGTTTTCTCCACTGTAGCATAACAAGGGTTACCTCGTCAATTCCCGGGCAGTGCAAGAGTTAAACCGATGACCGCATGCTCACCACGTGCACCACGCCCGTAAAAAGTATCCGGTAACAGAAAGTAAAACTGTCCGGTAACAGAAAAAAAGTGTCCGGTATCAGACGTAAGAGGACACTTTTTGAACAGCTTTGCGGGGGGTATCTGCGTATAAACTAATATGGCCAGAGCTTTGATATTCAGCATGGTGACACTTCTAGATATCCTTTACGTATTTTGTTCAACTGGTGTCAGTCTGTTGCATATGTAGGTCACAGGAGCTAAAAATAGATTTTTTTCCAATGGAAACTTACAAAATCTTCTTGTCTAAAACCCTACTACCCTGATCTTAGATATTTGGCACATAGCATCATCTACAGGTTCTCTTACAAGATTATGCCCTTCGGGTAAAACATGACCCCTTCCTGGACATAAATAATTATCTCCATTTTGTCAGTTATTCTCAGGTGAGCGATAATGCCCCATGGGGCTCTTGTCTTTTGATAGTTACCTATTTAAGAAAGGTTTAATTAAGCGAGCTTTGCTGTTCTCCGACAGCTCTTGTTTGGTGGTTGTTATAGAGAGGTTTTACTGTATGTGTAAGTAGGAATGTGGTAAGGTGAGGGGAGGGTTAAACATGGCATTGTTATTTAATTGTAGAGAATGCCGAGACTCCGTATAAGGCGATTATATTGATAGATGGCATACAGTATGGTTTTGGAGTGGCCAGCGGCAAAAGACAGGCAAAGGCCAACGCAGGTAAGACACACACACACCTCAAAATAAAATAAACATTTTGATTGTCTTATTTATTAATTTCATGTTTTCACCAAACTTTTTGTTATGACTACTTATAAAAGTAGTCTATTGTGACAATTCTAATGAGTATTCTCATCAAAGAGTTTGGTAGATGTGTAAGAATTTCAGTATTCAAATTTCGCAATGTATCAAGAACTGCAACAGTTTGTTTTCAGTATTGAAGACAGATGGTTGCTTAAAGCAGCTTGATGGTAAAACAGAAAATTCTGCTTCACTTTCAGCCTGCTTAAAGCTACCATCTGCTAGGATATAGGAAATATTTTTATGCCCCGGCATCGTTAGATGCAGAGGCATATAGTAATCGTCCTGTTCGTCTGTCTGTAACAAGGTTAAGTAGATTTTACTGTTTCATCTAGCATCAACACCGCTTTCCCAAATGTTTGGATACTTATACAGTTGTTGCCTTGGACCATTCCCTATCCACCAATACCACCAAACTTTGATTTTGACCTTTACCTTGACCTAATTTGGACTTGGAATATTTTAAATAGGCTAATTCTTGGTTAACTAGATTTTACCGTTTCGTCTAGCATCAGCACAACTGACTACTATGCTTTGATACTATATAGTTCTTGCCTTTGACCATTCCCTATCTAACAATATCACCAAACTGATTTTGACCTTGACCGTGACCTTATTTGAACTTAGAATATTTTAAATGGGCTCTTTCTCGGTTAACTAGATTTTACCTTTTCGTCTAGCATCAACACTGTTTACTACAATACTTGGATACTTATACAGTTATTGACTTGGACTATTATCAACTCACCAATAATACCCAAGCTCAGCTTGACCTTGACCTAATTTGGACTTAGAAAAGATTCAGAATATATTGTCAAGGATGCCACGGGGGCATAAGCGTTTATTGAACGGGCAGTCTTATTTCATGACTGTATGTAGTGAAACTATTTCCTTCAGAGGGGGAATAAATTAAAAGCATAAAAGGTGTATCTTTTTGGTAGGTTAACCCATTACCCCATAGCTTATTCGAGTTTTTGAAGTCAGGTGGTCACTTAAAGCAGGTTGAAAGTAAAGCAGAATGTGCCTTAAGGCAGGTTGAAAGTATTCTGCTTTACTTTCAGCCTGCTTTAAGCTATTATCTGCTAGAACAATAGACAATATTTCTTATGATTTTTATTTGTGATAGTATAAATTGGAACTATTATCTTCAATAGAGGAATAAATTCAAAGCATAAAAGGTGTATCTATTTCGTAGGTTATAAAAAACTTGAGCACAGATTTTTTTTTCTCACATAACTATCCCTGTTTTCAATAGTGAACAATGATCTCAAATATCCTTGTCTCCAACATGTGTGAGATGACTTTGATGATGTCACTGTAATGTCACTATTTATAAAGGCGTTATTACGTCACAGGGATTCTAAAAAATGCCTATTGCTGTAAAAATACACCAAATTGTTGATTATATGAGAAAAAGAATCTGTCTTTAGTCGATGTATAAGACCAGCTGATCTCAACCTCGTCTAGAATAGAAAAGTTAACATTTCAATTCTAGACTCGGTTGAGATCAGCTTGGATCATACATTGACTCATGACAGATCCTATATGTTACACAGGGTTCCTGATAAGAGGGAGTAATCTGAACAAATCCAACATTTTCTCACTCATACTGAACCAAATCCTATGGTGTTACTACTCATTAGAATCGTCTCTTCGAGACGATTCTAATGAGTAGTGACACCATAGGGTTTAATGCAGAAATAAAGATTTTAATTTTTGAAATACTCCCCTTATCTGGATCCCTGTATGTACATTGTAAAGTATCTGTGACGTTGTTTGTTTTGCAGCCAAAGCCTCCTTGGAAGTGCTCATGCCTCAGTTGACGGAGCAGTGGAAAGACACGAATACCAGTAAACTTGATCAGAGCATGGATTTGAGGGTCAGTTCTTTTACAAAAAGTTATATAACTCATTTAACCTATTACCCCATAAATACGCATTTTTACGCCTCTAATTTTTATCCCTCCACTGCAGAAACTAGTTCCAATTTATACAGTTGTGAAAAGTTAACATTTGAAATTTTTTCTGTATTCTAGTATCTGGTGGCTTAAAGCAGGCTGAAAGTAAAGCAGAAAGCGCCTTAGGGTGCATTCTGCTTTACTTTCAACCTGCTTTAAGTGGTCACCTGTCTTCAAAACTAGAAACAGGCTATGGGTTAATGTGTATGTTTCCTATACAAACAGCGTACCTATCATATGAAGAAAATACTTGTCCAATGCAAACAGTGTAGACTCAGATCAAATCTCTCTGTACGAGCCCTCCAATCAGGGTCTGCGCTGTTTCTCATTTTGCATTATGTTGTAAAGACGGCCCATAATAGTCCAAAATGATTACAGTTGATTACAAACTAGAACTGTTCCTTTGAAGCTTGACGGGTAAAAAAGAAATTCTCTGTAGGGTTTGTCGAGCTAATTTGAGAAGAGGTCTCTTTTGTATTATTAACAATAAAACTTGTTAATGTGACTGGTGTCCGACAGATCCTGTAAGAAAAGAGGTGCAGACCCTGATCAGAAGCTGTGTGATCTAGGTCTACACTGATTTAAAAAAAACATAAACCCGCTAATAGGAGGAGAAGGTTAACGCAGATTCTACTGTCTAACTTATCCATAGATTATAAAGAACTTTTGCGAAACAGAATAGTGGGAGAAAACATTGAAACTGCCCAGGCATCAGGCTAACATGTATGTAATTCTGTGCTGTTAATTTCAGTATTTTGAAGATGTTGGGATAGAAGACACTCGAGTGCCAGACCTTTGTGAGAAAGCATCTTTAGCGAAACCATACGAGGTTCTTGTGGAGTGCCTTCGGAGGTAAGGTGTAGTTAGCAACCGACAATGAACTCTTGAAAATTGTAAACCACAACTTGACAAAGCTGTACAGGCTCCAAGGTTATAAAGCTTTTCAGTTGAGTCTAAAGTCCTTCTCAAGCATTTGATTGGTCAGATTTGAGCCTAGGCTCAAATCTGACCAATTAAATGCTTGAGAACACACTCAGACTCAGCTCGAACGCCTTTAAACCTTGGACCCTGATATACAGTCCAACTTGTGTTTAGCAGCCAATCTGTGAGGAAGTAAAGTGATTAAGAAAGACAGGTGACTGCTTATTACAGAACAAATATAAACCAGAAATCTTGTGCTTCCTGACTGACTTTTGTCCTACATTTAGTTGCCACATGAATTAACCCTTTCCCCATAAATACATATAGGATCTTACTTTCGTGTTCATAATTTATTGGATTTATAAAACGAGTCTTTTAGAAAACAATAAAAACAAGGCTTGCCGAATTTTTATCGTTTTCTAAAAGACAAGTTTTATAAATCCAATAAATTATGAACACGAATGTTAGATTCTATTTATTACATAACCTGGCATTGTTGTTTTTACCATCTCGATAATTATTTCAGACTTCTAGCTTCACTATATAAGTCAATGGATGACACATGAATGGACTGCCCAAATGCACAAACATGCAAAAAGTCGACCCAAGGTTTATTCCGATTAATTCAAAATAAATCAAGGGAGCAAACATTTTCTGCCCCTTCCCATCTTTTGCCACTCGAATGCAGACAGAAATGTCGTGTAACGTCATATTTCTTTACACATTTTGACAGCACATAGGAATACACATTTTAGTATGACAACCTCATTTGCATAGTTAAACCACTAGCAATTTACGAAAAATTATCAATGAGTGTCATTCAACGCTCACACCGTATGTTGTGTTATAAACCCTTTTACGCATCTTAGTTATTCTTCCATTGAAAAAAATAGTTCTGAAATTATTCAGTCATGAATATGCAGCTTAAGATGTAAATTCTATAGCCTAGCAGATGGTAGCTTAAAACAGGCTGAAAGTAAAGCAGAATACTTTACTTTTTGTTTTACTTTCAACCTGCTTGAATTAGTCACCTGGCTGTAAAACTAGAAGCAGGCTACAGGTTAAAGAATTAATTCATTGTGTTTTTAAATGGGTGTTTTGCCAGTGCTGCCATAAGTTGATAATGAAAAATCCTAAGATTTCCAAATTTTCTATTTTTCAAGCATAATTACTTAATGCAGGTTGAAAGTACACTTTCTGCTTTACTTTCAACTTGTTTTAAGCTACCTTCTGCTAGGATGAACATTCGAAGATTTCAGAAAGATCCAGAAAAATGGCAGCCCTGTAAACCTTCAGTATAAATCATCATATCGTAGCTGCTTTGATGAGGCTATTCACAGTGACAGAAAGGGTTTTTTTTGTGAAATTGTAGGTCAGTCCATGTGTCAGTCACTATCTTTGTTTCAGAAACTTTGGACTTGGAGATACCAACTTGAATATTACTAAGAAGATGGTAGCAAACCAGAGGTCAGAATTTTGTCTGAGTGTGGGCAAACACACAGCAAAGGTGAGTGGAGAGTTTACTCCTGAGTCAAACATGGTTATATAATCAGTATCAATCAGCTATAGCACACTGTGTTTAACCCATTTACGCCCAGTAAATTCTTCAATGTTTATATATTGGATTAGTCCAATTTTTATCAAAGGGATGCCTGGTCAAAATTTTCATTTACATTATGTTATATATTGAAATTCTTATCAGCAAACAGTGTAGACTGATCAGAACCCGCATAATGCGGCATCTGATCAGAGTCTACACTGTTTGCCTATGTCCCATATATGGGATTGTGGGCACAAATGGGTTAACCATTACCCCATAGCCAGTTTCTGGTTTTGAAGACACATGACTAATTAAAGCAGGCTGAAAGTAAAGCAGAATGTGCCTAAAGGCACATTCTGCTTTACTTTCAGCCTGCTTTAACCTACCATCTGCTAGGATATAAGCATTTCTTTGAACATATTCATGACTGTGTAAAGTGGAACTATTTTCTTTAGAGGAGGAATAAATTAAATGCATAACAAGGTGTATCTTCCATATGGAATAAAGGGTTAAAGCAGGTCACAGCTTAAAGTAAAGTGAAAGTAAAACAGAAAAGTTATCAAAGAACTTTTTCTTTACTTTTTATCTTACTTTAAGCTGCCACATTTATTATACCCTTGAGATGAAAATATTTCTTATGATACAAACTTATGACTATATAAGTGGAGCTATTTTCTTCAGTGGAGGAATAAATTTAAGGGGTAAGAAGTTGTATTTATGGAATGGGTTAAAAGTAATTCAAGTTGTGTGTGCTGTGTTTAGGTGATTTGTAAGAACAAGAGGGAGGGGAAGCAGAGGGCAGCACAATCCATGCTACAGATACTACATCCCAACCTGAACAACTGGGCCTCCATTTTACGCCTGTACAGCAAGAGCACGGAGCAAGGATTTAAAGAGAGGGTAATCTTATCACATGTCTTCTTTAGTGCTTGTCTTGCAGCAACAAAAGATTGATGTATACTGAACTCTCTCAATTATGACGGTCACTAAATAAAATTATGTTTGTGGTGCACAAAGTAAGTGGTTGCTTAAAACAAGATGAAAGTACAAATGCAATGCAGAGAGCTCCTGAAGATGGCTGCTTAAAAGCAAGATGAAAGTAAAGCAGAAAGCTCCTATTTAGCTACCACCTGTCTTTAATACCATTAATTGTTTGTCCTATTGGAGGTGTTTCAGGGCTCTAGATAAATGGGAGTAAACTGAACAAAAAATCAATACTTTCTGACTTATTTCAGCACCAAAACCTATAGTATTACTATTCATTAGAGTTGTCTCCTCGAGACAATTTTAATGAGTAGTGACACTATAGGGTTTAATGCAGAAATAAAGATCTTAGTCTTTGAAAAACTCCCCTTATCTGGAGCCCTGTGTTTTACTGTAGTGCTCTGTCCATGGTCCGGAGGCAGCTGCCACAGCAGTTAACTTTCAGTGTTACATTTTGTTTTACAAACTTTATCATTTCCATTCCTGTTAACACCGCTTCATTATAACTGGAAGATGTTAAATACCTGGCTTTTAACATTGCTTCATTATAACTGGGAGATGTTAAGAACTTCTCTCTGTTGTGTATAGTGGCAACAGTCTTCTTAGTGTTGAAAGAATTAAATCTGAATGGCAAACAGTTTGGAGCCATATCAGACGCCAAGTTACTTGGCATCTGATCAGGCTCCAACTGTTTGCTAAATACATTATTGTTTAACCCTTTCCCCAATGGAAGCGCTTTTTAGCACATTTAATTTATTCCTCTACTGGTGAAAATAGTTTCAATTTATACAGTCATGAATATGTATCATAAGAAATGTTTTCTATAGTCTAGAAGATGGTAGCCTAAAGCAGGCTGAAAGTAAAGCAGAATGCGCCTTTCAACCTGCTATAAGTGGACACCTATATTCAAAACTAGAAACAATCTATAGGGTAATGGGTTAAGCATTAACATGTTTATTGTAGTCTGTTATAAGATTGCTGTGTGGTTTTACAGGAGGAAGAAAGGGCTGCAATAGTGGCACAGTTCTCTAGAGAGAAAAACTTTGAAATTCTGGATCAACTTAAACAAGCCATGATTAAACTAAGAACTCAAAAGGTAGGTGGTTTAAAAGGAAATTACAAAAAACTAAGTTATGTTGTCTATCTGTCTATCTATCTGTCTTTGCCTCACTATTTCTGACTCCCTTTCTTTCTCCTGTCTCTTCTCTTCTTGAGCTGTAACCTTGGCCTCAGCCTTTGCATTTTAGTTTCAAAATGTGAATTTAAGTTTGAAAGATGCTTACAACTACAGCGCTCCCTCTATACAACGACACCGAATGGGAGACACAGATTGTGTGTGTTGTTCGGAGGGAGTCTTTTATAGGGAGGGGACATTAAGATTGGGCTTACCTTTGCAAACAGCTTGAATCCTGATCAGACGTCTGATCTGGATTCAAGCTGTTTGTCACTCGTCATTATATTTATTCTATCAAAATGTCCGCTTATATGTAACTTTGAGAAAATCAGTAGACGACAGATTTAAGCAGATGGTATTGCAGCCATGAAAAGGTTGGACATAAATGTTTTGTTTAGGGAACAGCGGCAAGGGTCGTAAGGAGTGAGTCATTGTTTGGAGGGCCGTTGTAGTGAGGGAGCACTGTACTATACCTTTTGACATACAGCTTCCATACTTGCAGCACGCATAACCTTGGGACGAAAACTTTCCAGCCATGTAAAAATGTTGAGCCTTGTGATCTTGATCTTGATCTCAGCCTCTGCTTTCAAGTTTCAAAATGTTCCATGGACAAGCTTTGTAGTCTTCTGTCAGCTCTTGTTGTCATCCAAGTTTTCTTTCTCATCTGGTCTTTCTTCCCTTCTCTCTCTTTCACTTCCTCAGACACTCTTCTCCTTCCATCTCTCTATCATCATATGTTATCCCATTACCCCATAGCCTGATTCTAGTATATCTTTGCAGGATTGAAATTACTGTTTGTCTCATCTGGATCCAAACATTTTGTAGTGCTATTTAGGATTGTTTTTCAGTTTATTGCAAAAAGACAAACAGTGCAGACCCTGATCAGTGCTTCTACTGGAGCCCTTAGATCTGGGTCACACTGCAAAGGACAAGTGTACTCATAACAGGTACACTGTTTCAGGGCTCCAGATAAGGGGAGTACAATGTATTTCAAAAAGTATTTATTTTATTTCTGTTTTAAACCCTATGGTGTCACTTCGCATTAGAATCATCTCTAATGTGTAGAAAGACCATAGGATTTGAATCAGAAATAAGTGAGAAAATGTTTGAACTGTGCAGTTTACTCCATCTTATCTGGAACCCCGCTGTTTGTAAAGGGTGAGTTTACTCGTTGCTGTGTTAAAGTTTGTATTACAGTTTCAGCTTTTCTTTCCAGATCGAGCAAACTAAAGGCACAGCCAACATTCAAAGTACAACTCAACCACTAGATTTATGACGAACATTCAGGATAGACAGAATAATTGTTAGCCTTTAGCTGTTGTATTGATGCATTATTACGCCCAACCTCAAAGTGCTGCCGGGCATATAGTGTTATCCTTATCTATACATATATCTGGTCGTATGAACTAAGGTTAAGTTGTTGCATTTAGGTCATGGTCTAACATCACCAAAGTTATAAAGAGCTTTGAGCTAAGTTTGAAATCATTCTTAAGCATTTGAATGGTCAGATTTGAGCTTTTGCTAATGCATTAGCAAAAGCTCAAATCTGACCAATCAAATACTTGAGAATAATATCAGACTCAACTCAAAAGCTTTATAACCTTAGAGTTAGTTGTTGACTTGATATTAGAGCTAAGGCTATACAGCTTCACATGCTTGTGTACTTCAACCAGTACATCATGTTGCATTGCAGTTTGATGTCCTTGACTTCCATGACCTAGGTGAAGATCTTGCACGTAGGGTCAAAGGTTATAAAGCTTTTGAGTTGAGTCTGAGATCTGTATTAACAACTTCAATTCTAGTGTCTGACTTAACCCTTTCCCTGCTATTAGTGTATAATAATATTTGTTGAAAACAGTGTATACCCAGACCAGCCACTCAATTATATTTATGATATAATGTAGAAAGTTCACATGTGGACATTCTGTATTAATTTTCCTGCATTTATATAAATTCAGCAGTGCTCCAGATAAGAGGGAGCAAATCCAACCTATAGTGTTGCTACTCATTAGAATTGTCTTGAAATAAGGAAAAAATCACTAGGAAAGGGTGCACACTTGTTGGACAGGTCCTATAAAAATACAAAGACTGCTCCTTTAAGAGCTGTATGGTCTGGGTCTGCAGTGTTTTCAAAAAGTGTCAATATATACACTAAGTAGCAGGAGGATGGTTTATTGCTAACTATGTACAGGGCTGCCATAAGTTGATCATGAAGATTTCCAAATTTTCTATTTTTCAAGCATGATTCCTTAAAAAACAGGTTGAAAGTAAAGCAGAATGTGCCTTAAGGCGCATTCTGCTTTCCTTTAAGCCTGCTTTGTTGTTGTTGTTGGCGTACCTGTGCTTAACACTCACATGACAGCTTGGTACAGACATTATTGTCTGTCAAACTGGAGGATTACGTGCATAGCTGTTTTCAATTACCTCGCCATATAGGCAGCCATGCTCCGTCTTCAGAGGATTTTAAATACCCAATAAAGGGTATAGAGTTGCTATTGAATGAGATGAACCATATTGGTGCACTCCACTAAACCAGGCCAGTAACAGAGCTGAACATAGCTTCCCATGAGCAACTCCATTTTGACAAAGTAAAACTTTAAGGGTGCTTGATCTCGCATAATCCCTAAAGATGATTTGAGATAGGTACTCTCTGCTCAAAAGGATAACAACTTTTTTCTATTGGCCCCATTGGTTTCATTTCTTACCTATTGT
The DNA here is from genome assembly GCA_922989275.2 of Gari tellinella. Lineage (NCBI taxonomy): Eukaryota > Metazoa > Mollusca > Bivalvia > Cardiida > Psammobiidae > Gari > Gari tellinella. Next base: position 33,357,053 of record OV277868.1, on the reverse strand, counting down.
GTTAGTGTGAAGCAACTGAACACTGTACAATGCCCAGTGAAACACACAACCAAGGTAAGAACTTCAGCCAAGGGCCGAAGCCTGCTTTAAGCTACCATCTGCTAGGATAAAAATTCGGAGAAATGGCAGCCCTGTATATAAAATTTTGAGAGTTGAGAGTTGCAGTTTTAGATTTGCAAAAAGCGACTGGTTGTATACATGAGAAATTAAATTACATTAAGTGCTATAGATTATCTTTTGAAGTGCTATTAAATAGTTGAGTTTGCTATATATATACATTTTAGAGAAATTACTACTCTTATTAAATAATTTAATATACTTTACATTACATATACAGTCAGTTTCAGTTTTATTTATTTCACTCTCAGTTTGTAACATACAAAAACATGAGAACAGTCCCATACATACTAATTCACAATTTGTCAAGGAAACACGTTTATAAAAATTCGTTGAATCTATTATGAATATAGGAATATTATTAACAATTGAGTGTAGTATTACTTATATTAAACCACGGAATTATGCACATACCAAGTGTATAATTTCGTGATTAAACATACCAATACTCATTTATACTTTTTGAAAGTTAATATTGTAATGATTGTTATTTTGCCGAAGACCGTAATATTTCAAATGTGTCGCCGGTATCTGGCGAGTCGAGTAAATATTTTATACCTATTCCAATTCTATTAATAGATCATCGTTCTATTTACATGTACATATTTGTTAACACACGTGCTAAACAGTAAACATGGATTACAAATTTACAATTATTCAGTGTTGTGGCTATCTACAGTTATCCTGTCACAGTCAAAGTCCTGTTAAGACACAGTTAAAAATAGAATAAATAATCTCTCTGTTATACAGAAAACTTCTCTGGCAGTCTAATAAAGCCATGCAATATTTTCGATAAGTCCAGCCCTGCTCGTCTACAAGCATCTTTTGTGATGACCTAACCATAAACAACGTAACTTTAGAATAGGACCAAAGTAAAGCAAAAAGATTCCCACTTGAGCTCTGCTTTACTTTTGTCTTGCATTAAGCAGTCACCTGTCTTTTGATATCTCATTTTTGTACAAAGAGTTGCAGCTTAACACAGATTTGACTGCTTGTGTGTAAACAGGTGATGTTTCTATTAACATTTTTGAGATTTTAAAAGATACTGTAATTTCATATAGCATTGTTATAGATATTTCAGTTTTTGCATAATTAGGCTTATAGTTAAGCCCTTGCCTTGAAGCCATAATTATTCTCATTTTGAGATTAATATACCAATATAATTACGATACCAATTAAATACAAGTAAAATGTAATTAATATACAAATTGCTGTCCATTGCAGTTGAGATTATATGTAATAATTGTTAATGCTGTTAAAACAGTATATGTATATTTTGCAAACTGTGTAGACCTTTGTTTATATAACATAGATATAACAAATAACTTTTGCAATATTGTGATAAGGTTTGAAGTTTAAATCCATTCCATAAACAGTGAGAAAGACACTAATTCTTTCTTGTTTAAATGACACTAAACACAAACCCAAGGCAATAAAATATAGAAAAGTTTGTGTTCCTGAAAAGATTTACCATTTAATTCCATCTAATTCTTTCAACACCATAGACCTGTTAAAAATATACTCATTACATTTGCAAACAGTATAGACCCAGATCAGAGGGTTCCTATAGGATCCCTCTTATTTGGGTAGACACTGTTTGCTTATTTGTTAAAATACCCAGAAATCCAAGTAGACTGGTTCATGTTTTTGTAACTAAAATGATCCACAAGGGAACCCAAGAACCCACAAGAGTTTCTTAGTGTTGAAATAGTTAAATGGCAAACAGTTTAGAGTAAAGTAAGATGCTGGGTTACCCAAGGTCTGATCTGGTGCCAAACTGTTTGCATTTACAATAAATGTTCTATAACAAGCACATTTATTGGTAAAGAATAATATCCTCTAAACTGTAATTAACACATTCAACCCTAGCAAAGAGTATACTCATTATTTACAAACAGTGTACCTGTGAGGATTACACATTTCCTATGCAAACAGTGTAGACCCTGGTCAGGGGGCTCCTTTTTGATCAGGGTCTACACTATTTGTCATTTTGAAATATATTGTTAAAATCAACCATAAATAGTCAAAAATGGACTAGACTTATTTTAAAATTGGAATTGTCCATTAAAAGTGTTTCGGGTGAATGAGTTAAGGATATAACCCAGACCAGGGTAAGATTTCATCAGATAATGCTTCTGAAGGGATGGTTAGTTATTAGCACAACTATTTGAAGAATAGGGAGCGCTTATGTAGTCAAATTGGCATTGGTTATCCCATTACCCCATAGCCTGTTTCTAGTGTTGAAGATAGTTGACAGCTTAAAGCAGATTGAAAGTAAAGCAGAATGTGCCTTAAGCACATTCTTAAGGCGCATTCTGCTTTACTTTCAGTCTGCTTAAAGCTACTATCTGCTAGAATTTAGGAAACATTTCTTATAGTACATACGCTTGGCTGTATAGATGGGAGCTATTTTATTCAGTGGAGGAATAAATAAAAGGCGTAAAAAGGTGTATTTATGGGGTAATGGATTAATGTTTAGATGCAAGTCTTGGGACAAAGTATGCAGCCTGTGAGATATGCTGTTCTCCAACAATTCTTATTGGTATATACAGTGCTCCCTCCTTACAATGACCCTCCCAACAACGACTCCCTCTTTACAACAACCCTTGTCGCAGTTCCCTAAACCGAACAATTATTTCCAACCTATTCACGGCTGTAATCTTGTCTGCTTAAAATTATCGTCCTCTGTTTTTCTCAAAATTACATAATGGACATTTTAACAGAAAACTTAATAATGATGAGGGACAAATAGCTTGAATCAAGATCAGACGCCGCGTGACGCGGCGTCTGATCTTGATTCAAGCTATTTGCAAATGTAAGCCTATAACCACTCCCTCCTAATTCTTGTCTCCCATTGGATGTCGTAGAGAGGGAGCGCAATGTATCTGATGTATTCTATGTTAGAGGCCTGCATTGACTGAATTACTTTTAGATCAAATGCTGTACAAAGCTGTTAGGTGATTTCCAAAGCAGATGTTTTTTTCGCAATATTTTTGATTTGCTAGGACATACTATTTATTATAATTATACAAATAAAACAACCAGTTATTAGGAGATTTAACCAGATTGGTGTGTAAGGCTATTTGCATGCAAATTAAGGGAGGGGGGAGGGGGTTTCACAAAGTAAATTTGTGTATGTGATATATAGATCTGACACTAGCTTTTTAAAGGTAAATCTCAAAGTAGGGCTGTTATTGATTGGCAATGTCATATGGATATACTGAATGGTTTAAGATCTATGATATATTTATAACAATCGAATATCTATTCCCAAAGTCGTTTTACTCATTTAACCCATTACCCCATGGTCTGGTCCTACTTTTGAAAATAGGTGACCACTCAAAGCATGTTGAAAGTAAAGCAGAATGTGCCTTAAGGCACATTCTGCTTTACTTTCAACCTCCTTTAAGCGTGCAACTGCTATGATAAAAAAAAAAAAAATCTTATGACACATATTCATGACTGCTGAAAGTGGAAATATTTTCGACAGTGGAGGAATAAATTGAAGGCGTAAAATGGCCTTTTATGGGTTAAGCCTAGTGTTTACTAAAGTGGACATTGGCAAACAGTGTAGATCCCGATGAGACACCATATGATGCTGCATCTCGTCAGGGTCTGCACGGTTTGTTATATCGTATGAAATATTTTTTTGTATGGACATACACTGCAGTGTCTTAAGATCACCCTTGTATATTGCCAATGAAATCTTCCAACACGTATACAGTGAAACCCCTCTAAACCGGACATGTAGGGTCAAACAAAAAACTCCAGTTTAGAGGGGTTGTAACCCATTAACCCCATAGCTTATTTTAAGTATGGAATATATCTGGCCACTTATAGCAGGTTAAAAGTAAAGCAGAATATGCCTTAACTCTTTCCTCCCTGAAACTTTAAATAAACAATTCCAGTTTCCATTTTAGTCTTGCCCATTTCTGACTTTTAAGGGTTGTTTTTGTCAATGTTTGGCATTATGGCAAACAGTAAAGACCCAGATCAGAGGGCTCCTTTCGGAGCCCTCTGATCTGGGTCTTTACTGTTTGCACAGGACAAGTGAACTATTCACATGTACACTGTTTGAAAACGACACAAATATGCGGGACTAGGGTTCAAAGGGTTAAAGCGCATTCTGCTTTTCTTTCAACCTGCTTTAAGCTATCATCTGCTAGATTGTATAAATGTTTTTTCTTCAGTGTAGGAATAAACCAAAGACCTAAAAGGCGTATTTATGGTGTAATGGGTAAAATATAGAAGGGTTGGAAACTGGACCAAAGCTTTTGTCCGGTTTAGAGAGAGTTTGGGTATTTAGAGGTTGCTGTTTGGAGGGGCTCCATTGTACATGGAAAGTTCATTGAATTTCAGGCATAAATGGGTTAACTTTTGACAGATTTAATCTTGTTGATTGTTTTCTATGTATAGGATACTAAGGTGGCATAGCTTCCACACATTTTTCTGGTGATTTACTTTTCAGTTGTATCATTTAAAGGGAGATAATTTGCATGTATTAAACTTGAGAAAACAAGAGATGTGCACATGATATACAAGTATACTCATCTTTTACAATCAGTTTACATGTAATGGGTGGGCTAGTTATATGCAAAAAGTATAGACCCTTATCAGAGAATTAAAAGCATGCTAAGAAGAATTATGATTTTGTACAGGCATTCTTTGCCATGTTTTCATTCCTGTGTGGAGATATTTTTGTTGTTGTCATTTTCATGAGCTTAGTCTTTACTTTTCTAGTCTGATTTTTTTCTCAACAGGACAGGACCCCAGACTGGGGGGTACTTCAAAAGCTAAATTGCTTATGCCTCGAACAAACCCTATGATATGACTTCTCATTTGAATAGTGGCTTTGTGACAATTCAAATAAGTAGTCACAACATTGGGTTTGTTGGAGACTTAACCCATTACCCAAAAGTGTGTTTCAAGTATTGAAGATAGGTGATTACTTAAAGCAGGTTGAAAGTAAAGCAGAATGTGCCGCAAGGCACATTCTTCTTTACTTTCAGCCTGCTTTAAGCATCCATATGCTCAAATATAATAAATATTTCTTATGATGTATATTCATGACTGTAAAAAGTGGAGCTATTTCCTTCAGTGAAGGAATAACTTAAAGGCGTATTTATGGGGTAATGGGTTAAAGGAGAAATGGCTGGAAATGTTTTACGTACCCTTATCTGGAGTCCTGGTAGGTGTGAGTGCTGTGTGGGAGCAGGGTTATTAAAGTGGCCATAGAAAATGTACAAATGATAATACATGTAGTTTACAATACATGGACATGGTCAAACCTGTGTTAACCCTTTGAACCCTAGTCCCGCATATAGGCGTCATTTTCAAACAGTGACCATGTCAATGGTACACTTGTCCTGTACAAACAGTGAAGACCCAGATCAGAGGGCTCTGAAAGGAGCCCTCTGATCAGGGTCTTCACTGTTTGCCGTAATGCCACACATTGACAAAAACAACCTTTAAAAGTCAGAAATTGACTTGACTAAATTGAAAAATTGGAATTGTCCATTTAACGTTTCAGGGAGGAAAGAGTTTAGCCATAGCCACCAGTGCTAATCACCTACCCAGGGCTCCAGATAAGAGGGAGTAATCTGAACAAATCCAACATTTTTCGCTTATTTCAGCACCAAATCCCATGGTGTTACTACTCATTAGAATCGTCTCGAAGAGACGATTCTAATGAGAAGTGACACCATAGGGTTTAATGGAGAAATAAAGATTTTGGTTTTTGAAATACTCCCCTTATCTGGAGCCCTGCCTACCAATACAATCATGTTGTATGTGCAACTGTCTGTAACATTAACCGTGTCAAATTTTCATATGGACCTACTAGTACCTGTTTACAGAAGGTTAATCGACTATTCTTATAGGAAAATAGCCTTCCTTTTAGTGGTTGTTATACTGTATGTTGAATTGTCACTTAACTCTTTCCTCCCTGAAACTTTAAATGGAAAATTCCAGTTTCCATTTTAGTCTAGTCGATTTCTGACTTTTAAGGGTTGTTTTTTGTCAATGTTTGGCATTATGACAAACAGTGAAGGCCCTGAACAGAGGGCTCCTTTCGGAGCCCTCTGATCTGGGTCTTCACTGTTTGCACAGGACAAGTGTACTATTCACATGTACATTGTTTGAAAAGGACGCCTATAAGCGGGACTAGGGTTCAAAGGGTTAACACAGGTTTAACTGTATTCCAATTGATTAACAAGAGTATCAGACATTTGTACTATTTATAATAATTAAAACATGAAAATACTATACAACCTTTGTTTTTATCATCCATTGAACATAGTGGTCACAGCGTCTGATGTCTATATCTCCGCCTCTCAAGGTTCAAATTTACTGTAAATAATCAATTATCAGCTTCTACTACTGAAGGTCGCAGGTTTGAACCTAACAAACAATTTGTTAGAACTGGAAATCATCAGCAGAAGTGACCTTATGCGCATACAACTGTATTTGACTTAATTGTCGGTTTGATGGCCGTTAATACTTTGCCTGGGTGTGGTATTGTGGGAGTTTACCGTGCTAATAGTGTGACAACACTTTCTGCCCTCTCCATATATCTGATATGTTGTTTGTGAGACATTATCCCTTTCATGATCGAATTATTCGAGAAAAGTTTACCCCTTCACAGCTTTATTATCACTTGCTTCAGTATTGATGTCTACAAGACACGTTTCAATGTTAGATTAAAGGTTGAAAGACTTGATAAATATCGATAAGAGTGTCAAACAGTTTGGGTCCTGATCAGATGCTGTGTGACGTGGCGTTTTATCAGATCCCAAACTGTTTGCAAACAATTGAGAGTGAAAGGGTTAAACCAAACCATATTCATATATACATGTATGATCATAGTTGGGTGCCAAAAAGTATATGTAGTATTATTTGCATGTTTTCTTGCTAAACCCTGTCAGGTTTACACACATGTTAGATTCTGATTCTGTAGGCAAAGGTAACACTTGGGGATCACTTCCAGCGTCTGTCCGTCCGCCCATGCTTACAAGCGAGTACTAGTGTGGCTAAAATTCTTAGGCCCATAATTGGCCGTCTCTTGTGACATTAAACTGGCCACTTCTTGTGACATTAACCTGGCCGGTTGTGGGACATAGGGTTAGGGGTAGGGTTAGCCTCCAGAGCAAAAAGAAATTTGTCTTTTGTATGGCTGGCCAGGCAACAGTAAACAGAGGATTAGACACACAAATACCGTCTCGTAAGAATGTCCGTCTATCTATCAGTAACGCTTTTTGCGTCGCGCTTCATAACTCCTGTTCTACTGAAGCTTTTAAAACGAAACTTCATTTATGGAAAGAGCTTGACAAGTGAAAGTGTACTGCACAAGGTTTATAACTCTTGCATCAATTTTATGAGAGTTATTCCCCTTTTCAACATTTTCTTTTCATGCAGGTATTTTCTGTTTTACTGAAGATTTTGAAATGAACTTTCTTTTAAGGAAAGAGAATGTTACACTTTTGCTTGCTGGCAGGTGACACACGTGTTCTGAGGAACCCATCTATTTTAAGCTCACCTGAGCACGTAGTGCTATGTGAGCTTTTGTGATCTTGCTGTGTCTGGTGTCGATGTGTGGTGTGCGTCGTGAGTCCGTGAACATCTTGTGAACACTCTAGAAACCACACTTTTGACTGAATCTTTATCAAACTTGACCAGAATTATCATCTTGACAAAAACTAGGTCAAGTTCGATTATGGGTCATGTGGGAGTAAAAGTAGGTCACTTTGTCAAATCTTAGAAAAAGTTGTGAACACTCTAGAAGCCACAATTTTGACCAAATCTTATCAAACTTGGTCAGAATGACTATTGTGACAAAATCAATGTCAAGTTCTATAGTGGAGTCAAAAAGTAGGTCACTAGGTTAAATCTAAGAAAAAGCTTGTGAACACTCTAGTAGCCACAATTTTGACCCAATCTTTATCAAACTTGGCAAGAACTACCCTCTTGACAAAATCTAGGTCAAGTTCGGTTAAGTGGGTTCAAAAAGTAGTCACAAGGTCAAACCTTAGAAAAGCTTGTGAGCAATGTAGCGTCCCTAATTATTACCCAATCTTTATCAAACTTGGTCGGAATGACCATCTTGACAAAATCTAGGTCAAGTTCGAGTATGGGTTATGTGGGATCAAAAAGTAGGTCACTATGTCAAATCTTAGAAAAAGCTTGTGATCACTTTAGTAGCTACAATTTTGACCCATTCTTAATCAAATTTGGCCAGAATGACTGTCTGACAAAATCAATGTCAATTTCATAGTGGGGTCAAAGAGTAGGTCACTAGGTCAAATCTAAGAAAAAGCATGTGAACACTCTAGTAGTCAAATTTTTGACCCAATCTTTATAAAACCTGGTCAGAATGACCATTTTGACAAAATCTAGGTCAAGTTCGATGTTGGGTTATGTGGGTTCAAAAAGTAGGTCATGAGGTCACATCTTAGAAAAGCTTGTGAACAGTGTAGCGGCCCCAATTTTGTCCAAATCTTGATCAAGCTTAGTCAGAATGATCATCTTGATAAAATGTAGGTCATGTTTGATAATGGGTAATGTGGGGTCAAAAATTAGGTATCTAGGTCAAATCTTAGAAAAGCTTGTGAACACTCTAGCAGCAATAATTTTGATTTACTCTTTATCAAACTCCATTAGAATGACCATCTTTATAAAATCTAGGTCATGTTGAATAATGGGTTATTAGGGTTCAAAAAGTAGGTCAATAGACCAAATCTTAGAACTCAAGTAGCCACAATTTTGACTCAATTTTGATCAAACTTGGTCAGAATAACTATCTTTGAAAAATCTAGGTCAAGCTCATTAATGGGTTATGTGGGCTCAAAAAGTAGGTCACTAGGTCAAAACTGAAATGCTTGTGAACATAAGTAGCCATAATTCTGACCAAATCATTATCAAACTTTGTCAGTATGACCATCTTGACACAATCTATGTCAAGTTCTATTATGGATTATGTGAGGTCAAAAATATGTCACTAGGTCAAATCTTAGAAATATTTGTGAACACTCTAGTAGCCACAATTAAGAGCCAATCTTGATCAGAATGACCATCTCTACAAACTCTAGGTAATGTTTAATAATGGGTCATGCTGGATTAAAAAGTAGGTCACTATGTCAAATCTTATAAAAAGCTTGTGAACACTCTTGTAGCCACAATTTTGACCCAATCTTTATCAAACTTGGTCAGAACTACCCTCTTGACAAAATCTAGGTCATGTTTGATAATGGGTTATGTGTGACAAAATCTAGGTCAAGTTCGAGTATGGGTTATGTGGGGTCAAAAAGTAGTTCACTAGTTCAAATCTTATATTAGAAAAAGTTTTAGCCCAATCTTTATCATGACCATTTTGACAAAATCTAGGTCAACTTTGAATATGGTTCATTAGGGATCATAAAGTAGGTCACTAAATGCAACTGTTGGCCAATCAAGCCAGTTCAATCAGGTATGGGACCCAGTGCCTTCATGGCACTCTTTTATCCAGTCTTTCTCAGACTTGCTCAGATTGTATATGACTAAAAGGGTTCAAATGAGTTCGATAATGGTTGAAATTGGACGAATAGGCCAAGAGTTATCTACCCTTGAATTGCTGAAAATGCCATATTTAACCGTGTTTACACTGTAGAGGCCACTCTTTTTATCCAATCTTTCTCAAATTTGCTTAGATTGTATATAACCATAAGTTCTCATATGAGTTTACTTTTGGCTGAAATCGGATCATTAGGTCATCTGTCCTTGATGTGTTGAAGATGCGTAACCTGACAGTGTTTACACTTAAGAGGCCACTATATTTATCCAATCTTTCTCAAGCTTGCTCAGATTGTATATGACTATATAAGGTCTCGGTTGAGTTTGAAATCCGACCAAGTGGTCAAAAGTTATCTGCCCTCGGTGTGTTTAAAATATCATATCTAACAGTGTTTACTCTTGTAACTACAGTTTTCAATGGATTTTGATTATACCTACACAAAATGTTTATAGCTATAAGTTCTCAAAGGAGTGCAATAATTGTTGAAATCTGATCATTGTGGCAAGAGTTATCTGCCCTTGATATACTTTGAAATGCTAGAAAAGGCTTCATTTCAGTATTGTTTAGGCTCTAGTTATCTTCCTTTGATGTACTTCACTAGAATAGATCGTATTCTAATATTGTTTACATGTTAAACTACAAATTTGAATGGATTTAGATTAAAACGATTGAAACTCAAAGGTATTTTTTTTTTAGCTATTTGGCTTCATTACAACAGGTGAGCGATACCAGGGCTTTCAAATGTTAAGGGGAAATTATTTCATTACAGAGTATTGGTGTCTGACATGGGTCCATATTGTTTTGAAAATTCGTAGAATTTCGATATCTCGAACTCGGTTAAGTCGAACATGCCCGTATTTCAAAGTTAAAACTCGGCTTAGCCGCGTTTTAACTTTGAAATATGGGTATGTTCACCTAAACCAAGCTTGAAATAAGGTAAGTTCATGTTTCGTAATATCGTATAACCCGAGTTAAGCGAGTTCGAGATATCGAAGTTCGACTGTATGTAAACTTCTTGTTGCTGCTAAGATTTATAGCCCCACATAAGCTTTTTCAGGTGCGTCATCCCATTGTCTCAGGATTGAGACAATGGTCAGCTTCATGCCTATTTGTGTCTTGACTTAAATATGCAAACTACGTACGGAACTGTCAATTTAACAATTTAGTGTGGCACGCTAACTGCTTCATTTTGTCAGCTTACTAATGGGACATTTCCTGGCCGCCCGGCATTTTTGCCGATTCAGTCCGATTGAATTTAACAGTCGTTGTTTCTGTTTCCTCATGGTTTCATGTAAATCATGAAAACTGAAAAAAGAAATGTAACAACGGGAAACGGAAGAGGAAATACTGAAGTAATGCTTCATACATTGGGCAAGACATTACGTCCAGTTTAAACGAACAGCAAAGGCAATACAATAGATTGTAGAAACGGCAAACTGAGTGACGAATAGCTTGGAACCTGATACCACACCGGGTTATCCGGCGGCTGATCTGGCTCCAAACTATTTGCAGTTGAAATAATGTTTTAGCTTAACCCATCGCTACATAGATATCCATTTTTAAGGACGATACCTTTGTAGAAGCTGTCTTTTATTTATCCACTGAGACACAACTAACCACCAATATTGTGGTACAGTGGAGAATAATAATAATAATAATAATAATATCGACTTTTTTCATGAGGATTACAAATTTGGTAACAAACAAACAAACCAACTTTTAATATGGTCCACAAACAAAATTAACATATACATGTATACAACACGAATCATGTGAGAAGGTAACAAAAACAGTATTTTTAAACCTTTGCAAAAAGAGTGGACCCAGAAAAGTCAGTTCCTGTAGGAGCTCTACACAGAGACTACTCTGTTTACTTAGAGAATTTTAAAGATCAAACTGAAAATAATAATGTATAAGTGTCATTCTGAAAATTCAAGATTTGTTATTTATACATGAATATTAAATAGATAGAGGCAATATATAGCCCAAATAAAACGACGTTTTCACAAGTAGCAAAGATCTAGACCAGTGAAATTATATATCAATTATTCCCCAATACATTTTGTAAACGCGTTTACACTAAAACTTTCATTTCCATTGCAAAAAGTTTGGAGCCAGATCAGACGCTCCAAACTGTTTGCCACTCAGATCAAAATGAATTGTGAGAAATATCTAAAAATTGACATTTTCTAGGTTTTAGTGCAATGCGTTTGCGTTTCGTTTGCGTTTAAACGGGAAATAATAGCGTTTTCTCAACTGTACCTATGTAGAGCGCCTTTTATCTCTTGTTTTTTGTGAATAAAATCAGTGAATACAATGCACAAGTTGTTAAAAATGATAAAATTAAGCATGCCTAAGAAAAGTACATGTATATAACTTTTGTCTATTATTATATCGATAACATATAGATCGGTTTTACTGTATTTAGGATGGAGAAAAGTTTTATTTCCCAATAAAAGCGATTGGGCTCAAACTATTATACCTATTTTCTTAACTCTTCAGTATTGGAGGAAATAAACAAACTAACAAATTTCATTGGTTATGTTTGTGCTTATTTGAAGGAAATAATAGCGCCTTTTTCTCGTCTATATAGAAGTACATGTATCAGTATGTCTATAGTGCGTGTGATTCAACTGCCCACGGGGAGATATATGTATTTGTACCCAAAACAACCTGTCCAGTTGAATTTAAATTAACATTTTGTAATGAGTATTCATGCCTGCATGCTAATGAATGTCTAGTTTTTTAGACAGGGCTTCTAAATCAGGGTCCATGCTTAATAAGCGTTTGAATTGAGTCGGAAATCGTTCTCAAGCATTTGATTGGTCAGATTTGAGCCTAGGCTCAAATATGACCAATCAAATGCTTGAGACCGAACTCAGACTCAACTAAAATGCTTTATAAGCGCTGGGCCAGGACTATAGTATGTAGGCTCTGCCATTTTGACACCGAGGCTGTCAATTGCTAAATCAGTTACACATGACATGCCATGTAACGTCAATCAAGAGATTGAAATATATTAACATATCTACGGTGTTCTTTAAGTGCCAGTTTTAGCTTCGTCCTTTCAACATGCAAGGCCGCGATGATTCGGAGTTTTCTGATTTATCATCATTTTGTTTAAATCCGTAACCCCCAGTATAATCTGTTTAGTTTTAAAGAATTACCTTGTACTTTTAGCAGGTTGAAAGTAAAGCAGAATGCGTCTTATTTAAGGCTTTACTGCTTTACTTTCTGCCTGCTTTAAATTAATCGTCTGCTAGGACATATAATGTATTTCTTATAGTGCTTATTCATGATTGTATAAAATTAACTATTTTCTTCACCAGGGGAATAAATAAGCAGGGCTACCATAAGTTGACATTAAGATTTCCAAATTTGCATTTTTCAAATGCGATTTTACGAACCGTACCTTTACCCCATCACCTGTTTCTAGTTTTTTTTTTACATTTGGCTGCTAAAAGCAGGCTGAAGGTAAAACAGAATGCGCTTTAAGGCGCATTCTGCTTTACTTTCAGCCTGCATTAAGCTATCATGTACTAGAGAAAAAAAATCCGAAGATTTAGGAAAAATCCGGAGCAATCAGTCCCGAATAAGAGGCGTAAAAACATACTCATGGGTTAGTGTCTAGTGGGTTAAAGCAGCCATTTACCTTAATACGCCCCAACCCACTTAAACTTTGCTTTCTCTCCAGTGGTCATTAAAGTTCGATTTTAATGCTGCGTAAATGTCTATATTAAACACAATACAGCTAGCTTACTGCCTTAACCCTTTACCTGATAGCCTATTTCTAGTATTGGAGATATGTGACTACTGAAAGCAGGTTGAAAGTAAAGCAGAATGCGCCTTAAGGCGCATTCTGCTTTACTTTCAGCCTGCTTTAAGCTATCAAGTGCTTGATCATAGAAAATATTCCCTATAGTATATTTTCCTGACTGATTAAATTTTCTTCAGCTGAGGAATAAATGATATTCGCTAAAAGGCGCTTCTATGGGGGAAAGGGTTGAACCGTCCACCGCTATAGGCGAGTAAAATTGGCTTTGCAAACAGTGTAGACCCAGATCAGACGTCGTGTTATACAGCGTCTATAATGAGGATCCAGCCTGTTTGATGCTTGTATCTTCATTTCTTGTCATATTGTCATATTTATATCTAAAAAGAAACTAATTTTCAAACAACAGTACTATAGTAGACATTATCTTGTCGGTAAAATGTGCCCAAGGTTATATAGAGTTAAGTCTAAGATCGTTCTCGAGCATTTGATTAGTCAGATTTGAATGTCTGCGTTGTCGCGTGTCCATGCACTGTCACATGTGCACTAAGACGCATTTGGTATTTGACAATTCTCGCGAGATTTTGTGGACTATAGTTATAGTTTTAAATATTAAAACCTTAGTTTTACCCAAATTATCTTTAAAATTCAAGATTCGACCACCTTATTAAGTAAGGTAAACGGATATGTGTCTTGTTACATATCATTGACATCTTGTCAGTATACATGTACATTTACGTGATGACAATATTTAAACCTAATGACTGGCTGTCAATCAATCCCTTGCCCCTTGTAGAAGCGCCGTTTAGCGCATTTCAAGTATTCCTCCATTGAAGAAAAAATAAATAGTTCCAATTTATACTGTAATGTACTTTAGGAAATATTTTCTAAATCCTAGCAGATTGTAGCTTACAGCAGACTGAAAGTAAAGCAGAATGTGCCTTAAGCCGCATTCTGCTTTACATTCAACCTGCTTTAAGTAGTCGACTGTCTTCTAAACTAGAAACAGGCTATTTGGTAAAGGGTTGAACTTCCATTTAAACTGATAAAGATGATCTGAGTGTCTGAGCGTCTGGACATCTTACATTTGTCTTTCTTATAGAAAAAGATCGTCGGTTTGCAGCTCGTGGTATTTTACAATAAAAGTACAATTGTATTTTGAAAAACAACGAAAACTTAGCCCGCCCCTTTTAGTAAAGCATAAAAGAAGAGCCTTTTCATAAAATTGCATGGCTTTCGTTTTAGTATAAAATAAAACATTCGCAGAAAAGGCTTTCGGAAACGTTTTTGTTTGCCGTGACGGCTCTTACAATGTACGAGTACTCTATGGTTACGGTCAACCTGCTACATGTATACAAGAAACTGATATTATTGTGGTCAATGAATGTTTAACAAAACAAACGAAATGTATGAAATGACAGTCAGTCTTGGAAATGTTGACGATCTTTCAACATCCAAGTGGCAAACAGTTTGGAGCCACATCAGGCGCCGAGTTACTCGGCGTCTGATCTGGCTTCAAACTGTTTGCAATGGACGCCAATAATTTAGCACATATGCGAATATTGGGAACGAAAACCGTATTATTCTCTTATAACGGAAATATGCCAAATAACAATGATATAATACTAAGATTCTATAATACTACTCAGTGTTGAATCGTTGGCCTTATGTCCGTTATCAGGTCCTCATGCAGATCAAAAGGTCGAAATTTAAATACTTTGTGAAATTGTATCATACAGCCAAAACTTTATGTTTAATACATTCAACCCTAGCGATGAGTATTCTCGTCATTTGTCTAGACATGTAAAGAGTACACATGCAGGAGTCCTCTGGTCAGGGTCTGCTCTGTTTATTATTTTGCAATATACAAGTATTGCAGAAAGTAACCAAAAAGTCATGAATAAACTAGACTTACTTGAAAAATAGGAATTGCCCATTTAAAATTAAAGGATTGAACGTTCAGTTTAGCAACGTTTAATTATTTGAGCACTATTGACAAGTATTTTTGTCGTTAGAAACTGTTCCAATAAAGTCTACATTTGACCTATGCAAACAGTGATGACCCAGGACTAAGACCATAGTGCTCCTACAGTGGAGAATCTTTTATTCTTTCCCAATAAACGCGTTTACGCTAAAACTATTATTTGCAGTGCAAACAGTTTGGAGCCAGATCAGACGCCGGGTAGCCCGGCGTCTGATCAGGCTCCAAACTGTTTGCCACCAAGATAAACAAGAATTATCAGATTTGTCCAAAAGTCGTTCTTTTCTACGTTTTAGTGCTTTGCGTTTGCGTACGTTTGGGTTTAAACGGGAAAGAATAACAGATTCTCCACTGTATCAGGATCTGCACTTAGCACTTTTTGCAGGCAAAATTTGCAAGATATTGTAGAAACAAACCTAAATATTAGAACGTGGACTAGACTTAATTTGAAACTGACAGTTTCCATAAGAAGTTTCAGGGATGAATAGTTAACACTAATAACTTTCTAATGCAGGGCAGAAATAATGAGTTTGATAAAGGTCAAATGGTGGAAAAGCCAATACTGTGCGATATTGTACCATTAGTGTATATAAACTTCCCTCATTTCCAGTTACTTACAGGAATAAACATTATTTGCTTATTCTCCTCTGTGCAATTACAGAATATCCTGTTATGAGCAACCCAGTAAGATAGAGTGAAGATATTTAAACATAACCCATTTATGCCAAGAGGGAATATTCCATGCTTACATATTTGATGAACCCATGTTTCATTTAAGGAGTAGTGTCTAATCTATATTTATTTTATTTTCATTTTCATTTTAGATAGAAACTCATATTAGTAAACAGTGCAGACTCACTGCACAAGGCGTCTGATCTGAATTAGCACTGTTCATGGCTCCAGATAAGAGGGGATAAACTGAACAAATACAACATTTTTTCGCACTTATTTCAGCACCAAATACTATTGTGTTACTACTCATTAGAATCGTCTCGAAGAGACGATTCTAATGAGTAGTAACACCATATGGTTTAATTCAGAAATAAAAAAATTAGTTTTTGAAATACTCCCCTTATCTGGAGCGCTGCTGTTTACATATGTTTTCACATTATGGAACGCAAGGCACATAATGAGTTTACTGCAGAACAAAAGGAATGCAAAAAAATCCTTAAGGATATTTCCACATTACTTTTGTCCTGGATTTAAGACTGGTTTGTCTAGACTTAGCAGACTAAGGTTAAGGGTCGCTGAAGGGAGATTTAACCGTAGCAAAACCAAAACAAAAGGTGTGTGTTTTTCCGCATTGTTGTCTGGTGCAAGATGAAGGTCGATCGGTACTTTGTTTTCATTATTTGCATTCCATTGTGACACGCATGTAAATAATGAAACTACAGTACAGTGTTCCCTCTCTACAACGACACCCAATGGGAGACAAAAAAGGTGTGCGTTGTTCGGAGGGAGTCGTTGTAGGGAGGGAAATTGGCTTAAATTTCAAACAGCTTAAACCCAGATCAGGATTTAAGCTGTTTGTCACTCGTCATTAAGTTGTTTTACTCTGATATGGTAAACAATGTAACTTTTAGAAAAATAGCAGACGACAATTTTAAGCAGACGATATTGCAGTAGTGAAAAGGTTGGACAAAATTGTCTTGTTTGGGGAACATCGGTGAGCGTCGTTGTAAGGAGGGAGTCGTTGTTTAAAGTGCCGTTGTAGGGAGGGAACACTGTATAACCATTCTAATAATCCTTTTACTTCATAGATACTCCTTTTACGCATTTAATCCATTCATCCACTGTAGAAAATAATTCCAGTTCATACTGTAATGGACATACTACCAGGTGGTCGCTTAAAGCAGGTTGAAATTAAAACAGAATGCTAAAAATTACCTTCAGCCTGCTTAAGTACAGTGGAGAATCTGTTATTCTTTCCCGTTTAAACGCAAACGTACGCAAACGCAAAGCGCTAAAACGTAGAAAAGAACAACTTTTGGACAATTCTGATATTTCATGTTTATCTTGGTGGCAAACAGGTTGGAGCCTGGTCAGACGCCGGGTTACCCGGCGTCTGATCTGGCTCCAAACTGTTTGCTCTGCAAATAATAGTTTTAGCGTAAACGCGTTTATTGGGAAAGAATAACACATTCTCCACTGTAGCTGCCTGTCTTAAAAACTAGAAACATGCCATGGAGTAAAGGACCAAAAAAGATATTTCGAAATGAATGTAAACAAACAAATTCTTATCTAAATTACCATTTTAACCCTTCACCAGCTACAGTGGAGAAAACGTTATTCTTTCCCGTTTAAACGCCAACGAAACGCAAACGCATTGCAATAAAACGTAGAAAATGACAACTATTTGACAATTCTGAATGTTGATTTTGACCTGCATGGGTGGCAAACAGTTTGGAGCCTGATCAGATGCCGGGTTACCCGGCATCTGATCTGGCTCCAAACTGTTTGAATAGGAAATAATATATTTAGCGTAAACGCATTTATTGTGAAAGAATAACGTTTTCTCCACTGTAGTCTCGACTTTACTAGAATTTTCTAACAGTTTTGATCCATATCAGACGCCGCGAAACTGGGCGTGGGATCAGATTCCAAACTCAGAGTTGCAAATGTTGGTCAATTCGAGCTTAGCACGATAAGGATTAATGCACAACGAGGACAGTATTCACGCGTCGTCTGACGTGGACCCAAACTGTCACTCATATTCAACTTTTCTTCAGTTTAAAAAAGCATAAAAACTAATTCGTTTTGTTTTGCAGACGATGTATTTGAGGCAGACGACAATATTCAGCACGATAAGGGTTAAACATATAAGTTGAAGTCCGATTTAGCGCGGTGCAACTGCCAATGTATAGTCAACCATTTGTACAAGCTTAACTGTAACAAGCCAACTATGGACAGGACTGTATTTGTTCATTTTAAGTTTCAGAGCTCAATGGGTCAAGTACCGATCATTATCCTTCATTAGAGTGATCATTATTGCGGGTTCTACCGGTTTAATGTTGATATATGTAAGTATTACGTTTACCCTTATCATGTTCAGCGCGACTTGGCAAGCTTTTGCAAAAGTTTGGCACTCATGTTCAACTTTTATTCATTTTTTACATAGCTTAAAACGATTTCGAGTTTTTACGCAGAAGATACATTTGAACCAGACGACAATTCAGTATGACGAGGGTTAATGTTCCGCTTTTACTTACGCGCCAAACGAAGACTTGAGTTCGACGCCCAGTGAAGAGCAACAAGAGAGATCAACAGAGCACTCCTCGGTCACTAAAGCCATAACCGAATCTTTGTTTGATTAGGTTGGACAAGAAGGGCATTAGTATTTGGCGATGTTTATTGTTTATTCGTGTTTTACCCGGCGACTTAATTGGGTCTAAAATATTCGAAAAGTCTAGAAAATTAGATTCCCGTATTTAAAGGAATGGACATGAATGCGCATGTGCAACTTTGTGAGGAATTCGTTCAACAATATTCATTGGCAGTGTGATTTATTATTTAATTCATTGACCCATGTATTTGCGTCGGTTAGTATCAATGTACATTAGTAACATCTGAAGAAAACACTTGTCCTATGCAAACAATGAAGGCCCAGATCAGAGGGTTCCTAAAGAAGCCCCCTGATGTTATTTTTTAATATTTTGTAAAAAAATCCAACCCCAAACAGACTCACCCTATAAAAATAGAGGGGTTAGACACGAATGACTCGCGGCATGTGCAACGTTGGGGCACACCGTCGTCAACATTTATTATTGTGATTTATACTATTACGTGACACGTTACATGCATTTATCCGCCACAGAATGGCGTACTGCCTTATTTTGAGAAAGCCACATTTTGTCATCTCTTTGTATTTTGTTTACATTGTCAGTGAGAACATTTTTTGTCTGGAGCGTAGATTGCAACCTTTAGCTCTATGGTAAATGTCAGTTTAAATTGTCGTCTGCTGTAATTGAAAGGGGATAAAACCTCAATTAGAGTGAATTGCCACATTAACTTCTACTCCTTCTGTCAGCTACCCTTTCTGTCGACAAAACAAAATGTTTACCTTAACTCTTCACTCTCAATGACGCATTAAAACGCGTTGCAAACACTCTTATCGATACTATTAAGTCATACAACCTTTAATCTAACTTTGAAACGTGTATTGTACATTGGAGAATCTGTTATTCTTTCCCGTTTAAACGCAAACGCAAAGCACTAAAACGTAGAAAAGTACAACTTTTGGTCAATTCTGATATTTCATGTTTATCTTGGTGGCAAACAGTTTGGAGCCAGATCAGACGCCGGGTTACCCGGCGTCTGATCTGGCTCCAAACATTTTGCACTGCAAATAATAGTTTCAGCTTAAACGCGTTTATTGGGAAAGAATAACACATTCTCCACTGTAGACAATAATACTGAAACAGGCGACAATAAAGCGCTGAAGGGGTAAAACTATCCCGAATAAATTGACCATGAAAGGGTTTACACGTCAGAACATAGAAAGAACCAAGACTGTTGCTGTAAAGAGGATTGACTGTAGATCTATAACCCATTACTCAATAAATACGCATTTTTACGTTATTCATCCGCTGAAGAAGATAGTTCCACTAATACGGTTACGGATATGTAGCATAAGAAATATTTCCTACACCCAGCCAGAATGAGCGTTACTTTCAATATGCTTTAATCACCAACTCTCCCATAAATACGCATTTTAACGCCTCGAAAAAACCATCCACTGAAGAATGCAGTCACGGATAAGTAGCATAAGAAATATTTCCTACACCCATGCAGAAGATATACATTCAAGCAACCTGAAAGTAAAGAAGAATGAGTTTAACTTTCAACATGCTTTAATTGATCACCTGCATGCTGTATATCTGCAAAACTAGAATCAATTCAATTCAATTCAATTTCTTTATTGCATTAAACATACATCGCATGCTTATAGCAAGCATGGTAAATAACACAACATGAACGTGTCAAAAGACAAAAAACAAATGTTAAATATGTATCTCTTTCAAAGAATAAATTCTAGTGTTTAGTTTTAAAGCGACTCGCAACCAGATGGTGCATTAAAAATAGTAATTTGTAAATATGTGTCAAACGCTTATATAAATGGTAAAGAATTAGTTTAGGATAAGAAATTCTGTTTAAAAAAATGTATTTCAATAAAAAAAAATATTGGTCGCAGGTGGGATTCGAACTCGGGGCCCGGCATTGGCGGACAGAAGGCAAAATAGGAGAAACCGCTTAGACCAATGGACCACAGAACTATCCGGTTATCTCGGATCGATTTAACGTATTTCAATGTGTAGCGATCGAAAGTGCATACAACTTCGTAATTCGGCTCGTGTTTATGTATGAGCCCGTGTAGAGAAGCAACAACAACAACTATACCGTCTACTAGTCGGTATAGAAAAACGATGGAAAATATCTAAAAATCTAAGATTCGGTGACGATTCTTGAGACTTTTTTTGGACTGATCATATTTTTTTAATGTCAGAAGCCAAATAATGCCACAAATTTGCTTTTATTTGAGTATTTTATTTTATTTTGACAAGTACACCATCCGGTTGCGAGTCCCTTTAAATATAATTTTCATAGAAGAGCTCTGTCTAAAGGTTGAGCATTGATTTAAATTCATCTAAATTTGGAATTTGTAGTTTGAAATTTGAATTTTAAATTTGAGATTTGAAATCTGATATTTCAGTTATTCTTTTAATTTTCGCCTATCTGATTTCTTATTTGATCTGCAAAATATATGTATTTTGAAATATTACTGACAATTTTCTTGTTGTTTATGCACATTAGATTTTGAATTTTTTGTATTGTAGTTGTTACGGGAATCAGGCTATGGGGAAATGGGATAAAAAGCGCTTTGGAATAAATCCCCGAGGAGACAATGTAAATTGGTCATTTATCAGACAAAGGAAAATCTATTTGAAAATTCAGCATTACAGCGATTATTTTTAATGCATAATTAATAAACATCGATCGTTAATACAAACCATAAACCCCGACAAAAACAAGTTGTCAAGTCATTCTAAAAAACCCTTCGCTGCTTTTCCTCGAGTGTACTGGGACTTTTTAACAGTTTGGCATCTACTCGGAATCCCAACTAGATATTTGACACTCGTACCTGTGTTTTTTGTCAATGTGCATACAATTGAAATCGTGACATTCAGGCAGACGACAGTTTTAACCCATTACTAGTGTTGAAGATAGGTGATCACTTAAGGCGCATTCTGCTTTACGTTCAGCCTGTTTTAAGCTAACTTCTGCTATATCAAATATTTCCTATTTGGCATATTCTTTTTTTTTTTTTTTTTTTTTTTCCAATAATTTTATTCACATATATTACATCCATACATATTTTTACATGTAGTATAAGTAGAAAATACCAATACAACGTAATTATCATAAAGAATCGTCAAAAACTAAATAATATTTCTAACATACAATTTTTCTATCGAATGTAAATATGAAAACACATTTTTATTGAAAAAATTGAAAATGGAATAAAAAAAAATACAGAAAGAAACATGCATTTTTGCTAGGTTATTTTTATTACAGTACGTTTTATGTCTAAATGTAGTTTAATATAAGATATTGTACAATTGCCCATGTAGAAGCTATATTTTCTGTATTACTACATTCTTGTTTTATATCCCATGCTAGTTTCAATGAGTTATTTAACCCGGTTATTGACGGAACGATTTTCTTTGTTTTACATAAAAATATATATCGTTTTATTTCTAAAAACAAAATGTCAAGTTTGAAGTCATTTTGATCGGTTCCCAAAAGTACATATAAACTATTTATTTTGAGGTGCGGGTTATATTTTACTAACCTATCTGAAATATGTATTTGGCATATTCTTAGTTGTAGAAATTGGAACTATTTTCCTCAGTGAAGGAATGAATTAGAAGCGTAAAAAGTGGAGGCGTATTAATGGGGAAATGGGTTAAGCAGATGACAGTTTTAAACAGACAATATTCTAGCAGTAAATGGATTAAAAACGTCCAAGCAGTCAAGTTGTCACCATAGCGTGATGTTTTCAGAAATACAGACAATCTTGTAGTATACGACTACTCATTAGACAACTCATATGCAGTATTTAACTCTTCCAACACTTAGTAAACTCTTGTGGATTATTAAATTCCCTCATTGATCTTTTAGTCACCAAAACATGAACCAGTTTACATGGATATCTTGGTAGTTTAATAAATACTGTTCTAGACTAGCAAACAGTAAACTGGGTCCACACTATTTGCAAATGTAATGAGTATATGGTGTTGAACGAATATTTCAAGCTTTTGATCATCAATTCTGTTATCGTCACATCTAAGATAGCCTGTTGTCTATCTTTTCCCTTCTCTCTATCCCTTTCTCTCCCGTTCTCCGTTTGTCTGTCTATATCCATTTATCTCTCTCTGTCTGTCTGTATGTAAGTATGTCTCTGTCTCTATCTGTCTGTTCTCTTGATGTTTTACTGTGTGTGTCTGTCTCACAAGGGAATTTTAATATGTTTGATTTACTTGTTATAGAGGAATCCTGACAAAAGAAAAATATTTCTAGACAGAGAAAGGAGTCTGACATTTCGCCCACACCTATATTTATTACAATGAAGTTAATATTACAATAGCACCTGTACACAGCTGCCCCTCAATAAGGAACTCTGAGAAGCTTTATAGACATGTTACTGCTATTAGCCAATTAAAGGCAGGGTAGAAAGCTCTGGTAGGAGCTTTCTGTACAACCTGGGTCCTACATTTAACTGTCGAGAAAACGTTATTCTTTCCCATTAAACACAAACGAAACGCAAACGCATTGCAATAATATGTAGTAAATGACAACTTTTTGACAATTCTGACTACTAGTTTTAATCTGAGTGGCAAACAGTTTGGAGCCTGATCAGACGCCGGGTTACCCGGCGTCTGATCTGGCTTCAAACTGTCTGCAATGGAAATAATAGTTTAAGCGTAAACGCGTTTATTGGGAGAGAATAACGTTTTTCCACTGCACCATAGCATAGCATATTTTAATATCAAAAAAATTATTATGACAGCAAACTCAACGTCTTTTTGAGTGAACGTTGAACACTGGCTGTGTGGTATATAGCTTGTTATCAGTGCGTATTCCTGAGCTCAATGTCTTCTTATCTTATTGTGTTGTATTTCCCATCATTTCCTGATACTGATTGATGTCGATTTCTTTACAGAATCTCAAAGTGGTGTTCTAACCCTTTCACTGATATGACGTCATCTGCTTTAAACAATTACCGTCTGCTTTTATTTCTCTAATTTAAATTGACTATACTGAATTTATATCCCAAATGACTGTCTAACTGTAGTAACAGTTTGAATCATGATCAGACATCGAACTACTTTGCGCCAGGATACAAACTGTTTGCAAATAACCATTCTACTCGGCTGGCAGTGTAAAGGCAGGGCTGCCATTTCTCCGGATTTTTCCTAAATATTCGGATTTTTTCTAGTACATGGTAGCTTAAAGCAGACTGAAAGTAAAGCAGAATGCGCCTTAAGGCACATTCTGCTTTACTTTCAGCCTGCTTTAAGCTACCACCAGCTAGTATAAAGAAACAGGCGATTGGGAAAAGGTACGATTCGTAAAAATGCAAATTTGAAAATCTTAGGATTTTTTATGTCAACTTATGGCAGCCCTGGAAAGGTTTTAAAAATGCTGTCCCTCATTGAAGAATCTTGTCTATCTCTAAAGCAAGTAACTGTTAGATGCAGACCAGCTGTTAAAGCAGAACATTCCTTCAGGCTTCTATTGCTTAATCTGTGTTCTGCTATAAGCTGTAGCATATACTTAAGCATTCTACTAATTTAACCCCTATCATACTATAAGCGTATATTTATTATTGATGCCTTTTGAAAATAGTGACAATCCAGACCAGAACCCCCCACACAAGGATTCTGTCTGATTAGGATATGATATGTACTGTTTTCATATAGAATCTGTCTGACATCATTTGCACTATCATAGGAAATGAGTTCCTTATTCTTTAATCAATGTAATAATTCAGATAATATGAGTTTATAAAGGACAGAGCTTGATATGTGAATATTTAGCAGGAGAAGGGTTAGAATTCATCGTCATTCTGCGCTCGCAACAATCAACCCTAGCGACGAGTATGCTTGGCATAAATTTTACAAACAGTGTATCCGGGAAGGGTACACTTGTCCTTTGCACACAGTATAGACCTGCAGGGCCCCTATGACCAGGATCTTCGCTGTTTGTCATTTTGCAATATTTTTGTTTAAAATCAACTCTAGATAGTGCAAATGAACTAAACCTAAATGGGATTTGGAATTGTACATTTAAAGTTTCCAGCGGTCAAAGAGTTAGAAATTCGGCGTCATTTCTGCGCCGCTTAACTCTATTTTTCGTCTGCAACAATTGTCGTCTGCCTGTTCTAAATTAGAATTTTCAAAAATACTTTTAAAATCATGGTAAGAGTGTCAAACAGTTTGGATCCTATGAGACGCCGTATCATGCGGCGTCTCATTAGGACCCAACCTGTTTGCAAATATTACCATGGTTTCACCGCCTAGTTAAAACACACGATTGACAGTACGTATAGTAATGCGTCAGGATTAAAATACGCCGTAACTACTTCCGCAGTGTGTTTATATCTCCTTAACGCTGAGGGAGGCTGATGGGTTACTGCGGCTTTTCTTCCCGACTTGTATACACGCACTAATTAGTGTAGCAGTAGAGCGCGTGCTTAAGTTGAAGAGTTAACTTCTCCCTACGCGATAGTGCTCACAACACAGTGGAACAGGATTAAGCGCAAGTGCTCAATATCATATTCATACTTTAATAACTGATTCGTGAAATGGCTTTGCTGAATATTGGCATCGTACCCACTCGCCGAAAGCTTTAGGAAATGATGATCACTGTGTTTATAGGAGTTTGTTAGGGCAGGCGTACATTTTAGTTCCTGCTTTGAAACGATGTCTGTGTTTAACTGTTATTCGCGTGTTAGAGTTCTGTTACAGTGTAAGTTTTCTCGTGGGAGAGTAGTAGTATACACTACATGTATGTAACGATACCAGGATATGCTGTTAGTATAGGATAGTAGGATTCACAATATTACTATACCAGAGACACTATGGTATCTATAAGTCTCTGATACTACTAAGATTCACGAAGAGATTTAAGAATCAACGACGTATTTTCACTGCTCCTGTTACCAGTGTTGTGTTTCTTTCAACGGAATATACACGTAGTTTGACAAGACTGTTCTGCGTATAGGTCAAAAGATCCGTGGGACTTTAAGTGCTTTTCTCGCGATGTGTTTAAAGCAGTTAAATAAAGTTATCTGTATGACATGCGCTGTGCATATAGTCAATTTGAATTAGAGAGTGTTTCGACAGAAAAAGACTTAGGGTTCGCAATGAAACTTTTCAGAATGAGAGCAATGAATTGTCGGGTGAAGGGAATTGTTTTAGCAGTCACTGTGGGGGTGCTGTGTATGATATTCCTGCAGTCTGGGATAAAGCTACCGCCTTTGAGATTTTTTCCACAAGGTAATTATAGAAGATTGATTGTGTTGTCTACTTTATCAATGTCTGCTGAAATTGATATCATTAGTCTGTATTTTTTTCAGGTTTTTCAAAATTCACACACACCCCTCTTTTTATATACATGTATAGGATATTACATGAGTGTTCATAATTTATTGGGTTTATTAAACGAGCCTTTTAGAAAACGATAAAAACGAGGCTTTGCAGAGTTTTAAACGTTTTCTAAAACGACGAGTTTGATTAATCCAATAAACTATTAACACGAATATTATATTCTTTTTATTACATAACCTAGACAAGTTATTTATTGCAGCCTTTGAGGTCAAGTGAATGCTTAGCGCGAAATAAGTAGATCTATACAGGAAAAAAGTTGAACATTCCAAAATAAACCCCGTTCACTAGCATACTGTTGATGTTATTATATGTATTAATAAACACTTTCATGTAGATCTAATATTGATTAATTACACCAACAATCTATAAATTGAATCTACATGAAGGAATGAAGATGTTGGATATTGAACGCATATACCGCATTTTAATGACGTCACAAGTAAACGACGTCGTGGCGTACCTCATTTGCATAGTTATTCAACTAGTGATATATGACAAATAAACATCGAGTATTAGTCAACGCTCACGCGGTCTGTTATGTTATAAATACCCTTATTCTGTATTAAATTTCCCAAGCAAAGAAAAACATTCATATCATGGGCGGATCCATAATTTTTTCTCGGTGGGTGGGGATGTTCGGTCCGTCCTACTCTGGATACACGCATGCATATTTTATTTTACTTCAACCCCTTCATTGCCAATACGCCATCGGCTGTTTGTCATTTTGAATTTATATTGTTAAATTCAACCTTAAATAATAAAAAATGGACTAGACTTATTTTGAAATTTGAATTGTCGATTTAAAGTGTCAGGGGTCTCGCTACAAAAGTCCATACCTCTTCTCGCTTTCATGTACTGACACCGCTCGACGTACAATCTTATGACATTAACTGTAGCAAAAAAAAAAAATCTCTGCTTGAAGCAGTTTCAAGTTTCATTCACACTTATACTGCCGTAATGTCTTCTGGTACAAAAATCAAGGGAATTATTTGAGTCGTGTGTCGGTGCTGAGTATGATATGCCTTCATTCTGGATTTAAGCTTCGGCCGCGAGAGGATTTCCCACCTACAATGTAATTACAAGAAGACGAACTTATCACGCTACCTTTGTACCCCTGACGCACCAGGAATCCGTTTCATAAAACTTCATACGACAAATGTTGTCGTAAGTCAGATTATAAAAGTCTCAATTTTTTTAGTTCTCCTTCTAATCATGTCTTGTGACATCTTTTTGGAATCATCTTGAAAAGACGATTCCAAAAATATGTCACAAGACCGGATTAGATAGAGACATAAAAAATTAAATGCATTTTAAAGTTTTGACTTACGATCGATTTTTTTTATCGTACGAAGTTTTATGAAACGGGCCCAGAGTTCTGTCGTGTCGTCTGCTGTAATTGGAAATACCATCCAATGCCGATTTCCAGGAGTTCCCTGCGCGGATCCAGCAATTTTTCCTCATCCCGAATACCCCAGCCCCTTGATCCGCGCATGCGTTTCAGACCAAAGCCACACTTCCTCCTTATTATGTAATAAATTGTTTCCTAGCGAATATTTAATATTTCATAAGACAGTGGAGAAGACGTTGTTTATTTCCAAATTGAAGGCCTAACGCCCATTGTAAACAGTTTGGAGCCTGATCAGACGCCGATAAGCTAGAATTGCCGATATAATAATAATAATAATAATAATAATAAAAACTTTATTTAACGAGAGAACACATTTGGTAAAAACCAATCTTCCATGTGGCCCTCAACATATATACAAGTACATAAAACAAAAGGCATTTCATACAAACCAAATAATTAACAATATAACATTAATTTTACAATGTACTAACTGGATGTAGAATTTGAAAGATAAAAAGTATTTCAGCATTTGAAAAAGTGTAGTACCTGTTAAGTGTACACTTGTTCTATGTAAACAGATATGAAGTGAGGAAAGGATTTTAAAAGCAGTCTTTCATACTGAGCCTGATGTTTCGCACCAGTGTTATACACTACTACCTCTCTACAAAAACACCCAATGGGAGACAAGGATTGTGAACGTTGTAAGAAGGGAGTTGTTATAGGGAGGGAAATTGACTAACATTTGCAAACAGCTTGAATCCAGATCAGACACCGCGTAACGCGGCGTCTGATCTGGAATCAATCTGTTTGTCACTCAAAGTGTGACTTTGAGAAAACAGCAGACGACAATTGCAGCCGTGAAAAGGTTGGACATAATGGTCGTGCTTGGGGAACAGCAGCAAGTGTTGTTGTAAGGAGGGAATCGTTGTTGGGAGGGCCGTTGTAGCGAGGGGGCAATGTATTGTGTCGGATGCTTTATCACTGTGGGATGGCATCAACAGTAGAACTCTCTTAACTCTTTACCCTATATAGCTTGTTTCTAGTTTTGAAAATAGGTGACTACTTAAAGCAGGCGCATTCTGCTTTACTTTCAGCCTGCTTTAAGCAACCTCCTGCTAGAATAAATGATTTTTCCCGTATAATATATTTTCAAGAATGTATAATTTGGAACGATTTTCTTAAGCGAAGGAATAAACACAATGTGCTAAAAGGCGCTTCTATTGGGGAAAGGGTTAAAATATTTCAGCAGCATTTTGGGTTTGAAGGAAAAAGTGACTGGGCTGTTATAGTGTGTGTAAGGTTTTAGTATAATTTGATGATTAAAGCAGGTCGAAATTAAAGCAGGATACTCCTGATGGCTTTACGTTCAGCATTTTAACAAGATACCTAGTTATAAATTAGATAACTTAAAGAAACCTTCATTGGGGGAATCGGTAAAGACAGCTGGCTTTTCACTATGACGTTAAATTCATTTGTTTTATGAACATTTTCTTTGAAAGCGAATTTATTGCAGAAATTTAGAGATATGGATCTATATCTCATTTTCACTGAAGGTGTGGGTCGAAATTTGGCCATACATGTATTATATATAATAACAAACATGTGCATATGTACTGTCTTCTGTTAAAATTGGCAGAATCAACGTAAGTTTCCTATAGTTTTTGAGACAATCCTTATCCCGCCATTATATGTCGTCTGCCAACTCATCGTCTGCTTTTTGTGGCCGACTGATTTAGTTTGAAAGTCTTTTTATTTGGTTGAAAAAAACAAAAAAACCCACAAAATCAACAACACCCAACCTATTAAAGTCTTATATAAGCAACCGATAACTGTTCTGACCTTCACACAATACTTGTCTTTAGATCACATTTTATATATCTATAATGAAATCTTCCAGGAAGCTCATATGGGGATTTCATTGTCATATCCATATATTTGCCTATACAATTTGACACTCGATCTCGCCTGGCCAATGGTTATAAAGTGTTTCAGATGATTTGATTGGCTAAGGTTTGATTTTTTCTAGTTTTGAAGACAGGTGACCATTTATCCAGGTTGAAAGTAAAGCAGAATACGCATTGGTACACATTCTGCTACCTTCTGCCAGTAAAGAAGTTTGTTTTGCTCAGTTTTTTCTTATAAAGCTCTCTTCAAGAATTAGTATTATGGGCCTGCTCTATTGGACAATGTGGCCACCGATCTGAAAACAGAAACATATTTCAATCGACAACACTTTCAAAGTCAACGGTTCAAATAAAAGTAAACTTTTACAGAAATGCTCATCTATTATGGGACCCTTCAACAACAGTATAATTGTTCCGCTGCACAGAACAAGATGGCCAAAAGAGCTTAACTTGAATAGAAATGGTTCCATTTTGTTTCTAACCTATTTTGATTTAATTTGCACACCTGTATTACATGTATTACTGTAAGTTCTTCTTTATCATTTTCACTCTCAATGACGCCATAAAGCGCCTTTGCGATACTGCAGACAACAATATTGAAGCAGGCGACAGTATGGCGGACGGTTAAGGGATAACAACCCACTAAAAATTTGATCATGATATGGTGAAACGAAATTTTGGTGAAACGAAACCATTTGGTCAAGATTTATGATATATATGTTAGAAAAAGCACACATTTGATGTACTCAAGAATGTTAGAAAACGTCAATGTTTTACAATGTTTGCATTCTATATTGTCTACAGATTGTGATTGATATCAATCAAGTTTTGACAATATACCAGTACATGTTTATGGCTTCAAGTTCTAGGATAATTTTGACTATAGGTGAAACTCAAATTTATAACTAGCATGTTCATAATCCCCAGGCGAGCGAATTCATGGTCATCATAACCCTCTTGCTAGATAACTATTTTCGATGCTTCAGAGCAGAAGACACTTGTGTAACAGATGGCGCTGTAAGTGTCTATTTCCTGCGATTGGTCCATGCAGTTTAATCCATTACCCCATAGCCTGTTTCTTGTAGTTAAGATATGTGACTTATTAAAGCAGGTTGAACGTAAAGCAGAATGCGCCCTAGGGCGCATTCTGCTTTACGTTCAGCCTGCTTTAAGTTACTATCTGCTAGGATATAGAACATATTTCTTATGGTACATATTCATGACAGTTTGAAATGGAACTATTTTCTTCAGCGGATGAATAAATTGAATGTGCTTAAAAGCGCTTCTATTGGGGAAAGGGTTCAATCCTTCACTACAATGTACCAGCACACCATCAATGTTATGGTTTTTATTTGCTAATTAATCTTTTATTTGAGTTTCCAATAGTTTTGGATCATGATCAGACGCTAAGTAAAATTACTCGGCTATTATCTGGATCCAAGCAGTTTGCAAATGTCAGCGTGGTGATTGTGTTGAACTTTATATTGCTAAACCTGACTTTGCTATCACTTGTAAACAGCTGGATTCAGAACAGAGGCCGTGGAGATCTAACCCGTTTCAAACCGTGTTTGTCACTCATATTCACATTTTCTTCACTTAAAAAAAACACGCACAAAAAACTACTTTTCAGTTTTCCCCACAAACGAAATATTTGAAGCAGATGACAATTCAGGGTGGTAAAGGTTAATGCTTGTACATTCAAACTGCCTTCTCACTTGACGCTTGTTGCAACTCAGAGGCGGTTGTGGATCTAGATCCAGATCCAGAATTTCAGACTGGGATGTTAAATGGGAGTGGGGGTCTAGGTTGCGCAACTCAGTCTCTGAATTGGCAGTCATGTTTTCAAGATGTCCACCTTATTTTCAGTATTTCAGTGTCAAATGACAAGCAGTGCAGACCCAGGTCAGAGCGCTCCTGAAGTAGTCATCTGAATTGACACTACATTATTTGCACAGGACTACAGTGGAGAAAATGTTATTCTTTCCGGTTTAAATGAACGAATCGCAAACGCATTACAATTAAACGTACACAATGAAAACTTATGACAATTCTGGATATTTATTTTAATCTGAGTGGCAAACAGTTTAGAGCCTGATCAGACGCCGGGTTACCCGGCGTCTGATCTGGCTCCAAACTGTTTGCACTGGAAATAATAGTTTCAGCGTGAACGCGTTTATTGGGAAATAATAACGATTTCTCCACAGTATAGATAAACGGTTCCTAAATGACGTATATTGGCATTCTTTTGAGTCATAACTTTAATGGGGTGTCACTGTTTCCCCGCATTATCTCTTTGAATCCTGGTAAATTTTTATCGTCTGCAACAAATATCGTCTGCTACTGTTCTTTTTAAAAAGGCATTTTCTGGAGGAAAAATCAAAACAGGATTGAAGCTGTTTGCACAGGTGGCATGGTTAGCTAACATGCTAAGATTGATTACTTGAAATTGTTTCAGATTTGTTTATTTGGCAAACATATCAATCTAACAACACACATGCACTCAGGAAGAGCAGTGTCTGTTTCTTCAAGATATTTAAAAACATTTCCTGACTTACTTTTGGTGATACTCCCTAGCCTGGCAATTTTCCTTGCAAAACTCATGATTTTTACCATGAATCACTGAGTCATTTCATGTGAGGCCCGCACCATAAACTTGATAGTTTGGTTAGTAAAACCCTTTGAAAAACCCTTGAGTGTGAGTATGTCAGGGCCTCTCTAGGCAACTTGAGATTAGTGACATTAGCTGTGTACACTTTACCAATTGCTTTACAGTTACGTTCACACCTATCGAGAACAATGGGGGTCCATCAAAGGACTGAGGAAATGTCTTTAAGCCTTTTCTTGTAGTATATCGTCTTCTTGAAAATAATTGTTAAGTTTTATATCACATTTAGGTTTTAACCCTATACAACATATCCTTTTTCTTGGTTTAAAATATAGGTGTCAACTAAAGGCGCATCCTGCTTTATTTTCATCTTGCTTTTAGATACTATCTGCCAAGGTATAGTTTTTTTTCTTTTGTTACACATTCATAACTCTTTTTTAAATGGGAATATTTTCTTTAGTGGTGGAATGAATTAAAGGCGTAAAAAGACGTACGGTATCTATAAAGTTAAGGATTTATGACATTGAAAAAGACACACCAATCTAAACATCAATCAATGTGTATTAACCCATTTACGCCCAGTGGACTCTTCCATGCTTATAAATTGGATTAGTCCATTTTTATGTAAGGGGTGTATGGTCTAAATTTTTATTTTCGTTGTGTTTTATATTGAAATACCTATCAGCAAACAGTATATACTCTGATCAGACGCCGCATTATGCGGCGTCTGATCGGAGTCTACACTGTTTGCATATGTCCCATATATGGGATCGTGGGCACAAATGGGTTAAGTATTCTTATCAGACACCTATTAAATGACCCCTCTCTCACATTATGCGGGCGAAGACAGTTAATAGTTCAAAGACGTTTCCAGACGGTGATTCAATTTTCGTTTACAGTTTAGAAATTGAAATACACGTGTATACAATTAGACATAAAGGAGAGCTTTCTTGCTAAATGTTCGTTCTCATTTACTCTGAGGTGTAAACTGGCATTTTACTGAAAGTTATGATCCAAACTGTTCACACACAGCCTGTATCTGCAGATATAAAGAAGGAGACCTTTTCAGGTTTTCAACAGACACGTATTCAGTGTTTTAACGCTTCCACCGCCGAAAGCCGACTGTGCAAACAGTTTAGACCCAGATCAGGATCCAATGTGTTTGACGTGCAATGTCGCAATTTTGTAAGTCGTAAAACCAAACAACCATATTGAAGCAGGCGACAATATATATATAGCGATGAAGGGGTAAAAACCTCACGAATTAATTTGGAGCTAAAATACATGCGAAACTCGACTTTACCAGTATTACATAACTAAAATTTCGATAACTCGATCTCGACTAAGTCGAACAAACCCATATTTCAAATTTAAAACGTGGCTAGGCCACGTTTTAACGTTGAAATATGGGTATGTTCGAACTAAGGCGAGTTCGAATTATCGAGTTTCGACTGTCGTTTAACAGGAGGTAAATATTTATAAAAATACGAGTTGCGTTACCGCCTAGAGTCATTTATCATAATCTAGAGAATATACTGGTTGGGGTTGAATTATGCAGGACCTTGAAACCTTAATTATTAATTAAGACCTAGTTTTAAAAATATAAGTGTCTTCTTCTCATAATAGGTCATAAAACACTAATTAACAATGCCACACATAGTATCTCTCCAAAGGCGACACAACCAACCTCCTCTTGACACAGTCACCACTCGAATTTTCAAATGTATACTATGGAGAAGATGTTATTCTATCCCGTTTAAACGCAAACTACACGCAAACACAAACGCACTAAAATACAGAAAAAGACGTTTCTCGGTTAATTATAACTATTTATATTAATCTGAGTGGCAAACAGTTTGGAGTCTGATCAGACGCCGGGTTACCCTGGCTCCAAACTGATTGCAATGTTAGTTTTAGCATGAACGCGTTTTTTGGGAAAGAATAACGTCTTCTCCACTGTAATTCCAGATTTTCAAGTATTGTCCAATATTGACTGTTTAGGACCGTCTTCTACAAGAACTTGCAAAATGACAGTGCAGATCCTGGACAATCCGTGTTGTACAGCGGGAAAGACGTTATTAATTCCCGTTTAAACGAAACGATCGATCGATCGATCAATCGATCGATCATGTCGAGCAGTCTGCTTCCGCCGACGTCCTCGGGTAGACATGGACCTCCAAACTTCTTTGTCTAGCATACATTTTGCAACTTCCTCGGTGTTACTCATGCTGGTGTCCTCCAAAAGACCGTCTACGTAGGTCTTTCTTTGCCCACCCCTACTACGTGTCCCCTGTCTTGGCTGCCATAATACAAGGTGGCTAGTTGGAAGTTCTGGATGCCTGTAGCAGTGTCCAGCAAACTTCAATCTTCTTTGCCTTATTTTCTCTGAGAGTTTTGGGAGGTTTCCATATAGCTCCTTGTTTGTTAGATGAAACGAAACACCAACGCAATGTAATGAAAATATAGAAAATGAGACATTATTTTTATCTGAGTGACAAACAGTTTGGAGCAGGCGTCTAATCTGGCTCGAAAATGTTTGTAAATTTGAAGTCATTGTTTAAGCAGAAATACGGTTACATGTATGTGGACGGAATAACTTCTTCTACAATGTACAGTGAAACCCCTCTAAACCGCACATGTGTGGGGACAACAAAAATGTCCGGTTTAGAGGGGTTTCCAGTTTAGAAGAGGGTTCAACCTATTACCAAAAGTTTGATCCTAGTATAGAAGATAAGCTGATCACTTAAAGCAGGTTGAAAGTAAAGCAGATTGCGCCCAAGGGCGCATTCTGCTTTACTTCCAACCTGCTTTAAGCTATCATCTGCTAGCATATAATAAACTATTTTCGTCAGTGTAGGAATAAACATAATACGTAAAAAGGCGTTTTTAGGTGTTATGTGTAAAATAAAGAATGATTGGAAACGGGACCAAAGCATTTGTCCGGTTTAGAGAGAATTCCGATATTCAGGGGTTCCGGTTTTGGAGGGGTTCCACTGTATACGTATACATGTACATGTAGATACATGTACATAATTATATACGTTTGAAACATTGAATCCGCTCCTGCATTACACATTGTGCATTGATCGTTTCCTGTTTCGTAATTCAGTATAAGTGGGGTTTGAAGAAAGCAAACATGTCGTGACAACTCATTAGAATCGTCTCGAAACATAGATCTTATTTTATAACTAAAATTAATCCTTGCTCACTTTGGTCTTGCTGGCTGTCCTGTTTGTTGTCGTTTTCCTCCTTTTAGTGTTTTCCCCCAACCAACTAGTCGACACTTGTTGCAGACGGAAGAATACCCAGCATGCAAAGAGTTAATAGGTTCTAGGTCTAAGGAGGCTGAAACCTTATGTCTCCACCAAATCCGGTGTTGTTACTACTCACTCAGCTTTTGACCAGCTTTTCTCCACTTTATACATATAGTCAAACTTATAACAATAACTCTTTACTCCAATATGTTGTAATGGATATGTATCATAAGAAACATTTTCTATTTTCTATCAGATGGCAGTTTAAAGCAAACAGAAAGTAAAGCAACAGGTGTGATTAATGCGCATTCTGCTTTACTTTCAACCTGCTTTAATCCTGTCTTCAAAACTTGGTAAAGAGTTAAATGACTATTTAGAACTTGCATGGACAGTCTTTAAGATGTGGTGACAACATATTGCAAAGAAGCTGCATTCCTTTTTGTAGCTCACCTGGCACGAAGTGCCAAGGTGAGCTATTGTGATCGCCCTGTGTCCGTCGTCGTCCGTCCGTCAGTCCGTCCGTCGTCAAACTTTTTCTTTAAAGATCTTCTTCTTGGAAACCACTGGGCCAATTTCTTCAAAACTTCATAGGATTGTTCCTTGTAGGGTACTCTCTCAGATTTCTTCAAATATAGGTCATCCAATTGAAATTGTGGTTGCCATGGCAACCAATTGAAAAAACGTTAAAATCTTCTTGTCAAAACCTACAGGTCCGAATTGAAAATAATTTTACCCTAATGTGCCATTGGTGACCCTCTATCAGATTTCTTAAAATAATTTTCCTATTTAAAAAACATGGCCGTTAGGGGGTGGGGCAGATTTTCCTTATACGGCTATATAGTGAAAACTTTAAAAACCTTCTTGTCTGAAACCGCTGGTCTGATTTGAAATATAATTTCACACAAATAATCCATGGGTGACCCTCTACCAGATTTTAAAAAATAATTTTGATATCTAAAAAAACATGGCCGCACGTGGGTGGGGCACCTTTTCCTTATGTAACTGTATAGTAAAAACTTTAAAAATCTTCTTCTGTGAAACGGCTTGTGCAAATTGAAAATAATTTTACACATTTGATCCATTTATGACTCTCTACCAGATTTCTTAAGATCATTTTGTTATCTTTAAAATCACGGCCTCCAGTGGGTGGGGCAAGTTAATTTTCCTTATATTTCTGTATAGAAAATCTTTAAAAATCTTTTTCTCTGAAAGTATTGGTCTGATTTAAGAATATTTTTACACAAATAATGATTCATGGGTGACCCTTTGCCAGTTTTCTTAAAATAATCTTCCTAGCTCATGGCCGTCAGAGTGTGGGGATGAATTTACCAATGATGGCTTATAGTGAAAACTTTACCATTACTGGTTAATTACCATAACCGTAACTATGGGTACCAGGTGAGCGATTTAGGGCCGCATGCGGCTCTTGTCTTGAATTACATATATCCTGCATTATAAGCCGACAACTTAACTTTAACCATTTTAGTTTCTCAAGATATTAATACCATACTAGGACTACATGCACATGAGTTGTTACTGATCTTACTTTTAACCCATTGCCACATAGCCTGCTTCTAATTTTGGAGACATGTGACCACTTAAAGCAGGTTGAAAGTAAAGCAGAATGCACCTAAAGACTTAACTTTCAGTCTGCTTCAAGCTACCATATCCTAGGATACTGAATATATTTCTAATGGTGCATATTTATGACAGTTTAAAGTTGAACTATAATCTTCAGTAGCAAGGCA
Source organism: Gari tellinella (assembly GCA_922989275.2). NCBI lineage: Eukaryota > Metazoa > Mollusca > Bivalvia > Cardiida > Psammobiidae > Gari > Gari tellinella. The sequence goes on along the minus strand of OV277868.1, from coordinate 33,320,110 downwards.
TATTTTAGGGTCAATGAGTTACATAAATATGCTATTGTTATTATTTAATTGTTCTTGGATTAACTGATGGTTTTTTCTATCAAAATAACATTTATATTTCAAATAGTTTTGAATTCTTTCTTTCATTTATAAACTAGGTTCAGATAACATGTTGCTGTTTTCCACAGACTGGGTTATAGGGTTGTAAAGTATAGGCACGAAATATTCACGACTAGTCGTGTGGCTGGAATTAATTATAAATCTCATTACAACAATTAATGCATATCATTAGCAATTACGGACAAATTTGATGCAAGCTGTCAGTCAAGTGTCTTTCCAGCCCAGCAATTTACACAGTACATCCTGACCTTTGGAATTCTTTCTACATCGATCATTTTATGACAGTTGAACTTCAGAACATGAATTGTGGTCTGGTGCCAAATTGTCGTCAGCTGTTTGAATTGTATCATAAGTTATCCCGTTCACTGCCATGACGTCACCAAAAGTTTAAACATTTTTCGTCAGCTTTTATTTCTCTAATTTAAATAAGACTTTATATAATAAAAAATTATGAAATGAGTGTAAATGATTTTGGATCTTAAATGATCACACGTCGCGTTACGCAGCGACTGATCAGGGCCGAACTGTTTGCTAATAAATATTGTACTTGTGGGGTACAGTGGAGAATCTGTCATTCTTTCCCGTTTAAACGCAAACGTACGCAAACGCAAAGCACTAAAACGTAGAAAAGTACAACTTTTGGACAATTCTGATAATTCATGTTTATCTTGGTGGCAAACAGTTTGGAGCCTGATCAGACGCCGGGTTACCCGGCGTCTGATCTGGCTCCAAACTGTTTGCAATGGAAATAATAGATTTAGCGTCAACGCGTTTATTGGGAAAGAATAACGTTTTCTCCACTGTAAGACAGTGAAGGGGGTTAACCAGATTGGAAGCTGAACCCTTTCGCTCCTAATGACGCTTTTAAGCGCATTTGCAAACAGTTTTGATCCTGACTAGACGCCGCTGAACGCGGTGTCTGGTCTAGATCCAAACTGTTTAGCCCTCGTTTTGAAATTTCTTCAGTCATGATGCTGCCTTATATTTTAACTTTGAAACGACATTGCAGACAAAAAATTGAAACAGAAGACAATGAACCGGTGAAGCGGTAAAGAGCTCACGAACAAGTTGGCAGTGAAATGGTTAACCCATTTGCCCCATGAATACCAAATATAGTTTTGATTGGAATTTAATTATACTTGCATACATGCAATGTATATACAGTGCTCCCTCTCGACAACGACATCCAATGGGAGACACATATTGTGTGTGTTGTTCGGAGGGAGTCGTTGTAGAGAGGGAAAATTAAGACTTGGCATAACGCGGCGTCTGATCAGGATTCAAGCTGTTTGTCACTAGTCAATATATGTATTCTATCAAAATCTCCACTTATATATAACTTTGAGAAAAACTGCAGACGACAAATTTAAGTAGACGGTATTGCAACCATAAAAAAGTTGGACATAAATGTTTCGTTTGGGGAACCATGGCAAGGGTCGTTGTAAGGAGGGAGTCGTTGTTGGGAGGGCCGTTGAAGGAGGGAACGCTGTATTAAGTATAAGTTTAGCAATAGTTGCTGAAATCGCATCATTGTGCCAAGAGTTATCTGCCCTCGATGTTTTTAGAAATGCGGAAAGGACTTTATTTCAGTAGTCCTTACGCTCTAGTATCTACTAGATCGTTTTTAATCAAACTTTGTGAAACCTTATATTGCTGTAAGTCCTTGAAAGACATGATTTTCTTTGAAAAAGGCCCTTAAAGGTCGAAATAAAAGAAAAGTTTTTTTATATATTAATAAATTTTAATTTATCCGAAGTATTTCGGGTTTTATTTAGGGATTGCACATAATTATTATGTACATGTAATCACCAATCAATTGTTGTTCTGGGGAAGAAAGTACTCGAGCACGTTTATTTGAGTTCGAAAAAGGCAATGACATTCCTGTAAAAAGGGAAGGAAGAGAAGGAGAGAACGATTCATTTTACTTGTATATCTTCTTTTATTTCGGTTGGAAAATCACACCTAAGAAAAATGGTTAGATCGGCACATGTACAGCTTTTTAGCTCACCTGAACACGAAGCGCTCAATGTGAGCATGTGTGGTCAGTCAATGTCCGTGGTTGTGCGTCATGCGTTAGGCGTTGTGTGTTAACAATTGCGTTAAACGTCTTCTTCTTAACCACATGTCACGTTCTTTCAAATTTGTTCAAAGAATCTGAAACAATGCAGAACTCTTGTTGCCATGGCAACCGAATTGGAATAATAAGGAAATCGTAAAAAATATTCTTGTCAAAAACAAAAAAGGACCAGAGCTTAGATAGTTGCCACATAGTATCATATATCTATTGGTTCTCTGCCAAGATTGTTCAACTATTGCCATTTGGGTCAGATTTGGCCGCTTGGCATAGAATTATATAGTGCAATCTTTCAACATATTGCCAGACCTTTGAAATTTGACATTGTGTAACTTCTAGAATCCTTTAAATATGTTGTTGAATTGGCTCCGGTCCGTTGAATATCTAGGTTACCGGAACTACAAATAGACATTTTCAATGAAACCAAAAAATGGATATTCTTTTCTGAAACCATACTACACAGAGCTGAGGTAGATCTATTTGGTACACGGCATCGTGTACAGTTCTTTTTTCAAGCTTGTTCAAATGATGCCAATTGGGTCAAAAATGGCACCGCCCAAGGGGTTACAGCTTTACATAGAGTAACATACCTGTAGTGAAATCTTAATGAACATCTTCTCATGAAAAACCCAAAACTTAAGGTCAAGAGCTTAGATGTTTAGCCCATAGTATCATCTACAGGGACTCCATCAAGGTTGTTTAAAATTTTCCCTGGGGTCGAAAAAGGCCACACGCCCTAGTGTCACAGTTTTACATAGAGTTATATAGAGAAGTCTCCAAACATCCTCTCTGAAACTAGCCAGAACTTTGATATTTGGCATTGTTTAACTAAATTTAGAAGACCTTTACCAACGTTGTGGAAAGTGTTCCGGTCCGTTGCATATCTAGGTCACTGGAGTCAAAAATAGATTTTTTTCAATGTAAACCTAAATACACTTCATGTCTGAAACCATATTCCTCATTTGCAAATAATATTACACAAATGGTGACAGCCTCTACCAGATTTCTCAAAAAAAATTGCCTTAAAAAATACGGCTGTCAGTCGATGACGCTGATTTTCATTATGTATAACTTTTTTTAAATAATTTCTTGACCAATCTTAATGTCACCATGAACAGGTGAGCGATTAAGGGCCATTCTGACCCTCTGATTATAGCAAGCTAATGGTTGGTGCCTTTGAGGCCTTATTGGTATTCAATGAATCAGTAAAGTAGTACACCCTGGTGTTTTGCGGAAAACTGCGATGTGTTCCGACTAGTTTCTAGTCCAGATCCGCCCTTGGTGATGAGCACATATATCTCGCAGACATTGCCAGCTGGTAGACACGCTCAGCTACCATCTGTTTTTACTCAGCTACCGTAAGCTACAACCGCACCTGTATTCACCGGTCAGTCAAAGCTGTAGATAAGTAAGAGCTGTAGAGTTAGCAGTGTTGAAGGCACACATTAGGGCTCCAGATAAGAGGGAGTAAACTGCACAAATCCAACATTTTCTCACTTATTTGAGCACCAAATCTTATGGTGTTCTACTCATTAGAATCGTCTCTTCGAGACGATTCTAATGAGTAGTGACACCATAGGGTTTAAAGCAGATTACACATACATGTATTAGTTTTTAGCTCACCTGAGCTAGCTCAGGGTTAGCTTTTGCAATCCTTGAATGTCCGGCGTGCGGTGTGCGTCGTCCGTCGTCAACAATTTTAGTGTTTACACTCTAGAGGCCACAATATTTATCCAATCTTTCTCAAACTTGCCCGGATTGTATATTACCATAAGAGTTCGGATGAAATCTGACCGATAGATCAAGAGTTATTTACCTTTGAATTGCTGAAAATGTCATATTTAAGGGTGTTTACACTCTAGAGGCCACACTTTTTATCCAATCTATCTCAATCTTGCTCAGATTGTAAATGACTATAAGAGTTCGGATGAGTTTGATTATGATTGCAATCAGACACATAGGTAAAGAGTTATCTACCTTTGAATTGCTTAAAATGCCATATTTAACGGTGTTCACACACTAGAGGCCACAATTTTAATCCAATCTTTCTCAAACTTGCTCAGATTGTATATGACCATAAGAGTTCGAATGAGTGAGATTATTGTTGAAATCGGACTAATAGGTCAAGAGTTATCTGCCCTTGAATTTCTGAAAATGCCATATCTTACAGCGTTTACACTTTTTGCACCTACAGTTTTCAATGGATTTTGATTATACTTGTACACACATTATATAGTTATAAGTTCTCGAAGGAGTGCAATCACTGTTGAAATCTAATCATTGTGGCAATAGTTATCTGCCCTTGACATACTTTGAAATGCTAGAAAAGGCTTCATTTCAGTATTGTTTAGGCTCTAGTTATCTGCCCATGATGTACTCTACTATACTAGAATTATGAGGTTGTATTCCAAAATTGTTTACTTGTTATACTACAGGCTTCAGTACAACAGGTGAGCGATATCAGGGCCTTCAGGCCCTCTTGTTGAAATACCCCCCTTATCTGGAGCCCTGCACACATTAGAGGTGTGGACCATATTGAAAATAGGTTTTTGATACAAAATATCTAATCCACATGAAATAAAGTCGTTATTGTTATCATTCTTATTACATGAGAAAACAGTGTAGATCAAGGCCAGTGTAGATCAAGGACACCCTAATGCATCTGAAGCAATCTAAGTAGCTGTATTATATATGGGTGTTTGTGCATAGACCTCTTGTAGGGGCATCCGTGGCCTAATGGTATAGTCACTGTGACTTACATCACTAAGCTCCTCACCGCTGTGAGTTCGAATCCCAGTAGGATTTTTCATGTGGGGAAGCCTTCCAGCTGGCTTGCAGAAGGTTGATGGTTCTACCCAGTTGCCAATTTGTGCCTTAAACAGTGCATAAAGGACTTCTGGTGTCTTCCTCCACATGTAATTATAGGCTGAACGTCGCGATATGACTGAAATACTGTTGAAAGCGACATAAAATCATAACAAATCAAAACATTGTAGCATAGACCAAACTCAGATACAGGGTCTGTGATGACAATAGTGCTTCTGTGCAATGCAATCTGGCAGGTTTTGTCATGGCATGTTACAGTGGAGAATCTGTTGAGAGGAGAAAACAGAAAAGCGTTGAGAGGGTACAGTGGAGTAAACGTTATTCTTTCCCAATAAACGCCTTTACGCTAAAACTATTATTTGCAGTGCAAACAGTTTGGAGCCAGATCAGACGCCGGGTAACCCGGCGTCTGATCAGGCTCCAAACTGTTTGCCATCAAGATAAACAAGAATTATCAAAATTGTCCAAAAGTTGTTCTTTTCTACGTTTTAGTACTTTGCGTTTGCGTACGTTTGCGTTTAAACGGGAAAGAATAACAGATTCTCCACTGTATGTATGTAGGTCACTGCAAGGTCTTATTGTGGGGCATAAAAGTAATGAAGGAAAATCTCTATTGTGCTGCATTGACCCTTTCACCAACGAAGTCGCATAAAGTCGGCTTAGCAAACAGTTTGAATCCAGGTCAGACGTTTGATGAGGATCCAAAATTGTTTGATATTCGTATCGATATTTCTTAAGGCATAATACCTAAATCTAATTTTGATTTTGATATGTTCTTGCAGGTAACACTATTGAAGCAGACGACAATATAGCGGTGAAGAAGTAGAAACCTTATAATTTGGCACCAAAAGGGTTACATTAGAGATATGATGTAAAGTAATTTGAATCGCCGCTGAACAAAGATAAGGCTCTCCTCAGGATTAGCCATTTTGAAACTAGCTAGTTGTATAGAGGAAACGTTGTAGAAAGGTAGATAGTAGGTGTAAAACACTTGCATTGTCAATGTGTATCGTCAGTTTTAACCAATGTACATGTACCGCCATAATGATATAACATGAAGAAGCATGCATAGCCGTTACAATGGAGAAAACGTTATTCTTTCCCAATAAACGCGTTTACGCTTAACCTATTATTCCCATTGCAAACAGTTTGGAGCCATATCAGACGCCGGGTAACCCGGCGTCTGATCAAGCTCCAAACTGTTTGCCATTCAGGACACAATCATTATTTAGAATTGTCCAACAGTTGTCATTTTCTTCATTTTATTGCAATGCGTTTGCGTTATGCTTGTGTTTTAATGGGAAAGAATAACGTTCTCCACTGTGCACATGTGCACTGATATCACTTTGAACTTAGGTGCGGTAACGATATCTATCTGACACATCGAATTTACAAATGTAATTCATTATGCATATTTATTTTACTTAATGTTGCATACATATCTATTCATCTCATTCGCACATTACGATGGACTGAATACACAATGTACTTTTAATGGAAAATATCTCAATAACGTCCAAGTTTTCCAATGAATCCATTATGAGTTTTGTATGTAAATTCCATAACATTGAGTGTTTAGATTGATTGTATAAACTACAAAAATATATTGAGCTGTGTCATAAAGAATCAGATGTTTTGCACTGAAAACTATGTAGATCAAGACCAGTCACCGCGTCTTTGACGAGACGGCTAGTTTGAAGACAAATGTGTGCTTAATTAAAGCAGGCTGGACATAACGCAGAGTGCGCCTTCAGGCGCTTCTTTCTGCTTTACTTTCAACCTGTTTTGATCTTTTGAGCTACCATATGCATGCTAGAATATAGAAAATGTTTCTGAGAGTGCATATCCACGACTGTATACATGTACTTTCCTTAGTTGAGGAATACATTGAATACGCAAAATATATAATAAGTATTTATTGGGTAATGGATTAATATCAGCGAAAGGTATATCTACATGCATTAAAGCGCTGAAATTATATTGAAGACGGACATCACTGACATAATTTGGCACTGTGGCATCTATAAACATTAATATACTGTATATTTGAATACCTTAACTAGCTAGAATGTCTTACAAGTGAGGTGTCATTTATTTAATGACATTATTGAAATTTTAAATACCCTATGGACTTGTTACTCTAAATGTGCTTTTTTATCCCTTAAGTACGGGAAACTGAGATAAGGGACTGAGATATCTAGAGATATCTACCAAGATATCTAGAGATATCTACCAACATTAAAACACTGAAATTAATTTGAAAAAAAAAGACAGGACAAAACAAGCATAAGGCGCTATGATATCTATATTGTATCTATATTAAGGCACGAAAATTAAAGAAAAAATGCATGAGGCACTGTTACCTCTAGCTACATTGAAGAACTGAAATTAAATTTAAGAAATACATTAGTTGCATGAGACGTCGAGATCTCTTCCTAAATGTTGTCGTCCATGGAAAACACAACAGTTGCATAAGACGATGTGATAAATCTTAGCTCGGAAACGTAACCACATTAGCATTGACTTAGCTTTGGTAAACGTTGAACCATCATTACTGGTTCCAAACAGTTTGGACCCTGATCAGACGCCGAGTTACTCGGCGTCTGATCAGGGTCCAAACTATTTGAAAGGTGAGTTAATTCACAGATCGCATAAAAAGGTTTCCTACAGGCCCAATACAAAATGACAAAAACGCAGAAAACAGTGTTTTTTCCGTTATTTCTATTCCTCGAATATTTGCAGACATATTTGTTATATATTGGAGAAACAGGAGACGGAATAAAAGATGTTTTCTGCTTTCCTCGTCATGAATTAATAATGATTTTCGCCAGAGCGCCCATTTAGCTATCGACGGATACGGCACTTTGCCTGGCTATTACTTCCGATAATTCACTATATCGCTGTCTATATGAGCCATCATCGAATAACAGCCCCTCTCATCATAGGTTTAATCTATTAATGGTTATATTGTATACAACTCAAAGTTTGCTAAGCACAGGGGGTAAAATCTTCAAAGGTTTACTTTACAGATTCTAAAAATGCTACAATTGTTCATGTCCTGTAGGCGAAACCCGAGGAAATTATCAAAATGTGTTATTTCTAAGAATTCATCCAAATGTTCAAGTCCATTGAATTGTACACTGTAATGTTCTTATAGATGTTTTTCGTTGGCAAAAGCAATGTTTTACATTTTAATGATCAATTGTACCCATTGTTACTTCTCTAAGAACTTTAAAATGAAGAATTCAATGGATTTGAACATTTTGGTGAAATCTCAGAATTTCCACCTTTTGATAATTTCCTCTGGTTTCGCATACACGACCTGAACAAGAGTAAAAGTAATCAGAATCTGTAAGGTAAAGCATTTGCCAAAACATCTCCAAATTTGGAAGAGATCTAACAATTGGAAGTTATGTGATGAGATGTGATAGGGTCAATGTATTGGTACAGTGGAGAATCTGTTATTTTTTCCCGTTTAAACGCAAACGTACGCAAACGCAAATCACTAAAACATAGAAAAGAACAACTTTTGGACAATTCTGATAATTCTTGTTTATTTTGGTGGCAAACAGTTTGGAGCCTGATCAGACGCCGGGTTACCCGGCGTCTGATCTGGCTCCAAACTGTTTGCACTGCAAATAATAGTTTTAGCGTAAACGCGTTTATTGGGAAAGAATAACAGATTCTCCACTGTATCTATGGTGATTTGCCCTTGGTGCTTAGCAAACTTTGAGTAGTATATATACACAAGTAATGAACCCCCCCCCCCCCCCCACATTGCTTGTTGGTAAGGCCAATCACAAATTATAGGTGATTTTAACCGTTTCTTTGCCATACGTTAATGTGTGCATTTAATATTCAGACCAATTTCGATGAAAAATTTGCAAACAGTGCAGATCCAAATCAGACGCCGAGTGACCCGGCGTCTGATCTGGATCAGAACTGTTTGACACTCATAACGTCGGGTTTCTTCAGTCAACTTTATAAAAACCTAGTTTTAAAAAAATAACAGCAGACGACATTTTAAGCATTCGGTAATATAACAGAGAATGGATTAAATTATAATCATGGAAAAAACACACTTTAGCTGACTTGTCTCAAGAGACTTATCTCCTTCGGTTTCCAAGATAATGATCAGAAACAATGGATAATAAACAAGAGTCCATTACGTGGCTCATTTTCTGTATCAAACCTTTTCACCGCCGAAGTCGACTTTTCAAACAGTTTGGATCCAGATCAGACGCCGCGTAACGCGGCGTCTGATCAGGATCCAAACTGTTTGATACTCGTTTCGATATTTCTTAAGTCATACAGTGGAGAATCTGTTATTCTTTCCCGTTTAAACGCAAACGTACGCAAACGCAAAGCACTAAAACGTAAAAAAGAACAACTTTTGGACAATTCTGATAATTTTTGTTTATCTTGGTGGCAAACAGTTTGGAGCCTGATCAGACGCCGGGTTACCCGGCGTCTGATCTGGCTCCAAAATGTTTGCACTGCAAATAATAGTTTTAGCGTAAACGCGTTTATTGGGAAAGAATAACAGATTCTCCACTGTACTTCTTTAAATCTTACTTTGAAACGATCCTGCAAACAACAATACAGCGGTGAAGGAGTAAAAATCTCACGATTAAATTGGCGTTGAAAGGGTTAATGTTCATAGTGCTATTGTATTACTAAAAGTTATACTGCTCGATTCGAACTACACATTGCTATGTTTCAAGTGGACGATGCTTGTTATTAAAAAGTTTTACAAATACAGAACTCTGATTGCCATGGTACAAACGAGAAAAAATAGTGTTTCTTTATTAGAAATCCGAAGGCCCTGAGTTTAGACATTTGGTATTCAGAAGCATAGCCTTACGCGGCGTCTGATCTGGATTCAACCTGTTTGCAAATTTCCCTCCTTATAACGACAACCTCTGAACAACACACACAAGTATTGTCTCCCGTTGGGTGTCGTTGTAGAGAGGGAACACTGTACCCTCATCTAGTAGACCTTTTCCAAAAGTATTGGTCACGCGCTGGGGGTAATTAAATTCATTGTCAATTGCCGATTGTGTCCTACTATCATACTCCAATTAACCAATGCTCTCCTTTCATGCGGTGTCTGATCAGAATCCAAAATGTTTGACACTCTTTCAATATTTCTTAAGTCAAAATATCTAAAAAAAAAAATGAGAACTTAAAGCAGACGCCAATAGTTTAAAACTGATGACGCCAGTCACGTCAATGCGGTGAAGGGGTTAGTTTGATTTCGAGTTCGAATTGTCCATGTTCGACTGTAAATGCATGTTTTATCTGAATAAATTCACATGCAATGTGATACATTACGTTGTCAAACATATAATAACATTGCCGGTGGTATTCTAAGCTATTCATTATTACAGCATCTAATAAGATTTCGAGTGTCCTAACACCCGGTTCCAAACTGCCAGCAGCCGAAGTCCATGCTGCTATTGATCGGGTATGGGCTAATTCATGTAAAACGTTCCCGCCTGGACAATATCGCAGTTGTTCTGCTAGCTTTCCTTGCCAATAAATAGTGATAAATGGCGCGTTCTGTCTAGTAGGCAGTTCCAAAACCAGGCGAAATATTGCATAGGATAACAGTGGAAAAAACGTTATTTTCCCCCAATAAACACGTTTACGCTCAAATATATTGTTTACAATACAAACAGTTTGGAGCCAGATCAGACGCCGGGTAACCCGGCGTCTGATCAGACTCAAAACTGTTTGCCATCCAGACAAAAGTCAACATTCAGAATTGTCAAACAGTTGTCATTTTCTTCACTTTATTGCAACGCGTTTGCGTTCCGTTTGCGTATAAACGGGAAAGAACAACGTTTTCTCCACGTATCAAACATGGGCCGTTTGACAGGCCTCATTCAGGGGAAAGAGACAATTTATTATTGCAAACATACATACATCACAACTTCTCCATCGGTTGGTAAATCATTAGCTCATAAATCAGTTATAGAAGACCAACATAAGATTTCTTTCATTTCGTTTCGGTATATCTGATAAACATTTCTTATGAATATACCAAACATTAAAAGTCTAACCCCTTCATCGTCAAGACGGCTATTCTAGCATTTGCAAACAGTTTGGATAACATGGTCATTGATATTACATTACTTATGGTATTCCATGATATTTAAATCTGTTGTTAAAATTCGTATATCCTACTCCAAACTGCAGGTAATCCAAGTTCATGTTTCTTTGTGTCTGAATAAAACCGACTTTTACTCGCGCGCCCATGACCGTGAAAGTGTTAATGAATTCACTTTTGTCGTCTGCTAGAAAAAAGTCGTCTGCATTTCTTATAAAATGAAACAGTTTGACAGTGTGGCTGAAGAAGCATTTACATGGGTGTGAAACAGTTTAGATATTGATTAGAGGCCGGGATTCAAACTATTGACAAAGCCAGTGTATTTGCCAAAAGGCAGTGCAATAAGTAAGCATTCCATTCTAACTCTTTGAATGGCGCTTATAGTAAGTAACTAGACGTGTCTTATGCTACAGTTGCCGTATGTATTAATTTTCTAAAACAAAATAATATATATTAATCATGGTAAGAGTGTCAAACAGTTTGGATCAAGATGAGACGCCGCGTAATGCGGCGTCTCATCTTGATCCAAACTGTTTGAAATTGCATACGTCATCACGGTTTAGCCGTACGTAGTTTTTATCGTGCAAAATGTTTTACAAACTCTGCGTGTCAATTTTACTGAAAACGCTTATAAAAACTTCTGCAAACCTCACGTTTTATATACAGAATTGCAAATTCCAGGAATATGTTCTGAACTTTCAGAATGTTGTATGTACACCCAGTATAACCTCTCTATTACGACCCCTAACTTGTGTCATTTATTATGTGTTTAAAGCAGGTGACTGCTAAAGCAAGGTGACTGTAAAACAAAAAGCTCTTTATGGAGTTTTATGTTTCACGTTCACCTTGTTTTAAGCTGTCCCCTGTCTTTTATGAAGTCAATTAGCCTTTTATAGTGGTCTTAACCCCTTCACTGCCTTACCCCGAGTACAGTTGTTATTTGCAAACAGTTTGGATCTTGATCAGACGCCGCGTTACGCGGCGTCTGATCAGGATCCAAACTGTTTGACATTTATTTCAATATTTCTTTAGTCAAAATACCTACATTTTCAATTTGAGAAATAAAAGCAGACGACAAATGTTTGAAATTGATGACGTCACGGCAGTGAAGGGGTTAATAGAGAGGTTTTACTATAATTGTAAATATTCCTGGAATTTGTTTCGAAATTTTAGAATGTGTGTTTGTTTTGTTGTTGGTTTTTGTCATGCATGGGAATTCATTTACAGCTCGTGTAGATAGCACTTGAATTTGAATATAAAAAATATAAGAAATTACGCAAAGGTCTGAACTTATGCAAAGCAACACATAATGTAACACACATTCCCGCTATAAAATAAAAATGGCGTTTATCATGTTTTTAAGGGGCTCCGTGCTATACGTTGATCTACAGTCTAAACGTTTCACTTTTACTTTGTTATGTTGTCGTTGCTATAACATTTATTTAAAAACAAAATTGAAGAAACAATAAGACGAATATCAAGGTCAGACGCCGAGTGCCTCGTCTGAGATGTATACAAACTATATAGGGGAATCAATCACCGTTTAGTCGAGTCGCGATCCACATGAGAAGGATTTTTAAAGACATATTTATAGTGCAAGTTAATAAAGCAAGATGGTGAGCACTGTTTGTCACCCTGTTTGTTGCATTTTGTGTACTCTCGCGTCTCGATGTAGACATCTCGATAGACCCAAATTTCTCTTACGATTTATTTTAATCTGAGTGGCAAACAGTTTGGAGTCGGATCAGACGCTGGCTTACCCGGTGTCTGATCTCACTTCAAACTTTTTGTTTTTGTCGTAAGGTGTTTAGTATAAATGTGTTTATTGGACAAGAATGGTGTCTTCTCCAGTGTTTATCAGACTTTGTCATCAAATAACTATTTTTGGTTTGTCTTTCCGTTTCTACTTAATGGTAGCTGGTCAGACCCAAGTGTCGGTTTTATAGGTCACATTATATTATGTGTAACCCGAATACAATGGTTATTAACAAACTGGTCAGGATCATAAGATTAATGTTTGACACTCATTCCAAAGTTCCCCAAGCAAAAATACCTTAAATCAAAAATTCTGAAAGAGCAAAGACGGCAACTGTTTAAAACTTATGACGTCATGACAGTGAAGAGGTTCATGTGCAAACAATGAAGATACATTGTTTAGGAGAACTCGGGGTTTCTTTTTGATTGCGGAAATGGTGGAAGTTTCAGAATTATACGTACTTTGTGCTGATTGAAAAACGGTAGTTAAATCTCCATCTAGACGCAGTATGCCACTTTTCCTCAGATTTCTATAACCCTTTGCCTGCTGGTGGGGACTTTTATTGATTTTTGCAAACAGTTTAGATCCAGATCAGACGCCGCGTGACGCGGCGTCTGATCTGGATCCAAACTGATTGACACTCTTCTTAAGGTTTCTTTACTTAAAAAATGTGTAAATCTAATTTTAACAATCTTTGCAGACGACAATTTCGAAGTAGACGACGTCATCGCAGGATAAGGGTTAAGTGACAGACGGTAATTGGAAAGCAGACGGTAGTAATTGAAAGAGATAAGTTAACTCCTCTCTCGCTGAATATTCATTTATTAACCCATTGTATGCTGGGTCATATTTGGCGGCCATTTTATAATGTCGTCTGCAGCAGGTATAACTCAAATATTTGCATACGATTTTAGCAGTTTCTGATAGTATATTGACTTTGCTGCAAACAGTGTTGATCTCAGATCAGGCCCCTGGGGCCTGATCTGAGATCAAAACTGTTTGCCTAGAGGTACACCTAAAAGTGTATCCCGCATAAAATGGGTTAAACTCTGCACACTCTGAATATATGTATACTGAACTACTATATTAGCTAATGAAATAAGGGGAAATCCCCAGGGAAGAATACAGACATGTGTCAATCAGATAAGATAACAGTGAAGACCCTGATCAGACGGGTTTTGCCTGATCTGGATATACACTGTTTTCTGTTTACTCAGCATTGCGCCGGGGTTGCACGGATAGGGTGTTTCAAACTACTCCGTGCTAGCTTGTTTTTAAGATAGTGCGTTAAAAATTCACACAGGCTTACTTACAACCCTGACGAGCGTTTGCCTCTGCTGTTATAAATAACAACTTTATAACGAAAGTCTACGATGTTTTGGGACAGCACTCGTACGCTTTAAGTAGAAGAAGGGTTATACAGTACAAACTTGAATTCAAGTATATTGTACAGTGGAGAATCTGTTATTCTTTCCCAATAAACGCGTTTACGCTAAATCTATTATTTGCAGTGCAAACAGTTTGGAGCCAGATCAGACGCCGGTTAACCCGGCGTCTGATCAGGCTCCAAACTGTTTGCCACCAAGATAAACAAGAATTATCAGAATTGTCCAAAAGTTGTTCTTTTCTACGTTTTAGTGCTTTGCGTTTGCGTACGTTTGCGTTTAAACGGGAAAGAATAACAGATTCTCCACTGTACATAATTACAAATTTACAATATATGTGTATCCCAAAAAGGCGATTCTAATGAGTACATGTAGTCGGGCACAATATAATGGTTAGATGAGTCCTAAAGAATAAGTGTTTAATATCTGAATATGTGCAATTTAGGCACACCTCTAATAGTCTAGTCACACAGTCTGGGGATATAGATGTTCTCTTGCAGAGAGTGCTGTCACTACGTAATCTGTAGTTTATGACGGCGAGTGCTCTGTCAACCGGTACCCTATTAATTACCGATGCAAAATGCTTTGTGTTCCCAAATCTTTGTTTTCAAGTTTCAAGTTTTATTCTTCAATTTCTCAGTATGTGAGTCAATATATATTTTTGCCACATTTTCGGTCCTTTGGGAATTTCTCAAGAATTTGGATAAGTAAGTGCAATTTCTGGACTTTGTCAAACAGAGCATGTAATATTAGATATATATGACAAATTGGGTGGCCAAATGTATGTGCTATATGGGGGAAAACATCTTTTGAAATCGGCAAATATGTAACATTTTAATGTCCCAAAATCAATAAATAATGTAAAGGGCTAGAAACTTTAAAAACTCTCTTCAGTTTTTCACCACTGACTATTTTGTTGTAACAAACATTCATATCTAAGGCAGCAAACATGAACTATTCATGAATGTAAACAGCTTTTAGTTACTTTTTACTTCAATAAATGATGTCACCCATGTGTGGTTCCATGATGTTACATTGAAGAAAAACAGCTCTGAACATGGCAATGCAATTATGCAAACTATGAGAGTAGTCCCCCTTTCCATTGCCAGCATCAGTAGAAACAAAATGGCTGTTTGAATAACCACAACAACAACATTCTGTTCTGAGACAGATCATTTTAAGTATCCACGTAAGCAGATATATTCTATTTTCTTCTCTGATGTTACAGAAATATTAAGAATGTGTTTACATGAGCAGCTGATGCAATAATATAAGTTTATGCGCCATCCGAATTTACAATAACAGCCATGTTTATTTTGTGAGCCGTGAGGTGCATTAATCATATTGAGGTCAGCAAAAGTCAAATATATCCTTGATGTTACATTCCTTGATGTTACGATAAAAAATTTGTAACATCAAGGAGTGCAAATGTAACATGAAAGAAAATACAAAATATTCTCAGAGCATTTCTGTCTAGTATGATATTTTACCAGTGACAAATTGACAGATATAGACACCAAAATGTTATTTGAAATGTACACATATATGAGATTTATAATGTTTATGAGTATCTAGTTGAATTTAAGCCAAACTTGTAACATCAAGGAATCAAGATTGTAACATAAAGGAAATCGGAGGTTTCTGGTTGAATATTAATATCATACATCATATTGTGATACTAAATATGTTGAAACCCTTTCTCAATATATACTGTATGCGCCTAAGCAAACATAGCAGACCCTGACCAGACAGCAGCTACAGGAGCTGTCTAATCTAGGTCTATTCTGTTTGCTAAACAGATTCTGTGAAATCTTTATTTCATAGGAATTTTAAAAAACTACAGTGTTCCCTCCGTATAACGACACCAATTAGAGACACATATTGTGTTTTTGTTCGGAGGTAGTCGTTAAAGGGAGTTAAAATTAGACTTGCCAAGCTTTGCAAACAGCTTTAATCCAGATCAGACGCCACGTAACGTGGCGTCCGATCTGGAATCAAATTGTATTCATTTATTTATTATACCAGATTTATATAGCGCTCATTTCACACAGGGATGTGTGTTCAATAGCGCTTCACATGAAATTACATGAATGTACGGCGCCTACAAAGCGAGAAAGACAAATATTTACAATTAGATCTAAAATAAACATGAATAATCATACAAAAGATAGCCCCCAAAACAGTGAACACAATACCTCTATCAATCAGCAATAAACCGACTGACTGGTTTGCTGACCGATACAAATAATAATAGAGCACCACATGTAGGCCGCCAAAATTGTTCGTCACTAGTCATTATGGTTTTTTTCTGTCAAACGTCCAATGTGTGACTTTGGGGGAAGCAGCAGACGACAGTTTTAAGCATACAATATTGCAGAAGTGAAAGTATTAGGCATATAATTGTC
The DNA here is from genome assembly GCA_922989275.2 of Gari tellinella. Classification (NCBI taxonomy): domain Eukaryota; kingdom Metazoa; phylum Mollusca; class Bivalvia; order Cardiida; family Psammobiidae; genus Gari; species Gari tellinella. Next base: position 33,303,453 of record OV277868.1, on the reverse strand, counting down.
TTGTTTGTAAAACTTAGGCAACGGTCGTTTTGATGAGGGAATCGTTGTTAGGAGGGCCGTTGTAGGGAGGGAACACTATATGTTAATTTTCTTACGAGGAACTCTCGTAACGAAGCATAGCAGAACAATCCACATTGGGTATTATGAGAATCCCCGGGCAGGGATCGAACCCTGGGCGTTGCCGTGACAGTCCAATACAATAACTTCTGAGCTAAAGAGTCTCCTGCCTAGCTCAGGGATTCGATACTGGATATATATTTCGCCGCTGCTATGTTATTTATAGTACACACAGACACACACAGAGGTCTGTGTGTGGTATGTATTGTTCGATTTTTCTGACCTGTCGGGTTATTTTTAGAACAGAATAGTTCATAATGGTAAATAGATAACAGGGTAACATTGATGCCTGCATAAACTTTGGACCCATTTCATGAATAGACAAATAAATATATACATACGAACCGAACTATGCAAAACCATACTTATTGACATGTAAGCAGTCAAGATCCATCTCCATAGCCGCAACTACAATACTGTGATTTTGACAATTTACACAGTTTGAGTAAGTGTAAAAGCAATTTTAGCCTATTATGATGAGTATCAAACAGTGCAGACTCAGAGAAGCAGCCATGTTTTGACTGTGACAAACGCTTTGGGGCTACACTGTTTGTAATTTATACTTTCTGACACTAAGCAACAATAATTGTAAACCGTGTAGACCCTAGTCAGATGCCATGATGCATCACCATCTGAGGCAGGTTTAAATTATTTGTATGCTCCAAGTGTGTATATTTTGGGTTGACTTAGAGCTGCTGAACAAGTGAATAAGAGACTTTAAAGACATCTCCTGACGACCTTTCGATCATAACGCCTTGCCAGACAATTTCCTTGCAAAAGGCATGGGTCTTGTGGACATGCCGGTAGCAAAGAACCATTGAAGCGTCTCATGTGAGACCCGACCTTTATATTTGATAGTTTGGTTAGAAATAACCATTGAAAAGCCTCTAGAGCATGAGTTTATCTGGTCCTCACCAGGTAAACTGAAATTGGTATACCCGCTGGCAGCTTATGCTGCATGTTTTTTCTCGCCTATCGAGAACAATGGGAGGGGGACTCCATCAATGGACTGTGGAAATATCTTTAAATATACTCAGCCAAAACAGGAAGTACCAAATTTTACATTGACTTTACATTGAGTAAATGTTAAAGCTCCATATCTTTTAAAGTACCTTAACAACTTCAGTTTTGTTTAAGATTTTAAAGGCTCATACGTTCACCAATGTATTCCAGTAAAAATATCCAGATTAAATGACACATGTAACAAAATGAAACACTAGTTTGTTCTTATTTCAAATCAAATGGAGATTACTTGATATTATAAGACTTTCAAGTCTTAAAAACGCCATGAATTTTGTGATGAATGAAAGTCTAATATCATTTGATATTCTTTAAGAGGAAGTTCTAGCTGTTAAATATGAGCTCCATCGTTTCTCTTCTACGGAAACTATTTCTAAGCAAAAAGGAGTTATAGACCTTTTATGTTCAATACGCCTAAATCCGTCACAAATGTTTCTATCTTGTTAGGTTAGGAGATAAGATTTAACACCTGTTACTTTGAACTCAATTATTTCGAATAGCCAAACGAATTACACAAGTTGGCTTTTAAAATTTTCACTTATTAAAACTTTTGAAACTTTGCCTCTGAAGACAGATTAATGCAGGTTAAACGTTAAAAGTGATTTGTAAGAGCTTTCTGCATCACTTTTGATGTCAGTTTAGTTGGCAGCTGTGTGAAGGTCTTAATTTTTCGTTTTACTTGAAATGTTTTTATCTCAAAGTAATTTCTTTGGTCTATTGAACTTCAGAGTACTGAATATCTACTTACATATTTAGGTCATTAGGTCAAAGTTCGAGGTCATTGTCACACCTTGGAGTTGAACAATATGAGCGATGTCTTACAACAATTGTTGTTTAAGTTCCAAGTACACTTGTTTTTATGTCATGTTCCATTAGTTAAATTCTTTCCTGTAACTATAAATGTTCCTTGCTGTAACACCAAGCACTTTCTCTGAACCAACCCTTTTCGATGGTTATAATTCATAACACAAGTACAAAATTATAATCTCAACATCAAGTTCAGGTTTGACTGATAGTGAGAAATCGTTTAAGTAAAGTTTATGTTCATTCCATATCATTGTTATCCTTCATGTAATAGATGCATTCCTTGATGTAACACTCATGCTGATTAAATGGGGAATATCCATATCAAAAATACTTTTAACAATCCCTGTGTTAACCAGGTTTGAATCTCGTTAGATTGGCTTCAAATTAAAGTCTGCTTTGAAATTGAAGTTAATAATAAGTTTTGAAAGTTGCCATATCTTTTTGTGTTTTCGTTACTGTAACAAAACATGTCCTTGATGTTACATCGTTTCCTTGCTGTAACAAGATGGGAAAATGGCATTTTAAACTTTAATGTTTGGATTGTAAGAAACAAAACTTGCTTTTCCGATAACAATACTGCATTCAATAAACACAAACTATCAAAAGATCCTATATTGAATCAAATATTGTGTGCATTGAATATGTAGATTTGTAGAAATTTGCCACTTTACGACAGTGTCTGTACACCATGTAATAGTACATGCATATTCATACATTTGATTAATGGAGGGGTTTTCAAGAGCATATGTTATTGTTTGTTAAGTACAAAACATCTGGCAGAGTATCCGTATTAACTAAATATTCAAAATGTTAAAATACAAAATCGTAACAGCAAGGAATTGATTATCAGTGCCTTGATTAAACCAATACTTACCTGCTTCTCTCATAAAAATAAGGGTCACTAATACTCGTTTCACTGAAGACATTGATAAGTAAGACATAACAGAAAACAACTGATTTGAATAATATTATATTTGATGGTATCTACCCACTGAAAATGTGGCAAAAATATATATTGACTCATGTACAATCACATAAAAAAGATAATACATTCTACATTATTGTACCCCATTGGTGTCTCTGTAGAGAGGGAGCACTGTATATAATTATGAATAACGCAAACATTGCAAGGATTGTAGAATGTTTTTTATTGCTATAATAATCCCTCTGTGTATGTTTTATATTATACTCCGAAAATTAGTGCTACAATAAAGTGGTATTTAAACCCTTTCACTGTCATGACGTCATCGGGTTTAAACAAATGCTGTCTGCTTTTATTTCTCAAATTATATTTTTAGGTTTTTTGACTTAAGAAATATATAATCGAGTGTCAAAAAGTTTGGATACGGGATGTCTGATCAGGATCGTTACTGTTTGCAAGTATCCGTTGCACCCGGGGTAAGGCAGTGGAATGGTTAACCTTTAGAATTTGTCGACTGCAAAAATATAATCTATAACGCTTTCCATAAGTATCTACGTTTCTTTCAAAAAGCACCACCAGAGCGTCAAACAGTTTGGATCAAGATGAGACGCCGAGATACTCGGCGCCTCATCTGGGTCCAAACTGGTTGCAATAATTACCTCACAATCCGCCTGTAGCACGCAGCAGGTCGAGTGCTTCCTATTCGCAAACGATTATATTAGATGTAGAATTATTTTTTATTATTGAACGATAATGAGGTTCACTCCATAGCTATTCGTTACATATTTCTGGTTTTATTTACACCTGCGCACACTCATACCTGGATTCCCTTTCATATATAGACATATCAGGATCAGTTCTCACATTACCCCATAACCTATTTTCTGAACACAGGTGACCACTTATAGCAGGTTAAAAGTGAAGCAGAATGCGCATTAAGACACATTCTGCTTCATTTCCAGCCTGCATTTAGCTACCATCTGGTAGGATATAGGCATTTTTTCTTATTTTGCCCCTTCTTTATTGTATAAATGACTTTCTTCAGCGGAGGAATGAATTTAATGCACAAACAGGTGTATTATCCGGGGGTAATGGGATATTTGGAACTCTACGTTTTATGATGTTCGGTTTTCTGCTATACATCCACCCTTTTCTCAATATCCTGATTCTATTTTTAATACAGGTGACACATTTAAATCAGGTTGAAAGTAAAGCAGAATGCGCATTTGCTTACTTATAGCCTGCTTTAAGTTACAATCTGCTAGGATGTAGGAAATTTATATGATATTGCACACGCGTTACTGTACCGTGAAAATGGAACTATTTCCTTCAATGAAGGAATGAATTAAATGCGTAAAAGGCGTGTCTATGGAGTAAACTTTCAAAGTTAACAAAATTTAAAGTGAATAGAGCTAAGTGCAGAGCACCAGATAAGGGTAGTTTTTCAAAATCTAAAATCTTTATTTCTGAATTAAACCCTATGGTGTCACTACTCATTAGAATCGTCTCTTCGAGACGATTCTAATGAGTAGTAACATCATAGGATTCGGGGCTAAAAATAGTGAGAAAATGTGGGATTTGTTGAAAAAACTACCTCTTATCTGGAGCCCTGTAAGTGGAAACACGCGGCAGTACTCTTAGGTCTCCTTGTTAATTGATAGATTGGCCAGGGCTGCCATAACTTGATATTTCAAAATCCTAAGCTTTCAATATATTCTATTTTTCAAGCGCGATTACTAAAAGAAGGTTGAAAGTAAAGCAGAATGTGCCTTAGGGCACATTCTGCTTTACTTTCAACCTGCTTTACGCTACCATCTGCTAGGATAAAAATAAAAAGATTTCGGAAAAATTCGGAGAAACCGCAGCCCTGGATTGCTGCGTGTGTACTTGTGATTACATGTGCTGTAGTGGAGAGTACACTTGTCCTATGAAAACACTCTTGATAGATCTTGGTGTACTGGAGATAATGTCAATAACCCATTACCCCATAAATACGCCTTTTAACGCCTTGAATTTATTCCTCTAATGAAGAAAATAGTTCCAATTTATACTGTTACAAATACAAATCATAAGAAATATTTTCTACATTCTAGCAGATAATAACTTCAAGCAGGATGAAAGTAAAAGCAGAATGTGCCTTAATGCTGTATTTGGTCACATATCTTCAAAACTAGACACAGGCTATGGGGTAATGGAATAAACAATCATCGACAGGCGATGCTTCAAACCTCACTTAATTATGGAAGAGTATTATAAGGGCACCTAGTCCATTATGTCACACGATTTGATGCAAATTGTAAGTTACAATCCTATAATTGTTCACCGTCTTGTACAGTGTTCCTATAGTGTTGATTAGTGCAGATATATGCATTGTTTAATTTGTATTGCAAATTAGCTCTGACTTTTTGTTATAGGCATTTCGTGCGACATTTGCGTACACTTTAAAGGTTTATAAATGTTATAACTGGTGCATTAAATGATGAATGATAAACTCTTTATTGCATTACCCTAAGTAGATCTACAATGGCTGTTTGCAAATAGTTCGACCCTGATCACACACCCAGTAAGTCGGCATCTGATCAGGATCCAACAATTTTTTAAGGGGGGGGGGGGGGGGGGGGGGGGGGGAGGGGGTTCATAGATAATAAAGTATGTGTCAAGTACCTGTGGATGTGACGAAACAAATCATTCATGAAATCAGCATCCAACCAAACGGGCTGTTATGTAACAAAATAGAACATGAATCAGAAACGTATACACACATGGATAAACAAAAAAAGTACATGTAGATGAACTTCAAATGAAATATCCCTTTTACTCTCAATGACGCCACAAAGCGTTTGCAAACAGTTTGGATCCTGATCAGTCGCCGCGTCACGCGGCGTCTAATCAGGATCCAAACTGTTCGACACTCGAATCGAAATGTTTTAAGTCATATTACGTAGAATCTTTGAAAAGATTTTGCAAACAACAAAATTGAAGCAGACGACAATAAAACGATGAAGGGATAAAAATCTCATGATTAATTTGACCATGAAAGGGATATGGTAGCGGTGATAGTGGACTCGATATATGAAATATCTGTGAACTATCTACAGTTAGACTTGATTTGACACTGGACTTGTCCATTTGAATTATCAGGGGTAAGTGAGTTTAACGGATGTCCGTCTTTATAGGCCACTGGGCACCAAATGGTTGTATCCACTGTCTCCTTAACCCATTTGTGCCCACGATCCCATATATGGGACATAGGCAAACAGTGTAGACTCTGATCAGACGCCGCATCATGCGGCGTCTGATCAGAGTCTACACTGTTTGCTGATAGGAAATTCAATATAAAACGAAAAGAAAATGAAATTTTTGACCAGGCATCCCTTTGAAAAAAAATGGACTAATCCAATATATAATCATGGAAGAATCCACTGGGCGTATATGGGTAAAACACATTCAACCTAGCGACTAGTATACTCGTCCTTTACAAACAGTGTATCTGTAAAGAGTACAGTTGTTCAATGCGCACAATGTAGCCCGAGATCAGAGGGATCCCGAAAGAGCCCTCTGATCAAGGTCTTCACAGTTTGTATATTGCAGAAAAAGTATCCTAAATGGGCATAAATAGACTGAATTAAATTGGAAACTGGAATTGTCCATTAAAGATCCAGGGTATAAGTGAATTCTTTTCCCAGAATATTTTCGACTCGTTGCATACAATAATCTTCTCTCAGAGAACTAATAGATGTAGCAGTACATGTAGTTTGCATCTTGTAACAATATCCTGCATCATTAATAACGCTTTAGCCTTTACAGTGGAGAATCTGTTATTCTTTCCCGTTTAAACGCAAACGTACGCAAACGCAAAGCACTAAAACGTAGAAAAGAACAACTTTTGGACAATTCTAATATTTCATGTTTATCTTGGTGGCAAACAGTTTGGAGCCTGATCAGACGCCGGGTTACCCGGCGTCTGATCTGGCTCCAAACTGTTTGCACTGCAAATAATAGTTTTAGAGTAAACGCGTTTATTGGGAAAGAATAACAGATTCTCCACTGTACCTGCCGATCGCAAACAGTTTGGATTGGTTCCTGGTCCAAACCGTTTAATATTTCTATTAAAATTTGTTAAATCTATACACATATTAAATTAATTTAACAAACTTGCAGACGCAATTCTAAAGCAGACGATATTACAAACATACGAAATTACCACGTGCTTTCCTGCTGCGCTTTAGCTCGTTTTGTATAATTGGAAAAGATGCGTGTCTTTGCATACTTGAGCTCCTGTTTCAATCACATTAATTTCTGTATTCAAGATTCCTAGTTACTAAGGTTACTGATTAAACAGTTTTACTGCTAAAATCAACGTCTGCTTTAAAAGTGTCGTCTGCTATTTAAACTAAATTATTTAGATATAATGAATGGAGACACATTCGACATGGGTGTCAAAGAGCTGTCAATCATTATTGGACGTCTGCTTATGCTAACTCGGCGTCTGATCTCAATCCAATCTATTTTCAAAATACTGCAGTATTTGCTGTGAAAGGGACAATGTGTTACATGTCCAATTAAGATCCATTATCGGTAAAATAAGGATAACGATTTTCCAATGTGAACATGTATCTTTGAAAATCACGTGCTGAAATTCGTGTATAATGTAACTTCTTAAAACCAGACCTCCCTTGTAACCCATTTATTCCCTAGAGTAACGTATGTGTGTCTTTTAAGAACAGTGTACATGCAAAGAATATACTTGTCCTATGCAAACAGTGTAGACTCAGAGGAGCCGTCTGGTCAGGTTCTGCACTGTTTGCAATTTGGTAATTCATTGTAAAAAATCGACTCTAAACTGTTAAAAATGAGTTCCACTTAAAAAGTCCATTTGAAGTTTAAATGGAACATGACTTAATTTTTTCACTTCTAAGTTTTATCGACTGCATATACAGTGGAGAAAATATTATTCTTTCCCGTTTAAACGCAAACGAAACGCAAACAAAACGCACTAAAACGTAGAAAAGTACAACTTTTGGACAATCCTGACGAATTATAATTATCTTAGTGGCAAACAGTTTGGATCCCGTGATCAGACGCCGGGTTACCCGGCGTCTGATCTGGCTCCAAACAGTTTGTGATAGAAATAATAGTTTTAGCGTAAACGCGTTTATTGGGAAACAATAACGTTTACTCCACTGTACCCTCTCATCGCCAAGCGATCGTCTTAACCCCTTTATTGCCGTGACGTCATCAATTTTAAACAATTATCTGCTTTTATTTTTTCAAATTTAATTTTTAGGTATTTTGATGTAAGAAATATTGAAATGAGTGTCAAAAAGTTTGGATCCTGATCAGACGCCGTGTCACTATTTGCAAATAACCATCGTACTCGGCGTAAGGCAGTGAAAGGGTTAATAGTCTGCACTATTTTCTTCAAGTTAGATTTAGGGCTTGCTTGACTTAAGAAATTTCGACACGAGTCCCGGATCAGACGAAACGGCGTCTTGACAATAGAAATATCGAGACGAATGTCAAACAATTTTATTCCTGGTCAGACTCCGCATGATGCGGAGTCTGGTCAGGATTCAAAATGTTTGAATCGCATTTGGCACCATTGTCAGCGGGAAGTATCAGACCGACAGTCTGTTAAAACTGGTACGAGCTTTTCGGTCACAAAACGCTCATTCTATAAGCTAACTAATCAAGAGCAAAACATAAAGGGTTTCTAATGGCATGTTGTTACGTAATACATAACCGTCTGTAATAATGCGGAACGTTTGAGAATGTCTTCAGCTATGTGATACTGCCTTTGGATACTTTCAGATGCTGTTTCATATTCTTTATAAGTTGTTATAACGCTGGGCAACTATAAATGTGCCAGTATTTTCTGCGTAGACATTTTACCAGTTGTATCAAACTGCACGTGCCTTTGTGGCTATATTCATATAAAGTAACATGTGTGGTTAAAACTTCATGCCTGTGTGGCTATATTCATATAAGCCTGTGTGGTTGAAGTTAATGTCTGTTTGGCTATTTTTATAGAAAGTAACATGTGTGGTTGAATTTCCGCCTCGCCTATGTGGCTATATTAATTCAAAGTGACTTGTATGGTCGGTTAATTTCATTGTATAACCTGCGTGTTTGAGTTATGGTCGGTTCATTTCATTGTATAACCTGCGTGTTTGAGTTATAGAAATACCAGAATCGTTAAACTGAACATACATGTATGTGAGCACGTGGAGCGAATTGGACCAATTAAATCGTGGACAATGTCATAGTTAAGGGCTGTTTCTTAATATGTATTGTAGCATTGCTAACCAGTGTTGTTATAATATTATAAGATAATAATGAGTGACTGAATTCCCAGTCTTGATTTTATTTACTTTTACAAAGAATCCCGACACACAGTACTGTTGAACTGCATTAAGCGAGCACATGTATTAATTGACTGTCAATTGGACTTCTTATTTCCGTCTCTAGCCGGAAACCTTTCTAAAAACTGTGTTCAATCCGAAAGAGACATGTTTTCAGAGGTTTCACGGCATCTAAATACATGTATGTAAAGTGCTTCCTCCCTACAACGGCCCTCCCAACAACGACTGCCTCCTCACAACATGTCTTGTCACATTTTCTTTAAACATGGCAATAATGGCCAACATTTTCACGGTTGCAATGTCGTCTGCTTAAAATATTCATATGCTGTTTTCTCAAGTAACATAAATTGATAATGGGCATTTGGGCAGAAAAAAACCTTAATGACAAGTTACAAACAGCATGAATCCAAATCAGACGCCGCGTTACGCGGCGTCTGATCTGGATTCAAGTTGGTTGCATATGTCCCTCCCTATAACGACTCCCTCCGAACAACGCACATAATTTGTTATCTCCCGTTGGGTGTCGCTGCAGAGAGGGAGCGCTGTACTTCACATATTGTGGTATGTGCAAGTGTTACGTTTCTAGTCACGGAAATCAGACTAATCTTGTTAGAGGAACTAGCCTAATTTAGTTTACAGTACTCGTCATAGGATTGAGATGATTGTTCGATGCTGCAATCATATTCCTCAGAGACAGCTACAAAGACATTCTCTAACAGAGCTATATATGTATACAGTGGCATAGGCGTTAGTCGACCCTCATTTAACTGATAAGATCTATCACATAGCCTGTTTCTAGTTTAAATTCAGGTGACTACTTAGCCCATTTGTGCCCCGTGGATTCTTCCATGCTTATGTATATTGGATTAGTCCATATTTTACCTAAGGGTGCCTGGTCTAAATTTTCATTTTCATTTTGTTTTATATTGAAATCCTTATCAGCAAACAGTGTAGACTCTGATCAGACGCTACATAATGCGGCGTCTGATCAGCGTCTACACTCTTTGCCCATGTCCCATATATAGCATCGTGATAAATCAGGATACAATTATAGGAGACACAGTCTGTTGTACATTCAGTCACAGGGCCCCGACACGATTAATTTTTAGGGGAAAAAATTGTCAGAAAGTATATATAGAGACAAGGGATACAACTGATTTTCAGTATATTCTCACCCCATCTCGACAAAACCGGGCATATCATGAATAAATATTGATGAAACGACAACCTTTTTGCATTTCTGTCTAGCTAATATGATACCCTTCCATAAAAAGATAACATAAAACCAACTGTAAGCATACAATTTTAACAGTAACTGCGTCCACTCATTGAAATCACCAATTTTCGGAAAACAGGACAGGTGTTCGTTCATAGCCAACACAGCATTAGACACCTCTGTACGCTTGTTTAGGCGGTATTTTCGAGCATTACAGTAATACAGTTCCATAGATATCAATTTTGACACATATAAAGGCTGATTTGTACTCAAATCATTGCCATACCATCAACAAATTAGCATGTTTTCATCGGCAGTAAAGTTATTCTTGTACATGTAAGCTTTTTTGGTACGGCAATGATTTAAGAAGAAATCAGCTTTGATCGGTGTCAAAAATGTATATCTTTGCAACTGCATGACTGTCATGTTCGATATTACCGCCTAAACAAGCGTGCAGTAGTGGCCAATGACTGTAATGCTCGAAAATACCGCCTAAACAAGCGTACAGTAGTGGCCAATGCTGTGTTAGCTATGAACGAACACCTGTCCCGTTTTCCGAAAATCGATGATTTCAGTGAGTGGACGCAGTTACTGTTAAAATTGCATGCTTACAGTTGTTTTTATGTTATGTTTTTATGGAAGGGTATCATATTAGCTAGACAGAAATGCAAAAAGGGTGTCGTTTCATCAATATTTATTCATGATATGCCCGGTTTTGTCGAGGTGGGGTGAGAATATACTGAAAATCAGTTGTATCCCTTGTCTCTATATATACTTTCTGACGATTTTTTTCTCTCAAAAAGCAATCGTGTCGCGGCCCTGTGCATTCAGTGTGATTTAAGCTATAATCAGCTAGGATGTAGAGTTTTTCTCATGGTGCATATTCATGACTGTATAAAGAAGAACTATTTCCTTCTGTGGAGGAATAAATTATCGGCGTAAAAAGGTGTATTAAAGGGAAAATGGGTTAAACAAACTGTTTGCATTGACCATAAATATTTTAGCATAAACTCGTTTATTGGGGGAAGAAAACGTCACTTATAAAATTTAACACACTCAGATTCGCTGACGATTTTGTAGAGAGACTATGGTTGAAAGCTGTTAGGAATAAACAATAAGCTAGGGTTTATGTACAAATAAAACATGCTTATCGTCTGAAAAATTGAAATGAAGCAGGATGTAACATATACCTATGGAAACGGTGGATGATGTAAACTACGCATCGGACAAAAATGTTCAAAAATATTCAAAAATAGTATTCTATGATGGTATGCTTCCATCGAACATGAGTTTTGTTAATTGTTATGATTTACGTCATCTTAATATTTTAAGGTGCATTCTGCTTTACTTTCAATCTGCTTTTAAACGGCTGCATGTATTTAAAACTAGAAACAAATTACGGTGTAATACAGTGCTCCCTCCCTACAACGGCCCTCCCTACAACGATTCCCTTCTTACATCGACGCTTGTCGCCTTTCATGTCAATAACGACTCCCTCCTTACAACGACCTGTGCCACGGTTCCCTAAACAAGACAATCATGTCTAACGTTTTTTAAACTGCTGAAATATATTCTGCTTAAAATTATTGTCTGCTGTTTTTCTCAAAGTGACATAATGGACATTTTGACAAAAAATAAATTAATGACGAGTGACAAACAGCTTGAATCCAGATCAGACGCCGCGTGACGCGGCGTCTGGTTTGGATTCAAGTTGTTTACAAATGTAATCCAATTTCCCATCCCTATAACGACTCCATCCGAACAACGTACACAATCTTAGTCTCCCATTGGGTGTCGTTGTGAAGAGGAAGCGCTGTATATTAAATTGTAACTTATCATTTGGTTTTCTCGTTCCAGGAGATAGAGCGCTACATAACCCAAGAACCGCCACCTCACCACAACCACGTAATGCCAATCAGCCAGTAACTAAACATGATAAACGCCATCAACTAAACAATCGCCCCAGCGTCACAAATGCCAACAGCAACCAGTTAAACACACAAATAGGCGGCCGTGAATTGTTCGGAAACAAAGTAGTCGGGGAAGGCACTAGCCAGCAGTTTACGGAAGAGGACAGCCAAGGAATGTCCAGTGCCCTGATTCATTTGAACGTAACCATGCCAACCCAGATGCTTGACCTTGACATCCAGACTACCACGGCCAACTTGCATTACGCCGAGGAGGAACAGAAGACGCGGATCGGGAATCTGAAATCACAGTGCAGAAGACAGAACACAACGAGATATCGACTTGCACGACAGAACATGACGGAGTTCTACTACTCCAGGAAATATAACTTTGCCTATTGCAAAGTTCCCAAATCGGGTAGCACGTTTTGGATGAAACTTTTCATGGTAAGTATATATATGAATGAATGGTTGCTGCAGACAGATGACACTTTTGGTTAACTTGAACACAATCAACCCTGGTTACGAGTATACGCGTCATTCATAAATAATGTACCAGCAAAGAGCACATTTTTCCTATACAAACCGTGATGACCCGGAAAAGAAGGTTGACCCAGGACTGCCATAAGTTGACGTGAAAAATTCTAAGATTTCCTAATTTGCATTTTTAGCTCACCTGAGCACAAAGTGCTCAAGGTGAGCTTTTGTGGTCAGTCAATGTCCGGCGTCCGTCGTCGTGCGTTGTGCGTCGTGCGTTGTGCGTTGTGCGTCGTGCGTCAACAATTTCTTCAAACATCTTCTTCTCCAAAACCACTTGCCTGATTGCAACCAAACTTCACAGGAATGTTCCTTGGGTCAAGCTCTTTCAAAGTTGTTCAAAGAATTTGAAACCATGCAGAACTCTGGTTGCTATGGCAACCAAAGTGAAAAAATAAGGAAATCTTAAAAAATCTTCTTGTCACAAACCACAAGAGCCAGAGCTTAGATATTTTGCACATGTCATTACCTATAGGTCCTCTATCAAAGTTGTTCAAATTTTGCACCTGGGGTCAAAATTGGCCCCGCCCCGGGGGTCAACGTTTTACATTGAGTTATATAGTGAAATGTTCAAACATCTTTTTCTCTGAAACCAATATGTCCAGAGCTTTGATATTTAGCATGGTATTACTTCTAGAGGTATTTGACTTATGTTGTTGAATTGGTTCCGGTCCGTTGCAAATCTGGGTCACCCGAGCTAAAAATAGATTTTTTTCCATGAGAACTTAAAAAATCTTCTTGTCTGAAACCATAGTACACTGAGCTTAGATATTTTGCACATGGCATCGTCTACAGATCCTCTATCAAAGTTGTTCAAATTTTGTCACTGCGGTCAAAATTGGCCCCGTCCCGGGGTTCACAGTTTTACATAGAGTTATATAGTGAAATGTTCAAACATCTTTTTCTCTGGAACCAATATGACCAGAGCTTTGATATTTGGCATGGTATAACTTCTAGAAGTCCTTCACACATATTGTTGAATTGGTTATGGTCTGTTGCATATCTGGGTCACCGGTGCTAAAAATAGATTTTTTCAATGAAAACTTCAAAAATCTTCTTGTCTGAAACTATAGTACACTGAGTTTAGATATTTTGCACATATCATCGTTTACAGGTCTTCTATCTTAGTTGTTCAAGTTTTGCCCCTGGGGTCAAAATTGGCCCCGCCCTGGGGTCACCTTTTACAAATCTTCTTTTCTGAAATCACGTGACCCATCCTAGTGTCACCATGGTCAGGTGAGCGATCAAGGGCCATTCTGGCCCTCTTGTTCAAATCCATTTTACCAAAGTTTACCTTTACCCCATAGCCTCTTTCTAGTTTTGTTGACATGCGATTACTTAAAGCAGGCTGTAAGTAAAGCAGAATGTGCCTTAAGGCGCATTCTGCTTTACTTTCAGCCTGCTTTAATCTACCATGTACCAGAAAAAAATCCGAAGATTTAGGAAAATCCGGAGAAATGGCAGCCCTGTTGATCAATGTCTGTACTGTTTGCCACTTGCCATTATATTACAACAAAATTAACCCTATATTATTATAGTTCCCACCGCAGTCGCACACAGTAGTCACAATTTGCAGATCTCGAACGCATCTGCTTGCGAAAACATGCGTAAGGTATATATTATAAACAAATATCATAAATAAAAATTAGATTTGAAAGGCGTATGACTGAAGAATACCGATACTACTGTCAAAAGGTTTGGATCCTGATCAGACGCCGAAGTTACTCGGCGTCTGATCAGGATCCAAACTTTTTGTTAAGTCGCTGATAGTACAATGCAGCATGAAAATGTTAAATTCAAAAGTTAAGTTACTGCCTTCGTTCAACATTTTCATTTACATTCAACACATTTCCTTCCAAACATGACTTTATTGAACCAGACCAGGCTTTGAGGAATCAAAAATGTATAGATATTTGTTCAGACAAATACAAAGAAATATTGACCCCTTCACTGCCTAAATCCTAGTATAATGGTAATTTCCAAAATGTTTGGATCCTAATCAGACAAGTTTGCGTAACGTGACGTCTTATCAGGATCTACAATGGTTGGACTCTAGTTTATATAAATATTTCTTTTAACTCATTATTTCAGTTTTACTATAGGCAGTTTGAATAAACACTGGTCCAAGCGTCGAACAGTTTGGATCCTGATCAGACGCCTATTTGCTCGACTGTAGGGTCCATGCTTATAAAGCGTTTGTGTCGAGCCTGAAATCGTTCTCAAGCATATGATTTTAGCCGATGCTCAACTCTGACCAATCAACTGCTCGAGTACGCACTCAGACTCAACTCAAACGCTTCCTTAGCGCTGTGCCAGGTTGAGAACCCTTAACCCTTTCCCTAATAGAAGCGCCTTTTAACGCATTCTGTTTATTCCTCCTCTGTAGAAATGATTCAAATCTAAACAGGCATGCATATGTATCATAAGAAATATTTTCTTTATTCTAACAGGTGGAAGCCTAAAGCAGGCTGAAAGTAAAGCAGAATGCGCCTTAGGGCGCATTCTGTTTTACTTTCAACCTGCTTTAAGTAGTCACCTATTTTCAAAATTAAAAATCAGGCTATGGGGTAAAGGGTTAATGAGAGGGGACCAAAGTCGATACTCCACGTACAGCGATCGGCCATTCTCGTCAACTGTCGATCTGGGGCCCGTGTCATAAAACTTCGTACGACATATTTTGTCGTAAGTCAGATTATAAAAGTCTCTATTATTATTTATTTATTTATCCATCTAATCTTGTCTTGTGAGATCTCTGTGGAATCGTCTTGAAAAGACATATATGATATGCATATTGTTACCTGAATAAACTCTATTCCACAGAGATGTCACAAGAAAAGATTAAGGAAAAATCAGAAATTAAATGTAGTTTAAAGTTTTGACTTACGACCGTTTTTGTCGTACGAAGTTTTATAAAACGGGCCCCTGTTCCGAACAATGTTGTGCTTGGCAATGTTCGTCAAGTCAGACTCAGTGGCCCGTTTCATAAAACATCTTACGACAAATGTTACCGTAAGTCCGATTATAAAACTTTCAATTATTATTTATTTCTGTATCTAATCCTGTCTTGTGACATCTTTTTGGAATCGTCTTGAAAAGACGATTCCAAAAATATGTCACAAGACAGGATAAGTTAGAGGAATAAAAAATTAAATGTATTTTTAAGTTTTGACTTACGACAATATTTGTCGTAAGAAGTTTTATGAAACGGGCCCCAGTACTCTAAGGGTGAACTCATTGACCCCTGTAATTTAAAATGGACATTTCTGACCTTCAGTTAAGTCTAGTCCATATTTGACTGGTAACGGTTGTATAAAATTATCAAAGTCCAGTTTTCTAATATTTTCATTACCAAAGATAATCATGTTCAAATATACTCATCACAAAATTAATCTTCTGGGGCCCGTTTCATAAAACTTCGTACGACAAAAACGATCGTAAGTCAAAACTTTAAACTATTTAATTTCTGATTTCTCTTTCTAATCCTGTCTTGTGACATCTCGTTGGAATCGTCTTTTCAAGACGATTCCAAAGAGATGTCACAAGACAAGATTAGATTGAGAAATAAATAAAAATTGAGACTTTTATAATCTGACTTACGACAACATTTGTCGTAAGAAGTTTTATGAAACGGGTCCCTGTTTTATGGCTTAATGCATGAAACAAAATAGTAACGTCTATATAAGAAATAGTACAGCCCGCTGAGGGCCTTCTTGTATTATAGTGACCTCCCAGTCAGCCCCAAAATAGTTTACGACCCGAAGCCGAAAGGGGTGCCTATTTCAGTATACTTTTTTGTTTGTTTTCTCTTGTTGCTGACCTTACTGAAAGGGGTGCCTATTCCAGTGTAATGTCTTGTTTGTTTTCTCTTGTTGTAGACAGTAAAGTGAACGCTTATTCCAGTGTAATGTCTTGTTTGTTGTTCTTGGTGTAGACAGCAAGGGGTGCCTGCCTATTCCAGTGTAAAGTCTTGTTTGTTTTCTCTTGTTGTAGACCTTACTGAAGGGAGACGCATATTCCAGTGTAATGTCTCATTGGTCGAGAGCCGAGATCCACGCCAAGTCCCGGATGCTGATTGCTAGTCCATTCAAGATTATGCAAAGCCGCGTGCCTACTGTTGTTGTCTCTAGAAATCCTTATACCAGACTGTACTCAGCGTATATTGATAAAGCTTTCCTTCCTCTGTTTTGGGAACGTTTCGCCACATTGAAAGGTGCGTTTAGGAAAAAGACTTACTTCGTAAATTCTTCACATATGGTGCTAAGAGGATCCAAGGCAGCTTTGCAGGGGCGCTTTTTGAGGTATCAAAAACATCTCACGGAGAGAGGGCTTGTAGAACGGAAGAACTTCACTATTAAAGTAACACCTGTATGTGCTAACAATGCAACGTTTGAACAATTCCTTGTCTACGTTATTGCCGAGTCGAAGAGTAGACATTTGCCAGAGCCCCATTGGGCGCCTATATCTCAGTTATGTCATCCATGTCGTTTTAACACGTTCAAAATAGTGAAACAGGAGGATTTTTCGTTTGATGTAGAACAAACATTAAAGTCTGTGGATATTGACCTTAAAGATTATCCATCTATCCATGATACATTGTACGAAAACAGGGCCCGAAATTCCATTCCTGGGATTATTAGTGTGATTGAAAGTAAGGCGTTTACGCGAAACGTTAATGAATGCATATCTCAACGTGAAGTGGTGACAAGGGCTTGGCGGTCCCTACAGATTCAGGGCTTCATTCGTGATAAGGACCCGTTACCTGGTTACATTCTCAGAGAAGAAACATTTAACAAAACCAAAGTAACAGACGCTGTGTTGAACGCCATTAAGCGAAATCCTATGACGTTACAAGAGCGACAAAAGCAGCGACGGTTACATTTAGTGAATGCTTACAAAACAGTAAGCAAAGACATCATTAAAAAATTGCAGCATCTTTATCGAATGGATTTCCTTTTGTTTAACTACTCAGACGCACCACCATCATAGTTTTTCATCACATCAGGGCTCCAGATAAGAGGGACATAAATAGATATTAAACAGTTTCTCCTAAATATACATATATCTTAACCAATCCTTTGGTATGTCCACTCATTTGAATTTAAGAAGTCTCGCCAAAGTTTGTTGAGAAGGCATAAATATTTTAATTTAAAAATATTCCCCTTTTCTTGAGCCTTGATCTACATCTCTGTCTTTGTTTCAGTTACTTCATTTGACATTTAAGGTAGAACGTCCCTAATAAGATCGTGTTACTGTTGGTCAATTTTGGTACTTTACGTATCAACTGAAGGTGCACACCGAACAATGCTCGAGCACTGTACGCTACGGACGGTCAGTTAACAAGAATGACAGATTGCTTAACCATTTACACCATAAATACATCTTTTTACGCCTTTTATTTATTCCTGCACTGTGGAAAATATTTCCAGTTTATACAGTCACATGAATATGTACCGTAAGAAGTAGTTTCTGTTTCCTAAAAGATTGTAGCTTTAAGCAGGCTGCAAGTAAAGCAGAATGCGCCTTCAGGCGCATTCTGCTTTACTTTCAGCATGGTTTAAGTGGTCACCTGTTTTCAAAACAAGAAACAGGCTATGGGGTAAAGGGTTAAAGCACAAAGTATCGATGTTAGCCGAAACTGACCCGAACTGGTTTGAGACGTACTTCCTGAATTAGTTCTCATCATAACTCATTTTAAGTTTTGATGCCAGGTGGTTGCTTAAAAGAGGCTGAAAGTAAAGCAGAAAGCTCTTTGTGAGATTTCTGTTGTACTTTCATCCATATGTCAGAATGCAGAAATTCTATTTGATTCATCTTCAGTCTATCTCTCCATAGGTACGCCTTTTTACGCCTTTGATTTATTCCTCTTCAGAAGAAAATAGTTCTACTTCAAACAGCCTGCCGTATATGCAGCATAAATCATATTTAATCCTTGTGGATAGTACTTAGCTCAAAGCAGGCTGAAAGTAAAGCAGAAAACGACGTAAGGCGCATTCTGCTGCACTTTCAACCCACATCGAAGTGGTCAACCTGTCCTGAAAACTAGAAACAGGCTTTATGGTGATGGGTTTAAAAGCAGTTTATGGTAAAAGCACAGTAAAACTCCTCTATTACGACCACTTAAACGAAGGCTTATTGATTTTATAAAAGACAGGTGACAGCTTAAACCCATCTATTACGACCACTAAAACGAAGGCTTATTGATTTTTTAAAGACAGGTGACAGCTTAAAGCAAGGTGATAATAAAACAGAAAGCTCCTAAAGGACCTTTCTGTTTTACTGCCACACTGGTTTAATCCGTCACCTGTCGTAAACACCTAATAATTTACACAATCAAGTGGTCGTAATAGAGAGGTGGTCGCATTAGAGGTGTGGTCGTAATAGAGGGGTGTACTGTATCTCCATGGGGAGTAAGTCTAACTGCTCTTGAAGGTGCTTCTGTGCGGGGAAAGGGTAAACACTTTCATTCATAGATTCGTTTCTGTGATAAAACTGATGGCTGCTTAAAATGGCTGAAATTAAAGCATGCATACATATTGCCAGTTAGTACATGTAGTCATCTGTCAGGGGGAAATTGTGCATGAGTCTTTATCAGGGTATATGTGTATGTGTAGTATAGAAGAGCAAGTTATATGAAGCAGGGTCGCCGATAAGGGGGGTATTTCAAAAACTAATACATGTATCTTTATGTCAGCACCAAACCATTTGACGTGGCTATTCATTAAGATAATTTGTTGGAGACGATTCCTTATGAGTTTTCAAACCATATATAGGTTTGCTGTAGACATAAAGTAGAAAATAATTGAAAATTTGTGCTCACTCACTCTTTTCTGGCGCCCTGGTGAAAATACTTGATAGTAGAAGTTCTTAACCCTTAAAACGCTGAAGTTTCAAATGGACCCTTCAATTTTGTTATAAAGGACCAGTTCACACTGACTTAAAATTAATGACTTAAAGTATGACAGAATGTGATGGCTGGTTATAAAGAGCGATAGTTCATATTATGTTGGTTGGAACACAAGGTTTACTGAATAATAATACATATACATGCTATATATTAAACAATTACTAGAAGTAAGTTAGTAACTTGACCGTTGAACAAATTGAAACAGAGCTCCAGATAAGGGGAGTACTAGTCTATACGTGTACAGTATTTCATAAAATCTTTATTTCTGGGTTAAATCCTATGGTGTCACTACTCATTAGAATCGTCTCAAAGAGACGATTCTAATGAGTAGTAACACCATATGGTTTGGTGCTGAAATAAGTGAGAAACTGATGGATTTGTACAGTTTACCCCCTCTTATCTGGAGCCCTGTTGAAACCACTAAGGTATCTTATTGTCACGTAGATTAGATGAAAGGCGCAATACGAGGGTGCTTCAAAAAGTAATAATACTTGGTCAATAGCTTCAATATAATACGTGCAAAATGCATGCGTGATATATAATTTTAAAGAGCAATTATTTGCCTACATGATTGTGTAATGCACGAAAGGATCATATAACTCTACGAGTCACAACATTTTGTTGTTAAAAATGTTACATTGACTTATCGAAGTTTTACTGTACATGTAATTTTGGGATACATGTTTATTGTGATAAATACAGTGACTGTCTCTTACATTTGAATTATACATGTCTACGCTGTGTGATAAAATGCTTCATATATGTACATATTGTTAACCAACATTAGACTTTAAAAATACATACGATACCTCGAACTCGCTGATGTCGAAGTTACCCGTAGTTTCCCCCAAGAAATGAGTTGAGCTATTATAAATTGAACTCGTGTCAGTCGACCTTATCCTTTCTTCGAAATTAACCCCTTCACTGCCATGACGTCATCAATTTGAAACAACTGTCGTCTGCTTTTATTTTTCATATTTAAAATTTAGGTATTTTGACTTAAAAATATTGAAATGAGTGTCAAACAGTTTGAATCCTGATCAGACGCCGCGTTACGCTGATCAGGATCCAAACTGTTTGCAAATAACTATTGTACTCGGGATAAGGCAGTGAAGGGGTTAAAATGTGGTTATGCCTGGTGTGTAATGAGTGGTTATACGACGTTTTAACTTCGAAATAAAGGTCAGTTCGATTATTCAAGCATGTTCGAGTTGTCCATTTTCGACTATTTACCTATTTATCTCTGTTTTTAGCTCACATGAGCAAAGCTCAGAGTGAGCTTTTGTAATACTTGAATGTCCGTTGGCCAGCGTCAACAATTTCAGTGCTTACACTCTAGAGGCCACAACTGTAAACCAATCTTTCTCAAACTTATTCTGCTTATATATGACCCTTAGTTCTCGGAGTTCGATTATTGTTGAAATCCGACCATTAGGGCAAGAGTTGTCTGCCTTTGATGAGTTGAAAATGTCATATCTAGCAAAGTTTACAGTCTAGCAACAACATTTTCCAATGGATTTTGATAATAGGTGCATTCAATGTAAACGTAAAGAGTATCCTTGCTTGAAGAAGTGCACTTATTGTTGAAATAGGATCATTGTGGTAAGAGTATTCTGCTCTTTGTGTACTTGCATATGCTAGATAAGGATTAATTTTACGCTCTATTGTTCACAAAGAATGGATTTAACAAAACCTTGTAAAACTATATATGGCTGTAAGTTCTAAAATTTTCCATTTATGGCCGACATTTGTCAAATTGATATTTGAATAATCTGCCCTTATTGTGTTAAAAATGCCTTATTTGACGGTGTTTACACTCTGGAAGCTACTGTTTGAATGGATTTAGATTACACTGTATAGAAATATGAGTTCTTGAAGGTGAATGGTAACTGCTTAACTGCTTCAAGAGTTATCTGTCCTTGAGGTACTCGGATATGCCAGAAAATGCTATAAATACATATAGTAAAGTATCGTTTATTCGTTTTCGCTTTTGAATGGATTTTGGATAAAACTTTATATAAATACAGTCCACACTCGTTAATCCGAATTTCATGGGACCAAGAAAAATAATTCGGATTAACGGGAGTACGAATTAAGCGATTGGATCGATTACAGTCACCTTGTATCAACTTTGTCATCTCCGGTCATCGTTTTTGATAGGGTGTCCTTCCCGTAATATTTCTTTTCAGTTAATGCATATACGTAAAAAAAGTTATTTTTTTTGTTTTGGCTTAATACTTATGCAATAATAATGATGTGCTTTAAATTTGATAACTTTGTTTAATCCCATAATCCAGTTAATGAAACCAACTAAACACAAACCTCTGTTTACTCTCTGCTACTTACGGACATACGCGTCGGTACCCATATGTGTATTCATAAAGACATTACACACTAGATACATGAACAAAACGGCACGTTTTACGACAACGGTTTTGATAACACCAATCATGAAATACATTATAATTTATCTAATACATTTATGTCATAAATATTAAATCGTAACAAAAGCTTGAAACTTCGAAAAACGGCGATAATACTTTTTCCGCATTTGTAAACGATTTACGTACGTACATGTACACACAGCGTTCAAAGTGAAGAAGCGATCTCAATATCGCAAAGAAGAATATGGTTACAAACATTTGAGCAACGTATGTCAACACCTTCCGCTTGTGTTTTTAAAGATCTCTACAGTTACTATTGGATATAAATGTGTTTAATTGGCCAATACTGCAAACATTGTGTACAGTCTTTAGGCGGTGTAATTAGTTTTCGCGAGTGTTTGGCGACGGTATGGTCTCAGGTAATTATGACCAGTCTGACACCGATCGAGGTGTGAAAATTGCACTTCGGATTAAGCGTGTCAATTTGAGGGTAAGTCTTTTCAAAGGGACCAGATTAATACTTCGGATTAACGGAAAATTCGGATAAACGAAATTTGGATAAAGCGGAGTTGATTTATATAGAATAAGAAGGGGAAAGATCGGGACCGGGAGAAAAATTTGGTTTAACGAGAATTTCGGTTTAAGCGAGTTTGGATTAACGAGTTTGGACTGTATATAATTCTGGCTGCAAGTTGTCTTAATCAGGAGTCGTCTGCCCTTGATGGCTAAAAATACTATATTTAACAGTGCAGATATAGTTTTTAATTCATTTGGATTTTACTTTCACATACTGGTAATATTTTATATGAGTACATGTATGAAGTAAGAATTTAATCCATTTACTCAGAGAAAATTGATTCATACCTTGGATGTTTCGGTCGCAAAGCCTTTATCAACACACTGAGAATGTTTCAGTTTGTATCACGTGACTTTGAGTCGTCGCGTGATACCAGCAGAGGACTGTACACTGCCGGTGGTATACCTGTAACGCAGTTGAATGACCCACCCGTGCAAAAGGACCCGGGTCTTTATACTACGTAGAGAAATGACCCCAGACCGTGAGGGGGTCATTCTTCTACGAGT
This sequence comes from Gari tellinella, assembly GCA_922989275.2. NCBI lineage: Eukaryota > Metazoa > Mollusca > Bivalvia > Cardiida > Psammobiidae > Gari > Gari tellinella. The sequence continues at coordinate 33,280,194 of OV277868.1, read as the reverse complement.
CGATGGGGTCCTTTTTCTGCATTCTGGGGTCATTTTTATACGTAGTAAAATGACTCGGGTCACTGTTTTACGTTGTGGCATGACCCATGGGTCATTTTAGCATGTGTGGGTCATTCTACTGCGTTACACCGGCAACTCCAACCCCTCTTCCCTGTTGAGAGATGGTTGCCGCTGTTTGATGAGGATGGCTTCTAAGTTCTTTCACTCTGCGCGTTATGTGCATGTCAATGGTGGCATGTCTTCTGATGATAGTACTTTGGTTTTCAGTTTTCAAAGTCACGTGATACCCACTGACAACTTCTCAGTGTGTTGATGAAGGTTTTGCAACAAAGTCGAAATATCCAAGGTATGAATCAATTGCTCTGAGGAAATGGATTAAATTATTATTATGGACAATCCAGAGCAAGAGAACAATCTACATTGTTGTATATAATGATAATAATAATAATAACAACGACTTTATTTCATGTGGATTACATATTTGGTATCGAACAAACAAACCTGTTTTCAATATGGTCCACAAACAAAATTAACATACATGTATATAAAACACGATGGAACACAATTACAAATCAGTATTTTTAAACCTTTGCAAACAGAGTGGACCCTGAAAAGACAGTTCCTGTAGGAGCTCTCCACAGGGACTACTCTGTTTACTTAAAGAATTTTAAAGATTAAGCTGAAAATGATAATGCATAAGTGTCATTCTGAGAATTCAAGTTTTGTTATCTATACAAAACGACGATTTAACAAATAGGAAAGATCTAGATCAATGAAATTTCATAACAAACGGGAAGGAATATACCAAAGATACTTCAAACCAATATGAGTATAAGTTCTTAGATAGGATCAAATTTGGGTAAAATCAGATAGTTTTGTAAGCCTTGGCTTGTTTCGAATATGGATTAAACGTAGAGGTAAAACTTTTAGGTTCAATTACGGCAGGTGGGCGATATCATGGCCTTCAATGTTTTAATATGACTGAAACCCGTTCACTGCCAATCGCATCAGCAGTTGCATTAGCAAATGGTTTATACACAGATCAGACGCCAAGTAAATCTAGTTGTTATGTTAGTCAAAAATGCATAAATTCTGAAATTGGAACCCAAACCGGTTATAAGTAGACGAAATTACGGCAGTGGAAGTGTTCATTTCCTTGTTTTAGTCAACTTTCAATTAAGAAATGAACTGAATTTTTTCTGTGTTTAAACAAACTAAAAGACAGAAAATTATCGGCAAATTCCATGAATCGCGCTAGCGAGTGGTAAATTTGCATCTATCATTTTATGTCGTTTATTTCGCTTAAACCCCGGAATTATTTAGTTCATTTCTTATATTTACATTATATTTGCTGTAATTTCTAATAGCAAATGAACATATTATCAATATGCTTGTATGTTTACTCCTTATTAGAGGTTGGTAGACCCATAAACCCCGCCTCAACTGTGAGTATATCAACAAGTCTCGCCCTTAAATACGAAATAAACGTCACTGCACTTTGTGTAATAGAATTGAATGGGGGCGAATGTACATATTTTGGAAGTGCCTAATAGACAGAGCGCACCATTCTCTATAACTGTGTTCATTTCCTTGTTTGAGTCAACTTTCAGGTTGGTCGAACTTGTGGGAGATTTTCCGGCTCTACGACAAAGAAATCATATCAGAACGATGCCGTGGTTTTTTAAGTCCATGTTAGATTTGTGGAACCTGGTCCCTTGGTTATTGAGCGTTTTAGATGAGTGAACTCGTTCTTAAGTTTAAGAGTCTGAGATCGTTCTCAAGCTTTTGATCGGTCATATTTGAGCTTTAAAATTTGTTCAAATCTGTCCAATCTAAAGTTAAAGAACGACCTAGGTTAATGTTGGTGAAGTATAATTTTCTTGACTTTTCGATTTGCAAAACAGAGGTTAGGCGTTTTACATAGGTAGATGGGATTAACGTCCTGCCTATGTTAACACCTAACCACTGTTTTGCAAATCGAACAGTCAAATAAAGTATACGTCAAAAAGAAGACCCACCATGTTGCACACATGTCACGGAGAATGGCATCAAGCGTATATAATATCTTGACTGTTAAGTTGTTAACCGTCTTCAAACAATCTACAATATAAGTATGTACTTATACAAATTCTAACTTTAATGCAATACTATGCAAAACCGGGCAAGTTCAATAATTGATCTTGCTAACATTAAGAAAATCCAGAATGAGGCCTTAAGTAGTGACATGTGTAGTTTATTAGAATTTAATTGAATCTCGGAGGACTGACACCAGTCCTCCGATATTGAATTAAGTTAAAACACATATAAATTCTAATGAAATTTTAGTACTTTGTATCGCACAACTGGGGCGTTTAAAAGGATGTACAGTATACGGTGTGTATATGCCATGCCTTGTGTTACTATTGTTATAATTGTTTTGTACATTTATATGGTCAAATGTTGGCCGATGCGATGGCACACAATATCATGACATATTCGTACATAATCAATAAAAAGAATCATAGCCATTACAACGGTAGCTAGTCTTTGTTCTTATTTATATGTACCTTGTGCGGATTGAGAAAAATTTAAGCAAGCAATAAACAAGTGGTATTTCTTAACCCTTTCCCTTATAGATAGCACATTCATTTTATTCATCCGCTGAAGAAAACAGTTCCAAATTATACCGTAATGAATATGTGTCATATTTAATACTTTCCTTATTCTAGCAGTTAATAGCTTAAAGCAGGCTGAAAGTAAAGCAGAATGCGCCTTAGGGCGCATTCTGCTTTACTTTCAACCTGCTTTAAGTAGTCACATATCTTCAATACTAGAAACAATGCTATCAGGTAAAGGGTTAGAGTCAATACCTTTTGACCCTAATCAAAGCAATAATTATTCAAAATCACCCTAGTTACAAATAATTTAGCTTTTGAATCATGAAATTGAATGTATATATATGTTAAATGACTTCATGAAAATGAACAAGAAAAAGGTTGATTTAATTTGACCCGCAATGTCACACTTTTGTGTAATTATTTTGATTATCACCCATTTCGCAAAATCTCGGTAGAGGTTTATTGGACTAAAGATTGACCAGAGCTGCAAAGAATAGGTTGACGAATCAGTACATGGATTTAACCCATTACCCCATAAATACGCCTTTTTACACCTTTAATTAATTCCTCTACTGAAGAAAATAGTTCCAATTTATACTGTCACAAATAAAAATCATAAGAAATAGTTTCTATATTGTAGAAGATAATAGCTTAAAGCAGGCTGAAAGTAAAGCAGAATGCGCCTTAAGGCGCATTCTGCTTTACTTTCAACCTGCTTTAAGTGATCATCTATCTAAAATATGAGAAATGGGGTAAAGGGTTAAGCGGACGTAATTACTTCTCGGAGACAACAACAACAACGGCAACGGCAACGGCAACGGCAACAGGAACGGCGACGCCGACGCCACGACCGGGTGACAACATAAGCTCTCCTGGACATTCGTCCGGCGAGGCTAATAACAGACTATATATTAAGTAAAGGATTGATAGTTACGTTTCAGGCATTTGGACTGAAGAAAACCATCGATGCGAATGTCCGTCATTTTTAATCCTATATACAATATTTTAGCCTGGTTTTGGAACTGCCAACTAGCCAAAACGTTAACCCTTTCACTGCCAACAGTGCCTAAAGGCGACTTTGAAAACAATTTGGATCCTGATCAGACGTTTCGTCAGATCTGGATCCAAACTGTTTGACATTCGTATCGACATTTCTTTAGTCAAAACAGTCCTTAATCTGAATTTAAAAATATTGCAGACGACACTTCTAATGCAGACGATATTTTCACGGTAAAAGGGGTTAAAGCAGACGATAAAACTTGGCAGGAGAAAGACTTAACTGTTTATTGGCTTGGAATGCTATTAGAACAACTGCTATAATACAGTGGAGAAACTGTTATTCTTTCCCAATAAACGCGTTTACGCTAAAACTATTATTTGCAGTGCAAACAGTTTGGAGCCAGATCAGACGCCGGGTAACCCGGCGTCTGATCAGGCTCCATACTGTTTGCCACCAAGATAAACATGAATTATCAGAATTGTCCAAAAATTGTATTTTTCTACGTTTTAGAGTTTTGCGTTTGCGTACGTTTGCGTTTAAACGGGAAAGAATAACAGATTCTCCACTGTAGCAGCATGGGTTTTGACAACTACCACTTTGGTCTATGATAAAAAGGCAAAAATCTTGTTAGCAGTTTTAATTTAGATTGAACAGCAAATTTCAAGTTGAAACGGTAAGGGAACAGCGTAGAACACCATTGACAATGTACAATGTAATATAATCGACAATGTCATGTCCTTGTGCATTCATTGAGATATTGGGTCTCCATGAGTATACATATGCCGGAATAACCACAAATGATAAAACAGGGGGAGTGGTCAAATGACGAACGAAAATGCATTTATTAACATTTTAGAACATAATGCCCTCCAGTTGACACTGTTATCACTTTGCCGTAGCCTCATTTGTGCCCATGTAAGGATTTGCAGCGTCCCCTCCCTACAACGGCCCTCCCAACAACGAACCCCTCCTTACAACGACTCTTGCCGCAGTTCCCTAAACAAGTCAATTATGTCTAACGCTTTTTACGGCTGCAATGTCGTCTGCTTTAAATAGTCGTCTCCTGCTTTTCTCAAAGTTACAATTTTGATAGAAAAATACTTAATGACGAGTGACAAACAGCTTGAATCCAGATCAGACGCCGCGTTACGCGGCGTCTGATCTTGATTCAAGCTGTTTGCAAGTGTTAGCCAATTTCCTTCCCTATCACGACTCCTTCTGAACAACGCACACAATTTTGTTTTCCCATTGGATGTTGTTGTAGAGAGGGAGTGCTGTACAAGTTGTTCCTATACACATGCTGGTCTAATTATGCCTCCAGGTTCGTCTTCACTATAACGCAGGCATTTTATGCAATTTTAATCATTTTGGGACCTGAGATTTGATTCACTATAAGCAAAACTGCACTATAACCAAATTCACTATAAACATCAAATTTTGTATAGGCTATAGAGGCTTTTCGCCGGGGAATCGATTTCGCTTCACTATAACACAAAATTCACTGTATCAGAGTTCACTATATCAGAGTTTTACTGTATATTAAATCAGGTTTGGTGGGAACTGTGAAGTCAGTAGTTTTAGAAAATTAGAAAATTTGTCAAGAGAAATATGGCATTGGTGTATCGAAAGAAACATTCATATTAATGCTGCATACTTACCAGGAAAATTAAAAGTCGAAGCAGACAAAATGTCTCGGTAATTCCATGATGATTTGGAATTGTCCTTGTCGGAACATATTTGTCAGCGGATATATTCTCTTTATCAAGGTATCTGTTAACTTACATGTATTTGCATCAAGACTGAATAATAAGACAACGAAGTATGTCTCTCGGCTGCCAGACCCCAATGCTTGGGCTGTAGACGCTTTTTCTATTGAGTGGTCTAATGGATTATTCTATAATTTATATTTGCACCTTCAGTTTGATTGAACAACAAAAGATAAGCCAAGACTCTACGGAGGCAGTGCTTGTGGCTCCAATCTGGCTAACTCAGTCATGGTGGGCAAGTCTTCTGCATATGATGTGGAGAATTGCAAGACACTGCCAACTCCTCAGGAAATACTGAAATTGCCACACAAGCCGAAATACAAACACACACTTACAAAAATGAAACTAACTGTCTTCCGCGTATCAAGGAAAAAGTTGAAAAGCAGAGGAATACCGAAAGAGTCTCGGGTCATTATCGCCGACTCGTGGCGAGAAGCAGCAAAAAACTAACAGACAAAGATCCCTTTCGGCCATCTGTAAACACATATTAGCTTTCCTGGTTTCTCTGTAAAACAGTGGACTCAAAAACAGTGTACTACAAACAATAAGATAAGCTGTAAACAATTATGCATTTTTCAACCTAAACGCATATTTCGAAACCTAAACGCGGGCCCATACTTTAAGGTCAAGGTCACGTGGATGAGGTATTGTCCATATACATGCATACCAAATATAAAAGCAATACCTTGAGGGACATATGAATTATAAGCATTTTTCGAAACCTAAACGCAGATTTCGAAACCTAAACGCTGGCCCTAAGCTCAATGTCACAGGGATCAAACGTGTGTGTTTCTGATAAAGTATTGCCCACATAATTTATTATTATTGTGCATATCAAATATGAAAACAATACCTCAATGGGGCATATGAGTTATAGGCATTTTACGAAACTTAAACGCAGATTTCGAAACCTAAACGCAGGTCCTAAGTTCAATGTCAATGTCACAGGGATCAATTTTTTGTGCATGATAAAGTATTGTCCGCATACATATGCATACCAACTATGAAAACAATACCCCAAGAGACATATGAATTATACGCCTTTTTAGAAACCTAAACACTGCTTTCGAAACATAATCGCGGGCTAACGTCATGTACATTGTTTACTAATGACAATTAAAAAGTCTATCCTTGGCGGCTTACAGTTAGGCATGTGCTTTGCCCAATTATTCTGGTGAGAAAACCATGTCAATAATATTCTTTTCTTCGACTGTTAAATCTGGATGCCACAGATCTACAATGAGTACTGCCCGGTCTAGAGATCGCCTAGATCTGGTGGTTAGTAGCGCCGACTGTTCCTCAGTCAAAGTCCCCGTATGTTCAACAGAGTGCAAGAAAGAATCATCAAATACTAGGCACTGTCCCGCCTCCCACGTCACCGTCTCGTCTGCAACTTGCAGCATACACTCCGGTGTCGTCTGCAAACCTGTAATATTTTACGTTTTCATAATTATTCATCATACATGTATTAGGTACTTCTCTTAACCCTTAGCCCGCCAAATAAATTGTCGTCTGCTATATTTCTCGTCTGCTTCAAGTTTCAAAGTGCTTCAAAGTTGCTCAAAATTGCTGAAAATGTTGTCCGAGTGTCAAACAGCTTGGATCCGGATGAGATGCCGAGTTACTCGGCGTCTCATCCGGATCCAAGCTGTTTGCATATGGAGCTATAGTCGTGACTGGCAGGCTAAGGGTTAAAAAACACTTAAAATATGTCTTTCATACAGGTGACAGATTCATAAATGCAGGGCATAGAATCGTCAATGTTTGAATTAAAGCAAGTTCGAATTATCCAATTTCGACTGTACCAGTCCCCTAACTAGTATATAATTATGAACAGATTATATATATGCCTTTATCTGAAGCAATACACGATACAAGTCTAGAGAGTTCTAGTTGTACATTCGGGAAACTGTAAAAGTGGTAGAATATAGCATGGAAAGGGGATGGCGTCAAGAGTAATTTGACATGTGGGCATTGCTAAGATGGTAGGTCTAGATAGCTCCAGACCGGAAGAGGATCTGGTCAGCAGTCCGACTGATTTATTGAAGGAACATAAAATTGAATGTCCCGACTGCAATGCTACAATCACCCAGAAAGTTCCTGCACATCCGTTTTCTTTGTTCTGCGCCAATCTCCTTTTTTCTTATAAAAATCGCCAGCCAATCATATTCTTCTGAGTGTCCTATTAACTCTTTCACGGAAAAGTAGTATCGTCCCGCTTATAGGCGTTCTTTTCAAACAGTGTACATGTGAATAATACACTTGTCCTGTGCAAACAGTGAAGACCCAGATCAGAGGGCTCCGAAAGGAGCCCTCTGATCAGGGTCTTCACTGTTTGTCATAATGCAAAACATTGACAAAAAGCAACCCTTAAAAGTCAGAAATGGACTAGACTAAAATGGAAACTGGAATTTTCCATTTAAAGTTTTAGGAAGGAAAGAGTTGACCCATTACCCCATAGCCTGTTTCTAATTTTGAAGACGGATGATCACTTAAAGCAGATTGGAAGTAAAGCAGGATGTGTCTTAACTCTTAAGACACATTCTGCTTTACTTTCACTCTGCTTCAAGCCACCATCTGCTACAATACTGAAACTATTTCTTATGCTACATATTCATGACTGTTTAATGTGGAATTATTTTCTTCAATGGAATAATAAATTATAAACGTATTTAAAGGTGTATTTATGGGGTATTTGGTTATAACTCTTTAACGGCAAAGTAGTATCGTCTGTTTTTTAAAACCTCTCAGCAGATATTCCCGTTTGCATTGATACTTCTTCAATTTTTTTTCAAGTTAGATTTAAGGCTTTTTGACTGAAGAAATACTGATACGAGTTTGAAACAGTTTGGATGTTGAACGGACGCCGCGTTAGACGGTGTAGTTTCCAAAGTTGCCTTTTGGTGCCATTGTCAGTGAAAAAGAGTTTAAACAGACCTCAGGTTTACTATCCATCAAGTGTCAATAATGATACAGTTTATTGAGTTTAACTCTTTCCCCCATATAAGCGACTTTTAGCGTATTTATTTTGTTCCTCCGCTGAAGAAAATAGTTCCAGGTTATACCCTCATGAATAATTACCATATCAAATATTTTATATAGCCAAGTAAATGATAATTTAAAGCAGGCTGAAAGTAAACCTGCTTTAAATGATCACCTTAATTTAATGTTACAAATGGGTTATTTGGTAAAGGGTTAACAGTATCATGCGCATATACTATATATATCTATCTACCAAGAGCGAGGTATATACTAACCTATATGACAGCGTATTCTTATATTGGTAGGTCCATAATGTTCCGTAATTAGTGTCTGTGGTTTAACAACAGAGAACATTACATTACTGAACACATTGTTTCTCATTCCTGAGGGTAAATTGTTGACAAGTTTCATAGTTTGTGGACAGAGCTTTGCATTTTCATGAACTAGTATACCCTGGTTGATTAAGGGAAACACGTCCCAAGACCCCAGTGGCGTAGTGTTAGTGTTCCAACCACCACTGTCTCTATCGGGGAGACTTTTGAATTCCTCAAATATTGTTGTATATCCATCTTCTAAATGAGCAGAATCCTCAAAGAAGGTCTTGTCCCACAGTGGTACAGATGATAAGCACTTGTAGAAGAAGACGTTTGGTTTTTGGTCTAAGTGTTTTATCCTGCGTCCAGTGTGTATAACAGAATCTTTAATTTCAGCAGCAATATCATCATTTGTTAACTCTGCTAGTTTTTGAAGCGCGCGTTGTAAGGTAACTCTGTACTTGTTACACCTCACACACGCCTTGTCATCGCATGTGATATTCTTTTCATCGTCAACTGTTATAAGATTAAAATTGAAGTTTCTTTTGTAATAAAAACAAATCCCAATTAGTGCAAGAAAAATAAAAACAGCATTATCAAGAGATAGCTCCAGCAAATAGTACAGATCAAGCATAGTCAAAACGAAAGTAGAATTGTAAACGTGTATTCGCGCTTCGGTCTAATCGATATCGTAACTTTGAATTCCACTTTTTTAACCTTTTTTATGTTCCGTGTATGTTTTTTGTTTTTTATAGATAGATTATACAGTAATGTAAATATTCTTTTAATATCGTCTGCTATCAACTAAAGCCGCACATATACGTTGACATGTTTAGAACTCTACATTCGAACTTAGAATGGGCCGAACAGAATATGGCAGGTGCTTGTCGGGTTTACATTGTTTATCTCTAAAAACAGCCCTTCAGATTGAAAGTTTCGTCATCATCAAAAATCACTTTTAACAAAATCTTGATATTAAAGAAATATGTCCGATCCTTTTCATCATATGTCTACATATTTTACAGACATAGAGACTTTGCTACTTTTTACTTCTTTTTGTTCTTGTTGCTATAAGCAACTAATGCAACAATATGGCCGCCGAATGTTTATGAAAGTAGTTCGATTGGGAACGATATCACTCCGCGCTTAAATCCTCTAGCTTGAAGACAATTTAATATCTAGATTTTGAAATAAAAAAATCATTTATTTATTAGATATATTTCACATGATTTATACTCATAAACAAATCTTTAACTGATTTTTAACATTTCAGCAATATTTCTAGTGATATTTCTTGGGTCTGCTTTTCGTCGCGTAGATTAAGGTATGTTTACGACGGGAACTTGCCGAGAGAACATACAAAAATTTGTTTAGGAATGGAGTTTTAAGAAAAAGCAAGATAAAATGGATGACGAAAGAATAGACTGGATCCGGCACCAAGTCTACCTTGCTTTAGATATCCAAGAAATTGATGTGTTCGAAGAGCTTCTTGATCGTGATGATGGCGTTTGGGAGAGAGAACTTGGAAAGTTTCTGAATGACACTCCAGTGGAAAATGAATCTTCCATACTGTTTTATAAACTTACAAAAGAGGAGGAGGAAGAAGTAGAGGTAGAATGCGGTAAGGAGAATTATGATTCTTTAAAAAGACATACATGTAGTTCTTGCAAATTGTAAATTCTTTTGATCAGCCATTTTCAGTTTCACTGAACATGCTGAATCAACTTGTATTTCAAGGTTCAGTAAGATTTTTGTGCTCCATGCTTTTAACATGTTGGAGAACATGGTTGTTCTGTCCATTGTTATACTGTAAAGAAAATTTTACAGCTTTGTCTAGCAACATTCACTAACTAGCGAGTATACTAGCTAATGCAGTATTTTCATGTATGGTTTGCATGCCACTGCATGGGTAGCAGAAGCATTTATTGAATTAAATGTCTTGTTGAATAGCGTGCAGATAAAAATATTTGATATATTTTTTAGCAGAATTCCAAGTAAGTATCTCAAAATCCTTAGGACTCCACCAACTGTAAGGTTAGAATAGTATGTCACATTGCAACGGTTCTAATGAGTGTTCACGCCATAGTGTTTGGTGGAGGCATAAATGAGAAAAATGTTGGAAATATGTGGTTTACGCACTCTTTAATATCTGGATCCCTGTTTTAGAACCAGAGATACCTGATATAACGCAAGAAGAGGAAGGGGCAGAAGGAGAGGGTGGGGAACATGCACAGGCAGACAACACTGCAGCCCCAGCTGAAGATGCAGAACCAAAAGAACAGGCTCTTGGTGTTTCTACACCTACACAGGATGCTGAGGATACTCCCAGAAAAGGTGAAAATATGTACAAAACACTAAGTTTACTTTTGATTTTCTTAACAATATATTACAAAAAAATAGAAAAAATTGAAGACCCAGATAAGTGGACTCCTTGTATATATTATATGGGACTATTAGGAGTCCTGAGGACTCCTCTGTCCAAGATCTACACTGTCTGCTTAGGACAAGAATACTCTGGTCATGATAACAAACGGAGACAATTGTGTGTTAGATGAAACCTGTTCAAATTTTGAGTATTAAAAAGCATGGGAGATAAAAAAAATATTTCTTTAAAACAAAAGATGCATAATTATGATTATGATAGCATGGAGAAAGGACAAATGGAGAAGTATCCGGCCTGCTCGCGATTTATCGTGTCGTTCAATCAGCGGCGCTCGCTGGCGGCTAGAAAACAACGTTTTTCCGAAAGTTTGGTGTTAATAGAAATGCTTTTAATGTTATCTTTTCGTTATAAATTTTAAAACAGATGTTTTATTAGACCATGATCTCACGACTAGTACACAATTTGAGGCGATAGCTTATAATTTGTTTGTTAAGTGAGTTTGTGAAAATGAGAGAGAAAACGTACAGTACTGTATTTTCCGTTTTTCCTACGAAAGTTCGGTGTTAATAGAAATGCTTTTAATGCTATCTTTTCGTTATAAATTTTAATACAGATGTTTTATTAAACCATGATCTCACGACTAGTACAAAATTTGAAGCGATAGCTTATAAATTGTTAGTTTAGTGAGGTTTTGAAAATGAGAGAAAAACGTATTTTTTCGTTTACCTACGAAGTTTGTGTGTGTCTATATTTCTCTGCCACTGTCTGTATTTATGTCTCTGTTTCTCTTTGTGACTGTCTCTCTGTCTGTCTGTTTTTCTCTTATCTCTGTCTGTCAGTCTCTCGCTTCTTCTTTTCTGTCTCCATCTTTCTGTATGAATGTCTGTCTGTCTCTCTGATGATCCTCATGCGGAGAAAAGGTAACGTGTGTCATAAAGAGCTTAATTTGAAAAAGGGGTAAACTATATTTCAAGAGACATACTCTATGAATCCGACATTTTCGAGCCTGGTCTGGATTACAACTGTTTGCAATTGCAATAGTCATCGTGTTACTGGTATTCAGTAATGAGAGGGTTAATCCAGTCATCAACCAAACCAGGTGCATTGATGTTGGTTTTTTTTTTTTTTTTTTTTTTTTTTAATTCAATTCTATTATCTTTATTTTTTGTGATTTGTATAATATATAAACATCATGCGGTTACAGAAGTCAAAAACACATGTTAAAGTTACACGCACGGGTAGCATTGATCTTTTTTATTAAAGTGGCAACCCGCTGGTGTCCATCTTCATAGATAATCGGCATGTTCAAGAAGCATGGACTTCATGCTGGGACAGTTTTATGACGCTGATAATTGTCCTGCTAATTTGGTGCGGGTTCTGTATACGGTTACGTAATGTGTCACATTCCTTTGTGATGTGTAATATGGTAGACATTTTGTAAGTAAATAAAGCTAAGGACGAGTGTCAAACATTCTGGATCCAGATCAGACGCCGTGTTACGCGGCATCTGATCTGGATCCAAGTTGTTTGCAAAAAAAAAAGTAAAGTCGCGATCAGCAGGCAAAGAGTTAAGCAGTCAGTAAAATAGATTGCTTAAGGCATTGGCTGCTTTATAATTTACTCCGTTATATAAGACATAAGTAAAGCAGAAAGAAACGGAGATCTCATGTTATCATGTTTGCAATTAATTTCTGAAGATAATGCAAACTGTTACCTCTTTCATAGAAATGGGACGGATAATATGTATATTTTAGTCTGGATGTAAAACTAACCCTAAATTCATTTTTTTGAAGTAATATGTTTATAATTCTAATTTTCCTTTCAATAATAATAATGGTCACATACGACATAATAATACAGTTACAACTTTGGCCGTTTTGGATTTTGGCCGTTTGACGCGCACTCCTTTCAAATGTCTCTTTACATACAAAATGGATTTTTTTTTTGCTTCCAAGGAAATATTTCCTCCATATAGAACATTGTAACAATGCATGAACACATTTTTAGAAGTTTAGAAGTTTGCTTAAGTTTTTATACGGAAGGAATTCTTTTCTTACGCGAGTTGGTCTAGTCATTTCATTAGCCAGCAACCTTTGTAGGTCATCATTACTTTTTTCGCTTCAAGAAAAACCCTGGTATTTTTACAACCGAAAGATAGGTGTCACGGCTTTATATCAAGACCTTTTTTTTTAAATATATATATATATATCGGACGAAAATTATGGATTAAATTCAAGTTTTTGAAACGGGACGTAGTGTATATTTCGCGATCGCCTGCTCTCGTTTATCGACTATTTCATTTGGCCATCGCTCTTTAACTCGCCATAAAATTTGTCGATTTCGAAAATAAACACTTGCATTTTTACAACTGAAAGAAATATATCTAAGCTTTCCTTTAAGACCATTTCTTTGAAAATCGGTGGAAAATTGAGGTTTTTATGAAAGGTTTTGTAACGGGGCGTGATATATTTATGCCCGAGTGCTTGCTCCCTTTTATCGGCAAATTCATTTGGAAACCACTCTTTGACTCGCCATAAAACTGATCAATTTTAAAAATAAAATCTGTTATTTTTACAAGTGAAAGATAAATATCTTAGCCTTCTTTTAAGACCATTATAATGAAAATCGGGTGAAAATTAAGGATTTTATGTAACTTAAACTAACAGTAGGTAACCATTCAACACGATAAAAAACGCGATAGCCCGCTATCGGCGTACCGGTGCAGTTGAATTATCGATCGATTAAGCGTTATCGCACATACAGGTAACGGACGACACCATTTTCGGGAAAATGCAGATTTGAGTATAAGTTACTTCTCCATTTGTCCTTTCTCCATGATGATAGTAATTAAAACTTTCACAGGAAATTTCACGCAGTTTCGCCATTTTTCCCACAGGGACAGGTGGTAAAAAGAAGAGGAAAGGCAGCACAAATACACCAACTGGAGACAAGCCAGAGTCTGAGGCACAGAAGACGGAGGTTCCTCCCACACCAGAGGTAGAAGAATCAAAGGCAGAGGGCGAAGAAGAAGGAGACGGAGACGACAAGGAAGAAGACAAAGCTCCTAAAACAGTAATACAACTATACAGTACAGTAAAACCTCTCTATTAGGACCACTAAAAATAGGGCTTATTGTTTGTATAAAAGACAGGTGACAGCTTAAAGCAAGGTAACAGTAAAACAGAAAGCTCCTACAGGAGCTTTCTGTTTTACTGTCACCTTGCTTTAAGCAGTCACCTGTTCTTAATCCCTAATATTCAACACAATTAAGTGGTCCTAATAGAGGGGTTTTACTGTATAACTAATACATAAAAAAAAACTTTTTTATCGCTGCCATGAAAGAAAATCGTTCCATTTTATACATCCATATTATCATATGAACCACATGAAATAGTTTCTACATCCTAGCAGTAGCTAAAAGCAGGCTGAAAGTTAAACAGAATGCTCCATAGAGAGCATTCTGTTTTACTTTCAACCTGCTTTAAACAACCATCTGTCTTCTATACCTGAAATAAACTAGGGGTGGTTGGCACGGGTAGGGTTAAAAATAAAATACTGGAAGTCTCTGTGAAAGGAACACAATTTCTTGATAAAAACATTTGAACAAAAAAGACATCTGAAGAGGTCTAAAGACAGGTTAATGCTTAACGTAGAACTAGAGTAATTCAAAGAGTTCTTAAAGGACCCTTCTGAATTTCGGTTGTCCTTCATTAAGCTGTGACCTGTATTCACAATTGGCTATCTAACTTCGTTTGAATGGCTAGCCCTTGTTGGAGATGTCTGATCTACTGTCATTTTGCTTTAAACAACCAGCAGTCTTTAATACTTTACATAGTTTTCACCGTCTAAAAATATGGCACTATTTTTTGTACTAAAACATCGGACTACCATTCATTTATCAGTAAAATAAACCGGGTTAAACCCCCTTTATATCATTGATATAGAAATGGCTGTTGGATATGCAATCATTCAAGTTAGTATATCTATGCTTTTATTTTCAGAAAATCATCTTGCAGAAAGTGATTCGCACCTATCTGTATATGTGCTACCAGCATCTACCGGAAGAATTTGCAGACCATGAGTGTGTCTATTTCATCAGAAACACCCCTGGCATGGTCCCACTACCAAACAGCAAGGAAGAGGCAATGGAGACACTGCCAGGCTTTTTCGAGACTGGTCTGCTTAATGGCCATTCTCTAGTCATGTTAGAACACATTATTGCTCAGGTGAGAACATGAATAAGAAGTTGGCAAGAAATGGTGATAGGTGCCTCAGTCAGCTCAATACAGAATAATACAGCTATAACAGTCAATATAGTATTAACCAAATAAGCTGTTTATAACATTAAAGACAGGTGATCACTTAAAGCAGGTTGAAAGTAAAGCAGAATGTGCCTTAAGGCACATTCTGCTTTACTTTCAGCCTGTCTTTAAACTACTGTTTGCTAGGCTATATAAAATATTGGTTATTGTAATTGTTCAGGAGGGTATAAACTGGAACTATTTTCTTTAGTGGAGTAATGAATAAACTATGCTAAAAGTCTCTTCTATGGGGGAAAGGGTTAAAGGATCACTACTTGATGTAACTTGGATGTCTCTAAAGACAGATGACCGTTTTATGCAAGATGAAAAAAATACAGTAAGCTTCTATAGAAGCTTTTGACTTTAATTTCAACATGCATAAGGCAACCTAGTTGGTTGCTTAACTCTTTGCATCCTAGCAGTAGAATTATGGTTATCTATTGAAACTGTTTGGATCCAGATGAGACACCCGAGTAGCTGAGCATCTCATCAGGATCCAAACTGTTTGCCACTCTGACCTTTGGCCCATTTTGTAAAGAAAATTTTGAAAAATGAAAGTTTAGAAATGTGGAAGACAACATTAATTGTAGCAAAGGACAGTTATAGTACTGAATGTTCAAAGATTACAAGATTTGACATTATATACAGTGAAACCCATCGAAATCTGAACATCTAAATACCAGAATTCTCTCTAAACCGGACAAAACCCTTGGTCCCGTTTCCAACCCTCTTTATTTTAACCCATTTCACCAAAAATATGCATTTTTACACCTTTAATTTATTCCTTCACTGAAGAAAATACTTTCATGAATATGAATCATCAGAAATATCTTCTATAATTCTAGCAGATGATAGCTTAAAGCAGGTTGGATGTAAAGCAGAATGCACCTTAAGGCGCATTCTGCTTTACTTTCATCCTGCTTTAAGTGATCAGATATCTTGCATACTAGAAACAAGCTATGGGTTAAAACCCCTCTAAACCGGAAACCCCTCTAAACCAGACATATATGGTGTCCCTACACATGTCTTGTTTAGAGGGATTTCACTGTACATATAGCAGGGCTCCAGATAAGGGGAGTTTTTCAAAAACTGAAGTCTCTTTGACTTTGAGACGATTCTAATGAGTAGTAACAACATAGGATTTGGTACTGAAATTAGTGAGAAAATGTTGGATTTGTTCGGAAAACTCCCTCTTATCCGGAGCCCTGATGTAGTATTACTGTTTCAGGTGTACATGCCTCTGCTGTCATACAATCAGCATAGAAATGGAGAAGCCAAGGGAGACCAGTCTCGCAGCAGACCAGACACGCGCCTCACACAACGCTCCGAGGCACATGATGAAGAGAAAGATCAGGGTGAGAAAAAAGTCAATGTCGCAGAGTCAAGAGCAAAAGCTATGCTTAGAGATGAGTTCCTGATTAGCATGCAGAAGTTTGCCTCAAGTATTACAAGAACTATTCAACAAATAGAAGGTGAAGTGAGATTAGAAGTGCCGGAATTAGAACTTAGTGACAATATAGATGAAATTGTAGCAAACACTGAGCTTATGGATCAGATACGTGACGTTTGTCATGAATGGACACGGTTGATTAGAGGGGCCCTTGAGATGCAACTGAAGAAAGTCCCTCAGGGTAAAGGGCCGTTGGCTGAAATAGACTTCTGGAGAGAGAGAAATGCAGCTCTTAGTGCTCTAGTAGAACAGCTGAAAATTCCAACAGTGGCCAAAATGTTGGAGGCCTACTCTCACTTAGAGTCTGATTTCGATGATGTCAAATCTGAATTGAACAAGTATTATGTAGAAGCAAAAGACAATGTAAGGTTTTTGTCAACACTTGAGCGTCATTTCAAGAATATCGCTCATGGAGCAACGTTCCAGGTTGTGATTGAAACTATACCGTCCATGATGAATGCCCTGAGGATGGTGTGGATTATCTCACGACATTACAACAAAGATGAGAGGATGGTGCCACTGATGGAGAGGATTGCCTGGGAGCTGGCAGAGAGAGTGGATAAGGTTATCAACATCAGAACAATCTTCAAGTAAATACGCTAGATTTTAATCTTCTTTTGTATCTTAACCATTACCCCATAAATACGCCTTTTTACGCCTTAAATTTATTCCTAGACAAAAGAAAACATTTCCAATTTATATAGTCATGAATATGTTTTATCAGAAATATTTTCTATATTCTAGTAATAGTAGCTTAAAGCAGTCTGAAAGCAAAGCAGAATGCGCCTTAAGGCGCATTCTGCTTTACTTTCAACCTGCTTTAAGTGGAAACTTGTTTTTAAAAATTATATACAGGCTATGGGGTAATTGGTTAACCTGTTAGCCCGTTATTACTTAAAGCAAGATAAAATATAAAACATAATGCTCCTGAAGGATCATTCTGCTTTACTTTCAGTGCGCTTCGAGCTTCTATCTGGAACGGTATAGGAAATGCCTTTCATGTTTCATGTCCAGGACTTCCTTGCTAGGAATTACCTTTCTTAGTGTGTATTCATACATAATCATTAGAAGCATCAAAAACATGCATTTATTGGGGTAAAATGTTAACTAGCATTATTGCTACAATTGTAATTATTAATTATCTTTCAACTTTGATATTTTGATAGAAAACCCATATTAGTTTTGCAAAAAGACAAAGTTTTACAGTAAAATCACACATGAAAATCTCGATACAAGATTCTAGCCTTTGAATTTAAGACAGGTGGCTGCTTCTTCAATTGAAAATGAGTGATTTTTAAGACTGCTTAAAGCAAAATGCAAGGCTTTACATAAGTTTGGCTCTTTTTGGCTTCTATGTTTAGTGAATAAGACATTATTCTTTCTCATACCCCGGTATTAAATCAATATAATTAAACGGAAACACAATGTAATAAAATGTAGAAAATGACTGAGTTTTGAAAGCTCTAAAGATTTAAACTTAAGTTTGAGTGGCAAAGAGTTTTGAGTCTGATCAGTCACCTTGTTACCAGGTGTCTGATCTGGATCCATACTGTTTGCAATGGAAATAATCGTTTTAACATAAAATGTCTTTATTGGTACAATATAACATCTTCCCTACTATATAAGTGAAACAATTATTTGTAGGGACACCACTGATGAGGTGAAGCGTAGAACTTCAGAGGCTAAGAGAATGCTGCAGGTCTGGAAGGATAGTTACTTTGAGGTTAGAGCCAAAATAGAGCAGTCAGGCCGGGATCAGAGATGGGAGTTTGACAGAAAAAAGCTGTTTGAGAGGACCGACTATATGTCAAACATCTGCCAGAATCTCTACAATGTAGCTCAGGTATGTTTTGTATTAACTTTTAGCACATTGATTATCTTTGCAAACAGTATGGATCCTAATGAGTCACTCTGCATTACGCGATGTCTCATCAGAATTCATACTGTTTGACACTGAGCATATTTTGAAAAGAAATTTAAAGAATTCAATTTTTTAGAACAGAAGAATAGATTAGCCAGCATGCAAAGAGTTAAAACATCGAGTATTTCTGAACAGGCCTAGATATTATTAGTTTCACAATATAGCAAAATTCTATCTGCTAAAACTCTCACAGGCTGCTGTTAGCATATATTGATGCTGTTTTGCAAACAGTGTTGTTCCAGATAAGGTGGAGCTGTCTGATCAGGATAACCACTGTTTTCTTGTAGGATCTGTTTGACATTTTACTCTCTTTTCTGGAGAATTTTTTTCCACATTATTTAGCCAATTCATACCAAAATATTTTATCAATTGACCCTGACCTTTGACTTAAAATTTACTGTACATATTTTTCACTGATCTTCAAGTTGAACATAACTTCTTCAATTTTATATCTACAACCTTTATTTTTGGTATGCATGTTCATTATAACAAGTGCAATCCTGATATACCAAATTATCATACCAACTGACCTTGACCTAATTTTACTGTTGTTGTTGTTGTTGGCGTACCTGTGCTTAACACTCACCTAATTTAACTGTATTTTCACTGATCTTCCAGTGATAATTTTAGAAATCAGATGAATGAGTCCTGGGGATGCACATTCTGTAAAACAATGAGTCCTTGAGACAATTATTGATTTCCTTGAGGTGTAAAATTAAACCAGTATCTCAATTAACTTATTTCTAGTTTTGAAGACAGGTGACCACTTAAAGCAGGTCAAAAGTAAAGCAGAATGTGCCTTTAGGCACATTCTGCTTTACTTTCAACCTGCTTTAAGCTACTATTTGCTTATGAGAAATAAGTCAATAAAGGCAAGAAAAGCTATGGGTCCATGGGACTCACAACTTTTTAAATAATGAGTCCCTGGAAAATTTAATGAGTATAGGACTCGGGATACACAGGTAAAATTATCACTGTCTTCAAAAACAGATGAGCGTTGGCACTGGCATGGGGTGCTCTTGTTATAATTTTCATGATTACAACTATACTACTATTACTATTATTATTATTATTATTATTATTATACTCTTGTAGGTGTTAGAGGAGTTCTACAATATTTTTGGTCCAGAACTGAAGGCTGTGACTGGTGACCCCAAGAGGATAGAGGAGGTGTTGGTCAGAGTGGATGCCCTTGTCACCCCACTGGAAGAGGTAAGCAGTAGTTATAGTACAAGAAATAAACATGTTACAAGTACTGACTCATTATATACAGTTAACCATCAGGTACTTATGGCCAGTACCACAGAAGGGCTTGCTCTCACTTAGGCCCTATCACATGATTGGTGCTGAAGGAGAACAAATGTAAACCAGAGTTTTGAAACAACAATACATTCATGGGTTAACGTTTTACCCCATAGCCTTTTCCTAGTTTAGAAAAAAGATGACCACTTAAAGCAGGTTGAAAGTAAAGCAGAATGCGCCTTTAGGCGCATTCTGCTTTACTTTCAGCCTGTTTTAAGCTATAATTTGCTAAAATATAGAAAGTATTGCTTATGATATATATTCATGACTGTATGAATTGGAACTATTTTCTTCAGTGGAGCAATAAATTAGAGGTATGAATTGGAACTATTTTCTTCAGTGGAGCAATAAATTAGAGGTATGAATTGGAACTTTTTTCTTCAGTGGAGCAATAAATTAGAGGTATGAATTGGAACTATTTTCTTCAGTGGAGCAATAAATTAGAGGTATGAATTGGAACTATTTTCTTCAGTGGAGCAATAAATTAGAGGCGTAAAAGGTTTATTTATTGGGTAATGGGTCAATAAAGCTGTTTTCTTGTACTTCTTTTTTCACCAGGTACCGTTCGAGCCATTTGTGCTGCGCTACACTTCCCAATGGAAGAGTGTCATGGACCACTTTAACCGTGATGTCCTTGCCATTGAAAACGAGGCAAAGATGTTCATTGATGAGTCCTTCCAGTCCCTCAGATCTGCAGAAGGAGCGTTTAACATGCTTCTGAAATTCAAGCACATCAGGTCTCGTGAGGCAATCAACGCTCAGATGATGCAGAAGTTCCGGGACATTCTCGTACAGTACCAGAAGGAAGTGGACACTATGGACAAGTTATTTGACTCCCAGAAGGAGAGCCCTCCTCTACACAAGAACCATCCTCCAGTGGCTGGCTCCATCTACTGGGAGAGATCACTGTTCCACAGAATCAAACATGTGATTATCAGGTTCCAGTCTATGGAAGACATGATGACGAGTGATATGGGAAAATCTGTAAGTGTTTTATTAGAGAACTTCTTTAACCCTTTGGACCCTAGTCAGGCATATAGGGTTCTTTTCAAACTGTATACATGTGAAAAGTGCACTTGTCCAGTGCAAACAGTGACTACCCAGATCAGAGGACTCCTTACAGAGCCCTCTGATCTGGGTCTTCTCTGTTTGTCATAATGAAAAACATTGACAGAACAACCCTTAAAAGTCAGAAATGGACTAGACTTCAATGGAAACTGGGATTGTGCATTAGAAAAGTTTCAGGGAGGAAAGAGTTAATTAATAAGCACTATAAGTAATTAACCTCTCCTCTCATATCTTGTTTTCAATGCTTAATACTGGTAGCTGCTTAAAGCAGACTGAAAGTAAAGCTGAAAGCTTCTTTAGGAATTTTTAAATGGTTGCATCCATTTTCTGATAAATAACTTGTTTACATTGTTTAACATGGGTTTGTCCCACAAATATGATCAAGTCTAACAAAAAGTGAAGACCCTGATCAGAGGGTTCCTGAAGGGTCTTACATTTTTTGCAAATGATGGATAAATCCACTTTCAGCACTACATGAATTAGTTTGAGGTTTCAATGATTTAGAAATGACATGATTTACTCTAACACTGCTTGAAACAAGTATATACAGGAATTGTTTGATTAAGATCTGCACTATTTGCCCATTGCCCTATAGCCTATTTCTAGTTTTGAAGATATGTGACCTCTTAAAGTAGGTTGAAAGTAAAGCAGAATGCGCCTTAAGGCGCAGCCCCATAGCCTATTTCTAGTTTTGAAGATATGTGACCTCTTAAAGTAGGTTGAAAGTAAAGCAGAAAGCGCCTTAAGGCGCAGCCCCATAGCCTATTTCTAGTTTTGAAGATATGTGACCTCTTAAAGTAGGTTGAAAGTAAAGCAGAATGCGCCTTAAGGTGCATTCTGCTTTACTTTCAACCTGCTTTAAGCTATTATCTGCCAGAATATAGAAAAAAATTCTTATGATACATGTTTATGACTGTTCAAATTTGAACTCTTTTGTTCAGTGGAGGTATAAATTAAAGGCCTAAAACGTGTATTTATGGGGTTAAGGTTTAAGATATTTTGAGGACTAATCTTTCAAGAGTTGAAATAAACAGGAAATTTGTCTGAAAATGAGAGAGTTTAATACAAAACAGTTAGCCTTAGTTTTGTTCTGATTAAGTAACATCTTTAAAATAATAAAAATATTTTCAGACCCGAGCCAAATACTTGAGTGTTGGCAAGCAGATGAAGTTTTATGAAGACCAAAAGTATGAGCAGTGGCGAGACCATGTAGAGCAGATACTGCCTTCCCTTCTGAAACGTAACCTGATTGTGAAACCTACCCAGGCCCAGCAACAACTGTTACAGCAGCAGCAACAACAGCAAGCCACAGAGGAAGGGCATGAAGCCGAAGGTAGGTTATACAAAATTATACATAATGGTTATAAATAGGATATGTCATTAGTCGATGTTTAAGACAAGTTGATCTCAAATGAGTCTAGATTTGAAAGTTTATTAAGCGAGCCTTAGTGAGCTTAATAACTTTTCTATTCTAGACGAGTTTGAGATCAACGTGTCTTAAACATTGACAAGTGACAAGATTCTTTTTCTCACATAACCAACGATTTTAAGCTATTTTTGTAAGCAATATGCATTTTTGGAACCCCAGTGACGTCAAAATGCCTTTATAAATAATGACATTATAGTGACGTCATCAAATTGATCTCACACATGTTGGAGACAAGGATATTCATGAGCGTTGTTTGCTATAGAAAACAAGGGTAGTTTTGTGAGAAAATATTTTAATAATTGTCAGCAAAAGCGAATGTTATCTGGTTGTCCCTTAATTTTGACAACCTTATTTTGTCAGTGTGGTTGTTTTGTTTAACCTTCAACTCATAAAAACACCTTTCTAAACATG
Source organism: Gari tellinella (assembly GCA_922989275.2). Taxonomy (NCBI): domain Eukaryota; kingdom Metazoa; phylum Mollusca; class Bivalvia; order Cardiida; family Psammobiidae; genus Gari; species Gari tellinella. The sequence goes on along the minus strand of OV277868.1, from coordinate 33,257,270 downwards.
AAATGTAAATGACATTTCCAGTATCATTTTAGATGAGAAATTAAAGCAGGTTAAAGCTTTGCTTCACACTTGCTTTAGGCAGTCTCATGATTTTCACTATAAGCCTGCTGTAAGTAACCACCTCTTTAAAACACTGCAAAATAAAATGATGTCTTCATTGTGACTATATGTTTTGCTATTTATAATTTTTTTAAAATCAGTAATGCAGCCGAATGAATTGTAACATTTGGACAACCAGTGATATTTTTCTGACAATAGGTAATTATTGTAGACACCAGGGGTCCGTTTCATAAAACTTCGTACTACAAATGTTGTCGTAAGTCAGATTATAAAAGTCATTTCATTATTATGTATTTCTCCGTCTAATCCTGTCTTATGACATCTCTTTGGAATCGTCTTGAAAAGACGATTCCAAAGAGATGTCACAAGACAGGATTAGATAGAGAAATCTGAAATTAATTATATATTTTAAAGTTTTGACTTATGGCCGTTTTTGTCATAAGAAGTTTTATGAAACGGGTCCCTGCTATATTGTATGTTCATTTTAACAAGGTTCAACTCCTGAGAGCGGCATGGAGAGATCTTCACCGTATGAATCTCGGAGTTTGTCATCCCCAATAAGCCGCTCTCGCAGTGTGGCTACCCCATATAGCCAGGCTCAGACTCGAAGCAGTAATTATACTGCACCGTGTGTTCATTGAGTGAGGGTGATGGTCATGCACATTGTAATGAAAATAAACTAGTCCATTTGGAATAGTAGATTATTTCTGATCTGGGTCTTCACTGTTTGCACATGTAATGAGTATATTCAAAACAAGTCAATGGTGTTGAAAGAATTAATCTACATTCTATATATAGCAATTGAATTTTGGGTGTTGGAAAATCATACATCATCCCACATGTACATTGCACAATTTGGCATTTATGATATTTGATTGGAAAATTAAACAAAACTTACCAAGTTAAAGTTTGATTGAGATTTTATCCAAAACAACTGTTACATTGTCATTTTTTTTTCATACTAAGAGGACAGAAGGGTTTGACATTTCATCAATTATCACCCTGATTTGTCTCCTGGTTTCAGGCAATGTCTATGAGGTGAAATATATAGTCGACTTTGACCCAATGCTGGCTGAGATAGTCTCGGAGACAAAGTACATGGAGCAGCTGGGCTTCTCAGTACCAGAGCTAGCTAGAAATGTAGCACTTCAGGTAAGACAAACTACCAGTAGCCCATTACCCTATAGCCCGCTTCTAGTTATGCCCCCACACCACCGGTGGTGGGAGCTATATAGGAATCGTGTTGTCCATTGGTCCGTATGTCGGTCCGTCACGTTTTTCCAGGACATTTGCCTTTTTCTTGAAAAACTGTTTATTTTTAATGTAAATGACCGCTTAAAGCAGGTTGAAAGTAAAGCAGAATGTGCCTTTCAGGCGCATTCTGCTTTACTTTCAGCTGGCTTTTAGTTACCATCTACTAGAACATAGAAAATATTTCTTATGATATATTCCTGACTATATAAATTTGAACTATTTTCCTTAGTGGAGGAATAAATAAGAGGCATCAAAAGGTGTATTTATGGGGTAATGGGTTAACTCTTTTCATGCTGGGTAATTTCTTTTGTCTGCAACAATTGTCGTCTGCTTCTGTTCTAAGAACAGAATTTTTAAAAATTTCTTTTCAAAACAGTTAGAGTGCTAAACAGTTTTGATCGTGATGAGACGCTACATTATGCTGTGTCTAATAGGATCGAAACTGTTTGCAAAAGTTATCCAGCGTGCTCAGAGTAAGATAAAACTAAAAAGCCTGTTTCTAGTATTGAAGACAAATGATCACTTAAAGAAGGTTGACAATTAAGCAGAGTTGTGTGGAACATTATGCTTTACTTTCAGCCTGCTTAAAGCTACAGTCTGCTAGGATATAGAAATTATTTCTTATGTTGAATATTCATAACTGTATAAATCAGAACTATTTACTACAGGGGAGGAATACACTTAAGACATAAATGATAAAAAGGTTTATCACATAACTTGCGGTCTGGGAGTGACATAAAGCCATTATATAAATATCCATCCACTAGTGGAATATCATTTTTTGGGCTCCGGCCCAACCTATTTGTCTACAAGCGCTGCATATAGCTGGATGCCAAATTACGTTGTTTGTAATGACGTCAACGTAAACAATGTAACGTTTTGGCGGTAAATCTATATAGCGGAGGGTCTACATGTACAAGTTACGGTTTCAATCAATTTAATAGGTGCTTAAAACTATTATGTGATAAATAGAATCTCAAATTCATGCTCATTATTTATCATTTTTAATAAACTCGTTGACTAAAATGAATATGACATTCGCCAAGGCTCGCGTCATATCATTTTAGTCAACTCGTTTATAAAAAAATAAAAATAATGAGCACTCATACAAGATCCTCTATGTATTTATGAGGAAATTTGTTAATTGTTTTGTGTTTGTATATTGTAGGATGAGAAGTACATCAAATATGTGGAGAGTCTCACCCACATGTTACAGAGATATAACAGACTCTTGGCCAGTCTCGACCATGCTGAGGTAAAATACAGGCCACCCTCCGTATCTTAGATCCAAAATTACCTTTATTTCTACAGTCGAATTTCATTATTTTGAATTCGCTTAAGTCAGATATAAATGTGGCTTAGCCATGTTTGAACTTTGAATTATGGATATGCAGGGCTCCAGATAAGGGGAGTATTTCAAAAAAAAATTTTTTATTTCTGCATTAAACCCTATGATGTCACTACTCATTAGAATCGTCTCTTTGAGACGATTCTAATGAGCAGTAACACCATAGGATTTGGTATTGACATAAGTGAGAAAATGTTGGATTTGTTCAGTTCACTTATTCTTATCTGGAGCCCTGGATAAGTTAATCCTAAGCAAGTTGGAGATATAAGTTCGACTGTATATATAATGTTATGCATATCATAGGACTTTGTAGGGAATAATACTGATATTTTTTTTATCCAACATGGACAGGAAAGAATTTATTAATATGTCATAAACAACATAAATGGGTTATAGTTCTAACGTATATACACAGGTAAAGGAAAGATTAGCTATAAAGTTATATTTATTAATGTTTTTCTTGTGAATGCTTTTAGGAGTAGTGGCTTGTTGATTTGATAAAGTCTAAATTTGTCATGTCTTTTACAAAGAAAAACAGTTTTGAATTATGCATGTTTTCTAATTTGCAAGTTGTTGTGAAATCATTGTATTAGAATAAATTAGTATTTTATAAGATAAAATATAGTCATCATAAATGACATGGTTAACCCTTTGTTAAGAGATTGAAAGCAAGAGTTGGCATAAAAATAGTATTTTGTAAACAGATGTTCAGCGCTTATATAATAATAAGCACTTAAATAATGTTTATTTTTTTGCAAATAAAGGATCTTGTTTGTAGTCTCTTTAAAGGTGCATGAGTAAAATGAACTATTTTTCATGTGTGAATGCTTAGTTAAGTCCATGTCAGGGCTCCAGAAAAGGGGAGCATTTCAAAATCTAAAATCTTTATATCTGCATTAAACCCTATGTTGTCATTACTCATTAGAATCGTCTCTACAAGAGGATTCTAATGAGTAGTCACACCATAGGATAGGTGCTGAAACAAGGAAGTAAACGATGGATTTCTATAGTTTTACTCCCTCTTATCTGGAGCCCTGCATGTGTAGACATTGCTATTATCATTGTCATAGCTATTATATAGATAGTAGAAATGTTATTGACATGCATGATACTGATAGAGAATGGTTCACAGAAATATCATGATGTACTCTTTCAGGGCTCCAGATAAGGGGGGTATTTCAAAAACTAAAATCTTTATTTCTCAATTAAACCCTATGGTGTCACTACTCATTAGAATCGTCTCTTCGAGACGATTCAAATGAGTAGTAACACCATAGGATTAGGTGGTAAAATGAGTGAGAAAGTGTTGGATTTGTTAAATTTACCCCCTCTTATCTGGAGCCCTGCTCTTTCCCACCAGTGACACTCACTCAATAGAAGATTCTCTATTAAAACAGGTGTCTGCTTCAAGCAAGGCTCAATGAATGCAGATAGCTGCAGCAGCTGCTTCATCTTGTTTTAATCTGTCAACTTTCATCAATAACATTAAACCTTTCATTCTCAATACATGTACTGTTAATGACTCTTGAGTGAGTATTAACTCTTCCAACACTAAGTAACTCTTGTGTCTTATAGAATCCCTTGTGAATCATTTAAAGTTTATTTTAGTTACCAAAACATGAACCAGTCTGCTTGGAATTCTGGGTAGTTTAATAAATACTGGTTTAAATTAGCAAACTGTAGACCCAGATCATAGGGCTCCTATAGGAGCCCTCTGATCTGGGTTTACACTGTTTGCAAATGTAATTAGTATATTTTACAGGGCTCCAGATAAGGGGAGTATTTGAAAAAATAAAATCCTTATTTTTGCATTAAACCCTGTGGTGTCACTACTCATTAGAATTGTCTCTTCCAGACAATTCTAATGAGTTGTAACACCATAGGATCTTGTGCTGAAATATTGAGAAAATACTGGATTTGTTTGGTTTACTCATCCTTATCAGGAGCCCTGTTTTAAACATGTCCATGGTGTTGAAAGAGTTGATAGAGCAATTTAACTGTTTATATAGTATGCTCACTATTCTCTCCTATCATCATCATCATCATCATCATTTCAGTGCACAAGGTGTTCTTAGACTAAAATAAACTACCTGGTATTTATTTCGCCATAACTAATCAATGATCATGGTTCGACAATGTTTATTTTGATGTGTTTGTGAGTAATTATTTCATATTTAAGCCAAAAGATTTAGCTGAGTTGCAGGTATGGTTCGTCATTGTGAGGCAAATGTCCACCTCTTTACCAGGTCTTTTTCTGTTGTTGTCCTATTTCACAATTCAACGCTTACCTTTTAAAGATTTTACCTACAAATTGTGTGATATACAATGTATCTCTACTGTTCAGTACACTTAAGCCTTCCAGTTGGCTTGCGGAATAAAGGGCTTCTGGGGTCTTCATCAAACTGTAATTAGCTGGAAGTCGCTATTTGACTGAAATATAATTAAAAGTGCATAACAAATTCAAATCCAATTCAGCATACTTAAGGTATGTTAGTTTAAGTGTCAGATATAATAACAGATATGTACTTTAAGAACAATGAGCTAGTGAACCAATATTAGCCCTTACAGTGTAAAGACCAAGTATAAACATCATATGCAAACAGTGTAAACACTGATCAGAGGATTTCTGTGGGATCCCTGTGATCAGGGTCTGCACTGTTTGTTATGCTTTGGTATTTTGGGGAAACAAACTTGAGAGTCAATGTAAAAAGTCATCTATCACAGAATGGAAAAGTCCATGTGAAAATTTCAGCATTGTGAGATTATACTATAATGATCATGAAGTTTTGGAACAGTGCTTAAGCAGATTAACAGTCCTTCATAATCGAACTAACATTATTGATTATTGATTATTTAAACTTCTTGGTAGGGGATATAGAATGCCTTATGGCTTAATCTTTAAGTAGTACATTTTTATAGACAGTTTGAAAGCCATTGCAAACTGTGTAGCTCCAGGTGGGATGCCAAGAAACCTGGTAACCGATTTGTTTCCAAACTATGTGATATATTTAGAATACTTTTCCCCCAAAATTGCTGATATATTATCCAAGAAACGTTGCTGTAGATGACTATTATTTGAAGAAAAAATGTCCAAGCTTGCTAAAGATTATACCGTCTATTGGACTTGTATCGATTATGAAATATATGTACATTTGTGCTTGATTGCCATTTTGACCATTGCTATAGACAGTAGTTTTATAGGCCACAACATAAAGCTATCATTGAGTAATATTCATTTGATCACATATTCACTCAATCAGTCTAAGTGTCAGTCACTAGTGTAACAATTTCTATGCTGGAAACCTGTACAGTAAAACCTGTGTTAAGCGACCACTGAATGAAGATGCTTGGTGATCTTTAAAGAAAGGTGACCACTAATTGCAGGGCATTAGTAGGAGCATAGCATCCCTGTAGGAACCGTCTGCCTGACTTTTGCCTTGTATTAATCTAACAACGGTCATAAATGTTACAAATATAATTTTTGTCTTTTAGTGGCTGCTTAATACAGATTTGACTGTATATGTATATGTTGCAAACAGTGTAGACCCTGATCAGAGGTCTCCTTTAGGAACCCTCTCATGATCAGGGTCAAAGCCCCCCCCCCCCCTTTTTTCATCTCCCACTTCCTCCCTTCCTCACCCAAAACAGAGAAAAAATATTGTAAATTTTGAACAACTGCCCATTACCTAATAATTCATTGAAATCACAGGGATTATAAATACACAATGTCTTACACATCTTTATATACTGTAAATTGTACCCATCCTACAGTGGAGAATGTGTTATTCTTTCCCAATAAACGCGTTTACGCTAAAACTATTATTTGCAGTGCAAACAGTTTGGAGCCAGATCAGACGCCGGGTAACCCGGCGTCTGATCAGGCTCCAAACTATTTGGCACCAAGATAAACATGAAATATCAGAATTGTCCAAAAGTTGTTCTTTTCTACTTTTTAGCGCTTTGCGTTTGCGTACGTTTGCGTTTAAACGGGAAAGAATAACAGATTCTCCACTGTATATGTTGCACAATACAGCCTGTGTGTTAAATGTAGTACTAATCACCAATATGACAGTACAGTTCAGCATAAAATAATTCCCACAGTGCTTCGTCATATTCCATTCTTTTTGGGGGTTTTTTCAATGAGGAAAATGTTAAGTTTATTGTATAATGGATTTAATGGAACCCCCTTAAGCTAAAATGACACATAGTGTTGTAAATACATAGTCATATAATAGGATTTGGCACAGACATAACAGAGAAACTGTTGGAAAACTTTTATCCCCTCTTGTAATTAAGTTAATCTGGAGCCCTGTAAACATTTAATATGCACATTCAAACAAACTAGTTAGATTTTATCCTGCTAGGGTCTGTCCTGCTGTGATGAAGGAGCAATAGCAAATATATGGCAACGCTTTTAATTTTACAAAGCAGTTGTGGCAGGGTCTATAGTTTCGATTTAGTTTCAATGTTAACTTTTCACCATTTTTTTACACTATTTTTGCTCCTTTTTATAGGTAGTGATGAAACATCTAATGCAACAGAATTCTTGTCTTATCTTTTGTTCACTTTGACAGCATGCTTACTTCATTAGACTTCATTAAACCCATTTCCCCATAAATACACCTTTAACTTATATCTCAACTGAACAGATAGTTCTACTTTAAACAGGCGTGAAAATGTACCATAAGAAATAAGTTGTATAACCTACCAGATGGTAGCTTAAAGCAGGCTGAAAGTAAAGCAGAATGTGCCTTAAGGCACATTCTGCTTTATTTTCAACCTGCTTTAAGTGATCACATTTCTTTAAAATTAGAAACAGCCTATTGGGTAATGGGTTAAACAAAAACTATCTTAGATCTTCTTATATGTTTTACTTATAGCGTAGTTATTTTGTTTTATAGAGCCTTCTCCTAGAGGACCATGTACGTGAACTACGTCGGGTGATCAGACCAGGAGCCAAGCGTCTTAACTGGAACTCCCTCGGTATCAAAGACTATTGTCATAAATGTGAACAGGTAAATATTGGAAATGATGAAAATCTTCTCTCTTGACTCTCTACATATTTCATTTTCCAAATCTAGATTTTTAACTTGTTACTCAAAAAATACACCAAAAGAAGTTCAACTTTATACAATCATGAATATGCATCATAAGAAATATTTTCTTTATCCTAGCAGATGAGATGGTAGGTTAAAGCAGGCTGAAAGTAAAGCAGAATGTGCCTTAAGAATGTGCATTTAGACACATTCTGCTTTACTTTCAACCTGCTTTAAGTAGTCCATTGTCTTTAAAAGCTATAAACAGGCTATTGGGGAAAGGTTATAGGGTTTCAAAGACAGTTATTTAACAGGAATTAAATTTTAATTGGCTTTGATAAACCTATCTGCATGCTGGGTAATTATTTTTGTCTCCAACATTTGTTGTCTATTACTGTTCTTAAAATATGTTTTTCCAAATTTCTTTTCACAACAAGGTTAGAGTATCAAAACAGTTTGGATCCTGATGAGACATCACTTAACTCTGCTAGCGGCGAATATATCCACCACAGTGATTATCTTTGCAAACAGTTTTGATCCTGATGAGACGCCGCATAATGCGGCGTCTCATCAGGATCAAAACTGTTTGACACTCTAACCCCTTTTTTGAAAAGAAATTTTGAAAATTCTTTTTTTAGAACAGTAGCAGACAACAAATGTTGCAGACGAAAAATTTACCCAGCATGCAAAGATTTAACTGCTTGCAAAGATTATCATGGTTTCACTACTAGAATTCTAAGAGTTTAAGCTGTCTTTTGTAAGCTTGCATCGATATTCGAAGAAAAAGGGCACATTTGTAATCCTATTGGAATTGGTTAAAATTTTGAAGCTAGTTTGAGAATTTCTAAATTATTCAAAATATTTCAACTAGAATAACAGAAATGTTTGTGTGATTTACAACAGCTCAAGATTGTATAATGTAAATAGATACAGTATTCCTTTTTTGATAGAAAATGCCACAACTTTGCCAGTTCCTAATGTGACAACCCCATTATAAAAGTCTCTAGTGAGATTTGAAATGTCATAGAGCTGTTTATGTACTCACTGAGGGAGTAGATAGTTTTCATGGAAACATTCTTGAAGAGACTGAGAGAAGCATTTTAACCCATTAACCCATAATTTTTTTTATAGTTTTGAAAACAAGTAACTACTTAAAGCAGGTTGAAAGGAAAGCAGAATGTGCCTTAGGGCACATTCTGCTTTACTTTCAGCCTGCTTTAAGCAAAAGTCTGCTGGAATATAAAAAAAATATCGTATGGTACATATTCATAATTGTGTAAATTGGAACTATTTTCCTCAATGGATGAATAAAGTAGATGTATCAAAAGGAGTATTTATGGGGAAATGGGTTAATGGTTAACAGTTAACAGGTGGTTGCCTAATGCAGGATAAAACAATTATAAAACTACTGTAGGAGCTTTAATCTGCATTATTTTTATTCTGTATCATTAACCTATAGCCTGTTTCTGGTTTTGAAGTCAGGTGACCACTTAAAGCATGTTGAAAGTGAAGCAGAATGTGCCTAAAGGCGCATTCTTCTTTACTTTCAGCATGCTTAAAGCTACTATCTGCTAGGATATAGAGAATATTTCTTTAATGCTCATTCATGACTGTAGAAAATGGATCAATTTCCTTCAGTGGAGGCACAATTTAGAGGTGTTAAAAGGGTGTATCTATGGAGTAATAAGTAAATGATGTTGAAGAAGTTAAAGATGTTGGTGGAGTTAAATCAGAATATCAGCAAATTTCAGAATATCACCCCAAAAGGAAGGGAACCAAACTTATCCAATTTATACAGGTTGCTTGTATAAAGCTATATAGTGGCGACTACGAGGGTAGTGTATATACAGGGCTCCAGATAAGGGGAGTATTTCAATAACTGAAATCTTTATTTCTGCTTTGAACCCTATGGTGTCACTACTCATTAGGATCGTCTCGAAGAGACGATTCTAATGAGTAGTAATACCCTAGGATTTGGTGCTAAAATGAATTAGCAATTGTTGGATTTGTTCAGTTTACTCCCCCTTATCTTGAGCCCTGTATATATGATACAGAAATTAGACAATAATAAATCAGCCGCTATGCATGTGTCATACTTTATTGATAACTTGTCTGGGATGACGACTAAAATTGCTGTTCACCATCTGACAGGAAAATTGCTTTGTTCATGGATTGCCACTTTAAATAATCTCCCAGTGCCCACCCAGACACATAAAACACTCTATGAAGACCGCGCGTTATCACTGAGAAATACAGTCAAACATGTATTAAGCAGCCACTTTTTGTATATGGGTTAAGATTTTAATAGATGGGTGACTGCTTAATGCTGGTTAGAAATAATGCAGAAAGCTCCTGCATTAAGAAATTGCCTGTATTAAAAGTGGTCCAAGGGAATTTCATATTCTATTAACCCATTTTATGCGTGATACACTTTTAGGTGTACCTCTAGGCAAACAGTTTTGATCTCAGATCAGGCCCCCGATCAAAACTGTTTGCAGCTAAGTCAATATTCTATCAGAAACTGCTAAAATCTTTTGCAAATATTTGAGTTATACCCGCTGCAGACGACATTTTAAAATGGCCGCCAAATAATACCCAGCATACAATGGGTTGAATGGTGAGTTGATAGAGGATAGACTGTAGAGATCACTGTAAGAGACATGGCGTTATCATGGGAAGCCAGTGTTATCACAGGGAATAGTCTGAATGGAGATGTTCTTATAAATGATTGATAAGGCTAGCTGGAGCAAACACCTTTTACAAATCTTTTATATACAGTCAACCACTTCTATGACCAACATTATTTTTCATGTGGGGAAGCTGGCTTGCGGAAGGTCGTAGGTTCTACCCAGTTGCCGATTTGTGCCTGAAACAGTGCATAAAGGGCTTCTAGGGTCTTTCTCCGCCTGTAATTAGCTAGATGTCCTGATATGACTGAAATACTGTTAAAAGTGACGTAAGATCATAAATCAAATCTATGACCACCATTTTATATAGACACATTGTTTTGATGTTTTAGGTAGGTGATTGCTTGAAAAAGGATAAAAGTATTGCAGAAAACTTTCGGAGAAACATTCTGTTAATTTTTCTTTCATCTAACTGCTTGATAAATCTAGACATTTCTTATTTGTTTTATACAGTATAAGCTCTCTTGAGAGATACTCAAAATGTTCCATTGTATTCTGCTTTACTTTCAGCATGCTTTAACCCTTTACCCCATAAATACCCCTTTTGATGCCTCTAATTTATTCCTCAACTGAAGAAAATAGTTCCAATTTACACAGTCATGTATATATTTATCTGAAAAGAGAGCTTCTACTGTATAAATCAAATACAAAATGTCTAGATTTATCAAGCAGTGTGATACATACACAAGGTGGTAGACTGTTCAGTTATTTGTGTCCTCTATTGTACTTTGACGATCAAATAAAACCTCTGTTTAAATATTTGATGGATGTCTTCCATGTTTTTAAGTAGAAAACAATCAAGCTACCCCTGTGATAAGTAATTAGTTAATGCTTTCCTCCCTGAAACCTTAAATGGACAATTCTAGTTTTCAATTTAGTCTAGTCCATTTTTGACTTTTAGGGTTGATTTTTACAATATAAGTCAAAATGACAAACAGTAAAGACCCTGATCAGAGGGCTCCTTCAGGAGCCCTCTAATCAGGGTCTACACTGTTTGCAAGGACAAGCGTCCTCCTTTCAGGCACACTGTTTGCAAATAATGCATTTATATGCGTGACAAGGTTTCAAATAGTTAATGCAGAAGCACAGAAATATTTAAACATTGCTTGCTGCTTAATGCAAAATAGACGTAATGCAGAAAATTTCCTTGCTGCTTATTGCAGGATAGAAATAAAGCGCATAACTTCAATCCTGTATAAATTGCCATTTTTCTTAACCCATTACCCCATAGCATGTTTCTAATGGTGACACTTAAAGCTGGTTGAAAGCTTGAACCCTAGTCATGCATAATTTATATGCCTCATTTGCAAACAGTGTACCTGTGAGGAGTACACTTGTCCTATGCAAACAGTGTATACCCTGATCAGAGCCCTCTGATCAGGGTCTACACTGTTTGTCGTTTTGACATAATTGTATATTGCAATAATCAACCCTAAAAATGTGAAAAAATGGACTAGATTAAATTGAAAACAAAAATTGTATAATCAAGATTAATGGGAGGAACGGGTTAAGGCGCATTCTGCTTTACTTTTATCCTGCTTTAAGCTATCATCTTCTAGGATATAGAAAATATTTCTAATAGTGTATATTCATGACTATAAAATGGAGCTGTTTTCTTCAGTAGAGGAATAAATTAAATGCGTAAAAAGGTGTTTTTATGGGGGGGAAAGGGTTAAAGCCTGTCTGTTCATGTAACAGTTCTCATGAATAGTTGTTGCAACACTTGATTGTCTGTTTCAGTATTGCAAGTAAGTCTAGGGCTGGAATATTCACTGGCTAACAACAAAACCATGAGTACTTTTGCTAAACAATTTGGACCAAGATAAGATGCCAAGTTATATAGCATCTCATCAGATTGACACTCTGACCCTATTTCTAATAACTTTTTAGAAGTTTTCCATTTTTTTTACTGTGGCAGACAACAATTATTGCAGACTAGATTTACCCAGCATTCAAAGGGCTTTAACTCTTTGCATGCTTGGTAAATTTTTTCGTCTGCAACAATTTGTCGCTCTGCTATCGTTCGAAAATTAGATTTTTCAAAAATCTTTTTTAAATTCAGTGTCAGAATGGCAAACAGTTTGCATCCTAATGAGATGCCGCGTTACGCGGCTTTTCATCTGGATCCAATCTGTTTGCAGAGATGATTACTGTGGCAGGCATATCCGCTGCTAACGTGCAAAGAGTTAAATTCTGTGTAATATATAGATGAGCTGTGAGAACATGTCAGTCTGAATCCAGTACCTACTAATTAAGGTCAGCATAATTTCATTATCAAGAGACTGGTTATTGATTTGTCGGTTTTTCCTAAACTTGGAGAATTCAATTATCTCCGCAGCCTTCTTGGTTGTTTATGATAGATTGGTTTCCCACAATTCCTTAACTCTTTGCACGCTAACAGGGTAACCGTGATTAACTTTACAAACAGTTTGGATCCAGATGAGACGCTGAGTAACTCAGCGTCTTATCTGGATCCAAACTGTTTGTGACTTTGATCCTATTTGGAAAAGAAATCTTAGAAAATTTCTTAGTTTTAGAACAGAAGCAGACGGCAGTTTTTGCAGACAACAGATTTACTCAGCATTAAGAGAGTTAATGGTACGGTCCTAATGAAAAACATTGAAAAACACCCGCATTTTTCTTCGCCGTTTTAATTGAAATGATAAACATCAAAAAGGTTGATTTGGGATTGCTCTGGTTTAATTTCCCCCCAAGGAACTGTGTCAAATTTTTGCAATCTAAGCTGTTTGTGTGGGGGATGCAATCTTCCATTTTGATTGTTTGATTGTGAAGAATTGCCAGTGTAGAATTTACTAGTGTTTATTAATTAGTTGGATTCATATCAGATGTAGTAATATTTGAGAAGCACAGAGATTTCTTAACTGCTTAACCCATTACCTCATAGCCTGATTCTAATATTGAAGAGACATGACCACTAACAGCAGGTTGAAAGTAAAGCACAGGTTGAAAGTAAAGCAGAATGTGTATTTACTGTATTGCATTAGCAAGTTTTTTATGCCTCTAAAATCACAGAAATGACAGACAGTATTTGAGCAAGAACTGCTGATGTTTGTATCAGACAAGTTAATCTGTCTACCAACTGCCTTTGTTTTGCTCATTATAGTGATGACAATAATAAGAAAAGAAAGGCTTTATTGAGTTAACCCTGTACTCCATAGCCATAAGTGTAAATAACCTTTAGAAAATAGGTCTACTTTATACAGTCACGAATATTCACCATAAGAAATATCTTAACTCTTTGGACCCTAGTCACGCTTATATGCCTCATTTGCAGACAGTGTACCTGTGAGGAGTACACTTGACTTATGCAAACAGTGTAGACCCTGATCAGAGGGCTCCTTAAGCCCTCTGATCAGGTTCTACACTGTTTGTCATTTTGACATATATTGTAAAAATCAACCCTAAAATGTCAAAAATGGACTAGACTTAATTGAAGACTAGAATTGTCCATTTGAGGTTTCAGGGAGGAAAGAGTTAAGAACTAGACATACTAGTAAACCAGTTACCAGTCATGTGTTCACATGAAATTCAAAAGCTCATTTGTCTTTTCTTCAGGCTATTGCCAAGTTTGAGTCCCTGGTGAACCAGATCCAGAAGAACGCCAAAGACATTGATCAGCGCCTAATTATGATTGAAGGAGCCAACCTGTTTAAATCCCCTCCCAGAAAGTACCCAGACATCCTCCCCAGCTGCAAGGAGTACTTTGAACACATTGAGAAGGAGAGATCAAAGGACTTTGAGATCCTGGCCAGGAAGTACCGAGCTATCGGTCCCCTGCTTACAAAGATGGAAGGCCTAGTGGTGCACACTAACTCAGGACGATCACCTAAACTGAGCCAGTATTACGCCCACTGGGAAAGAAAAGTTTATGATGCCCTTGCAAAGGTACAGTGTTTTGTTTAATTAACCATTTCCCTCATAGAAGCGCCTTTTAGCACATTTAATGTATTCCGTTGCTAAAGAAAATAGTTCAAAATTCTACAATCATTAATACAGTATATACCTTAAGAAAATTTTATATATCCTAGCAGACAGAAGCTTAAAGCAGGCTGAAAGTAAAGCAGAATGTGTCTTAAGCGCATTCGGCTTTACTTTCAACCTGCTTTAAGTGGTCAACTGTTTTCAAAACTAGAAACAAGCTATGAGGTAAAGGCTTAATGCTGACCAAATGGATACAAAACATTCTACATTACTTTTGTCTTGTGTTAACCCATGACCCCATAGCATGTTTCTAGTTTTGAAGACATGTTATCACTTAAAGCAGGTTGAAAGTAAAGCAGAATGTGCCTTAAGGCACATTCTGCTTTACCTTCAGCCTCCTTTAAGCTACCAGCTGCTAGAATATAGAAAGTTTAAATAATTTCTTTTGGTGCAGGTTTCTGACTGTATAAATTGGATCTGTTTTCTTTAATGGGAAATAAATTAAAAGCACTAAAAGGAGCTTCTATGTGGGAATGGGTTAAGTCTGTTTGCTATTAGATCTCAATAAATTCTTCTATAAATGGCTGCTGAATACAAATTTGACTGTACCATTATGGTATACCGTTACAATGCTGAAGTAACTCTTTGAACCCTAGTCCCGCATATAGGCGTCCTTTTCAAACAGTGTACATGTGAATAGTACACATGTCCTATGCAAACAGTGAAGACACAGATCAGAGGGCTCCAAAAGGAGCCCTCTGATCAGGGTCTTCACTGTTTGTCACAATGCCAAACATTGACAAAAACGACCCTTAAAAGTCAGAAATGGACTAGACTAAAATGGAAACTGGAATTGTCCATTTAAAGTTTCAGGGAGGAAAGAATGGACTCTTCTGATTTCTGAGAATCGACCTTCATTGGCTATTGTGGAGTCTTGTCTCCATATTGAAAAGTATGACAAAGTATGTAGACCCTGACTACAGAGTTCTTTCAGGAGTGTGATCTGGGTCTAGGGCTCCAGATAAGAGGGAGTAAATTGAACAAATCCAACATTTTCTCACTCATTTCAGCACCAAACGCCATAGGGTTAAATGCAGAAATAAAGATTTTAGTTTTTGAAATACTCCCCATATCTAGAGCTCTGTGGGTCTATACTGTTAACAAAGGAAGGGTTTTTCCACATTATAAAGGTTAAGCAATAAACAACGGTGTCACTTTCTCTTAAAAAGATAGGGGTCTGTTATAGGGGCTTTTGGTCAAATTAGCCCACAGGGTGTTGTTCATGTCAAAATGATTTAATTTGCTTCTCTGGAAACAGAACCCAAATTAACACTTTCAGCCCACATGGCATTGTTGTAACAATTAAGTGCTAAAACTGTTAAAGGTGGTTTTTTTGCTGTTTTTGGAAACCGGCACAAGTTTAACAGTACTGAAAGATTAAACTCTTTGCATGCTGGGTAATATTTTTGTTTGCTACTGTTCTAAAATCAGAATTTTTCAAAGTTTCATTTTAATACTTAAACGGAGTGTCAATCAGTTTGGATCCTGATGAGAGGCCACTTTATGCGGCGTCTCATCAAGGTCCAAACTGTTTGCACAGATAATCATGATTCCACCGCTAGCATGCAAAATGTTAACAATGTTTCTATCTTCTTTTTTGTAGTTAATACTGCACAATCTGAGGAGATTTGAGGGGGCTCTGCGAGCAGAAAAGCCTCTATTTCAAGTTGAGACCCTTCTGGCAGCCCCTGATGTGGTCCTTCATCCACAGGCCAATGAGGTGTACAAACTGACCCTGCAGTGTGTCAGGGACTGTGTTGAAGGGTAAGGGGACAGAGAAATTGTTACAGTATTTATCTGTGTACAAAATCATTTTTCATAGACTTTCCTTATGTCCACTGTGAACACACTTTACTTAAACCCCCCAAATAAACCAATTTTTCTTTGTCCACTAAACAAACCGTTTATGACCTGTAAAGTATCTGATTCTATTTAAAATGATTTTTTTATATAACAATTCTTACTACTTTACTGTGTAGCCTATCTCTAGTTTTAAAGACAGGTAACTTTGTTTCCTAGCAGCTTAAGCAGCATATATTTTTGTATTCTGGTTTACTTTCAACCTGCTTTAAGTGGTCATCTATCTTTAAAACTAAAAACAGTTGATGGGGAAATGGGTAAATAAAATTTCATGTTTATTTAGAGTTCACAATACACATGTGTATAAATACAAATTTGCAAATGAAATGTTTCCACAGGACTAAACTGTTTGTCCGCTGGATGAATGGAACCTGTATCGAAACTGCACCCCAGAAAGTCGAGGGTGAAGACGAACTTTACCAGTTTACGTTCTTCTCTGATATCTCTATCAACCCGGACACGATTGATCTTGTCCAGACTATACATTATAACATCAAAAACACTCTCACCAACATGCAGAGGTACCTCAACAGATGGAAGAAGTACAGAAGCATCTGGAAAGTTGATAAGGTAGGTAACTCTTGCAAGCTGGTGGTACCCATGATTACCACCCTTCTCTGGTTGACTTGTTCCTTCTATAACTCTTTGCCCGCCAGTGGAGAAACATGATTACCTTTGCAAACAATTTGGATCCTAATGAGAGTTTTATTTATTATGAGACCCCATATTATGCTGTGTCTCATCAGGATTCAAACTGTTTGACACACTGACTCTATTTTGAATTTGATTTTTAAAAAATTCTATTTTTAGAACAGTAGCAGACGACAATTGTTGCAGACATCAATCTTACTTAGTGTTCAAAGAGATAATTAACATTTCTGTATTTAATTGTTATGATTTTTATTCTATCTTTTATTACAGTCTGCCCTTTAACCCATTGTATGCTGGGTAATACTTGGCGGCCATTTTAAAATGTCGTCTGCAGCGGGTATAACCCAAATGATTGCAAAAGATTTAAGCAGTTTCTGATAAAATAATGAACTAGGTGCAAACAGTTTTGATCTGAGATCAGGCCCCACAATGTGGGGCCTGATCTGAGATCAAAACTGTTTGCCTAGAACTACACCTAAATGTGTATCCCGCATAAAATGGGTTATGGAATTGGATTAATTTTTTGTAGTATCGTTTGCATTATACCAGTTTTAGCATGTTATTGTTCCCATTGTTTGATATTCAGAAGATAATATTATAAGTTTAAATTTTGTTACATTTGCTATATCAATATGCATTGATTCGAACAGTCATTTTATTTTCAAAGATTCTTTAGAGGTTTTTTTTATATCTTTAATCAGAATTAGATTTCGGTATAACTTACTTTGTTTGATGTTTACTTAGCACATCTATATATAGTAGACTGTACAATCATGTACAGTGAAATTTGGCTTATGCATCTCTCAATAATAAATCCTTTGTAGATATTTAACCCAATACTCTAAGGAGGTTTTTCCATTGTTTTTGTCCTTAACTAAGATGCAACCTGCATTCAGAGAGTTCCATTGTTCATTACTACATGATTGCCAAAGACAGGATGTACTGTAGGTTGAAATAACACTTGCATTGTTAATTTGCTGTCTTGCCAAACAGTTCATTGTCAAAACAGCAGGGCTGCCATTTCTCCGGATTTTTCCTAAATCTTCAGATTTTTTTCTTGTACATGATAGCTTAAAGCAGGCTGAAAGTAAAGCAGAATGCGCCTTAAGGCAGCCCTGAAACAGCAGTCTGATAACTCAATAGTCAGTCAAACCTACTTCTGTGAAATTCTTACTTCTTTCTTTTTGTTACTTTGTTGTTCTCTCTCATATCTACAGTGGAGAAGACTTTATTCTTTCCACCATAAACACAGTTATGCCAAAACAATTATTTCCATTGCAAACAGTTTGGAGCCAGATCCGATGCCGGGTAACCCAGCATCTGATTAGGCTCCAAACTTATTGTCACTTAGATTAAAATAAATTGTTAATATTATTAAAACTCTGGCATTTTATTGTTGCATTGCATTTGCAACTAGTATAGTTTAAATGGAAGAATGACATTTTTAGCTCGACTTTTTCTAAAAGTCGAGCTATTGTCGTCACCCTGTCGTCTGCGTCTGCGTCAGCGTCTGCCTCTGCGTCAGCGTCTGCGTCGGTTAAGTTTTTTGCTTAAGGTTTTTGTAAGAGTTGATTTCTCAATAACTATCAAAGGTATCCATTTGAAACTTGGAATAGTTGTTCAGTATCAAAAGGGCAACTCATTACAACAAGTCAGGTAACCCTGGGATTTGTCCTTTCAGAGTTATTGCCCTTGTTTTATTTACTTAAAAATTATAAATTAATATATCTCAATAACGAGCAAAGGTATCCATTTGAAACTTGGAATAGTTGTTCAGTAACAAAAGGGCAACTCATTACAACAAGGCAGGTAACCCTGGGATTTGTCATTTCAGAGTTATTGCCCTTGTTTTATTTACTTAAAAATTATAAATTAACATATCTCAATAACTATAAAAGATATCCATTTGAAACTTTGAATACTTGTTCAGTATCAAAAGGGCAACTCATTACAACAAGACAGGTAACCCTGGGATTTGTCATTTCAGAGTTATTGCCCTTGTTTTATTTACTTAAAAATTGTAAATTAACATATCTAAATAACTATGAAAGATATTAACTTGAAACTTGGAATAGTTATTCAGTATCAAAAGGGCAACTAATTACATTAAGGCAGGTAACTCTGGGATTTGTCAGTTCAGAGTTATTGCCCTTTTTTATTTACTTCAAAATTGTAAATTAACATATCTAAATAACTATGAAAGATATTACTTGAAACTTTTTAAATAGTTATTCAGTATCAGAAGGGCAACTCATTACAACAAGACAGGTAACCCTGAGGTTTGTGTATCCAGAGTTATTGCCCTTGTTTTATTTACTTAAAAGTTATAAATTAACATATCAAAGTAACTATGGAAGATATTAACTTGAAACTTTGAATACTTGTTAAGTATCAACAGGATAACTCATTTCAACAAGGTAGGTTACTCTATGATTTGTAATTCCAGAGTAATTGCCCTTGATTTATTTACTTAAAACTTGTAAATTGAAATATCTTAATAACTGTCAAAGGTATTAACTTGAAACTTTAAATACTTGTGTTATATCAAAAGGGCAACTCATTCAAACAAGAAAGGTGATCTGGATGTGCCGTTCCAGAGTTATTGTCCTTGTTTTGACTTATAGTTTACTTTAAATGGAATGTAGATTGTCCAAGTATGTTTGAGTTGTTGTTGCTTACAAATTTCTATTATCAATAGGGCATTAAACACCCATACACATTCTTAAGTTTGAAAAATGTAGCCGTCTCAAGTATATAAAAGTCGAGCGTCCAGCACCCGTTTGCGGTGCTCTCGTTTCTTCTGTATGATTTTCTTCTATTGATTGATAGAGTGGGGGAAAAATAATATTTCCTGTTTAAATGAAACTAACTCGAAGCAATGAAGTAAAAAGTAAAAAATGACAGCTGTTCGAGAATGTTGATGATTAATTTTCTCCTAATGTCAAACAGTTTGGAGCCTGAGCAGCTGCTGAGTCACTTGACATCTAATCAGGCTTCAAACTGTTTGATAGATTAAAGCAAGATGAAAGTAAAGGAGAAAGCTCCTAAAGTTCTTTAAGCTGTCACCTGCCATAAACACCAAACAGTCTCATTAAGTGGTTGTACCATCATAGCAGAAGGGTTCTTCCATAAAATATGTTGATGTTTTTCCTGTTTATTTCCTGGGTTTTATCCTATGTTCAGGAGCCAGTTGTATGTATATCTGTTGGCTCAGTCTCACGAGAAATCCATGCTTCTTGTACGGCTTCTTACACAGCTGTTCAAAGTTACCGGTAGTTCTACAACTAGTTGAAACACTTGTCATCACAACTGTATGTTGGAATAGCTAAATTCTATAGAGGTCTTGATAAGACGACTTAATTAATTTAACTTAAATGCACGCAACTTTAACAAAATCTGATTTGAAAGAAGTAACAAATTGGATTGTCTGTACACCAAATTAAATTCACAGCATTACTAGCAGAAGTTACTGGTTAACAAATTGAGCCCTAGTGACAAGGATACATTTGCAAACAGCCTATGTGTAAATAATACACTTGTCCTATGCTTTCAGTGAAGACCCAGATCAGAGGGATCCTAGAGGAACCCTCTTATCAGGGTCTGCACTGTTTGTTATTTGCAATCTAGGCCAAAAACAACGCAAAATTGTCAAAAATGGACTAGGTTTGATTGGAAACTGGAATTTACCTTTTTAAAGTTTGAGGGATGTATCAGTTAAAGTGTCTTTTAACAGCAATTTTTACATAAATAGCGCTTTCATGTTTTACATTTCATGCATACAATATCAAATACTGTACACACCAAATCAACTGTTTCTATATTTTATTAGCCTTTCTCCTGTTGAATATTCATGTATAAAACTCTGCCCATTATGAACATCTATAAGCTAAAGTATTGTATTGGCTAAAGTATAGAGAAATTTCCTTAGAACAGGATGCAGACAGATCCCCTTATCTGGAGCATTGAAACCAAACCAGCTCCTTTAGCAACTGTTTGATCTGGGCCTACACTGTTTTCGAAAAGTGTCAATATACTCTAATAGCAAATAGCAAGAGAAAGGTTTAACTCTTTGAACCCTAGTCCCGCATATAGGCGTCCTTTTCAAACAGCATACATGTGAAAAGTGCACTTGTCCTATGCAAACAGTGAATACCCAGATCAGAGGGCTCCTTATGGAGCCCTCTGATCTGGGTCTTCACTGTTTGTCATAATGCAAACCATTGACAAAAACAACCCTTAAAAGTCAGAAATGGACTAGACTAAAATGGAAACTGGGATTGTCCATTTCAAGTTTTAGGGAGGAAAGAGTTAAGGCAAGTGGTTGCCTAAAGTAGGATAGAATGAACCCATTACTCCATAGCCTTTTCCTGGTATTGAAGATAGGTGACCACTTGAAGCAGGTTGAAAGTAAAGCAGAATGCACATTAAAGTGCATTCTGCTTTAATTTCAACCTGCTTTAAGCTACCAGCTGCTAGAATATAGAAATCATTTCTAATGGTAGATAAATAACTGTACTAATTGGAACTATTTTCTTCAGTGGAGGGATAAATTAGAGCTGCAAAAAGGCATTTTATGGGGTAATGGGTTAAGAAGAAAACTTGAGCAGCCACATGTCTTTACCGCCACCATTCAGATTTTTTTTGAGTTGTCCTATTACCGAGGTTTACTGAGTATGTCAATATCTATGTATGCCACTCTGTGTATGTCAGTTTGTGTCTATGTCAATATCTATGATATGTCACTCTGTGTATGTCAGTTTGTGTCTATGTCAATATCTCTATTTCCACCCAGCATGCTCTGACATTTACTGTCACCAGTTCTATAGCTGACACTGTCACTTAATTGTTCAATTCCATTATCGTGTCATACACTATACATCTCATAGTCAATGCTAAGGCTTATAAAGCGCACATATATCTCCTATTTTTGGAATGTCAAAAGATATAACATCTACAGATGTCACTCTACCAATGTCACTCCTTCTTTATCCTTTATCCTGCCATTATCCTGGTTGTTTTAAAATTATCATCTGTAAAGTTTGTCACAAGAACCTTTTACCCCATAGAGGCTTATTTTAGCACATTTCACTTATTCCTCCACTGCGGAAAAGTTCTAATTTATTAGTCTTAAACATGTATCATTATAAATGATTTCTATATCCTAGCAGATGGTAGCTTAAAGCAGGCTGAAAATAAAGCAGAATGTGCCTTAAGGCACATTCTGCTTTGCTTTCAACCTGCTTGAAGTGATCACCTTCCTTTAAAATAAGAAAAGCTATGGGGTAAAGGGTGAATATTTGTGTGTTTTTAAATTACAGAAACCTTCAGATGAGTGTCAAACAGTTGGGATCCAGATCAGATGACCATCATGTGTTAAATAGCATCTGGCCTAGATCTAAACTGTTTGCAAATATCAGTCAACTTGTGACTGGCAGGCAAACCTGTTTGCAAATATAAGTCAAGTCATTATCAGCTAGTTACCCCTTTTCCTGCATGTACCTGTTTATCTTAACAAAGCCTTTTCATGCTTATACAGTGTACTACTTAACCCTTTCCCTTATAGAAGCGACTTTTAGCACATACATTTTATTCATCCGCTTAAGAAAATAGTTCCAAATTATACCGTAATAATTATGTGTCATATTTAATACTTTCCTTATTCTAGCAGTTAATAGCTTAAAGCAGGCTGAAAGTAAAGCAGTATGCGCCTTAGGGCGCATTCTGCTTTACTTTCAACCTGCTTTAAGTAGTCACATATCTTCAATACTAGAAACAATGCTATCAGGTAAAGGGTTAACAGTATTAGGGTAGTTATGTACCCCATAACAGAATATTGCTTATAGCAGGCTGACAATAAAGCAGAAAGCTCCTAAAGGAGCCCTCTGTTAGCCTACTGTAAGTATAATGTTTTTAACACTGAAAAAACTGGAAGAAAATAAAATTGTACAAGATTTACACACATCACTCATTTCTTTGATTGTATCATTCCCTTTTCTGTTTTTCCTTTCTATTGTCATACACGTTTTACACTATTTTTGTCTTGTTTTCAAGAGTTTTTGTATTATCAAAACATGTATTATTAATTCTTTTTTTCTTCATACGAGTACATACCAATTGTAAATTCTGTTTTCTTTGCAATTTTTTCTTCTTCAGGAAAAAAACATTTGAAAAATCAAAGTTTTCTTTGTAATTTGCTAAAATATTTTTCTAGTTACCTGCATAGTAACTAAGACATTAAATTATTTCATATTTGTTTTATGATTTTATGATCATGTTCTTATATTCATACATTTAAGATTTGAGTTTTTCGCTGGCTTGGGAATGTTGATAGATATTTTGTGTTTAAGTTAAAACATGGTATGCTTAGATTGATTTCCTCTGCAAGTACATATAACTAGCTTACTAGTAACATGTGTCAAAGGTCACTTCATTATCTAAATCTTTGAATATAGTGGGAATATTTTTGTATTAAATGAAAATATAATGCAAACATAATGCTATAAGATATTGAAAATGATAATTATTTGAAATTGTTGACAATTAATTTAAATCTAAGCAAGGTTAAAGATAAGAAGGGGTTAAATGAACAATCCACATTTTCTCCTTAATGTAGGCACCAAATCATATAGTGTAACTACTCATTAGAAATGTCTCTTGGAGACAATTCCAATGAGCAGTTACACCATAGGGTTTGATGCAAACATAAGATTTTATTTTTGAAACACTGTCTATCTGAAGCCCTGTCTAAGTATCAAACAGACTGTTAATAAGTCTGATCAGATTCAGAGTTACTCTGTGTTGGATATGGGTTCAAACTGTTTACAGTGGACAACAATGTTTTAGGTTACAGATGATTTTATGGAGAAGAGCAATGCTCGTAGAGTTAACATGTTCATGTGTTGCAGTATATTAACCCATTTTTCCATAGATACACATTTTTACGCAGTTAATTTATTCTTCCACTGAAATCTAATACGTGTAGTTCTAATTTTAAAAGTCATGAATATGAACTGTGAGAAAAGTTTTCTGAATCCAAGTGGATGATAGCTTAAAGCAGGCTGAAAGTAAAGCAGAATGTGCCCTAAGGCACATTCTACTTTACTTTCAACCTGCTTTATGTGGTCACCTGTCTTCCAAACCAGAAACAAGCTATTGGATAATAGGTTAAGATTTTGTTCTTTATCAATTGACAGCAAGCTCTTGCTGACCGGTGGTTCCAGAAGGACCCGACAGTGGTATCATTTGACAACAAGTTACAGTACTACTTCAAGACCATAGATGAAGTGGAGGCCATACCTGTGGTGAAGGACCAGGAATGTATCAGGCTACACATGGGCCCTCTAGCATCATCAGTCAAAGGTAGGGGAGATAATCTGTAGAAAAATGTCAGAGAAATAACATTGGTGTCTCATAGAGTATTGTCTCCATTAGGCATAGCAATACTCAGTAACAGCCAATTAATATCAGAGTAGTGACACCTTGTTTTATGCCATCCCTAAATAGACCTTTAGGTAATCTTAAATACAGGGTGTTCGGATAGGGATGTGGTAGCACACCTGCTTCTCACCAATGCAGTCTCGAGCTCGATCACGGGTTGGGGCAGTATGTGAGAGGGTACATTGGTCGCCATTCCAAACAGGTGGGTATTCTCTGGGCACTCCTCCCACAGAAATGACCACAAAGGCCACCATTCACGCCATCGAGAGTGATTTGTATAAGTTAATGTAGCTTGTTTAAAAATCGGTGTAAAAGAAATAAAGTTTAAATTTTAATTTTAGAAATTTAAATTTAAAGTTAAAATACAGATGGTTGCTTAGTGCAGGATGAACATAATACAGAAAGCTTCCATATAGGAGATTTTGCATTTATTTTATTTCCTCATGAAGCCATATTACCTGCCCTCAGGGATCTTCACTCAGTAGTTGTTTACTACAAGATATACTGCAGTATGAAAATAAACACACCCACACTACATACAAAATTGACCTGTCTGTTTTGTACTTCAAATTCTTTGGTAAAATCTCCGGGTTGAGGATGAATTGATGAGTAGGGTTTTACGGCACTGCGACACAAAATAGTTCATATAGCACCAATGAATGATGAGGGATGATGAA
This sequence comes from Gari tellinella, assembly GCA_922989275.2. Taxonomy (NCBI): domain Eukaryota; kingdom Metazoa; phylum Mollusca; class Bivalvia; order Cardiida; family Psammobiidae; genus Gari; species Gari tellinella. The sequence goes on along the minus strand of OV277868.1, from coordinate 33,232,258 downwards.
ATGAAAAGACGATTTCAGAAAGATGATTTTGGCTAAAATCATTTGTTGCGAAGCAGTCCATGCGATCAAAATCATCAACCTGCTTGACACAAGTGGTTGTGTGCTACATTGTTCTAATGATGGACCCACATTTAAAAAATATTTTTCAATGATGGACCTATGCTATTATCCAACAATTTTTAGCTTTTTGTTAGATATGATGAAATTATCAAATATTTCAAATCATGATATTTTATTTTCTAGAACATGCCAAGCAGTGGATTGGCTGTCTGGGTAAACTATTGAGAGACTCGGCCAAGGACAACCTCTTCCAGCTCAATGACAATCTAGAGGTATGCTGAACACACTGTTATCCCATGACCCCATAAATACACCTTTTTACACCTTTTATTCATTCCTCCACTGAAGAAAACAGTTCCATATTATACAGTCCTGAAAGTTGCAAAATAAGAAATATTTCTTATATCCTAGCAGATTGTAGATTAAGGCAGTTTGAAAGTAAAGCAGAATGTGCCTTAAGGCACATTCTGTTTTACTTTTAATCTGTTTTAAGTGGTCATCTTCTTTTAAAACTAGAAACAGGCTATGGGATAATGGGTTATACCAGGATACAGTGGGGGAGATGATATACTATACCAAAAAACATACTGGTGCTTGATCTATTACAGTAAAACCTCTGTATTTCGACCAGTAAATTATTTTAATTATATTGTTTTTGAGGCAGGCAACTGCTTAAAGCAGGTGAAAGTAAAACAGAAAGCTCCTTTAGGAGCTTTCTGTTTTACTTTCACCTTGCTTTAAGCTGTCACCTGTCTTTTATACAATTCAATTAGCCTTGTATTTAGTGGTTGTAATAAAGAGGTTTTATTATGTCCATTGCAAAACAGTTTGGAACCTGATCAGATGCCAAATAACTTGACTTCTGATCAGGCTCCAAATAGTTTGCCACTCAGATTTTATGAACTGTCAAAATTTTCAAAAACCTGTATTGTTCTGCATTTAATGACAGTACATTCAGTTTCTATTAAATGGGAGAGAATATCATTTTCTCCACAGCAATATAGATAAAGATGGATTGCTGTATTATGAATTGCATTCATATGAATGTTGCGCAAAAGTTCTTATTTTTCTGTATTAAAGATGCTGATTAAAATGGTTTAACCTTTTATTCCATAGCATGTTTTTAGACTTGAACATGTGGAACCACTTAGAGATTAAGTTGAAAGAAAAGCAGAATGTGCCTTAAGTAAAAATTACACATGCTTGGAATGTTAATGTGTGGAAAAAGTTGAGTTCATGCTACAATGGACCTAACTCAAAAATAAAAAAATGGACTTAGGTACCATCTTGCACTGATCCCTTCAATTGTTATGAGTCTTGCTCAGTTGCTAAAAGTACCTCAATTGCATAAATTTTATTTTTAATCACAAAATTTTATGAAATGTGCTGATCAAAATGGTTCAATATAAAGAATTGTTTTAAATAATGCTGGTATTAATATGTGAAGAATGTTGTTCCCATTTTAGAACAAGTCTGATGACCTTGACCAGACTCCAAGTACTCTAGAAGACCTGAAGTTTGTGCTGACGACCATCTCTGACATCAAGGCCATGTCACTGGACGTGGAGGACAAGATACGAGACATACAGGAGAGATATAGAACACTCAACATGTATGATATAGAGGTAAGGGGCGGGAAGTAATCATATACAGGGCTCCCTCTACACAACGACACCCAATGGGAGACAACGATTGTGTACATTGTTCTGAGGGAATTGTTATAGGGAGGGAAATTGGCTAACATTTGCAAACAGCTTGAATCCAGATCAGAAGCCGCGTAACGCGGCATCTGATCTGGATTCAAGCTGTTTGTCACTTGTCATTATTTTTTTCTGTCAAAATGTCCATTATGTCACTTTGAAAAAAAACAGCAAACAACAATTTTAAGCAGACACTATTGCAGCAGTTACTGTGTTAGACATTACTGTCCTGTTTAGGGAACTGCAACAAGGGAGGCTGTAAAGAGGAAGTCGTTCTTGGGAGGGCCGTTGTACCTGTACAGCGGAGACCATGTGTTTCTCTCCCAAAACTCAATGGAATAAAATGTAGAATATGACCTCATTTTGGCAATGACAGTGTTTATTTGATTTGTTTATCAGCAAACAGTTTGGAGCCTGATCAGATGCCGGGTTACCCGGCATTTGATCTGGCTCCAAACTGTTTGCAGTGGACATACAGTGTAATTGTTTAAGAATAAACATATCAATTGAGAAAGAGTAATGTCTATTTTGAATATTCTTAATACATTAAACGGCTTATTCTGTACAAATAATGTAACAGTAAAAAGTATGTTTATCCTGTGCAAGTAGTGTAGACCTAGATCAGAGGGCTTATAAAGGAGACTCTGTCTGATCAGAGTCTACACTGTTTGTCATTTTGCATTTTATTGTAGAAAACAACCCTAAATAGTCATACATGGACTAGACTTAAATGTGGTCTGGAATTGTCAATTAACCCATTACCCCATAGCCTGTTTCTAGTTTTGAAGATAAGAGACCACTTAAAGCAGGTTGAAAGTAAAGCAGAATGCGCCTTAAGGCACATTCTGCTTTACTTTCAGCCTGCTTAAAGCTAATATCTGCTAGAAAATAGAAAATATTTCTTATAATTTTTATCTATGACAGTATAAATTTGAACTATTTTCTTCAGTAGAGGAATTAATTAAAGGCGTATAAAGATGTATTTATGTGGTAATGGGTTAAAAGTTTCATGGGCAAATGTGTTGACATTGCATTGTTTTGTTTTTTCTTGTAACAGGTGACCGATAATGAGCGTGAGTTACAGTGGCAGATGCCTCAGACCTGGGAGAACCTAATCTGGAAATCCAAGAACGTAGATGCCAGTCTCTACATTGTCAAGAAGAAATTCAAGGAGGTAAGAACCTTTATTTCCAAAACAGCTACCTGTTTGTTAAAGGACCAGTGTCCAAGGTTATAAGGCTTTAGAGTTTAGTCTGAGATTGTTCTCAAGCATTTGATTGGTCAGATTTGACCTTTTGCACAGCAAAAGGTCAACTCTGACCAATCAAATGCCTGAAAATGTTATCAGACTCAAAAAGCTTGTATAACCTTTGGGCCAGATCTCAGATTCTTTGTCCTTTGTTATGTTGGCAAATTAAAAACAACTAAATAAACATCTTTAACATCTTTAATTTGTTATTACTTGGTAGAGTATTAACAGGAAAGTTATTAGAACACAATATTATCAGGTAACGCTTAAAATTACTATGTGATGGTGTAAAGCAGAAAATAAGAGATAAATAGATAGGATATAATTATTATGTCTTTTTTGGTTGTTTAGGTTGTAATGTATTTTTTAGTATTTTCATACAACAAGAACTAAATGACATATCAACAGTTACTATGTGAAAAAGCAAAAAATATTATTTAAAGTCTTAACATATCATGCCTTGATTTTAAAATGAACTCGTTTGAATGTAAACAATCTCTTATACATCAAACCTATATATTTACCATAGTATTAAATGAAACAAGTTATCATTAAACATGTTTTTCTGTAACTCCCAGAAAGGACTGTTTAATACTGGGAAAGGAGGGGTAAGGACCATCATAGTGTTGTCACAAAAGTGTGAAAATTGCAAATACAAAGGCTTTGTTGATATTGTAACTTGTGGCCTTGACATGTGAAAATGTGAAAACAACTTGGTCTGTGAAAATGTGAAACAACATATATATGGGTCTGAGAAAATATAAAATTTGTGAAAACAAAAATTGGGTCTGTAATAAGAAGTGTAATGTGAAGCTTACAGTGTTTTATGTATCACAGTGTCTTCACTACTTGAATGTACCCGGTATAGCACACAAACCACAGAACTGAATGTTGTAAAGTTATCTGAGGAAATATTTCTTAACCCTTTACTCTATAGATATGCCATTTAATGCATTTAATTAATTCCTCCCCTGAATAAAATAACTCCAGTTCATACAGTAATAAATATGCACCATAAGAAATATTTTCTTTATTCCAGCAGATGATGGCTTAAAGCAGGCTGAAAGTAAAGCAGAATGTGCCTTAAGGCACATTCTGCTTTACTTTCAACCTGCTTCTAGTGGTCAGCTTTCTTCAGAATGAATAAACAGGCTATGGAGTAAAGGGTTAATTGGCAATAATTGGATTTATAAAAACAAATTAGATAAGTAGTGTCATATGTAATAAATCCCAATATTCTGACAAATGCTTTCGGTATGGTTGGTACTGTAGGTAGGCTATTAAGCAGGATGAAAATAAACTAGATATTTTCTGAAACCTTCTGCTTTATTTTCATCCTACCTACTTTAAGCTACCATTTAATTGTCTTTTTGCCTTAATTATAACTGAAATACTTTTGTAGGGAGAATAAACCAAACCTACTCCCTTACTTATTATTGTCTTTACCCAATAGAAGCGCCTTTTAGCACATTGAATTTATTTATCCACTGAGGAAAATAGTTCCGAAAATTGATAAGAAAATATTTTCTAAATCCTAGCAGAAGATAGCTTAAAGCAGGTTCTGCTTTACTTTCAGCCTGCTTTAACTAGTCACCTATCTTCAAAACTAGAAATAGGCTATGGAGTAAAGGGTTGAAAACAACCATCATTTTGAATGGCTGTATCAGAATTACTGAATAATTCTTATATAAGCTTGAATGATAGAAGGGAATAAATGGATTGATCGGAATAAAATTGCAAATATTTTGTAAAATATGTTTTTATGGTTTAAAAATTTGAAAAAATGTATGTATCATTAAACCTGCAAACTATTTGACTGAAACCTTTACTACAATAATGTCGACCTACTCTACATTAAAGCCATCAATTACAGCCACATAAAGAACCTTGCTTGAAAAGTTCAATGCAGGTGGTTGCATAAAGCAATACAAGATAAAAGTAAATCAGTAAGCTTCTTTAGAAGCATTCTGCTTTGTTTTCATCCTACTAAAAGCTATTCTCCTGTCCTTATCACAAAATAAAAGTCTAGAAGTACAGAGAAATCTCTCTAAACTGGACACTTATAAAATGATATTGTCGATTTACAAACCAGTTGGTAACAAATGGCAGCTTAATGCAGGAAATAAGTAAGGCAGAAAGCTCCCTGCATTAAGAAGTCACCTGTCCTTTGTGATCTTCCTTCTGTTCCAATGAGTGTCCACTTTAGAGAGGTTTTAGTGTTATAGCAGGAATTAACTGTATCTCCAATATCTATATTTATATACATGTATACTGTGTTTGTGTGTAGATCACTCAAGAACAGATTAAGGACTTCAGCAAGGAGTTGAAGGACTTCTCAGACAGGTTCTACCTGGAGGGACCAGGGGCTGTGGGCTCCAACCTTGACAAAGGTGGGTATAGCTGAGACTGAACTCTTTTGTTCATGATAACTCCTGGGGTTCCAGATAAGGGCAGTATTTCCTAAACTGAAATCTTGATTTCTGCTTTAAACACTATGATGTCACTACTCATTAGAATCGTCTCAAAGAGACAATTCTAATGAGTAGTAACACCGTAGGATTTGGTGCCGACATTAATATTCATTTCTAGTTACAACTTACAAGTATACTCATGTTTGTAGTGTACTTGTATAGAGTACACCTTACCTATGCAAACAGTATTGACCCTCATCAGAGACAACCGTAAATTATCACAAATGGACTAGACTCTTTTAGAAACTGGAATTGTTGATTGGAGTGATTGTGTACAGTAAGAGGCGGGTGTTAAGATTAACAAGAAGTACTCACATCACAAATGGACTAGACTCTAGTAGAAACTGGAATTGTTGATAGGGGTGATTGTGTTAGAGGCGGGAGTTAAGATTAACAAAAGTTACTCACAAACAATTTTAGGAATGCTGCTATCAAGCATGATACTTCTCTATATTTCAAAATGTAATGATGTGCTGTAGAAACTGAAATGTGTTCTTTAGTTTTTCTTAGAAAATTTTCACCTGTTTTCCACACTTTTTGCTGAAAACCCCAGGTTAAGGTAACAAGCAGAATGTGCATTCAGGCACATTTTGCTTTACTTTCAACATGCTTGAAGGGTTCAGCTGCCTTCAAAAACGAAAGAAAATGGCTATGGGGTAAGGGGTTAAGAAATGCTTGCAATAGATGAATTATGCCATTCTCCAACAATTATTGGAGTACCTACACTTATTGGTTTATTCTTCCGACACAGCTGAAGAAGGTAATAAATTGTTATAGTTGTTTTATAATTGTTTAACTCTGTCAACACCATGAATTTGTTTAAGATATACTCATTACATTTGCAAACAGTGTAGGCCCAGATTAGAGGGCTCCTACAGGAGCCCTCTGATCAGGGCCTGCACTGTTTGCTAAATTATACCAGTATTTATTAAACTACCTAGAATTCCAAGTACTGTAGACTGGTTCATACTTTGGTATTAACTAAAAAGATCCACAAAGGAACCTTACAAGAGTTACTTAGTGTTGAAAGAGTTACAGTTGTTACTATTTATAGAGGAAAACTTGTGCAGTGTTACTACTCAGCAGTAAATGAAAACTTTAGGGCTTTTTTGGTTTGTTTTTTTTCAGGACAAAAGTAAAGCAAAATACTCCTAAAGGAGATTTTGCTTTGACTTGTGTACTGACGTAACCCATAACCTCATAAATACGCCTTTATATTCTGTTAATTTATTTCTCCACTGCGATAAATAGTTCCAATTTATACAGTAATGAATAGTATGATAAATATTTGCTATGTTCTAGCAGATGGTACCTTTAAGCAGGCTGAAAGTAAAGCAGAATGTGCCTGAAGGCACATTCTGCTTTTCTTTCCACCTGCTTTAAGTAGTCACCTACTTTCAAAACTAGAAACAGACTATGGGGTAATGGGTTAAAAAGCCATTTACTAAAGTTAGGGAAGGTTATGCTACTTCTAAATGCAGCCGCTTTACACAAGTTTAACTGACGTTTTACCTTTTTGTTTGTTATGATCTAAGTTGATTACCTTATATATTGCATGGAACAGGGTAATGTAAATACTTTTAACCTGAAAGTTTATGTAAATATTTAGTAAAACGTGTTAATTAGTTCAAATCTTGGAAATTATTGGTACTAAAAATCATTAAATAAGCTAATAATTCCAAAGAAAGATGAGTATTTCAAATACTAACGCTCGTTTCAACCACACCCTTTGATTGGACCATTTATTAGAATCACTTCAAAGAGACGATTCTAATGCACAATAAAGGGTTGTAGACAGCAGAGAAAATGTTGGACATCCTTATTCCTTGGTTCATACTTATAAACCCTTTGACATAAGTCTGAAACCATTCTCAAGCTTTTGATTGGTCAGATTTGAACATAAGCTCAAAGCTGACCAATCAAAAGCTTGAAAACGATCTCAGACTCATCTCAAACACTTAATAAACATGAACCCAGGGTCCAAGGTTATAAAGAAAGACATCGTTCTCAAGCAGTTGATTGGTCAGATTTGAGAATCACTTCAGACTTAACTCAAAAGCTTTATAAACCTGGTGCTAGATCTACAATTTAACAGTTGCACCTATAGACATGCACAATCACTGGCCATATTGGTGAAGTTTTGTGTGTATATGTTCAGGTCTGGAGTTGATGAAGCAGTACCGTGTTGAGGTGAACAAGTATGAGTCTGATAGACAGGAGCTGGCAAACGCAGAGAAGCTGTTTGACCTGCCTATAACCATGTACCCAGACCTGCAACAAGTACAGAAACAGATGAAGGGTCTCGAGATGATCTATGCTCTCTATGAGGAACAGATGGTATGTGATACAAAAAATAGTGTCTGACCTGAATTATAGTTATAAGTATAGCTCCTAAGGCTCCTGAAGGAGCTTTGTGTTTAACGATCACTTTGCTTTAACTCTTTGAACCCTAGTCACGCATATATGCGTCATTTGCAAACAACGTACATGTGAGGAGTACACTTGTCCTATGCAAACAGTGTATACCCTGATCAGAAGGCTCTACACTGTTCAGGGTCTACACTGTTTGTCATTTTGACATATATTGTAAAAATTAACCCTGAAAAAGTCAAAATGGACTAGATTAAATAAAAAATTAGAATTGTCCATTTTAGGTTTCAGGGAGGAAAGGGTTAAGCAGTTACCAGCTTTAAACATCTGATAAATAACACCATTTAATGGTTGTAATAGGAATCACTCTTGTATAAAATGTCTCAATGCCAGTTTATCTGCCTTAAAAGTTCATTCAACAATAGGTTTGAGGCTGACCATTGTCCCAATCCTGTGACAATGGGTTCACGTATCTGATAAACCTTATGGGGGACTATAAACCTTAGCAGCAACAACAACAACTATCCACCTTTAGGAGCTTTCTGTTTTACTTTCCCTAGCTTTTAGCTGCCACATGTCTATCATACAATCAATAGCCTTCTTTTTACTGGCTGTAATATTGAGGCAATATTGTACATGTATTCTAATCACTACAGGCTGCTAGAGAACAATGGTCCGAGACTTTGTGGGCCAACCTAAACATCCAGATTCTCCAAGACGGTATTGAAGGATTCCTCAAGAACCTCCGTAAGATGCCGAGAGACGTGAAACAGATGCCAGTAGCACGCTCCCTGGAGGAGAAGATGAAAGAGTTCCGAGACTCCCTGCCACTGTTTGTGGACCTGAAACATGAGGCACTCAGAGATCGGTTAGTCCTTCAACCACCATTTCACTTTCATTTTCCTTACAGGGGCCTGTTTCATAAAACTTCGTACAACAAAAGCGTCCGTAGGTCAAAACTTAAAAATACATTTAATTTCTTATTTCTCTATAGATCTAATTCTGTCTTGTGACATCTCTTTGGAATTGTATTTTCAAGACGATTCCAAAGAGATGTCATAAGACAGAATAAGATGGAGAAATAAATAATAATTGAGACTTATAGTCTGACTTACGACAACATTTGTTTTATGAAACGGGTCCCAGGTTTCTTGAGCTGTAAGGAATCACTAGATTAACTCTTAGAAAGTAAAAAACATTATGAACACTGAAAATAAGGCTTGTTTTTCAATCTTTAAGGTAGTTGAATGCTTAGAGCAAGGCACAAGTAAATAAGCTTTTTTTGGAGCTTTTTGCATTTTGTTTGTCCTGCATTAAGCAGTAATCTGTCTTAGAAATGGCTATACTGGCAATTACGGCAATTTCAAAGATGGCTAATTGATTGTATAAAAGACAAGTGGGAGATTGAATTAAGATAGAAGTAAACGGAAAGCTTCTAAAAGAGTTTTCTGATTTACTTTCAACTTGCTTTAACCCATTACCCCATAAACACGCATTTTATACCTCTTAATTATTCTTCCATCAAAGAAAATAGTTCCAATTTATACTGTCATGGACATTTACCAAAAGAAATAGTTCCTATATCTTTGCTGATGGTAGCTTAAAGCAGGCGGAAAGTAAAGCAGAATGTGCCTTAACCCATTACCCCATAGCCTGTTTCTAGTTTTGAAGACATGTGGCCACTTAAGTAGGTTGTAAGAAAAGCAGAATGCGCTTTATAACATTCTGCTTTACTTTCAGCCTGCTTTAAGATACTATCTATTAGAATATAAAAAAAATATTTCTTACAGTATATATTCATGACTGTATAAAGTAGAATTATTTCTTTAGTGGAGCAATAAATAAGAGGTGTAAAAAGGTGTTTTTATGGAGTAATGGGTTAAGATAAAAGTAAAAGAGAAAGCTTCTAAAGGAGTTTTCTGATTACTTTCAACTTGCTTTAAGTAGCCAGCTGTATTAGTGGTCATAGTAGAGGGGTTTTACCATATGTTATTGACATGGCTCCAGATAAGATGGAGTAAACTAAACAAATCCAACATTTTCTTTCTCATATAGCACCAAATCCTATGGTGTTACTACTCATTAGAATCGTCTCAAGGAGACGATTCTAATGCATAGTGACACAATAGGATTTAATTCAGAAATAGATTTTTTAGCTTTTGAAATACTCCCCTTATCTGGAGCCCTGAATTGAGTGACTGGTGTACACCAGTTATTACTGTCACTTTATCTTTCTAGTCACTGGAAAGAACTGATGACAAAGACAGGTCAGAAGTTTGACATCAACCCAGAGACATTCACACTAGCCAACATTTTTGCCATGGAGTTACAGAGATACCAGGAAACTATCGGAGAGATTGTCACCATGGCCAGCAAGGAAATGGGTATAGAGAAGGTATGAAACACTCCTTTCTGTGGGTGATAGTCTATTGTAGGAATACTTACAGGAATAGCAGGTTCTCATTATTTATTGCTAAGTTACAGCTTGGATAATATGTAAAATTTGAAAAATTTAGAGATTATGGAAGATTTTTTAGGTGAAGGTCACGATTCTGTAAAAAAAAATCTGTTTTTATTTGAATAAGAAATGCAAGTTTTATATTCCATTTATTTTCCCATAAACTTTATATAGTTTTAACATATAAATGAAGAAATAATAGAATGTTGTAGAATATTTTTTTTAGTGTTAAAAA